>OY282401.1:2703500-3377500 GCA_958295455.1 Coleophora deauratella | reverse complement strand
GATCTGTAATGGTGGTGTTTAATACAGCTATGTTTGCAGTTGTCTTTCTTTTGTTTAGTTTAAGATTGTAGTGATCCAAACAATTTTCTTCTCTGGTTGGTAATTGGTGTCCCGGTAGTATTCCACACTCAGTTAGCATCATTAAATAGCTAGATCTGTTGTTAGCCTCATATGTGTTATCGTGTGTTTTAGGTATTAGATTTATATTTATGTCTCCAGTTACGATAATATTTTCACGATTTTTTATTGTATCTAAATGATTTTTAAGAGAGTCTATAAATTTAGTAGCATTTGTGTTTGATGGTGAACGATATATACCAAGTAAGGTATAATTAAAGATCTCAATTTGTAGGCACGAAGCATGTTGAAGTATTATTTCCTTTACTTCTGCTCTTAAATTGTTCTTAACGTATATGATTACACCATCATTTTGATTTATGTGGTTAGTGGTAGCAAAAGATGTGTAGTTTGTAAGATTAGGGGTAGGTTTATTTTGGTTTATTCGACATTCAGTTAATACTATTATATCTACGCTAAAATTTAAATGTGCTAACGTAATTTCTAAGTCATTTATGTTTTTATATATGCTTCTTATGTTTTGACTAATGATTGTTAGATCATCTTTATTTATTTGTATGCGTTTAGTGAGATCTTCGATATCGCAGTTAATGGATGTAGCTATTTCAGCTTTGTCTATTTCGTTTAAAGTTGTAAGAGAATTATCCATAAGGAAAACTGATAGAAAGTCTATGGTCATTAACATTACGAGGGTTTTTTGCATTTTTAAACTCTTCATCATAGTGTGAGTTATTATCTAATAAGCCATTTAGGTAGGATATTGTGGATGCAAACGTGATAGATATTTTGTTCCGAATGTTGTTTTGTAGATGTGTTTGTGCTTGTACAATCAGTGAGCTGCTAGTGTGTGCATGTTGAGTATGTGTAGTGTTTGTCAGTGTGTTATTTTTTTGTACAGTTTGGTAGGAGAAAGAGTAAAGTGTCACTGTAGATACTAAACCAAAATCAATATTTACGAATAGTTAAGTTTTCCGCAGCAGCTATTGGATTTGGAGTTCATTCTTAATATTTAAAACTGGTGAGCTCTCGTCTTTTCTCACGTACACTTTACCATATGCTGTCCAACAGTCCTTTTAACCTTCGGTCTTCACGAAATCTCTTGCAAGAAAGTATAGGCGAGATGCTCTTGCAGTTAGGTTCTCTGAAATGAAGACTGGCGTATCTTCAGATGTACGGAAGCCGAGATGTGCGCAGAGTTTTGTCTTGTGTTTTATGTTGAACACTTTACACATCTTCAAGATGTCGTTCTTCAGCAGAGTTGATGTAGTCTCGACGATAAATAGGTGTGTTGCGAACATCCTCCCTTTTACCGCGTACTCTGTATATGTCTTTTATGTCTAATTTATTTATTTCACAGCCAATGTTCTTTGATAAGGTAACCACCATGTCTAAGAAATCTTCTTTAGTCTCTTTTTCTTTTCTAGGCACATTTTTTATTTCAAAGTTTGATTTTCTCATACCTTTTTGCATGTCCTCAATTTTTTCTTCCAGGATAGAAATATGTTGCCTGTCTTCCTGTCTCTGTGCTTCTAGCTTTTCAATTTTCTTCTTAGATTCCTCATTTTGTGCAGTCAGGAGCGCCATTGAGATTTCTATATTTTGGTTTGATTTTTGGATTTCTGACAGAGTTGGAATTATTTTCTGTAGTTCTTGTACTTGTGCTGTCATTGCTGTTATTAATTTCCTCATTTCCTCCTTAAATTCGTCGAACTGCGTGGTAATGTCATCTTCTCTCTTCCTTTTACCACGCAGCGAAGCGAAGTTAGGCGGCGGGGTAGTGAATGTTATATCCCCTACAGTACGAACATCCGTCTCCGATAATGACTTGTCCATTACACTGTCCATAGTACCAGGGTGTTATGAGCGTAGAGGAGTTATCTAGTAGGCAGAATGCACAGCAACAAGATGGCTGGATCGATGCAGGCTGATAGACGCATGATAATAATTATAGTTCTTCTTACGCTATTTAATTAATCAAATGACTTCTTTTTATTGACTTTTATATACATCTATAGCAAATTTTGTTAACAAAGGTAACTAAGGTAAAGTTAAAAGTCATTTATAGGAGCTATATGTAAAATTATATAATAAATACCAGAAAATGTAACAAATTTGCCTCAGAACCAGTTCAAAATTGGTTACTAAACTATGTTAATGACCAATGACCAAAGACCTATGTATTTGAAGATGTATTTTTCTTCCTGTTGGTAACTGTTCGGATGGTATTAATTGTAAATAATGTAATAAAAAATGTGTTGTAGCGTGTTTCTTTTGGACTAGAAGTTTTTTCTCGCTTCACTAACAGTAAAACAAAAAAAATGACTCTGAATTTTTTAAAATAAGGTTCCACTGACTCTTGAATAAGTACTGAACAATCCAGAGTCAGTTCAAAAGACCATTATTCAAAATCAAAATTATTTATTTCTTTACGTAGGCACCTACTAAATTAAGCAATCTTATAAACGTCATATCATTTTGCTTTTCGAAAACTATTTGGGTTATACTTAGTCGAGATTCGAGATTGCGTTGGAAAATCTTGGTAAGCCCGCTTCCATCTTCGGCATTATCATCACTTACCATCAGGTTAGATGATGCCAAGGCCTTACCAAATAAGGATAAAAAAGGCCTGATAGAACTCCAATGTGGACGGATAAAATGCAAGAACGTGCAAAGATGAAAGCCTCCTAAATTCAGTCCGACACAGCGGTCCCGTTTACTGATAACGCCCCTGCGTTACTTCAGGCCCTTTAGTTTAGGATCGAGAAAGACTGACGGCTGCTGACTTTGGAAGGAGATAAAACCGGTCAAGTGTGATCGCCACAGAGTTGGTCTGCCCAATCAGATCAGTTATTGGGCATACGATATTCGATTCTTTGAGGGATACAGTTTGGTGTTGGTCAGTCGGTGATATACTTAATAGCTTACAAAGATTCTGTACCTAGAAAATTGGTCAAAGGGTTTTTTGAAGACGAAGATTTTTACACGAATCGATTTGGCAATAAACTACTCGAGGTCAATAATATTAACTAGGTACATGGTGTAGGAGATTGGCTAAAATTAATGAAACTAAACAAATTCTGTTCTGTAGATTGATTGATATAGAGTGAATGGATATAAAAGAAGCGTCTACTTAAATAAAATAAAAATCCATTTTCATAGCTTCTACACCACTGTGCTCTCAAAATATTCAGACAACGTGCATTTAGCGAGCATTATTTTATTTCTAAATGTACAATGGTACTTTGGAAACAGTTTGTTGTTTTAAAACCTTAATTGTTTAATATTAATTTTCTCTTTGAATTTTTTTAACTAAACGACAATTTCATAGGTAAGCACCTAATAATACTGCGTTTACCGGTGCGCGATCGCCACTCGAGAACTTTAATGCCCCAGCGCCCTCCTGTTCTACAAGCTACGAGCTGTATGTTTCATACATTCAGAAAATCCGAACAATGACTCTCCCGACAGCGTATTAAAGGTAGTGATAACATACCTATTATTTGTTTAAACGCTTCATTCAAATGTCTAGACATTACAAAACAAGCCAGACATTTAGTTCATTCAGTTAGTGTTTTCAAAATTAAGATAGATCGGGCGATAGATCCTAATCATAAACTTGAAAAATATCTTACTTTAAATTCAATTGTGGCTCTGAGTTCAGATGACACTGAAACTTCATATTCAGATATAGTTAAGATGAGCGTAAGTACTTGAAAACATTATTGAATAATTTTTTTTAAATTACGCAGCGCCATTTAGTGAAAAAGTAAAAAATTCGGTTGTTAGCCATTCCTCCGGGAACCCTCGAGTTTTTCGGAAAAAATAATTCTATGTGTTAGCTGAGTGCTTTAGCTATCTAAGTACCTACCAAATTTCATCCAAATCCATGCAGTAGTTTGAGCGTGAAAGCGGAACAAACAAACAAACATCCATACTTTTGCATTTATAATATTAGTAAGAAAGAAGAAATACGCTACCCTGCTGTCAGGGTAATAAGTACACACTTTCGTGACGCATTTTTTTTGCTTTCTAGGTGTATCAGTAAGTTGGGGTTAAATACGCCGTCTATACCTTGTGGATAGAGCGGTTAAATGCGCCACACGATAAGAAGAAGAAGGGTTAAATAATTGACCACGCTGAATACGTTAAAAACAACCGACTTCAATCGCAACAATTTTGCTATGTTTTTGTTGATTTTCTCAAAAACCGCTGAATCGATTTCGATAAAATTAATATGGGACCACCTCTGAAGTATACCCTTTAAAAAAAAAAAGAATTTTCCAAATCGGTTCAGGCGTCTTCGAGTAATCGGTGAACATACATAAAAAAAAGATTCCGACGAATTGAGAACCTCTTCCTTTTTTTTAAGTCGGTTAATGAGACTGAAGCCAAACGCTGCGTTGCGGCCTGCGGCACCGGACCGCAATGATTCCGCCGCATTAAGTTGGGGTCACACGATGCTTTGCGGCGCCGGCGACGGCGGCGGCGCGACGCCTGAGCGATTTCTATGTGGCATTCTATAAAGGGCACTTACACAATGCGGTGCGACGAATATATCGCCGACTGATCATTTTATTTAATGATTATTGGGTCTTAGTTCAATCTTAGGTCCGTGAGGTGGGTCATCATACCGCAGTGTTATGTACGCAAAAAACTTATGGTATACCGTATCGCATGCAAACCGGTCTTGCAATCCCCTGGACAAAGTCTATGCCATCAGGCAGTGCGTTCCTACGTTTTAACAGCAACCGTTCTGTACCTTCCTTTTCACACTTAGGAGATTTACAGTTGGCTATCCTGTTTTGACAGGATGTACCCATTGCACGCACGGCATTGCAGCGACACGCTATGCGCTGGATTCACGCTGCTGAGGCGCCGTAGATAAGTTGCGACGTCGCCTCGCCGGTGAGATGGCCTTAATAATATTAAATTATAAGTAAGTAAGTAGGTTGTAATGATTTAAATATATACTTAAAACGTTACACAAACACACTTTAATACGAGAGAAAGACTAATAAGAGCGACATATACTTCGTTTAATTATGTAAATTTAAACAAAATAAACAAGTATCTTAACCCAGGTGAAAACTATTCCAAAATGATGGTCTCAGCAGGTGTAGATAACATGAAACATCCAAGTTCGTCGCACTTAAGTTTGTTACCCCTGCACTGCTACACCCAGCGGGTCAGAGTTCGGAACCGCTGCTCTTATTGGTTTATTACCTGTGGGGCCGTCCATTAATCACGTGAGGTTTTTTAGGTGACTTTTAAACCCCCCTCCCCCTTGGTGATACGTCGTGAGGTTTCAGACTACCCCTCCCTCCCCCTCCCAGATCACATGTATTTTTTATTGAAGACATTTTTAGAATCTGTTTTAATAATAAGCGAGAAGTTATACTATGAAAACCACAATATTAATAAAATTTTGAATTTAGAAAGTATTACTGCATTTGAAGCTTTAAGCATTGTGATCAGAGATTTTTTTCTACAACTCTGATAACAAAAGTTTTCAGTCCGACATGAAGGTTGCATACTTGCAACCGAAAGTTACCGAGTTAAAAATGTTTTACACGTATCTATCTATCTATTTATCAGCCGAAAGACGTCCACTGCTGGACAAAGGCCTCCCCCAAGGATTTCCACACCGATCGGTCCTGTGCGGCTCGCATCCAGCGGCTTCCTGCAACCTTTACCAGGTCGTCGGTCCACCGAGTCGGGGGCCTGCCCACACTGCGCCTTCCGGTGCGCGGTCGCCATTCGAGAACTTTACTGCCCCAACGGCCATCTGTTCTACGAGCTATGTGCCCTGCCCACTGCCACTTAAGTCTAGCGATTCTGAGAGCTATGTCGGTAACTTTAGTTCTCCTACGTATCTCCTCATTTCTGATTTACACGTATAAATTTATATTATTTTTGACTCACGAAAAACTACACGTGATATCTCACTACACCCCTCCTCCCCCCTTGTGATATTTCGTGATTTTTTCCGAACCCCCTCCCCCTCTTTCAAGCCTCACGTGATTTATGGACGACCCCTATACAGGGTGTACCAAAAAGGTATATGTGGGCTTCCACTTGTGAAGCTGAGCAACTTTGTTCTAGGAAAGTAAGTATACTTTGGTCAATCAGCTAATCGATTTGTACGAAAATCCCAAAAATCTACCCATACAAATTATCTTAATTTATCCAACCGATTAAAGTTATAAAACGATCGATATCCAACGAAACATTGATGCCTTTTTGTAATGTAAGTAATATTTTTTCTAAAAGTTACGACGACGTAAGTTCTACAAATGCATGTTTTTACTTTTCAAATTAAAATTCTTTATTTTTATTGAAGTAGATGCTGTATACATTAAATTAAATCGTCATTATTTTTTACTTAATTCGTAGAAACTTACTGCCACTCGGAATTTATACTCTTTTTCTCGTAAACCAATATTTGCACTTTATGTACACTCAGTTGGTTAATACGTTTTGGTTTGGTTTTCCTGGAATGGAGGTACTTGTCTAGTGTATCTGTAGTTCTGAGCATATCACTGGTGAGTTCTGTGGTAGTAGTGTTGCAGGGATATCTGGAAATCTAGGATTCTGCAATATTTCTAGAGTAAACACTACACAGCAACTTTGACAGAGTAATGTGACAGTATGTTCATTCTTTTTTCTTAATATAGTTTTTTTATTCGTAACATAATGAATTACGTGGGATGAGCCAATGATGCTATTGGCGTTATGGCGCTATGGTGTTATCCTGGGTCAGACCTGATAAATTTTCCACAACTAACCGATAATCAATCGCAAAAAAAAGATTATACTTCCCATGCAACAGGGTTTCCCGTGCCCCTGCAGTGGGGACGGTATGGGTTGTTAAGGAAAGAATTGAGAAAAAAAAGCTCCTTACAGAACGCAATTTTGTAATGTGCTTGCAATTTGCTACTTACTACGTTAGTAACACACGTAATAATTGTGGCGCTTCCTTACCAATGGAACATCATACTGACGTGAAAGTATGAAACCCAATTTTCAATAATGGTATTACAGAAACGTATGTATCATACGTAGTAATTATGTTTCATCATGACAATAATGAATCAGCAGACAATTCGTACGAAATTAGGCAACATCAGTAAGTTATACCTAGTGAGCCTACTTGGTCAGCATGCCGGCATAATTACAGCTTGTGGCTACCTACGTACAATAAGTAGCCGATATCTTGCTGTTATTAAGTAAGCCGGCTGCTTATTTAAGGTGGACAGCTATATTACTTTAAGTAGGCAGCCTATAATATTTTTGTGTAAAAATAACACTTTCATTATTTTTGTTTAACAAAATTAACTCAAAAATAAAATAACAACATCATAAGGATTTCACGCTTCCGCCGAGAATAGAACCCAGGTTTAATTTAATTGAAGGCTAATCTCGTAATCGATTGAGCTGCCTCACTACTTACGTAGCCGGTGGCATTACGTTTGTAAACATCATACTTTCAACTAGTTTAATGCTACATATTTTACGGTACCCATGGCATTACGTTTGTAAGCATCATACTTTTAACAAGTTTAAAGCTACGTATTATACGTAGCCCACACCATTACGTCTGTAGGCAACATACATTTGAACAAGAAGTGGTATATCTTTGGGAAGTAGTCCGGGCATTACAGTACGTATTCGGCTCCGGTGTTTAATTATACCGCATACGTACACACAAACGCTCTCAGAGTGTTATCAACTTAGGGTGATTTACCCTGAATTTACGGGAAAAAATTAAACAAGCGGTTAATTTTACGTTTAGTATTTTATACATTTATAAGAATACCTTTAGCGTAATGACTTACTTGAGGGATTTTTATGGAAGGCTATCTAAGTATCTTTGGTCACATTATTTAAGGCTTATTTAGCTTAGAATAATGTCGAGGGTTCACGGGCGACTTGTATTAAGCGACATTTTTAGAAATGTTCAGGAGACTGATTTACAAAAAATATTTCTTAGAAAAATAATCATTAAAACTTTACTTCTTAGTATTATATAGATTCTCGATATTCTTAATATTTTAAATATTATTCAGAAGTTATTTTTGTGAGGTAATTTGTAAGAAATAAAATTTTAAAGTAGAGGTTACCTGTGTTTCCAAAAATGTCGCTTAATACAAGTCGCCCGTGAACCCTCGATGTTTAAAGGTAGTTTTGGCAATGTTGTCTAAGGTTATCTTTGGCCGCTTGCGCCTCGTGTTCCGCATATCTTTGAGAAGTGTCCCTCACTGAAAACGTAATTTTTTAAACAGGAGTATTCGTAAACCAAAAGTGATGGAGTGTTAAAAACTAAAACATGTTATTTATTGGTCTTCTATTATAAGTTAAAAATATACAGTGTTTAATAATATTTAAAATGAAATCAAAGTTTCGCTTCCTTTTGTACCTAAAATCGGTTAATAAAATTCAAGCAAAAATTTAAAGAGTATACTACCACTGTACTCAAAATACTGCACAATTTTTAATGGGGCAAAAGCGTTCATGTGAAAACGATTTTCTCCATTTTTTTATGCTAGAGTTAATGCGCAAGCGAAAATATAACGTCGAAAAAATAAGTATTTAAAGTATTTTATTTTTTAAGTATTTAAAGTAGTAAGTAAACAGTGTTTTTTTTTTATTAAGTACAGTTAACCGTATTGGGACTTATAATTTTTTCTTTCTTCACAGATCAACGACTTTCAAACCGTTCACAATTAATAATAACCTATGCCAATCTTACCTTCTCTGTAAATAATGTGCTCTCTACTAAAAAAAAGAAAACTATTCTTAAAAATGTGATGGTGTGGTCCTATTGAAGTCAATAGTGGAGATGGGTAATGACCCGTGTTTTAACCCACTGATGTCTTATAACCCAGTAACAACCCAGTTATCACCCAGTTTTAACCCGTTAGGGTGGGTGAAAACAAACTGCTTGGTGGAGGGTAAATTTTTTCAAGTATATGTATATGGTATGTGTATTATGTATAAAATATACATACGTTTATTATGTATGCGTGTATGTATGTCCTTAAACCGTCTGTAGTCCAAAAGCAATGACGTCAGTCAGTCACAAATTTTATTTTTTCCGCTTGCATCGACAACGTCAAGTGATAATGAGGGCAGTTAGATATAAAACAAACTGATTACTGATATATCTTTTTGTTGAAACAAATAAATAAAAAGTACCTGAATGATTTTGAGTTCATCTTTTTTCTTTCTTTGTATGTAAGATTTAAGTAAACTAATTATCAACCAGTGTTGGCAATTTAGGATTCATACATTAATTTCTTTAATCATTTAATCAATCGATTGAAAATGTAATCGAGATTTAAAAATGAATCGATTAATTTAAGTTCTCTACAATCTTAATCTGATTAAAGAAGGAAAGAAAGAAGAAAGAAAAATAGTAAAACGATTAACGATTAATATATTATTTAATATATTATTATATTATATTATTTAAAAGCCATACGTCATATTGATTGGATTTAGTCCGTATTTGTAAAAAGATGGGTATATAAATATATTCTGTATATTAGTAATGCTTGGTGAGGGTGACAGTGGATTTTTGCATTGTCTTAAAAGGCGAAACCTATGAATAGGTATGCGTTTCTCGAAAAGCATTGATATAGGAGTATTTTTTGAGTAGACCAGAACAAAAATAGCATCTACTTTTGAAGCAAAGATGGCGGACATGCATTTTTATAAATCGATATGGGTATCATTTTAAAAATTTTTCGAGGTGCTGATTACGAAAATGACATCCATTTTTGAATCTAAGAAGGCGACCATGCATTTGTCAAAAAATATCGCCATGGGCGTCATTTTCGAGTTTTAGCAGGGTGCTGATTACGAAAATTATCTTTGTTTTTAAACTTAAGATGATGGATATTTTTAAAACAAGTATTGAATGAGTGGCATATTCGATATTTTTCAGGGTGCTCACAAAAGCTATACTTTTTTCCGAAATCCGAGATGTCGGATATGTATTTCTCAAAACATTTACATATGGGTGTTGTTTTTAAGGCTTTTCAATGTCATCATCATCATCAGCCGAAAGACGTCCACTGCTGGACAAAGGCCTCGCACAAGGATTTCCACACCGACTGGTCCTGTGCTGCTCGCATCCAACGGCTTCCCGCAAATGTGCTCCGCCTACTGCCACTTAAGTTTAGCGATTCTGTGAGCTATGTCGGTTACTTTAGTTCTCCTACGTATCTCCTCATTTCTGATTTGATCACGTAGGAAAACACCAAACATATTACGCTCCATCGTCCTTTGGGTAACCTTGAGCCTTCTTATTAGGCCCATAGTAGGTAAGCGATCATGTATTGGTTCCATATGTCATCACTGGCAACACACACTGGTCAAAGACTTTAGTCTTGAGACCTTGCGATATTTTGAACGTGAAGATATTGTGGAGCTTCCCGAATCATTTTAAGTCATCTCGTTCCTTTCCCACGTTTTCACCCACTAAAATAAGCAATAATGGGTTATTTCTGGGTTAAAACTCAAAAAACCCGGTTTTAACCCAAATGGAATGAATGCGTTAAAACCCACTGCCCATAGCGGTAAGTCATGGTAAAAAAATAATTATCGCCATGTCTTATTTTATGAAAACTCTTAAAAAACGCCTATTGAGTCAATAGGCGTTTTTTGTTATTGTGTTTTATGAAAACTCTGAAAAAACGCCTATTGACTCAATAGAACACCAGTTATCAGTTTTCATAAAACACAAGACATGGCGATATTTATTTTTTACCATGACTTACCGCTATGCAATCACAAAAAAGTAAAACTTTACAATTTTTGTTTAAAAATATTCAAAGATAGACCACTATTTTCAAAGAACTACGAAATATGTAAAATCTAGGGTAAATTGAGACGAGGCCACGGGGTGAAATGAAAATCAGACCGGGCAACACTGTTTTAGTGGCCGGCATTGTTGTTCCGCGCGCCCGCGCCGCCGCCGCGTGCGTTCACAGAGAACCTTACTACAAAAAGAAAGCCTGGAAAATGGAAGAATGGAAGAGTTTTTAACTAACTGTGAAAATTTAAGGCTCAGATTGAAAGAAGTTATTTATTTGTGGTACGTAAAATAAATATTAGTAGCTAAATTCATGATGCGACGTCGCATTGCAAAACGCGCGAATTCACTTCCTCTTCTTACTTTGTTTTTAATTAAATACAAAGGAAATTGCCTTTTTCAGAAAACAACATTGAGCTCTTGCTTTTACTGGAGATTGAGGATTTTCAAGAATTAGTATCCAAAATTGGGGACTGGGTGAAAATCCAATAATACATTAAAAACAACTCCAAGATAGTATTAAAAATTCGGTAAGTTAGCTTCTTTATTTCATTTACTTATAATAGCTTCTTCCTTACATGATTTAAGTGTGTTAAGATCTATAATATGAGCCCATTCATTCATACTGAAGCACTTACTAAACGATGATGTAAAGGCGGTCGATCTTTATTTCTTAGGTTTCCCTTACTTATATAATGTATTTTGGATAAATTTCAGCTCCTGGATCCTGATTTCCTTGCTTCAAAAACAGAGAAGAACAATGTAGAAGCTTTGCCATCATTACCCATACTGGATCTGACATTATACAGGAAAGAAGACAGAATCTATGTCATCTTTACCCGTAGCTGGAACCGACAACAAAGATAGTGTGAGTACATAATAATATGTATGTTTTTAAGGTTTCAAAGTCAACAAGGAACCCTTTATCATGCATGTGTAGTTGGATTTTTAAAAGTTCAAGGTTTTCATACGTTTATAACTGCAAAAATAATTTTGTTTTTTAAAATATACATTTAATTTTTTGAATTTGAATTTGAACTATGGAACCCAACTTTGACGCACGCACTTGGCCACTTTTAATTGACTTGTTATTTTCTGTTTCAGGTATACAGAATACTAAACGTAATCAGTTTATATTAAATGATGTATTTCACAAAAATATACAGTTAACTCCGTTATCATCTGGGACGCAAAAATGGTAGCAACGTCTGAGGTATTCAGTGTTAGGTTAAATTTCCAATCTGAAGATATTTGTGATGATTATTGTAACTCAGCATCATGGTATAAAATAATTATTGACAATTTTATAAGATATTTCGGAATCGACATATTTGTTGTTTGCGGAAATAATAGATATCTATTATTAATGACATTGTAATATAATAAATAATATTAATTTGATTAAATATAATGTTACATATTTAAGTCTGATACATGCATTTTTTTTAATAAATGTGATTCAATTTTCTATAATGTATGATTATTAATTTTTCATCCTTTTTTTTTTTTTTTTTTTTTTTTTTTATGTGATAAGGAAGGCAAACGAGCAAGTTAATACAAAAAACACATGTTTATTATTTGCTGTTTATTTACAGGTGATGTAATTCCTATAATACGGGCACGGGACCGCTAAAGCATTGAGTTTACTACGTATGTATTGTTGCTTCACAGGTTCTATACTGGGCTAAGCGTCGCGCCGTAGGGCTTTGAGTCTCCTACTTATGTACTGATGATGGATGCGTAGAATACTAGCACGGGATCCGTAAAGCATTGTATAGCTACGTATGAATTGATGCTGCAGGGTCTGTAAACACATTTTACCCTGTATGATTCTGCAACGATCTTATTAATTAATTGCGAGATAAGGTTAAATCCGTAATTAATAGATAAAATCATTGCGGAATCATACAGGGTAAAATGTGTTTACAGAGCCTGCAGCATCAATTCATACGTAGGCTACACAATGCTTTACGGATGCCGTGCCAGTGTTGTACGCATTCATCATCAGTACATAAGTAGGAGACTCCATGCCTTACGTAGCCTAGCCCAGTATAGAATCAGTGCAGCATCATTTCATACGTAGGCTACACAATGCTTTACGGATGCCGTGCCAGTGTTGTACGCATTCATCATCAGTACATAAGTAGGAGACTCCATGCCTTACGTAGCCTAGCCCAGTATAGAATCAGTGCAGCATCATTTCATACGTAGGCTACACAATGCTTTACGGATCCCGTGGCATTACTGTACGCATACATCACCAGTGCATAAGTAGGACACTCCATGCCTTACGGAGCTTAGTACAGTATAGAACCTGTGCAACAACATTTCATACGTAGACTGCACAATGCTTTACGGATCCCGTGCCAGTATTCTACGCATCCATCATCAGTACATAAGTAGGAGACTCCAAGCTTTAAGGAGCCTAGTCCAGTATAGAACCTGTGAACCAACATTTCATACGTAGGCTACACAATGTTCTACAGAGCTTAGCCCAGTATAGAACCTGTGCAACAACCTTTCATACGTAGGCACCACAATGCTTTACGGATCCCTTACCAGTATTGTACGCATCCATCACCAGTACATGAGTAGGAAATTCCATGCCTTGCGGAGCCTACGCCTGTATAGATATTCCTATGTACGTAGTAAACACCATTCTACCAGCTACTTACATATGTAGCAAAACAACACAGCAGTAATTTACGTATGCCGGTTGATGACAAACTTCATGGCACCGCCTACTTAATACTAGCTACGTATGCGACACGGTTCCGGCTACAACTGTCATGCTGTACTGTTTTGCTATGTAAATTACGTAGCCCGAATACGTATTTTTTTCTCAGTGAAATAGTGCTCAAAACATTGCGCAAAAATATTGCAATGAATCGTCTGAAATAGAATCAGAATCAGAATAGTTTATTTGCAAGAATACTTATATCATAATTACAGGTCTTATTAAAATGTTATACCAGTAAGCGTATCCAGTCATAAAAGACATGCAAATACAGTAAGTAACTTAAGTAATTCAGTACATAATTCATTCAAATAATCTAAAATGTTATATTAGGGTAATTATATTGATTCAATGTATGAATGATTGATGAAATTATATGCCACAAAAACTTTAGATTCCGGATTTCACACTTTAACCGCGACATGCAATGCTCAACATACTATTTGCATATTACTCAAAGCTCCACTCGCTAAAGAGAAATGAGCAATTTGGTATGTAAATAGGCATAAAGTTGAGCGTATTTGTATCTTGAAATTCATGTTTTTTTTGATTTTGTAAACGGCTCGCTGAACATCACTATTTGATTAGTAGTCTTGCGATGTTTTTTTTTAAATTAAGGTTCATTATAAAATACTCCTCCGTTTAAAATGAACATCTCGTATCTCGGACCTCACCAGCAAGCTCATGGAGGAAAGACGAAGCCTGATTCTGAAATCCTCTGAAGATGCTTGTCAGTATCGGCGACTAAACAGACAGATCTCCAAGTCCTTGACCCGTGATATACGCCAATTTAATACCAACCGTATTAAAGAGGCTATCGAGCGCAATAAAGGGTCAAAAGTATTCGCAAGGGATCTGTCTGCTGGTCAAAGCCAACTGACAAAGCTGAAGACCGAGGATGGCAGAGTCGTGTCGTCCAAGCCCGAGCTGTTGGAAGAGGTTGAGAAATTCTACGGACAATTATACATGACTACACGCTTACCTGTCAGCAATCTGGCTGAAGACCCGAGAGCCAGATTGTCCCGACACTATACCGAAGATATCCCAGACGTCAGCCTGTGCGAGATTAGAATGGCTCTCAAACAGCTTAAGAACAACAAGGCACCGGGTGATGATGGAATTACGGCTGAGCTTCTGAAAGCAGGTGGAGAACCGGTACTTATAGCTCTTCAGAAGCTATTTAATTCCGTCATGCTCGAGGGACGAACGCCTACAGCATGGCACAGGAGTGTGGTGGTGCTCTTCTTCAAGAAGGGCGATAAGTCTCTGCTGAAGAATTACAGACCCATCTCACTCCTGAGCCATGTCTACAAGCTGTTTTCGAGAGTCATTACGAATCGTCTCGCACGCAGGTTTGACGACTTCCAGCCTCCCGAACAAGCCGGTTTCCGAAAAGGCTTCAGTACCATAGACCACATACATACGCTGCGGCAGATTATACAGAAGACCGAAGAGTATAATCGGCCACTATGCTTGGCGTTTGTGGACTATGAGAAAGCCTTTGATTCGATCGAGACCTGGGCTGTGTTGCCGTCTCTCCAACGGTGCCAAATTGATTATCGATACATCGAAGTGTTGAAGTGCTTGTATGAAAACGCCACCATGTCGGTCCACCTCCAGGATCAGAATTCGAAACCTATCCGGCTGCAGCGTGGGGTGAGACAGGGAGACGTTATATCTCCGAAACTGTTCACCGCAGCACTGGAAGACGTTTTCAAGCTTCTGGACTGGAGAGGACTCGGCATTAACATCAATGGCGAGTACATCACTCACCTTCGATTTGCTGACGATATCGTGATCATGGCTGAGACCTTGGAAGACCTAGGCGCAATGCTCGAAGGACTTAGTAGAGTCTCCCAACAAGTGGGTCTTAAAATGAA
Organism: Coleophora deauratella; assembly: GCA_958295455.1. Classification (NCBI taxonomy): domain Eukaryota; kingdom Metazoa; phylum Arthropoda; class Insecta; order Lepidoptera; family Coleophoridae; genus Coleophora; species Coleophora deauratella. The sequence continues at coordinate 3,361,989 of OY282401.1, read as the reverse complement.
CATGGATAAGACGAAAATCATGTCAAACGTCCGTGTTACACCCACTCCTCTGAAGGTTGGAGACTCTACACTCGAAGTTGTTGACGAATATGTATACCTGGGACAAACAGTCCAGTTAGGTAGGTCCAACTTCGAGAAAGAGATCAATCGTCGAATCCAACTCGGCTGGGCAGCGTTCGGGAAGCTTCGCAATATCTTTACGTCCAAAATACCGCAGTCCCTCAAGACTAAAGTCTTTGACCAGTGTGTGTTGCCAGTGATGACATATGGATCCGAGACATGGTCGCTTACTATGGGCCTTATAAGAAGGCTCAAAGTCACCCAAAGGGCGATGGAGCGTGCTATGCTTGGTGTTTCCCTACGTGATCGAATCAGAAATGAGGAGATACGTAGGAGAACTAAAGTTACCGACATAGCTCTCAGAATCGCTAGACTTAAGGGCAGTGGGCAGGGCACATAGCTCGTAGAACAGATGGCCGTTGGGGCAGTAAAGTTCTCGAATGGCGACCGCGCACCGGAAGGCGCAGTGTGGGCAGGCCCCCGACTCGGTGGACCGACGACCTGGTAAAGGTTGCAGGAAGCCGCTGGATGCGAGCCGCACAGGACCGGTCGGTGTGGAAATCCTTGGGGGAGGCCTTTGTCCAGCAGTGGACGTCTTTCGGCTGATAGATAGATAGATAGATAAAATACTCCTCATACTAACTGAGCATCTGATCCGCCAATTTTGTATGGGTGTCCAAAATTTTTGAGTGTAGGTTTCTTGGTGAAAGTTGTACAGTTTCATGAGTAGAAGCCGGTCTTAAGTTATTTGTGAAGGTACTACCTACGAGCAGGGACCGCGGAAGTAGTCCAGCACGGGGGGGGGGGCAAACTTTTTTGAAATAAAGTGGTGCGAACATAGTACTCCATCACGGGGGGGGGGGCAAACTTTTTTTGAATCAAAGTGGCGCGGGGGGCATTTGGCCCCCTCTGCCCCCCACTTCCGCGGTCGCTGCCTACGAGCTATGACGTGTACCGCTTAACGTAGCGTGAGAAGGAAGCGTAGATCCAAAGTACATTTTGGAACTAGGAAGGAAAAGGAAATAAAGATTTAGAAGAGTGTGTATTTACTACTAAAACCCTTTAATACTTAAATATATTTGTTTAGATCATAAAGTGGTAGCCCCTATTTTATATCAAAACTTGATATCTCCTCACTCCCTATACTTATCTTTGACGGGGCTCCCATCCCACTCTCCACCTCGGTTAAGAACTTGGGCGTATTCATTGACCAAACTCTCTCCTGGTCTGTGCATGTCAACGAGGTGAGTCGGAGGTTATATGGCTCTCTTCACTCCTTAAAGCGCCTCCAAAATTTTCTTCCCGTAGATACAAAAGCTATGCTGGCTCGTTCTCTTCTCCTTCCTCTTCTTGATTACGGAAATGTTGCATTTCTGGACGCAAATGAAGAACTGTTCGATAAACTGGAACGCCTTCAAAACCAGTGTATTAGGTTTGTCTACGATTTGCGCAAATACGACCATGTATCGGAATTCAGGTCCAAATTGAACTGGCTTCCAGTTCGTCTCCGCAGAGATGTAAGCGTGCTGACTCTACTCTATAATGCTCTTTTCTCCTCTAATGCTCCTTCTTATCTTCGTGATAAATTTCATTTCCGCACCGCCTCTGGAGATCGCCTGCGTTCGAGTACCAATCTTTCTTTAGTGATTCCCTTACACAGGTCCCAGACGTACACAGATTCATTCGCGGTGCATGCTGTGCGACTTTGGAACAGCCTGCCTGTCGATGTTAGGACCAGTCCTTCTGTATCCTCTTTCAAGTCCAGGCTACTGAAGCACTGGGGATATAACAAAATTCCTTGATTGAGCTATTTATTTATTTATTTATTTACTTATGTATGTATTATATTACTTATCTATTTACTTTATAGTATTAGCCTTATGTAGTGTATTATATATGTTATCATACCTGTTTATATTAAGTATGTTTATTATAAAAGAATGTATAATAGTTGGATTAATTTACTTATATCTTGTCAAATTGTCATTTTAGGTTAGTGTTGTCTATTTTTTTTTTTTTCATTCTTTGTAATTGTTAAGTATGTGCAAAACATGCTACCCGTCTTTGTAATGTCCTTTCAAGTTACCTGCTCAAAGGTTGACTGGAAGAGATCCCTTCTAGGGATAAGTCCGCCTTTGTACAAACTGTTGTTTATTTTATTTACACAATATTGTTTTGTAAAATGTATGTTTTGTGCAATAAAGAGATTACAAACAAACAAACAAAGTGCGCATAGCTCTTAATTTTGTCTAATATGTAAGTATATTTACTGGCTTCAGCCTGTGGCTCCGCCCGCGTGGGTATATCTTTATATTTTTTGCACAGAGATAGTCTTCTATCTCTGTGCAAAAATCATGTCGATGTTTTGCCTTGTTGCGAAGTAGGACAAACAAATAAACAGACTTTCTCATTTTTATTATTAGTAAGGATTACACTTATCAAAATTAGGGTAAACCATTTTTATGTTGACAATTGCAACACAATTCCATCATTGTTGTCAAATATCCTAATCCTACGACTTAGTAAGTATAAATCCTCTCGATGTCAATAAGAATTTCAGTTAACCATAAAACGTGCAGTCTCTCATAAAATCTGGTCATAAAAAACCCTATTTCCCTACGGGACCAGTCAGGATATCGTCACATAATGTCATAGAAGCAAAATGTAGACTCTGAGATGATAGTATGGCTTTTTGAACGGAAGTCAGACTCGGACTCTTTGTCTCACGGGATTCTGAACTCAAAGAGTAGGTTAGCGTTCCTTGTTTTGGATTTTGAATGATACATAAAATTTGAAATATTAGCTTACATCGGTTTGCAGGGTAATATTTTTCAAGTGCATGCTTGTGTTCAGAATGACTGGTACATTCCTGGAAATCTCTTAACTGATGAATCTACTCATGAAATTCAACAAACAGTTGTTTAAACTGATGGTCTACGAACACTTTAACCTCAAACTCAAAATTACTTTTGTTTAAGTAGATCCTTTAGGTACACATTCTTTTTCTACCTACTATAGCACCAAAGTTCCTTACCACGCCGAACTTTTTCACTCAACGTTTCGGGAAGTGTTAGCGAAGTTATATTTAGGTAAAGGATTTAATAAAAAAATAATTATTACAATTGCAAAGCTAACACTTTCTGTCACTCGGAATTTTTCATAACGGGTTTTTTGCTAACAAAACATTCTGCGTCAATTCCTCACGCAGTACAGAGACGGAACCATCCAATTTTTATACTCTACACCTGTAGCGTTCTGCAGCTGACGTCCGTACTTAAAATTTATATTTCGTATTAGGTAGACAATGTTTGGGGCCTCGGGATCAAAAGGCTTTTACGATTACAAAAGAGGCACTGAGATTAAAAACGTTGTATAACGTTCCCCTTTTACCCACAATGGAACGCGTGGTACATGCTTTTGGGGTAAGGGTGTGTGTATCTGTTAGGGGATAAGTATTTCAAAAACAAGTTAAGCAATTCCAGTTGCTTTTTTCCGACTGGGCGAGCGGAGGGTATTGTTTTAGCTAACTCTTCAAAAAAGGAGGAGGTTCCCAATTCGACTATATGTTTTTTGTGTGTATATGTTAGGCGATTACTCCGCCAATTATGAATTGATTTTGATGATTCTTTTTTTGTTTGGTAGGTCATAGCTGGTCCCATATAGTACAATAGGGTGACTTTAAATTAGTTCTTGATACGAAAGTTTATGCATGTACTCGTGATAACAAACAACTTTCCCTAAGGAACCTATAGTCAAATCGCAAAAAAAATGTTAGAATCTTCATACAAATTTGGCTGGTCAGTTCATCGATTTGTATGGAGAGTCCAAAAATTTTTTTTACGTCATTATTTGAAACAGTAATCCTTTTGTGGAATGATGTTTTAATTCTTTTTAATACCGAGGGCATATCAAATACAAATACAAATATTTTTATTGCAAGCAACACGGTACAATAGATGACAATGTATAAAGAAGTTCATGCGTGATGCGCCAGAAAGGGCATGCAAAACATAAAAATTAAATTTTAAGATAATATTATAGGTAATTACAAAAATAATAATAATAATAATACAAATAATAATAATCATCAACTGTTCTCAGCATACATGCCAGACGCACTGTACCGCCAGGGTAGACCGAGCATGGCTCTGAAGGAGTTGTTATATTGTACACGGAGTGTGTTGTAAGCACACTTCGTGTAATCGCTCCATAGCTGGCTGGTGTAGAACGCCTGACAGTATGCCTTGAACAGAGTGATTTTGACCTGGTCTGAGCAGTGCGCAAACCGCCTCGCGAGCATGTTACTTCTCACGGTGAGCGCTCGCCTCTGTCTCTCTAAATCATCATCATCACGCATCGTGTTAGTTAGGATATGACCTAAGTATTTAAATTTCGATACAACAGATAGGGTAGAACCACACAACGTTATTGTAGGCACCCTTTCAGGACCTCGCCCGGATTTAAAAATCATTACTTCTGTTTTCCTTACATTATAGGTAAGACCGTGTACGCCTGCGTACTTTTCACAGATAGCCAGGAGCTTCCGGAGACCGGCTGCCGAGGGGCTCAGCAGGACCATGTCATCTGCATAGCTTAAATTGTTAACACACTGACCGCCGACATGGCATCCGACTCGTGTCCTGCTGAGCTCCTCGAGCAGACCGTTCACGTATAGGTTGAATAGAACCGGCGATGTGAGCCCACCCTGTCTTACTCCACATTCTAGACTGTATGAGTCGGAAAGACATTGACCCCATCGTACCTGGTTGCTCTGATTAGAGTACCAGTATTCAAATAAATTTGTCACTTTAGGTGGTACTTTAGTTGACCTAAGCTTCTCCCACAGGATGTTATAATTTATGGTGTCGAATGCTCTGCTCAAATCTAGAAAGCAGGCGTAGACTGAGGTATTTTTGGACGTATAGTACTTAACAGTATTTTTGAGAGCATAAATGCCAAGATCCGTAGAAAGTCCAGTGCGGAAACCAAACTGTTTGGTTTTCAGACTTTTTCCTTTACTTGTGCTATAAGACATTGTTTCCTGCCAAATTTCATGATTCTAGGTATACGGGAAGTACCCTATAGGTTTTGATTCCCATGCGAGTGTCCAAATATGCGGCATAAACGGCCGTATCTCTTGATTGCGTTGGCATAGAAGTTTGATTTTTTCACAGCTTCAAGGGATTGCAGACCTGAGTATTTGATATAGAATTCACGACATGTGTGAATATGAATTTATACGGAACCCTCGGTGCGCGAGTCCGAATCGCACTAGGCCGGTTTTTATATACACAAACTATAATCCTTGAAAAGCGGATTACCGGGCAAAAATTCAAAAAAAATTCAAAATTCAAAATGTTTTTTAAGTAGATGTTTTGCACATACTTTTAAATCGTCTTTTTTTTTCTACCTAGTACAAAGGCAAATACCTAGTAAATACAATAATAGGCACAGCAATGTATTGATAATTCGTTACTTCCTGTGTATTTGTAATCAGTCAGTATATATAGGGTGTAAGTGACAGGTTTCCGAAAACTTTAAGACGGAACTGAACAACTTTCCAGATGAAATTTTTTCAGGAAACGAAAAAAAAGATCGGCTTCTCCATACAAACTGTCCAATCAAGTTTTTAATTTTGTATGGAGAAGGCGTTTTTTTTCGTTTCCTGAAATATTTCTTCTGGAAAGTTGTTCAGTTCCGTCTACTGAGCAAGCCCTTAAAGTTTTCGGAAACCTGTCCTTTACACCTTGTATTTATTAATTATAAACAAAAACTTATTATTCATATGTATGTGAAAATTACACTTTTCAGAAAATTTTACTTTGTTCTACTCATAAAACTAAACAACTTTTCATGTAAGTAGATCTACAGAATTCACAAAAAAGATGGATTTTTCATACCAATTAATCGGCCAATCAGCCAATTTTGTATAAAGACTTTTTTCTGAATTCATTATCCGTTGGAAAAGTTGTTCAGTTTCATGGGGGAGTTGTCTCTTTACACCCTATATACAATTATACATACATATTAGGGTGTCCTTTATTTTTCTAAGTTATTATTTTTTAACGCATAGGCTCTAATTTTGTGTATTTGACCCTAAAATACTCGGAAATAATTTTTTACCTTATTTGGAGCACTGCAACCCGTGCCGACTTGAGCGGGAACATGTTCATACAAGCCCCTACGCAAGTGCCGCGCGGGCGCGCTCGGTTTGTCACTTACTCTCGGATTGTCGCGTAACTAACACGTAATATTTTATATTTCGAAGATGTCAGTGGAACTGAGAAGCGCTAAAAAGAGTATTTTCTTGGTTGGTGAGGTGCATCACCAAATAACGGGTGCAAAATTGCCGTCTAATCGACAAGTTCTCGCAGTTCTATTTTTTAATATTCGCGAAGTGAAACTGACTGTCAATGAAAGCGCAAATCTTGTAATACGGGAGTGTATTATATTCTGGGAAAAGGCTAGAATACCTACCAAAGCTCTTCCTAACTGTGTGAAGAAGCTTGTGGATCGTTATCAAGTCTGGCGAGAGCTTCAAAAAAACCGCAAAAAATCACAGGATGTTTTTAAACGCCGTGAGGAGGATTTTCTAAAGGATTTGGATAATTTATTTGATATCGCTCACGCTGATGCTCTTAAAAGGATGAAAATTGAAGAAGATAAAATTTTCCTACAAAAGCAAAGAGAGCCAGGGCGCCTTGGTTGCTTGGCAGGTGTAGACAAAAAGTTAGCTGAGAAGGAAGAAAAGGCAAGGCAGAGAAAACTAGAAGAGGAGAAAAGGAGGCTCCAGCAAATGACTTCAGCGAGCTCATTGACATCTTCTACTTCACACAGCTTAACACCACCACAAGAACTACATGAAGGCCAATTTACCAGCTCTGAAGAAAGCCTGGAGGAAACTTTGCCTGCCACATCTCAATCTGAAAGTTCGGAAACTACTACAAAAAGAGGAAGGAAAGATTTTATCACACCTAAGTTAGTTGCAGCTTTAGACAGATGTCAACTAAGCATAAGAGATTCAGTTTATATAATTCAAGTAGTAATAGAAGCACTAGGTCTTTGTTGCGACGACTATCCAATTAACACATCTTCTATTCAACGTATTCGAACACAGATAAGAAAGGATAGAGCAGAATCTATAAAATCCAATTTTCAGAATAACGTGCCAGAAGTAGTTACAGTTCATTGGGATGGAAAATTGTTACCCGGCCTAGATGTGAGAAGTTCTAAAGAGGAACGCCTGCCGATCCTTATTTCCTTTGGAGAGAAGGAGCAACTTCTTGCAGTACCAAAACTAGATAGTTCTTCCGGTAAAGATCAAGCTAAAGCTGTATCAAACGCGCTTCATGATTGGAACCTTACTGATAAGGTTCAAATTATGTGTTGTGATACAACAGCATCTAATACAGGGCGCATAAATGGAGCTTGTGTGCTTTTGGAACAAAAATTAGAAAGAGAATTATTACTGTTTGCTTGCCGCCATCATGTGTATGAATTGGTCCTCAAAAGTGTATTTGAATCAAAGATTCACCAAGTCACTAGCAGTCCCGATATCCCACTATTCAAAAAGTTTAGAGACAGCTGGAAGAACATTAATCCTGAGGCTGTCGAATCATGCATAGATTTTGTTAAACAGTATCTTTCTGATGCGACCATTAAGGGATTGCTGACCTTTTTCAAACATGAACTGCAGAAATCCATCGTACGGGACGATTATCGAGAACTAATCGAGCTATCCATTATTTACTTGGGAGGAGATAATTAGGGTAAAATTAAAATTCGTCCTCCTGGCGCAATGCATCGAGCACGATGGATGGCAAGAGCTATTTACTCTTTGAAAATATGTTTGCTGCAGTCTCAATTCAAAATGAGCGTTAAAGAGCATTGCAAGATGTTTATTTTTTGTGGCAATTAATGTGAAGCCCTGGCTCGGATGCAGTTTGGCAGTGAAGGCACCGAATCAAGATTTGCGTTTTTTAAAAAGTTGAAAGACTATGAAAATGTTGACAAAGTAATTTTCAAAGCGGCTCTGAGTAAGTTCAGTCAACACCTGTGGTATTTATCAGAAGAAGTGGTGATATTATCACTCTTTGATGATGATGTTGATGAAGAAACCAAGGCGAATATGGTAACGAACTTAGAAAGAGAAACTGCATATGACTTCGGGAAGCGATATGTTGCATCGAAAGAAGAGATGTCTGCCTCTTTGTATGGTAAGAGTTTTTTTTAAATATTTTAACTGAGTTGTTTGTTCTAAATTTGGTTAATTTCCTTGAAATACCTACTAATCATATTGTTACAGGGAAGTCGTTGAGCAATTTCATGTCAGCTAAAAGCAAAAAATGTTTTTCGCGATTAAAAATTGATACCAGTTTTCTTTTCTTATCTTCGTGGGACCATAATGCAGCTTTCATCGAAGCTAAGAGGAAGGTGTTAAGCTTAAAAGCTGTAAATGACACAGCTGAAAGAGCTGTAAAGCTTATGCAAGACTTTCATGGTTTAATTACCGCAGAAGAGGAACAAAAACAATTCTTGTTACGCTGTGTGCAAGAGCATAGAAAGCTGTATCAAGACTGCAAAAAAGAGACTTTAAAAAAGAAGTACCCTGAATAATTGTATAATTTTATTTGTTTGTCAATTAAAAGCATTACTTACATTTTTTGTTTCGTCAATTTTTACCCAAGATATGCATATTAACAACGATCTAGCTACATATCAAGAAATACTCAAAAATAGCTACTTTTATAAAAAAATTGGGACCTTGTCGGCGCGGATTAATATTAACCTAGAGAGTTAAAATTTTATATTTATGTAAGGCTTAATATTTAACAAAGAATTGTATGCGTTTCTATAACCCAAAAAATGTTTATTCGTCCATATAAGGGACACCCTAATACATATTGTACATATATACATAAATGCTAACTCTCTCGCACCATCGATCTACGTGTTGAACCATAACTTACTTACTAGCTTAGCCCGCCGTACAGTTAACAAGAAAAGTTTTTACCATCCCTGCAAATAAATGTATTTATTATCCTATTTAGCCGTTTTCTGCTCCGAAACTGGTGCGTGGGTATGGGCATTATTTTTTATGGCACGACTGAACTTTTTAATTGTATTCTTGTACACTTTAAGAGAATCTTTCCAAGTTTTCAATATATACCTAGGTTTTATTCGGTTACCTGCACCTGATTCTGTGCTATGAAACAAAAAAATTGCAATCCTTATAGCACATCGTTTTTTTTGAGAATTCACAGAAGTTGAAGAAGAAAAGATGCTAATATACGGAATATTAGTAATAAGTTAATATTATTTATTATTATTTTATGAAAGTCTGTCCTTTAAGTTTGGAGGACGATGTCGATTACACTCTGCAATATCTAGATAGTACTAGGTAAATAATAAATTAATCAATGTCATTAAAAGTCTGACTGATAAATATATATTCTCCACTAATAACTATTATTACTGGTTTGTCTAAACCCGAATTTTATGACCTTGATTTTAAAATTTTTGAAATGGAAATTGGATTCGGAACACTTTCGAGCGTGTCTGTACCGAATCGCAACTAAGTGGGCCGTATCGTTCGTATAGGTATACCTAATAGTGGCGCCCCCGAGCATATTGCTCCTGATAATACTATCATACCACATATCCATTTCACAGTTATATCGAATCTAATAAATATGGTACCTGCGGGTATTAAGGCCTGTCGGTTAATAAGGCCTAAGTGACGAAAACTGTATTAAAAATAAGAACTCGCGCTCAAGGACACACTCACACATGCATACCGCATGAATAAGTCGTCGCGAAGTAGTAGATAAACACTACCTCAACCCCCCGCACCAGTGTCGCATTAAACATCGTGAGGGGCGGCTGCGCGGCACGAATACTAAAAATTGGCTGCAGTAAAACGTAAGTATTTGTTGTTATATTATACTCTGGTACCTGCATTTGCTATCTGTTTTCTAATGAATACATGCTTGTCCCCATCCTACCTAATTTAATAGTGTATCTTGGTCCAAATTTAATTTATTTCGTTTTATACAAGAACGTGGTCTGCGGATATTAAGGCCTACAATTTTTTACTGCAGGCCTTATTATACTCCTGTTTTTATAATTAATGCTTATTTATTTTATAGTAAAATTTTCAGGTTGTACTCAATTTTAATAATGTAATTAAGTATTTTCAATATAAACTGATTTATTTTTCTTTACTTACAGTTCCTACAGTCACGATGCCTCCTAAACGGGCATTGTGGTCACAAGACGACCTGGTCTCAGCTGTCCGAGTAGTGCAAAGAGGAATTATGAGTACGTACACAGCTGCAGAAAGGTACAAGGTTCCTAGAAGAACTATCAGAAATCATCTTCAGAGTGGCAGTTTGCTGAAAACCTTGGGTCGGAAGCCCATATTGAACCCCGAACAGGAAGCAGATCTTGTGAAAAGGATAATCAGATATGCTGAAATAGGACTGCCTGTGACACCGAGAATACTGCGTCGATTGGTGTATAAATATTGCCAGCAAAATAATATAAAGCATAATTTAAATGAAATCCGTAAACTCGCTGGTAAAGACTGGTTTAAGGCATTTATGAAACGACATCCCGAAATATCTATACGAAAAGTTCAGTTTATGAACCCGGCTAGAGCACAGAAACTTAACAAATTTATTGTTAATGACCACTTCGAAAAATTTAATGAAGTCTATGATAAACTTGATCTGAGAGATCATCCAGAAAAAATATATAATATGGATGAGAAAGGGTGCCGTCTTACCATACACCATCAGCAAAATGTTTTGGCAAAAAAAGGAGCTAAAGGAGTTCACTTACAGTCGTCTGAACATGCGGAAAGCGTTACCATTGCGGGATGCGTAAATGCTCTCATCACTGTCATACCACCAATGGTAATTTTTAAGGGTTAAAGATAAAAGCCAGAGTTATACGATAATTTACCTCCAGGATCGTTAGTAGAAAAGTCTGCAAAGGGGTACATGATCAATGAACTTATTAGAGTGTTTTTAAAACATCTGGCTAGATAAAAATCTGCAGGACAGTGCCTTTTAATATTTGATGGAGCAGCCTGTCATTTAGATCTTTCTATCGTCGACGTTTCTGATTCACTTGGCATAACTTTATACTGCTTACTGTCGAATACAACACATGAACTCGAGCCCCTGGATAAAGCTGTCTATCGATCTTTTGAGCACTACTGGGATGCTGAAGTATTGTCATTTTTGGACCAAAACAGAGACAAAAAACTGAACAAAGCACGCTTTAATGTAATTCTTTCAAGCGTTTGTTCAAAATGCATGACGCACAGTAATATTACAAATGGTTTTAGAGCAACTGGCTTGTACCCCTTCAACCCACAGGCTATACCAGAAACAGCTTTTGCTCCATCAGTTTTGACGGAGGCCCCAGCGCCTGACGTCGGACAAGAGAATGTGCCACCAATTGATTATCCTGGACCAAATTATCTAGAAACCGGTAATATATCACCGTCAATTTTAACAGAAGCCCCAACATCTGACCTTGAACAAGAACAAGCTAATGTGCCATCTGTCCACGATCCTCGGCCAAAGACTCCAGGTTATAGATCTCCATCAATTTTGACAGTGGCTCCAACGCCCGACATTGAACAAGAGAATGTTCCACCTTTTGATTATTTTCGGCCTAAGACTCCAGAACCCCTTAATAGATTGTCGGCTGAAGTGTTGTCAGCATTACTGCCAAAAGAGCAGACTCCAAGGCAGCCAACTTGCAGCTATTTTAGCGCAGAATATGGTACAAGTTAAAGTTCTGACAATGATGAGGATAGGGTGCCACTTGCTCAGCTTAAATTTTATGATCGATTGCCCACGCCAGCTAAAACTAAAGAAAAAACAACGACTGGCAGAAAAAAGGCCATAAATTACAGAGGTAGTGCCGTGACAAAAGATCTGTTTGATAAATATAATAAAGAAAAGCAAATCAATGCTGGAAAGAAAAATAAAAGAGGACAGAAGAATAATGAAGGTAAGAAAAATAATCCCGGAAAGACAAAAACTAAAAATACTTCAAGCACAAGGAAAACAAAAACCGGTTCTTCAAATCAATCTACCACTAAGGATACTTCAGAAAAGCAAGAAAAATGGTTTTGTCATGCCTGTGAAGAAGACAGGGTGGATGATATGAGGCAGTGCTCGAAATGCTCCAAAGAAATGAAGAGTGCGTCGGTTTGTCAGTGGAAGACATTGATGACTTCGACTGCCCTGATGAATGTTAGAGGAGGGAATTTATTAAGAATTTTAACTGCTGTTGTTATTTTTGTATGATTATTGATCTCAAATACCAAATAATAACGTGAATAGTTGACTGCTAATATATTTTAAAGCAATGGGCCTTATTACCTTACCGTAATTATAATAAGGCCTATTAAGAGAGTTTAAAAAGTTTAATATTGTTTTAGTTTAGAGCAGAAGTGGCTATAATTTGTTTAAATTTCGTAGTCATATAAGTTTATGACTGATTACTAATAAAACTAGTTGATTATGTTGGATATTTTTCATTTGATTGCAATTTTCCCTTAGCTAGGCCTTAATACCCGCAGGTACTAATGATAGTAGATACTTCGTCACTATACAAGGCGGTTTTACCTTTTTAACGGGCGTGAACTTCGGTGGCATATTCTTGGAATATCTAGGCTATGGGGGAGGGGAGATTTTTGTCCAGCAGTGGACGTCTTTGGCTGATGTGATGATCTACAAATGTGATGACTTTTATTTTAACATTTTTTAAGTAAACGTAAAAGAAACTGAATTATTTATACAAATTGATTGTCGAATTGAATGTTTTTGTGTGGATAGTTCAATTTGTGTCGTTTGTTTAAAACCAAGGTTTGATAAAAACAAAGTTGTCACATTTGATTCAAAAATATTTTTGAAGGCTACACTTACACCAGTGTGTTCTTCGTTACCATATGTATTTTTGAACATATTGCGCATAATATTTCCCAATTTTCAGATAATTTCGTTTTTTTTTTTGGTAGAAAAAATTTACCCAATTGACCTCTAAGAAAACGCCAATACAGTATTTAATGGAACCCTTCTCAGTCAGTTTTTACATGAGAGACATGACATCACTAATTCATGAAAGACCTTGAATATAGCTATAGTATAAGTATAATTTAATGGAAGTAAATTAATTTTTGGGGGAATATTATTCTGTTGAACTTTCAAAACTGAAACGGCAATTTCATAGGTAAGCACCTAATATTATTATTGTTTTTAAATGTTAGCAATTTCGCACATTTAGTTTACGTTATATGTATATTTTATTCAAATTACGCAACAATACGACAATAAAAAGAAAACAATTGTGAACTGGACCTGATAAAAAGGCTCCGTATACTATAAACACTATACAATATAGTCTTTAAAATAGTTACAGAGAAAAAAGTAATTATCTCGTGAAATATGTTCTTCTTATCGTGTGGCACATTACATACGGGTTTACACAAACATTAATTAACCGTCTTATCAACAAGGTCACGCGACCATTAGACACATCTAGAAATCAGATGTGCAGGTTTCCTTACGATGCCTTCCTTCACCGTTAAAGCAGTCGGTATGAAAATGCACGTAAGTTTCGTAAAACTCATTGGTACACTGGCCAGGATTTATGTGGGTGTTTTATTTTGTATATTTTTTTTGTATATTCTTTTGTATATTTTGTATATTAAATTGGTGTAAAAAATTCGATGTTTTCTATTATGTGCCCTAAGTAATATATTTTTGCAAAAATACAACATATATTATATTTCTTTACTGTATTGCATAAACATTAAAGTTTTTTTTTTTAATTCAGTCCTAATTAAGTATGTGAAATGGGTGTTAAAGTTTGTATGGAAATTTGAAATTTCAACGTTTTCGATGAGCTACATACACCCGACTCCACACGGACGAATTCGGGGCGCTGCACTAGTTTGGAATAAAGAAATTGAATTTTGAATGTAGTGTTGCTAGCTACAGCACATCTTTAATCCCGTCCAATATCCCATTCCTGTGAATGTCACCATCTAAAATTCAGCCTTTCAAACCCAGCCTTACCAGCCTTACACCACAAAACACACAGATACAGAAGGTCCGCTCAATACGCTCACTAAAATCCTAAGCATATACATGCTTATAGACGTATACGGACGTTGTAGGCAAGGTCACGATACTGTTGTGATACTTTGTATATGCTTTTCTATAAGCATGTATATGCTTACGATTTTAGTGGTTTGTATTGAGCGGACCTTCTGTGTCTATTTTGTGCTTACACCGAGGAGATCCCATTCTGTCCTCACTAGAAAGAAGGCCGCAAAGTATACGGAAACTCCATATACAGGATGTAACAAAATTGGTGTAGGGCTCGTTAACTGGGGATTCTACTCAATACTCATCGTACTGAACAACTTTTGCTCCTACGTCTTTGCTCAAATCACAAAAAATATTTTGGACTCTCCATACAAAAATGGCAAAAAATTATAAAACAGATGATCAATTTGTATGGAGAGTCCAAATTTTTTTTTTGCGATTTGAGCAAAGTCGTAGAACAAAAGTTGTTCAGTACGATGAGTAGAATCCCCAGTTGACAGGTCCTACACCAATTTTTTTACACCCTGTATAATAATTTGCGGCCTTCCAGCTTACGAGGGCATCATATCCCTCCATACAACGGGACGGTCGTTAATGATGGCTTATTCAGGAGCTGTATGCGCACGCAATTGTTAGCGCGTCGCCGAGGGTCGCGGGTTCTATCCCGGACAGGGTAATAACGTGTCGCATTAAAAGGGTTTACTTTGGTAAGCTTTTACACGAATTATATTTTTGCAAGTGTCAGTTTAAAGGATATAGGATTATAGAATGATTTTGAATTTTTGAATTTTTTTTTGATGTTGTTTTGGTTTACAACTTCGTTTTCAGGGATGATTGTGAAAAAAAAAAACATATTTTAGATCACTTTTGGACTCGATTAGATTGACCGATTTGTTTGATGAAAAGTCCAAACATTTTGAGAACCCTTTTGGAACCGTGTATGAAGTCAGATAACCCGTGTAATCAGATAACTTTTATCTTTCAAAGGGATTTTTTTACCGAGATAATCAGCCTAACCGTCTATACCTACAAGTTTCTCGATATAATGGTTATCGATCTAATTAGCTCTTTTGCACTAATAGGTTTCGATTTCACGTAGGGAACCCAGAGGGGGGTTTAGAATTATGCGTATATGTATATCTGTTTGTCTGCACAAAAAATGTATGAAATAAGTGGGATATTTTTTAATTATTTCATTGTGCGCTTCGGAACGGTGTCTGTCTTTTCTACAATCACCTACAGACGTCCTCGCAAAAACCCCACATTTATTTTTTCACAACAAGGTGATTTTTAGGGTTCCGTACCTCAAAAGGAAAAAAGAAACCCTTATAGGATCACTTCGTTGTCCGTCCGTCTGTCTGTCTGTCAAGACGCTTTTTCTCAGGAACGCGTAGACGTATCATGTTGAAATTTATACCAAATACTCACGCCTGCAATTTCTTGAAGCTGTGAAAAAATCAAACTTCTATGCCAACGCAATCAAGAGATACGGCCGCTTATGCCGCATGTTTGGACACTCGCATGGGAATCAAAACCTATAGGGTACTTCGCGTATATCTAGAATCATGCTATTTGGCAGGAAGCAATGTCTTATAGCACAAGTAAAGGGAAGTTTATTTGAGTGTCCGAAAACCAAAAAAATTTAGTTACATCACAACTTTTTGGTGATGTAACAAAAAATTTGTGTTTTTTCACAGCTTCAAGGGATTGCAGGCCTGAGTATTTGATATAGAGTTTAAGACATGTGTGATTATGACATTTTACGGAACCCTCGATGAACGAGTCCGACTCACACTTGGCCACTTTTTTATGCCGAATGTAAAACTGAACTTATCCCAGATCTTACCCAGGTGGTTTCGAATGTGTTTTTTGTCAAAAATGGTAGAAAGAAAGAAGAAAAATGTTATTCACAACACACATAAAAATTAAATTATACAACAGTTAGTGGTTTTAAACCACAAAAATAACATGGTAGTCACATTTGCCCTAGTTAATAGCCTGGAAATTATCACACCTACCATAAAAATCACCATGTATATTTACGCTTTGTACGTAGGGTAGTCATAGTTTTCAGTATGGTGTGGGCTTTGATGTGTCGATCCAGTTGATTACAGCTAGGGATGGGTAAGTACTGCAGTATTTACTCATGCCAGAGTAAATACTCAGTAAAAACTATTATAAGTACTCTTTTTTTACTTTTTACTGAGTATTTATGTTTTACTAACAAAAACTTAATAAGCTATTATATTTTATCTAATATTTATCTGTATGGCACTTTTTTACGTTTTTCTAAGTTCTTTAAGTTTTCTAAGTTCTAAGTAGTCTGACGATATAACATTATTAACATTTTATTTAGGGGATTCCCATTAAAATCTTTATCAATAGAGTTGTTATTCGTAGTGTTACCAACTAAAAAAAATCACTTTAGGCTCCGCGCACACGGGAAACTTTTATGTACCACTAATGCGTGTAACTTGTTTTGTTTTTAGGGTTCCGTAGCTAAAATGGCAAAAAAGGGACCCGTATAATTTCGCCCTGTTCGTCCGTCCATCATAGCCATTTTACTCGGTGAGTATTGGCACTATGTGGATGGTTTTTTTATGGAATGAAAGTCCACTCCCGCATAATAAATGCACAAGCATATCGCTTCGTGCGAATAGGTGGTATATCAACTACGAAGGGATGAAACGCCTCCCTGCGCCTAGTGAACCAAAGGTGGAATGGAGCTAGGGGAATGAGGTCATGAAGTTCTTGAGCACACTCTCCGAAATTAATTCGATAAAAAACGATAAAGAGGCGGCTTTGCGGCGATGCTCAAGGCTTTGAAGCTTATTTCAAATAAACTCGTCATCACCTATTAGTCTCCTGACGCGTCGGTCGATAGCATCCAAGGCTTCTTACATTATATCAGGACTTGTGCCTGATATAATGTAAGAAGCTGTCCAGGTGTGAAGTACCGTCTCACCTTATATAGGATACGTAGGTCCATTGCAGCTACTTTAGCCTTGGACTCTATGTATTGTCCGAAATTCATGTTAGATGTTATAGTCACGTCTAGGCGCTCAAGGTGGTCAGTTATCGGAATCGATTCATCTCGGAGAGTAGGAGTCAAGGTGAAAGGACTCCTTTTGGCAGAAAAAAGACACGCCTGTATTTTAGAGACATTGAACCTAACGAGGTTGTTGAAATGAAATGAAAATATTTTATTCGAAGTAGGTAGCAGTGTACACTTTTCGAGCGTCATTCTTTTATCTACTTAATACGAGGTTCCTACCACTCGGAACTCGTATACCCACCGTTTCGGGAAGTGTTTGCGGAGTGAGAAGAAACGGTGGGCCCTAAAGGCTCTCCCCCCGCAAACCGCGCCTCACCTCCGCATCACACTCCTCCCTCCGCACCTCGCGCCTCCCCCCGTGCCTCCCCCCCCGCACGCCGCGTCTCCCCCCGCACCCCGCACCCCCCGCACCCCACTCCTCACCGTCCCCCGCACCCCGCTCCTGTCCTCTGCAATCCGCGCCTCAACCCCGCACCCTGCTCCTCCCCCCCGCACCCCGCTCCTCCCATCGCACCCCGATCCCCCCGCTCCCCGCGCCTTCCGCCCGCACCTACCCATCCTTCCCTACACCCCGCGCCTCCCCCCGTACCCCTTTCTCCCACCATCCGTACCCCGCGTCTCCCCCCGCAAACCGCGCCATAACCCCGCAACCCGCGCCTCACCCCCGCACCCTGCTCCTCCTCTCGCACCCCGCAACTCACCCTCCCCCGCACCCCGCTCCTCCCCCACCTGCACCTCGCACCTCCCCCTGAACCCCGCTCATCGCCTTTTTGTTTTGTTTGTTGTATAAATCTACGTCCTCTTTAGCAAATTAGTAGTATAATATTAAAAAACAGAAATATTTGCCCTGGGTGGGTATCGAACCCACGACTCTCGGATCAATAGTCAGAAGCGGAAACCGCTGAGTCAGTGTTAGGTGTTATTAGTAAGAATAATTATGAAAATATCGAAATATCGACATCGCGACAGACAGACATCGACAGAGTCACGTCACTACGTCGCCGCAAACCCAGTGACCTTGTCGCTTGCGTCGTGAACAGTCATCGCTGTCGCTGTGGTTGTCGCTGTCGGTGTCGCTGTCACTGTCGCCGTCGCTTGCGTCCAGGCCACGGCCTTATATGTAGCAGGAATAGAGTTGCACAAAGAACCGAACCCTGAGGTACCCCGGCATCGATAGCCAATAGGTCAGACAAGCAGCCATCAACGACTACCCGAATCGACCGTTCCCTCAGGAAATTGGATACTCAGTTGCACAAGCTCACAGGGAGCCCGTAAGATGGAAGGCTGGCGTGCCAGACCCTATCAAAAGCCTTTGAGATGTCTAGAGACACAACGAGTGCTTCACCATGTTTCTCAATGGCCTCGCCCCAAACATGCGTAGCATACACAGGAAGATCTCCTCGGCGAAACCCGTATTGTCGATCGCTAAGAAGGTCATGGTCTTCGAGATATGCAAGAATGAGGTTGTTCAGTACACGTTCCATAATCTTGGATTGTGGAAGTGATTGCTATGGGGCGGTAGTTGGCAGAATCCACACGGCTACCTTTTTTGGGCACAGGTTGCTCGTTGGCAAGCTTCCAGGACTTTGGGACTACACCTGTCTTAAGAGAGAGACGGTACAGACGTGTCAGAACAGGAGACAACTCAGGAGCGCAGTTCTTGAGAACTATGGCTGGTATACCATCAGGTACACTGGCTTTGTTCACGTCTAGATTGTGAAGTGTATTAGGAACCTTTTGGCGGATACAGATTGGAGTCATTGTAGTACCGCAAGGAGGTAAGTGGGGTGGTGTACTATTCGTAGAATCCAAACGCGAATATTTTCAGCAACAAGTTTGCCTTATCAGTTGCTATGTGAGCCAGTGCTCCATCAGGTTTCAGCAGTGGAGGCAGAGACGGCACGACAGAAATTCGCCTCGACCGATTTAGCCAGAGACCAAAAAGCCTTACTCCCAGAGGGATAGGAGGGAAGTTGTGATCCGATGTGGCGTATGTGGTCGAGGCGTGCCCTGCGTAGCGTCTTTTTGTAGGACTTTGCGGCTCTATTAAAGTTTTTTTTCTTATCTTGCGTACCCGGAGCTTTGCGACTGCGAGCATCAGCCCAAGCTTGGTACGCCGAATGTTTTACTGCCTCGGCAGCTGAGTATTCGGCATTGAACCACGGGCGAGCTTGATTCTCAAGAGGAATGTCAGAGAACGGGATGTAATATTCCATTGCCTGACAGATTACCTCTGAGATTGATGCCGCACAGCTAGACGGGTCTCAAGAAGAAAAAAAATTGCCCAGTTAGTGGTTGAAGAATTTAAACATATTCAACCATGAGTGCGCACAAGATGCTTTGAAGCGATATTCAAATATGGAAGGCAAGCGAAAGGTTAAAATAAACTCCAACACGAAGACCCAAAAAAAATTCGCATGTTTTTTTTAATATATATTTTCCTCACATTGCATTGGTCTTGATTTTATTATATGTATACCATGATTACCATGTCATGCAAAAATAACCGATAAAAAGTTTTTACTGTCTCTAGAGAGTAAATACTCAGTTAATATAGTAAATACTCAGTATTTACTCAAACTCAGTATTTACTCTGACTGAGTTTTTACTCCCTTACCCATCCCTAATTACAGCAGACTTGCTCAATAGTACGTATAGCTTAGTGTAGATCACACTACAGCTGCAAATACTATGTGTGCGTGTAAAAACGTCATTTGTTTATGTAGCAGTAATAGGTAATTGAGGGAATGGCGACCGCGCACCGGAAGGCGCAGTGTGGGCAGGCCCCCGACTCGGTGGACCGACGACCTGGTAAAGGTTGCAGGAAGCCGCTGGATGCGAGCCGCACAGGACCGGTCGGTGTGGAAATCCTTGGGGGAGGCCTTTGTCCAGCAGTGGACGTCTTTCGGCTGATAGATAGATAGATAGAATAGGTAATTATAACGCGCCAGTTTATTTGAGTGTCTTGGTGCTCTTGCGATTCATCTGGTTGGGAGCGTCTTATGCTTTGTTAACCTAAACGGGGTCTCCGCTCTAGTCAGAATTAGTTCTTTTTACATTCTACAGTCGTTTTACCATGCACAAATGTCTGTCATAAGATCTTTAGGGATATCGAAGCGAAATAAGACCAATTTGAGCTCTTAAATTGCGGTAAACGGTTGAAATAAAACCCAAGACCGCATTCGCGTGACTTGATAATTTTATTTTATTACACTTTACCAAATACCTTACATCGATGGACGAGTCACCTGAATGAATGTCATCTTTCTAGCTAACCAAATTTAAGTTAAAATTAAGAAGCCGTCTGTATAAATATATTATTTATACTACTTATACCTATGACATTTATACAAGGTCTTAAAAAATTATCTGAACCTATTAGGACCTACATAACATTTTTATCCATGGAACCCAACCCGTAATTTTAAAATAGTATGCATGCAAAATAATGTATTTAAATGTAATGTGGGTTTATGTATTAACAAAAAATAAAGTTTATAAGGCGTGGATTCAAATCACACATGTCTTACTTTATTTACAACAAAACCAAAGATTCCAATTGCCTGAATTAAAACTTTTTTTAAAGCATAATTTAGAGATGCCACGAATAGTGATTTTGCCAAATACCGAATACCGAACATTCGTCTAGTCTCTCGGCCAAATATTCGATGACACTAAGTACATTTCGCGGGTGACAGGTATAACTGAAAACTGTTCGCCTAGATCGGTCAGCAGACCCATAGTCGATACAGTAAATATCGATACAGTACAAGCGGTGGACGCAAACGCTCCTGGTAGCAGTGTATATAGTGAGCTGCTATTTTCGGTATCAGGTATAATTTATGAGGAGAAGCGCTATCGTTTGCTATGTGCTAACAAATGTTGAAAAAAAACGTTTTCATTCATAATACATAACTTAGGCACCATTACATTTTAATTCAAGTATTAAATTATTAAATATGCTGTATTTTTGTTAAAATAAAAATCACCGTCAAAGCAGTCAAACCCAAACTCAAAATGTTTTTTATTTTAGTAGATGCTTTACACATGCTTTTAAATCGTCAATATTTTCTACCTAGTACAAAGTCCCTACCACGCGGGACTTGTACAGTCAACGTTCAACGGTTCAGCAGACGGTACTTAAACTAAAAAAGACAACAAAATTAAATAAACAAAACACGAAATCGAATTCGAACAGACCTCGTCCATAGCCATAGGTAGTGTTTTTCACGCAACGCATTCAAACCGCATTTTCTCGCTTGACGAAGCGGAAAATTTATATTATTCATTTGACTTTTCCAAGAGGGGTTTTTCGGTTGTTGAAAACAATAAAATAATTTTATTGCTTAGCTAGCTGCCATCTTGCGTGAAATAGGTAGATGTGTAAGTGAGAAAGTTCCAATATTGGCACTACACTCAGTTTCAAATAGGAAGGTGTATATCGTCGGCTGAGATTGAAAACCTCGTACTCGTATATGCGGAAAGGGTAATTTTTCAGGAGGAAGGAAAAACCTCGTCGTGAAAATTTTGTTGCGACTATAATTTGTCCCCTTAAGTGTGTACTGTAGAGACTATATAGGTTAGGAGTTAGGTCTTAGGTCTGCATAGGCTTGTATAAAAAGTAAATACGACGTTGATTCAAATATTTAAAATGATAGAATAGAAAACAAATGTATTGACAGACTTTAAGTTGGTACCTCTCCCCGAGTGCATGTGAATATCGAATAAAATATATAAAAATATCAAATTGTTTGCATCGATCACTACATGGTGGAGGCGCCGGGTATTAAGTAAATCAAAGGCGTTTTTTTTGAAGAAAAAGGTCATAGTGAAGGCACCATTTCAAAGAGAAGCGATACATCGCGACTTGGTGTAGTCGACGAGTGGACAGTTTGTGAAGCTAAGTATTTTATATATAATATTATTTTGCATTGGGTTTGGTATTTAAAATGCTGTTAACATGAAGTTATTTAAAATAAAGATATATAAATAAATAAATAAAAAGATGGAAGAAGAATTAATACAGCATTTATACGCGAATAAATATGATGGGTTATCAGGGGGACCCGAGTTATTTTTTAGAAGCTTCGAATCACTTGCAGAGATAAAAGGCTGGAGTGATGTTACAAAGAAGCAAGTACTAGCTGCATTCTTAACGGGAGCAGCCCTCTCATTTTATAAAATAATATTTAATAAATATGATAATTATGAGGAAATATCCAATAAGCTCATTGAGGAATTTGCGCCATTCTCGTCCTCATCGCATGTGCAAATGCCGTCTCCTCAACGTGTACAATCGAAGGAAACTTGTGACCCACAAATGCAATGGAATAACACTTTAATTTGTACAAGGAATGATGACACAGCGTTACAAAATGAGAACATGAAGACAGCAGCGATGGCAGCGTCAATAACAGCAGTCCAGGGATCCGAAGAGGATTCACGATTTCAGGGTCTGTTCGTCCCAATTATTTCAATTATCATTAGAAACACTCCCATTACGAGTAAAGCTCTCATTGACACAGGGTCGACCACATCATTCATATCCGAAGGACTAGTTAACAAGCTGTATTTATCGTGTGAACATTATAGTGGAGCAGTAACTGCAATTAACGGCAAGTCGATAGACGTAGTCGGATCAACCGAATGTTTTTTATTAATTGACTCGATGGCTTTTACGCAACGATTCATCATAATCAGGAACCTAGAGCATGAGGTGGTACTGGGTCAAAACTTCTTGTCACGGGAAAAGGCCACGGTGGACTACGGGGAACAAATTTTAACCTTAAACAGAGGTTGGGTAAAGTTTATTAAGCAGGTCGACGAAAAGGTTGGTACAGCAGATAATTGCATGCGGGCTCAGGAAGTGCAGCAGGCCGTGGAGAAGGAGAATGAAATGGCAATGTATTCCGAAATCACTGAAGATTTCCAGGAGGTGGAACAAAATAATGTAGTCAGGGACTTGCAGGAAAATCTTCCTGACAGTACGAGTTGCGAGGAGAAGGAACTGACGGAAGAGCGCACAGCCGAGGAAAAACTGGATGAGGTTGAGGTTAGCTTGGGTTCTCTTGAGATGGAAGACCAGGTCAGAGTTAACGTGAACACAAGAGGAGAGCTGGAGCTGTTGCAGGAAAGTGAGGGATGCCGTGAGGGTTTTGCTAATAATCATTTACCTGTAGTGTGACCACTGCATGTTATGACCCCCGTCATACAAACCTCACCACTGCGGCCGGCCCTGGCCGCTGCGACCTGTTTCGCCGTGCAACCGGTCATCTTGCTCACTCATCGGTCACCGCTCGCTACCTGCCAGTCTGCCGCTAACCGACTCCCGCGCAGGACGCATGTCGCTCGCCTTCGAATCAATCTATTGTTCTCGCTCGCGATCTATCAATTTCTATGTGCTGGTGATTCTAAATATTTCTGAACGATTTCTTCTACTTCTATTCTTAATTCTGTTTGCCTTGCTTTGTATTGCTTCCAAACGAAATAAACTGTTACTTCTAAAAGACTGAGTTGTAGTGATTGTGTACCTACCTACCTATTCACTATATTGGTGACCCCTGAAAGAGAACAAAAGACGCACCTTTGATGATGACGGATCAGCAACCAAATGAAAATCTACCGAAGTCTGGTGTTGCTGCGGCTCCCCGACCAGGACCAGGATACCTATCTGGAATCGTGCGCACATTCAAGGCGTGATAGTCGCCACAAGGTCTCCAACTGTCTCCATTTTTAGGTACTAAGTGCAAAGCTGAAGCCCACGGTGAGTCTGAACGCCGAGCTGTACCATCCCGAAGCAATTCCTCAAACTGACTTTTAGCAATTATTAGCCGATCTGGAGCCAAGCGACGTGGTCTGCAAAATACCGGTGGGCCAGGAGCGGTGCGTATGTAGTGAACAGTAGGGTGTTTGACCTCTCTTGCAACTCCCGAAGGTTTGGTTATCTCGGGGTACTCTGACAGAAGTTTATGGTACTCACTGTTACCGGAGATGGCTTTTACGCTCGGAAGAATGCAGTTCCTGACGGTTCCAAGTGTTGAAAGTGATATGACACTGTCCAGCAGTCTTCGGTATCTGCAATCAACTAGCAAACCATAAAATGTCATAAAATCTGCGCAAATTATGAGTTTATCCACATCAGCCACCACAAAATTCCAAGAAAAGTCTCTGCGCAAGCCCAGATCTAGATGCATTTTCAGGGTACCATGTGTATGTATGACTGAACCATTAGCGGCTGAAAGACTGTAGGCTGTAGCTTTACTGGGTCGTTTATTTCTGAGATAATTTCTTATCTTTCTTGGGCACAATTTATCATTATGTTGTTGTTTCATAATATCTGCTGAGAGGAGCTTCTACTACAACTGATGAGTGGAGCTTGTACTACCAATGCTGATAGTCGCTGATTTGAAGAAAATACAATTCTTGAAGCCTGGGGAAGAAAACAATGAAGCTGATGACAATGGAAGAAAAACAATGAAGATGATGAGAATGAAAATGAAATAATGAAATTGAAACAGATTTGGGGAGTAAATAATAATACAAAAATCGGGGCTGAGTCCATGTAGGTATAGGTAGGATTGGGTGTGCATAGGTAGGGAAGTAGTGACAGGGCCCGCTTAGGACATATTATGCATCCAGCAAGTGTGACCACTGTCCACCATTTTGTTAGGAGTCAGGTTAGGAAGGTGGACCAAGGTCCACCCAGGCTATAGTTGCTAGGAGGTGTGGCAACAAATCTTGAGTCGATTTTTTTGTCCACAGTGTAGTACTTAATATGTTATACTGTGGCTATACAGCGCCATCTGCTTTCACTTTCCATCAGCCGATTCCTAAGACCTGTCATTACCTAAACACCTCTTCATTTATCGAATTATATTCAAGTATTCACAACAGAACTTTGTGATTTCAGTAGATCAAAATAATCAAAGCAAGGATCCTTCACAATATGTTCACAATGGAGGCTTTCACGGAGATAATTATATCGTCGAGTGGAAGTAAGATGGCTCTTGTCATGTTTGTGATCAAAACAGATTGCCAGACGATATTTAGCACTTATTAAATGGATTTGAATCAGGCTAGTCATTAGAACAATCAGTGGCGTTGGGTACAAGTAGATCGTCCCCACTGCCGGGGCACGGGTTCTTCCTCATACCTCGGGAAGGTTAGGTTATACTCCACATACGGAGGCCAAGTTCGGATTGGTGGAAATGTGGGGCTAGTGGCCAACCCCAGTATCAGAAGTTTTCACGCCATTTATAAGACCTCTGACATGGCTTGGAAAAATGCCACTAACAGTTAAACCCATCCAGGTAATGACCGTGTTAGTTGTTAGTTAACCTAAATGATCGATGCGACCACGCAAGCCACACTGACCAACGACCGCTTTGCAAGTACTTAACAATATACAATTCCCGGACAAATGACACACGGTCATCTCGCTACGAACTAGAATCTAGAATTCCCTTACTTTTTGGGAACTAGAAACTGTTTAGAACTTTGTAACGTATAGAATATAGAATTGTGGGTCATTCATGATTTTTTATTCGCTGACCAGCCACAAGCGGCAAAAAGTTGATTTTATCAGACAAGAAGGTTACTGATGAAACTGAACAACTTTTTTTCGCAAATCTACTATAGATTTGGGATTTGCGAAAAAAAGTTGTTCAGTTTCATTTTTCATTTTCATTTTTTTAATTTTTTTCGCAAATCTACTATGGTTTCCTTGAGGAGTTGTTTAGTTTGATGAGCACAAGTCACGGTTAAATCAACAAAACGAATAAAAATTCAAACATTATAATGAGGCGATGCGAAAACTGTAATATTCTGCATATTGGCATACCGTAATTGAGTGTTGGAATCGGTTTCAAACTTTATACCGTATTCGATCCTCATACTTCCAGTGTGTTGTTGCACTCTGTTCCAAAAGTTTTTTTCAGTGCTTATCTAAATAAATAAGTACTTTGTGTTTGTGTTAAACAATTGTGTTTAGTCAAATAAATAATGGAGGAAATGTCTAGAAATTTGTCATTTGGTTAAAGATTATATTTAGGCAAATATATTCTATTTTATTTAAATTTTGGAAGGTAAAAAGGCAAATTACAAATGGCTACCGGCACGGCGACTGTAAGCATCTGTAACACCAGCATGGGTAAAAGATGTAGACCAAACTATTTGTCGTGCTTGAGGCGAAAACTATTTGTCGAAATTTGGTCGCTCATTTTATTAAGCTCAGCGTTAGACCAGAATCATGCGAGATATACGTAAGTCGCCATGCTACTTAAAGCTATTTAGTTCTCAGTGCTTTGTATATTCTAGTTCAAATTACCTACTTACCTACGTATTTTTATGAATAGAATATTTGATGGTTTCATATTTAGTCCCTTTGGGTAAAAAGCACATAGGTAATAAACAATTGTTAGAAACAGTCTATATAGACTGTACATATAGCCAAATATCGATACAAGTAGGGTTTTTGAGTAAAAAAATCGCATAGTGTGTCATTCGTCATTATCATCTCAGCCAGAAAAAGTCCACTGTTGGACATATGTATACCTTTATCTCCCATAGGAGGTACATTTTCACTCAGCACAATTCTGAGCCGTAGGCATTCAGTGGCATCCTGTAAGCTTCACTAGAATGGCAAAACCGCTAGTTTGCGATGTTGAAAGTTTTGCGAACGCAGTGGAATCCACTTGTCGGTGGTTTATCAACACATTCGCCTAGTTTGGAGTTCGGATGATTCGACTACAGAACTATCGCACAGCCGTACCTAGCGCTTGGTTTAATAGTTTTAAACTTTCTCCTGGAGTCTTACAGTTTAAATTGGTTTGCAATGGCGTTATAAGAAGTAGAAATATTCTAAATAACTGAGATAGATTTAAATGGGTCGGATGGTAAAAGTAAACGAAGATGTACTGTGAAACGAAATAAATGAATTTGAATTTGTAAGTATAGCTCTGGCCTTAAACTCTATAAACAAAGACTTTTTTAGTCTGAGCTGAACTCAGTTTCCTCATATTTAACTTTTTGCCGAAACAACAAAAGAAGGTGGGTATTAGGATAAGCTTTTGTTTGCGATCAAAATTTGACCAAAACGTATTTATTCTACACAAAGGATAAAACTAAAGACTTTTTTGTATGAGGAGAAAACACTAGCTTCACTTGGTCAGATTTCCCAATTTGATTCACTCGCTAACACTTCCATAATTGTTGTCGAGTTACTTAGGATTTTTACAGCGTTCTGTTCCATCGATAGTTCCAAGTTTTTCAAACTTATGCCAACTAAGTTTCGTGAGTTTTGTGGGTATCTCGGGGGTATTTGTGGGAGATTGTATTTCTATTGCATACATTAATTCCTTTTCCAACGATTTGCTCATGGCAGCGGAAGTAAGATATTGTTT
The DNA here is from genome assembly GCA_958295455.1 of Coleophora deauratella. NCBI lineage: Eukaryota > Metazoa > Arthropoda > Insecta > Lepidoptera > Coleophoridae > Coleophora > Coleophora deauratella. The sequence goes on along the minus strand of OY282401.1, from coordinate 3,334,342 downwards.
ACTCGTGGCTCAGTGTCACAGATTATATAATAGTACACTGTGGTTGGATAGATAGTTGGTAGTTTCATAATTAGAACACCCTCTTCAAGTTTCCCGGGATGGTCTTTGTATTCCTGTGTACAGGGTGTTAAAAAAATGTCTTTGAAATTTAAGGGGTTACTTAGAATCAAGTATAGAATATAGGAATGTTATTTAAAAACCCCTATCAATAACCTTTTTTTTAGTTTTCCATAAAAATTCTTGATCCACTACGAGTATTCAGATTTAGTAGGGAATCTGGAAAAAATATTTGAAGAGAGGATTTTTCAATATTTTGCCTGTATTCTATACTTGGTTCTAAGTAGCTCTTAAAATTTCAAACGCACTTTTTTAACATCCTGTATATGCACTCCCAAAAACATGACCATGAAAGAGTGTACAAGTTCCCCGTGATATGGATTTTGTACTAGGTAGAAAAAAATGACGATTTATAAATAAAAAACATTTTGATTTGATTTGAAAAATCTCCTGCTGTGCACAATGATACCAGTTTCCGTTCCAGAACGTCTCTACTGTTATATCAGATACTCATTACCTTTGAAATTGTAGATCTGAGAGTCAGATTTCAGTGAACTCTGTCTGCCGGATTTTACAAATTACCACTTAAATACCCAAGTAGACGCTTTAAATAGGGATGTATTTTAACGCACTTAAAAATTAATGGAAACAACAAAAAAAAGTAAGACACTATAAAAAATAAAATACCTTATAACTATACCACTTTAACGAACTTCGCAACAAAATTAATGGTTTGCAATTTAAAACTTTCTATTCACAAAATGCCCTCCTGAGTCCTAGAATGACAAAATCAATGATGTGTCTGACCGATACGAATTTCCACCAAGTTTCTCTTTTGCCACGATGAATGTCGGAAAAACACGTAGTTTCCGTGGGATAGGAAAAAAACCGTTATTTCGTAATGTGATATATGTATAATTATACTAAAGGGTGCACACCAATATAATTATGATACTTTTTATCCTGAAAAATTTTACGGGATATCTCGAAAAACTCATTTTACTCGCTCGGAAGTTGCCTCCGTTTCGCGCATCACACATACTCGAGGACAGTCATAAAAGCAATATTCAAACGGGAGCGGGCGGAGCCGCGGGCAAATGCCAGTTTTAGTATAAGGGTCGCCCTTATACTAAAACTGGCACCCATTAATTTTTAGTTTGACAACCCTTGTATTTAATTATTAAACCGAGAAGGGCTTTGTTGTGGCCTGAGAACATTTTGAACTATTCAGTAACTTGCAGGAGGAAAATTAAGGGCGACTTGAAAGGGTAATTGCTTACAGGTAACAAACAGGGATTTAGTTATAACGAATTACCAGTTAATAGTCAAATAAGACAAGAAGCAAGACTTTGCAATAAATCCTAAATAACACAAAATCATTTATGTAATGGCTCTAAAAATATAATGACTTACATCTTGCCATTTCATCATTTATGGTATTACATAAAATCTATAATCAATTTCTCATGTATGTGTGTGCAAGGTGAATTTGTGTTTTTGTAATTTTCTAGTTAAGAAACGTAATTATAAATTAAACTTTTTTTTTTAAATGAAACATTAGTATAAGTACTGTAATAATTGCTAGGTATTTTAATAAAATATGAAATTGACATTTATTTTAATTTAAAATATTATTTTAATTTTAACTGATTCATATATGTATGTATGTATGTTTTATGTGTGTATTTAAAAGTATTTGTGTATGTATATCAGTCTCTGGTTCTGAAGATACAGGGAATCCTAGTTTGGGGCCAGATGACCGTGTGTGATTTGTCCCAGATATTATTATTATTATATATTTTTAAGTAAATTTTTCTATTTTTATGCCTTCTTTTCTATTTTGAGGCAAAACTTAGCATTACCACACCTAAGAAAAATTATGTGTAAAACGATGTTTATAATTAAAATTTTGATTTGATTCGATTTGAAGAAAATGCCCATTTATTCAATTCAATTTAATATACTTTCTTGTGTGTAAGGAAACTCAGAATAGATTAAATGATGAGGCTCTTGTTTTATTTAATTAACATTCTTCATAAACAAAATGTTACATTACTAAAAAAAATGAAAACACTCCTCCGTCTATGTGTGTGTACTGTAGTATGATATAACCACACCCCGGACACTTCATACAAATTTCGCGCTATTGTTTATTACATAGACATTCATGTTTGTACACATGTAAATGTGAGCGTGATGTACTAGGGTTGAATCGAGATTCAATAATTAGCCCTCATTGTCTTTATTGTTAGCTAGACTTTTAAAAATAAAGTGAAGGCTGTATACACCAGACAAGGTTGAATAGCCTGAGAAACCTTTAACTCTTTCCTTAAAAAAATAAATTGTCTTTGGTTATTATACTGTGCTTTGGTTTGCCAACCCCTTGACAAATGGTCACACATCGTTCACACAGGGTGGGTGAGGTAGCATTTAGAGAGCGGCAGGGAGTGTCCATACTGTATAATGTCCTTATAGTGTTAACAACCCCTATCTAGTCGTTACTTAAGCTGAAGATGCGGCGTAAGCTAGGCCACAAATCGATAGAAATCAGTTTAAAAAGTCAGAAGAGGAAAGCTGTGAGGGGGAAGGCTTGAATCAATTACGCGATGTTCAGACTGCGAAGTAAATGCATCGCAAATTGGATTCAAATTGATTCGATGGATTCCGGAGCGAGCATACGGGAGGAATGACGACATTAATGTTAGTGGCGTATTGAATAATCATGCGACACTAAAATCTGCCGTCAATATGTCGTTGTCCTATGGGATTCGGCGCAATATCAGGTTAGGCTGTTGAGTTTAATGAGATGAAATGGATTTATTTGCATTAGGTAGGTTAAATAATGTCATAACATTAAGATGGTTTCATATATTCAGGTAAATACACAGCATGCAAATATGTTTGTTTGTAAACTCTTTTTTGCATACAAAACGCAAATAAAAATATAATAATATATAGTATAGGCACGAGTGTGTTATAGCAGCACAGTTTAAGAGTCAAAATATCTGCGTAGGTTCAATCTGGGGGTTTTATTGATAAATCTGAAGAACTTTCTCCAAGAAAATAAAATTTTGGAGGGACTTTGTACTAGGTAGGAAAAACAGACTATTTAATTGAATGTGTGAAACATCTACTTGGAATAAGAATTGTAATGTAATGAAATGAAAATATTTTATTCGAAGTAGGTAGCAATGTACTCGTACACTTTTCGAAGGTCATTCTTTCGTCTACCGAACACGAGGTTCTTCCACTCGGAACTCTTATACCCGCTGTTTCGGGAAGTGTAAGGTTTTGTATCACAGAATACTATATTACCTACTAAGTACCTAAAGAAACGACCCTCGCCTTAATATATTAATAGATAATATTACAACTTCGGCAACATCGTCACTTACCATCAGGTGAGATGATGCCAAGAGCTTACCAATTGAGGGTAAAAAAAAAAAAAAATTAAAGAAGCAGTACATCCATCACCCAACATCATCGAACACAACCATCGCTCTGTTACTTGCTCGCTCCTAGTTATTAGGAAGAGAAGTACGGACGTTTACTCATACTTACGAGTAGTTAGTACATAGGTAGTCTTTAGGTCGATTTGTATGGTGTGTCAGGGGGCATGCTCGCTCATATTAACGCTCCAAGATCAGAGTTGTACATGCTCGACAACTGGATCGGTCTCAGAAAAAAAGGTTCAAAGATACTGTTTTCTTCCCGTATGTTTCCGCAATATTGTCGCTTGGCCGATCAGCAAATTGATGAATACTGTTTCTCAAATGAGTAAATTTTAACCTATCATTTTATTACGACAGCTGACATAATGGCTCTTGTATGTAGTAAATTGGGTTGCTTCATTTAATTTAGTCGCTTCAGACTAAAATAATACCATGTTTAAGCAAATCAAAATCTTACCAATATCATCGCCACGCACCGAACTAGATTTATCTAATAAGAGGAATGTCAAAATATCAAAAAAATAAAATCAAAAAATGTGTAAAAAATCTTTTTAATATAAAAAGTACTGTGACATAATGAATGACAGATAACGTACAACCTCATCATCATCATCATTCATTAGCCGAAAGACGTCCACTGCTGGACAAAGGCCTCCCCCAAGGATTTCCACACCGACCGGTCATCTTCTGGTAACCGTCACCAGGTCATCGGTCCACCGAGTTGGAGGCCTGCCTACACTGTGTCTTCCGGTGCGCGGTCGCCACTCGAGAACGTACTTACAACCTAAGCTATTGCAGAAATATGGAGTTTCTATACAGGTGTTAAAAAATTGCGTTTGAAATTTCAAGGGCGTACTCACAATCAGAATCAAGTAATTCATTTTTTTTTCAGATTCTCTTACTAAATCTGAATAGTGAATTAAGAATTTGTATGAAAAAGTGAAAAAAAAAAAATTGAAGAGCGGATTTTTTCAATATTTTTCCCGGATTCTATACTTGATTCTGACTAACCCCGTAAAATTTCAAACGCACTTTTTTAACATCCTGTATACTTTGCGGCTTTCTTTCTTATGAGGGCAGAGATAGACATTTGATATTGGAAGATATTATGCAAAAACACTGCTGCTGTTCATAAGCTTATTCCGCATCACTTCAGTGTTGCCGGCACAGAAAATGAAAAAAGTCCAAAACCACTCGTGAAAAGTTCCGTTTTGACTTTGAAAGTTCCGTTCAGTAAAAAATTTTCGCCACTGCGTGTGTGCGTTGCCGATGCCACAACGTTATTCGCAACTAGGTATAGGTAGGTACTAGACCCCGCTATTACCGGCTCAGAGATATTTCAAACTGATATCTGTCGGACATGTCCATCGTGGAGGGGAGGCCACGTAAGGCTACCTTGAGAGGCCTCTCAACCGTGTAGAAGAACCAGTTAATGCCGCTGGTCTCCTTGAGGCTGCCGAGGTACAGCTGCACAATGCGGTACTTTTGAGGTGGTGGCGGTGGCTGCGGGCGCGGCGACGAGTATCGCGGTGGCAGTGGAGCTGCGTGGCGGCCGAGAGGCCCGGCACGGTGGCAGCGCTGCCGGCAGCGGCCGCGTCTTTAACCGGGCCGCATAAGTGGCCCGGAGAGGCGGCGTGGCGGTGGTGGTGGGTGGCGAAGCCAGGAGTCATGGGTGCCGTACTGGGCCCCGGCTTCACCAGATGCTTCAGAACCTCGGGGCACAGGTGGAGGCAACCGGGTGGTTGGCGTCGGTAGGGTGACCTGGCGCAGGCGCGGGTCACGCTGCTGTAGCGGTCCCGCGACCGGGGGCGAGAAGCAGGAAGGGCCTCTTCTCCGGGGCGCAGCGTGGCGGTCACCGGCGCTCAACGAGTGGCGGAACACCCTCGCATAGTTTCCTCGGCAGCTGAGGACTCAAAGTGGGAAAGGGGACGGGCTCATGGAGCAGCTCCAAGGAAAAAGCGCTTGGCCGTGATCACGTCTCGTCTTCCTCGTCGCGCTTTCATCGTGTGTGGAGGAGGGACAGGGATCAATGCGACTGGGCCGCCCCAGCTTGATTGCCGCGACGTCCTCCGGCCGTACAGGTCGGCTCTCTCACCGAGTCACTCCTCATGGATGCGCAAGTACGCTGCCATCCAACGGAGCATTCCCTCCGACAAGAAATCAATGTTTCTTAGTTGGGTCGTCATGAGCAAGTCATCACGCTCATAATGGCTGAGAAGATGCTCTCTTGGCAGGCAGAACTTTCCTACCGGAGAGAGCCGTTGGCTGGGGGCCGAGGGTGACGGCGAGGGAGTCTCGCGCGTGGCGAAAAATGTCTTGATACACAGGGGTTGGAACACTGAAATCTAAAAGAGGGCGAGTGAAGCGAGCCCGAAGAAAATTTTCAAAGTAGCGTCCGTTTTCTCGTTTTTAGCAAGGTCTAACACCGGTCAAGAGAATTTGGAAGTTTTGAGTCCTTCAGTGTGAGCTTTATTTATCACTAAAAGTTCCGAAAAGTTCCGATGATCATTAAGTTCCGCAAAAGTTCCGCTGAAGCCTCAAAAGTTCCGAAATCGGAACAAAAAGTCCGCGCCGGCAACGCTGCATCACTTATTTATTTATAATTGACTATTTATAACAGTTAAAATGACACAGCCCTGGGACTTACTGTCAGACATACAGACAGACGGCGTAACATTAGTAGAATTGTGGCGGAAAACTAAAAATATTTCGCCATAAATTACGAAACAAGAAAATACATTTAACATTGTTAAAACTAAACCAGGTCATTGACTTTTGCCCCTCTCCTCCATTTGTTCAGTTGCATTTCAGTTCAGGCCATTAAATATTTCAGTGGATTATTTAAATAAAGCCCATGACGTTTGCAATATCGGGTCCATTCGTCTTATAAGTGGGGCAGGCAGGTGAGCGCTCCGCGTGGTGGGGTGGCGCTTTACTGGTCGCTGGCAGCGATGGAAAACACCGAATGCGGACTGTTTTACCAGAAAACCTCAAATGGTATTAAAAATAAGCGAAAAGTATTTAAGAAATGCTGACCGCGTGTGTATCTTTTGTGTTTTGTTTTATACGGGTGTAAAAGGTCGCTTTAGGAAACTTAAAGAAGGGATTCTATTCTCTCCAAGGAACCCATTTGGAATTCTTATTTTTTTAAACAATTTCATACAAATCTGCTGGTCGATCAACTTTTTTTTCAGTTTTTAGTAAGTATTGGTTGCTTGGGGAAAACTGTTCAAAATGATGAGTAAATGCACCGGTTTTCGCGAAGAGCTGTTAACTTTGGAATTTACTCTAAAATTACTATCTTATTCATAATTACAGAGATGATTTTGCTAATTCCAGAAACGTATTCCCACACCATGGGATAGTCGAAAAAAAAACCCCACTTGACGTGACGAGACAACCTGAAAAAAAGATAATATTTTATTTTTAAGATTTTATTTTACCACTTTGACGGCGTGATTTTGAATTGATATGAGAATCACTAGCATTGGTGCCCGGCCCCTATTCACAATCAGGTAAGTCGAGTAATATTGACGCTATTATTCACCGATTAACCCTCTCGCGCCTTCGACTCGTAAATTATTGTTCAGTAATCAGCAGTAATATTCAATGTTCGTTATTTGTGAAGCTCGGAAAGTTTAAATGAATTTTTGTATTTCATTTGTGGTGTGTGATATATAGGGTGGGAAATATCGACGGGTGAAAAGCTATTTGTATTAAGCGACATTTTTGAAATTGTTCAAGAGATTGTTTTATATTTAAGTAATAAAATTGTATGTAGGTATTTATAGTATTTAAGTTAATTGATTGTATGAGTTTGTTTATATCTATGGGCCTGTAATACTTTACTTAGTTACCTGAAAATAAACGTTTAAAAAAAAGAGGCTTTAAGAAAGAGAAATTTTAAGGGGTTACTCAGTATCAAATATAGAATACTGGAAAAATATTGAAAAAATCCGATCACATAGCTTTTCACAAGTTGTCGATATAAACATATGCAGGGTCTTAAATAGGTGGACCCTTGAACTGGGGCTTCTGCTCATCATACTTTTGTATTTAAATACATTATACAGGGTGTTAAAAGTTGCAGTGGGTTACGTCGAGAAAAAAATGATTGTACCCTCCCATTTCCATACAAACTGAAGTTCTTCATTATTTTTTCTTTAAAATGGCTCTATATTCTGTGTGTTGCTTGCTTAATATACATATACGTATCTCTAATGATATTTTATAAAACTTTTTACGTAGTTTATTGATTGTTAACAACCCATTATGTCCCCACTGCAGGGGCATGGGTCTCTTCCCATAAAAGGTTTAGGCCATACTGCACACACGGGGGCCAAGTCCGGGTTGGTGAGTTTACTAATTGTGCTCAAGTATTTTACTATGATTATGAATGTTGATTGCTGGTTTCTATTTAGAGAATGACAACCATGTGCATGTCAGACGGTATACATATAAACCGATTTACGACAAAGTATGCACAACGTGGCTGAACGATTTATTTTTTATCGCATATAAATGCGCTAGGAAGTGCACTTTACATTGTTCCTTTTTGTACAATTTTCAATGTGTAATATCTACCTAGCATAGTTATATATCTTTAGGGGGTAGAACTTAATGTGCTGCCTTGTGTACATACATAATGAACTTATAATTAACATAACACATAGCAGAACCTATTGTCTCTCAAGTTTTGGTTCACCTTTTTGGTTATAGCTGTTGAAAATTAACAATCTCTAACGAAAAAGCTTTCGAAAATTAATCCACAAACTAAACAATCCTTTCTTAGAATAGACATTTATTTACTCTTGAACCGGGTACAATGTGGTCTTAGGAATTAATAATACAGATCACCAAGCTCAGCCATGCAGTTCATGACATGTAAATCTAAAAGTTGCAATAAAATATTAATTAATGTTTATGATTTAAAAATTCCGTCACTGAAAATGAAAATAAATAAAAAATAAATTTCGATAATATAACGAATTGATCCGCAAACTAACAGCGCTTCAGATAAACTCATACCTATTAAAAAAGCTGTTTTAGTCAGTTTCAAAAACAGCTGTTTTAAACTATGCAACTTTTCAATTTTCGAAATGACACCCCCTTGTAAACCATATGGCGTAACCGTCGCGTCGTTACCGTTACCCTAGCAACGCACACCGCAGACGAATTTATCTTAGAACGAATACGTCGCAAAGTTACTGTCACTTTTATTAACCTTCATTAGGGAACGTCTCGCTTTAAATGACAAGATTCAGGTGTATTTGAGGCCAAAATATGAACTTTAAGCGACAATGGAAAACCCGACTCGTAAATATTTGGTTTGAATAATTCCAACTATTTTTATATAGGCATATGTGGACACTTCTGATTTCACTTGATCAAAATTGTCGAACGTTTTTTTGCGTAAAAATTGTTTGAGATCACGGAAAAGATGAAAATCAGTTGGCCCAAATCTGGAGAGTAAGGTGGCTGTGGCACTACATCCCAACCCAGCTCTGCTAGTTTTAACTGTGTTTCCTTTTCTGTGTGAGGTCGAGCATATATGCCTATATTTAGATAAAAGCAACTTATGACCGCACTCTTTTTTGATATGACAAGACCTTTTGATTTTGTAGAACATAAAACCTTATTAAAAAATTAAGTATCTATGGCATACGAGGACTCCCTCTGGCATGGTTCGACTCATATCTAACTGAAAGAAAGCAATGTGTCGAATAAGCGAACTAAATGTGGTACAGTCATGTGGTACACGTTGGAGTACAATATTAATTCTTTGGGGGTCCCACAAGGGAGTGTTTTGTGACCACTCCTGTTCTTACTCTATATAAATGATCTGCCTGCTGTAACGTCAAAGATGTATATTATTTGTAGATGGCATCTCTATATTGGTGAAATCCAATAAAAATTACATGAATATTTATCAAACTGACATTAATAAAACAATAGAATCTGTAATTGAATGGCTTTCTGACAATAACTTGTGTGTAAATCTGACTAAAACTAAATATGTACAATTCTCACTGAGAAGAAATTATAATTTTAATTCTCGAGTGCATGCGACAGACATGTTGACCCAGTCCCACTTGACGTCTTTTATGCGGGTTTTGAAGCGTAGTGTCGTGTTCCGGATAGATACATAGACGATAAAAAAATGACATATAAAGACGCAGTCGGATGTCTCATTGTGATAATATTCGTTAAGGTCTCTACGGTAGCCGAGGAAAATGTTTTCGTATTTACTGTCGTAGCCCAGTCATCGAGGAGTTTCTTTGTATGGAGACCCCAACATTAATTTCTCTGTCAATGAAACTTTGCACGATTATGAAGGATAGTGTATAGATGAAAGATGACAAAGAAGCCAACAGATTTTGTGGCTGGAAGTAGGTGTTTTATACCTAAACATGAAAATTGCATTTAAAATTCGGTGGATAATTGCTCGATCGAATATTTCTGTACTATTCGTTAGTACTAACTTAATGGCACGCGTATGTAATAGTTAAGCAAAACTTGATTTTTCGATTTTACTTCCAATGAATAATTTCTCGGTTAATTTTTATTTTTCAGTATACTTTAATATCTTATTGGACATCTTTTTGTATAAGTATCCAAAAGATTTTCCTTTAAGATCATAGCATAATAGTTTTTCGTTCGGTCGAGTGCTCGGTCAAGTGCTCGGGTGAGTGCTCTGTCAAGTGCTAGGGCGAGTGCTCGGTCGAGTGCTCGGTCAAGTGCTTGGGTGAGTGCTCGGTCAAGTGCTTGGGTGAGTGCTCGGTCAAGTGCTCGGGCGAGTGTTCGGTCAAGTGCTCGGTCAAGTGCTCAGGCGAGTGCTCGGTCAAGTTTTCGGTCGAGTGCTCGGTCAAGCGTTAGGTCGAATGCTCTGTCAAGTGCTCGGTCAAGTGCTCGTTCAAGTGCGAGTGCTCGGTCAAGTGCTCGGGCGAGTGTTCAGTCAAGTGCTCGGTCAAGTGCTCGGGTGAGTGCTCTGTCAAGTGCTCGGGCGAGTGCTCGGTCGAGTGCTCGGTCAAGTGCTTGGGTGAGTGATCGGTCAAGTGCTTGGGTGAGTGCTCGGTCAAGTGCTCGGTCAAGTGTTCGGTCAAGTGCTCGGGCGAGTGCTCGGTCGAGTGCTCGGTCAAGTGCTCGGGCGAGTGCTCGGTCAAGTGTTCGGTCGAGTGCTCGGTCAAGTGCTCGGGCGAGTGCTCGGTCGAGTGCTCGGTCAAGTGCTCGGGCGAGTGCTCGGTCAAGTGTTCGGTCAGTGCTCGGTCAAGTGCTCGGGCGAGTGCTCGGTCAAGTGCTCGGTCAAGTGTTCGGTCAAGTGCTCGGGCGAGTGTTCGGTCAAGTGCTCGGTCAAGTGCTCAGGCGAGTGCTTGGGTGAGTGCTCGGTCAAGTGCTCGGTCGAGTGCTCGGTCAAGTGTTCGGTCGAGTGCTCGGTCAAGTGTTAGGTCGAGTGCTCGGTCAAGTGCTCGTTCAAGTGCGAGTGCTCGGTCAAGTGCTCGGGCGAGTGTTCAGTCAAGTGCTCGGTCAAGTGCTCGGGTGAGTGCTCTGTCAAGTGCTCGGGCGAGTGCTCGGTCGAGTGCTCGGTCAAGTGCTTGGGTGAGTGATCGGTCAAGTGCTTGGGTGAGTGCTCGGTCAAGTGCTCGGTCAAGTGTTCGGTCAAGTGCTCGGGCGAGTGCTCGGTCGAGTGCTCGGTCAAGTGCTCGGGCGAGTGCTCGGTCAAGTGTTCGGTCGAGTGCTCGGTCAAGTGCTCGGGCGAGTGCTCGGTCAAGTGCTCGGTCAAGTGTTCGGTCAAGTGCTCGGGCGAGTGCTCGGTCGAGTGCTCGGTCAAGTGCTCGGGCGAGTGCTCGGTCAAGTGTTCGGTCGAGTGCTCGGTCAAGTGTTAGGTCGAGTGCTCTGTCAAGTGCTCGGGCGAGTGCTCGGTCGAGTGCTCGGTCGTGTGCTCTGTCAAGTGCTCGGGCGAGTGCTCGGTCGTGTGCTCTGTCAAGTTCTCAGGCGAGTGCTCTGTCAAGTGCTTGGGCGAGTGCTCGGTCGAGTGCGAGTGCTCGGTCAAGTGCTCGGGCGAGTGCTCGGTCAAGTGCTCGGGCGAGTGTTCGGTCAAGTGCTCGGTCAAGTGCTCAGGCGAGTGCTTGGGTGAGTGCTCGGTCAAGTGCTCGGTCGAGTGCTCGGTCAAGTGTTAGGTCGAGTGCTCGGTCAAGTGCTCGTTCAAGTGCGAGTGCTCGGTCAAGTGCTCGGGCGAGTGCTCGGTCAAGTGTTAGGTCGAGTGCTCGGTCAAGTGCTCGTTCAAGTGCGAGTGCTCGGTCAAGTGCTCGGGCGAGTGTTCGGTCAAGTGCTCGGGTGAGTGCTCTGTCAAGTGCTCGGGCGAGTGCTCAGGCGAGTGCTCGGGCGAGTGCTCGGGCGAGTGCTCTGTCGAGTGCGAGTGCTCAGTCAAGTGCTCGGGCGAGTGCTCGGTCAAGTGTTCGGTCGAGTGCTCGGTCAAGTGCTCGGGTGAGTGCTCTGTCAAGTGCTCGGGCGAGTGCTCGGTCGAGTGCTCGGTCAAGTGCTTGGGTGAGTGCTCGGTCAAGTGCTTGGGTGAGTGCTCGGTCAAGTGCTCGGGCGAGTGTTCGGTCAAGTGCTCGGTCAAGTGCTCAGGCGAGTGCTCGGTCAAGTTTTCGGTCGAGTGCTCGGTCAAGCGTTAGGTCGAATGCTCTTTCAAGTGCTCGGGCGAGTGCTCGGTCCAGTGCTCGGTCGAGTGCTCTGTCAAGTGCTCGGGCGAGTGCTCGGTCGAGTGCTCGGTCGTGTGCTCTGTCAAGTGCTCGGGCGAGTGCTCGGTCGTGTGCTCTGTCAAGTGCTCGGGCGAGTGCTCTGTCAAGTGCTTGGGCGAGTGCTCGGTCGAGTGCGAGTGGTCGGTCAAGTGCTCGGGCGAGTGTTCGGTCAAGTGCTCGGTCAAGTGCTCAGGCGAGTGCTCGGTCAAGTGTTAGGTCGAGTGCTCGGTCAAGTGCTCGTTCAAGTGCGAGTGCTCGGTCAAGTGCTCGGGCGAGTGTTCGGTCAAGTGCTCGGTCAAGTGCTCGGGTGAGTGCTCTGTCAAGTGCTCGGGCGAGTGCTCGGTCGAGTGCTCGGTCAAGTGCTTAGGTTAGTGATCGGTCAAGTGCTTGGGTGAGTGCTCGGTCAAGTGCTCGGTCAAGTGCTTGGGCGAGTGCAAGCGCACAAGTTATGGGGCGAGTGCTCGGGCGAGTGCTCGGTCAAGTGCTCAGGCGAGTGCTCTGTCAAGTGTTCGGTCGAGTGCTCGGTCAAGTGTTAGGTCGAGTGCTCTGTCAAGTGCTCGGGCGAGTGCTTGGTCGAGTGCTCGGTCGTGTGCTCTGTCAAGTGCTCGGGCGAGTGCTCGGGCGAGTGCTCTGTCGAGTGCGAGTGCTCGGTCAAGTGTTCGGTCGAGTGCTCGGTCAAGTGCTCGGGTGAGTGCTCTGTCAAGTGCTCGGGCGAGTGCTCGGTCGAGTGCTCGGTCAAGTGCTTGGGTGAGTGCTCGGTCAAGTGCTCGGTCAAGTGCTCGGGCGAGTGCAAGCGCACAAGTTATGGGGCGAGTGCTCGGGCGAGTGCTCGGTCAAGTGCTCAGGCGAGTGCTCGGTCAAGTGTTCGGTCGAGTGCTCGGTCAAGTGCTAGGGTGAGTGCTCGGTCAAGTGCTCGGGCGAGTGCTCTGTCAAGTGCTCGGGCGAGTGCTCGGTCAAGTGCTCGGTCAAGTGTTCGGTCAAGTGCTCGGGCGAGTGCTCGGTCGAGTGCTCGGTCAAGTGCTCGGGCGAGTGTTCGGTCAAGTGCTCGGTCAAGTGCTCAGGCGAGTGCTCGGTCAAGTGTTAGGTCGAGTGCTCGGTCAAGTGCTCGTTCAAGTGCGAGTGCTCGGTCAAGTGCTCGGGCGAGTGTTCGGTCAAGTGCTCGGTCAAGTGCTCGGGTGAGTGCTCTGTCAAGTGCTCGGGCGAGTGCTCGGTCGAGTGCTCGGTCAAGTGCTTAGGTTAGTGATCGGTCAAGTGCTCGGGCGAGTGCTCGGTCAAGTGTTCGGTCGAGTGCTCGGTCAAGTGCTCGGGTGAGTGCTCTGTCAAGTGCTCGGGCGAGTGCTCGGTCGAGTGCTCGGTCAAGTGCTTGGGTGAGTGCTCGGTCAAGTGCTTGGGTGAGTGCTCGGTCAAGTGCTCGGGCGAGTGTTCGGTCAAGTGCTTGGTCAAGTGCTCAGGCGAGTGCTCGGTCAAGTTTTCGGTCGAGTGCTCGGTCAAGCGTTAGGTCGAATTCTCTGTCAAGTGCTCGGGCGAGTGCTCGGTCGAGTGCTCGGTCGAGTGCTCTGTCAAGTGCTCGGGCGAGTGCTCGGTCGAGTGCTCGGTCGTGTGCTCTGTCAAGTGCTCGGGCGAGTGCTCGGTCGTGTGCTCTGTCAAGTGCTCGGGCGAGTGCTCTGTCAAGTGCTTGGGCGAGTGCTCGGTCGAGTGCGAGTGCTCGGTCAAGTGCTCGGGCGAGTGTTCGGTCAAGTGCTCGGTCAAGTGCTCAGGCGAGTGCTTGGGTGAGTGCTCGGTCAAGTGCTCGGACGAGTGCTCGGTCAAGTGTTCGGTCGAGTGCTCGGTCAAGTGTTAGGTCGAGTGCTCGGTCAAGTGCTCGTTCAAGTGCGAGTGCTCGGTCAAGTGCTCGGGCGAGTGTTCGGTCAAGTGCTCGGTCAAGTGCTCGGGTGAGTGCTCTGTCAAGTGCTCGGTCAAGTGCTTGGGTGAGTGATCGGTCAAGTGCTTGGGTGAGTGCTCGGTCAAGTGCTCGGGCGAGTGCAAGCGCACAAGTTATGGGGCGAGTGCTCGGGCGAGTGCTCGGTCAAGTGCTCAGGCGAGTGCTCGGTCAAGTGTTCGATCGAGTGCTCGGTCAAGTGCTAGGGTGAGTGCTCGGTCAAGTGCTCCGGCGAGTGCTCGGTCAAGTGCTCGGGCGAGTGCTCGGTCAAGTGCTCGGTCAAGTGTTCGGTCAAGTGCTCGGGCGAGTGCTCGGTCGAGTGCTCGGTCAAGTGCTCGGGCGAGTGCTCGGTCAAGTGTTAGGTCGAATGCTCTGTCAAGTGCTCGGGCGAGTTCTTGGTCGAGTGCTCGGTCGTGTGCTCTGTCAAGTGCTCGGGCGAGTGCTCGGGCGAGTGCTCTGTCGAGTGCGAGTGCTCGGTCAAGTGCTCAGGCGAGTGCTCGGTCAAGTGTTCGATCGAGTGCTCGGTCAAGTGCTAGGGTGAGTGCTCGGTCAAGTGCTCGGGCGCGTGCTCGGTCAAGTGTTCGGTCGAGTGCTCGGTCAAGTGCTCGGGCGAGTGCTCTGTCAAGTGCTCGGGCGAGTGATCGGGCGAGTGCTCGGTCAAGTTTTCGGTCGAGTGCTCGGTCAAGTGTTAGGTCGAATGCTCTGTCAAGTGCTCGGGCGAGTGCTTGGTCGAGTGCTCGGTCGTGTGCTCTGTCAAGTGCTCGGGCGAGTGCTCGGGCGAGTGCTCTGTCGAGTGCGAGTGCTCGGTCAAGTGCTCGGGCGAGTGCTCGGTCAAGTGTTCGGTCGAGTGCTCGGTCAAGTGCTCGGATGAGTGCTCTGTCAAGTGCTCTGTCAAGTGCTCGGGCGAGTGCTCGGTCAAGTGCTCGGTCAAGTGTTCGGTCAAGTGCTCGGGCGAGTGCTCGGTCGAGTGCTCGGTCAAGTGCTCGGGCGAGTGCTCGGTCAAGTGTTCGGTCAAGTGTTCGGTCAAGTGCTCGGGCGAGTGCTCGGTCGAGTGCTCGGTCAAGTGCTCGGGCGAGTGCTCGGTCAAGTGTTCGGTCGAGTGCTCGGTCATGTGTTAGGTCGAGTGCTCTGTCAAGTGCTCGGGCGAGTGCTCGGTCGAGTGCTCGGTCGTGTGCTCTGTCAAGTGCTCGGGCGAGTGCTCGGTCGTGTGCTCTGTCAAGTTCTCGGGCGAGTGCTCTGTCAAGTGCTTGGGCGAGTGCTCGGTCGAGTGCGAGTGCTCGGTCAAGTGCTCGGGCGAGTGCTCGGTCAAGTGCTCGGGCGAGTGTTCGGTCAAGTGCTCGGTCAAGTGCTCAGGCGAGTGCTTGGGTGAGTGCTCGGTCAAGTGCTCGGTCGAGTGCTCGGTCAAGTGTTAGGTCGAGTGCTCGGTCAAGTGCTCGTTCAAGTGCGAGTGCTCGGTCAAGTGCTCGGGCGAGTGCTCGGTCAAGTGTTAGGTCGAGTGCTCGGTCAAGTGCTCGATCAAGTGCGAGTGCTCGGTCAAGTGCTCGGGCGAGTGTTCGGTCAAGTGCTCGGGTGAGTGCTCTGTCATGTGCTCGGGCGAGTGCTCGGTCGAGTGCTCGGTCAAATGCTTGGGTGAGTGATCGGTCAAGTGCTTGGGTGAGTGCTCGGTCAAGTGCTCGGGCGAGTGTTCGGTCAAGTGCTCGGTCAAGTGCTCAGGCGAGTGCTCGGTCAAGTGTTCGGTCGAGTGCTCGGTCAAGTGTTAGGTCGAGTGCTCTGTCAAGTGTTAGGTCGAGTGCTCTGTCAAGTGCTCGGGCGAGTTCTTGGTCGAGTGCTCGGTCGTGTGCTCTGTCAAGTGCTCGGGCGAGTGCTCGGGCGAGTGCTCTGTCGAGTGCGAGTGCTCGGTCAAGTGCTCGGGCGAGTGCTCGGTCAAGTGTTCGGTCGAGTGCTCGGTCAAGTGCTCGGGTGAGTGCTCTGTCAAGTGCTCGGGCGAGTGCTCGGTCGAGTGCTCGGTCGAGTGCTCGGTCAAGTGCTTGGGTGAGTGCTCGGTCAAGTGCTTGGGTGAGTGCTCGGTCAAGTGCTCGGGCGAGTGTTCGGTCAAGTGCTCGGTCAAGTGCTCAGGCGAGTGCTCGGTCAAGTTTTCGGTCGAGTGCTCGGTCAAGCGTTAGGTCGAATGCTCTGTCAAGTGCTCGGGCGAGTGCTCGGTCCAGTGCTCGGTCGAGTGCTCTGTCAAGTGCTCGGGCGAGTGCTCGGTCGAGTGCTCGGTCGTGTGCTCTGTCAAGTGCTCGGGCGAGTGCTCGGTCGTGTGCTCTGTCAAGTGCTCGGGCGAGTGCTCTGTCAAGTGCTTGGGCGAGTGCTCGGTCGAGTGCGAGTGGTCGGTCAAGTGCTCGGGCGAGTGTTCGGTCAAGTGCTCGGTCAAGTGCTCAGGCGAGTGCTCGGTCAAGTGTTAGGTCGAGTGCTCGGTCAAGTGCTCGTTCAAGTGCGAGTGCTCGGTCAAGTGCTCGGGCGAGTGTTCGGTCAAGTGCTCGGTCAAGTGCTCGGGTGAGTGCTCTGTCAAGTGCTCGGGCGAGTGCTCGGTCGAGTGCTCGGTCAAGTGCTTAGGTTAGTGATCGGTCAAGTGCTTGGGTGAGTGCTCGGTCAAGTGCTCGGTCAAGTGCTTGGGCGAGTGCAAGCGCACAAGTTATGGGGCGAGTGCTCGGGCGAGTGCTCGGTCAAGTGCTCAGGCGAGTGCTCGGTCAAGTGTTCGGTCGAGTGCTCGGTCAAGTGCTAGGGTGAGTTCTCGGTCAAGTGCTCGGGCGAGTGCTCTGTCAAGTGTTCGGTCGAGTGCTCGGTCAAGTGTTAGGTCGAGTGCTCTGTCAAGTGCTCGGGCGAGTGCTTGGTCGAGTGCTCGGTCGTGTGCTCTGTCAAGTGCTCGGGCGAGTGCTCGGGCGAGTGCTCTGTCGAGTGCGAGTGCTCGGTCAAGTGCTCGGGCGAGTGCTCGGTCAACTGTTCGGTCGAGTGCTCGGTCAAGTGCTCGGTCAAGTGCTTGGGCGAGTGCAAGCGCACAAGTTATGGGGCGAGTGCTCGGGCGAGTGCTCGGTCAAGTGCTCAGGCGAGTGCTCGGTCAAGTGTTCGGTCGAGTGCTCGGTCAAGTGCTAGGGTGAGTTCTCGGTCAAGTGCTCGGGCGAGTGCTCTGTCAAGTGTTCGGTCGAGTGCTCGGTCAAGTGTTAGGTCGAGTGCTCTGTCAAGTGCTCGGGCGAGTGCTTGGTCGAGTGCTCGGTCGTGTGCTCTGTCAAGTGCTCGGGCGAGTGCTCGGGCGAGTGCTCTGTCGAGTGCGAGTGCTCGGTCAAGTGCTCGGGCGAGTGCTCGGTCAACTGTTCGGTCGAGTGCTCGGTCAAGTGCTCGGGTGAGTGCTCTGTCAAGTGCTCGGGCGAGTGCTCGGTCGAGTGCTCGGTCAAGTGCTTGGGTGAGTGCTCGGTCAAGTGCTTGGGTGAGTGCTCGGTCAAGTGCTCGGGCGAGTGTTCGGTCAAGTGCTCGGTCAAGTGCTCAGGCGAGTGCTCGGTCAAGTTTTCGGTCGAGTGCTCGGTCAAGCGTTAGGTCGAATGCTCTGTCAAGTGCTCGGGCGAGTGCTCGGTCGAGTGCTCGGTCGAGTGCTCTGTCAAGTGCTCGGGCGAGCGCTCGGTCGAGTGCTCGGTCGTGTGCTCTGTCAAGTGCTCGGGCGAGTGCTCGGTCGTGTGCTCTGTCAAGTGCTCGGGCGAGTGCTCTGTCAAGTGCTTGGGCGAGTGCTCGGTCGAGTGCGAGTGCTCGGTCAAGTGCTCGGGCGAGTGTTCGGTCAAGTGCTCGGTCAAGTGCTCAGGCGAGTGCTTGGGTGAGTGCTCGGTCAAGTGCTCGGTCGAGTGCTCGGTCAAGTGTTCGGTCGAGTGCTCGGTCAAGTGTTAGGTCGAGTGCTCGGTCAAGTGCTCGTTCAAGTGCGAGTGCTCGGTCAAGTGCTCGGGCGAGTGTTCGGTCAAGTGCTCGGTCAAGTGCTCGGGTGAGTGCTCTGTCAAGTGCTCGGTCAAGTGCTTGGGTGAGTGATCGGTCAAGTGCTTGGGTGAGTGCTCGGTCAAGTGCTCGGTCAAGTGCTCGGGCGAGTGCAAGCGCACAAGTTATGGGGCGAGTGCTCGGGCGAGTGCTCGGTCAAGTGCTCAGGCGAGTGCTCGGTCAAGTGTTCGGTCGAGTGCTCGGTCAAGTGCTAGGGTGAGTGCTCGGTCAAGTGCTCGGGCGAGTGCTCTGTCAAGTGCTCGGCCGAGTGCTCGGTCAAGTGCTCGGTCAAGTGTTCGGTCAAGTGCTCGGGCGAGTGCTCGGTCGAGTGCTCGGTCAAGTGCTCGGGCGAGTGCTCGGTCAAGTGTTCGGTCGAGTGCTCGGTCAAGTGCTCGGGCGAGTGCTCGGTCAAGTGCTCGGTCAAGTGTTCGGTCAAGTGCTCGGGCGAGTGCTCGGTCGAGTGCTCGGTCAAGTGCTCGGGCGAGTGCTCGGTCAAGTGTTCGGTCGAGTGCTCGGTCAAGTGCTCGGGCGAGTGCTCTGTCAAGTGCTCGGGCGAGTGATCGGTCAAGTGCTCGGTCAAGTGCTCAGGCGAGTGCTCGGTCAAGTTTTCGGTCGAGTGCTCGGTCAAGTGTTAGGTCGAATGCTCTGTCAAGTGCTCAGGCGAGTGCTTGGTCGAGTGCTCGGTCGTGTGCTCTGTCAAGTGCTCGGGCGAGTGCTCGGGCGAGTGCTCTGTCGAGTGCGAGTGCTCGGTCAAGTGCTCGGGCGAGTGTTCGGTCAAGTGTTCGGTCGAGTGCTCGGTCAAGTGCTCGGGTGAGTGCTCTGTCAAGTGCTCTGTCAAGTGCTCTGGCGAGTGCTCGGTCAAGTGTTCGGTCGAGTGCTCGGTCAAGTGCTCGGGCGAGTGCTCGGTCAAGTGCTCGGTCAAGTGTTCGGTCAAGTGCTCGGGCGAGTGCTCGGTCGAGTGCTCGGTCAAGTGCTCGGGCGAGTGCTCGGTCAAGTGTTCGGTCGAGTGCTCGGTCAAGTGCTCGGTCAAGTGCTTGGGTGAGTGCTCGGTCAAGTGCTCGGTCGTGTGCTCTGTCAAGTGCTCGGGCGAGTGCTCTGTCAAGTGCTCGGGCGAGTGCTCGGTCGAGTGCTCGGTCAAGTGCTTGGGTGAGTGCTCGGTCAAGTGCTCGGGCGAGTGCTCTGTCAAGTGCTAGGGTGAGTGCTCGGTCAAGTGCTCGGGCGAGTGCTCTGTCAAGTGCTCGGGCGAGTGCTCGGTCAAGTGCTCGGTCAAGTGTTCGGTCAAGTGCTCGGGCGAGTGCTCGGTCGAGTGCTCGGTCAAGTGCTCGGGTGAGTGCTCTGTCAAGTGCTCTGTCAAGTGCTCGGGCGAGTGCTCGGTCAAGTGCTCGGTCAAGTGTTCGGTCAAGTGCTCGGGCGAGTGCTCGGTCGAGTGCTCGGTCAAGTGCTCGGGCGAGTGCTCGGTCAAGTGTTCGGTCAAGTGTTCGGTCAAGTGCTCGGGCGAGTGCTCGGTCGAGTGCTCGGTCAAGTGCTCGGGCGAGTGCTCGGTCAAGTGTTCGGTCGAGTGCTCGGTCATGTGTTAGGTCGAGTGCTCTGTCAAGTGCTCGGGCGAGTGCTCGGTCGAGTGCTCGGTCGTGTGCTCTGTCAAGTGCTCGGTCGAGTGCTCGGTCGTGTGCTCTGTCAAGTGCTCGGGCGAGTGCTCGGTCGTGTGCTCTGTCAAGTTCTCGGGCGAGTGCTCTGTCAAGTGCTTGGGCGAGTGCTCGGTCGAGTGCGAGTGCTCGGTCAAGTGCTCGGGCGAGTGCTCGGTCAAGTGCTCGGGCGAGTGTTCGGTGAGTGCTCGGTCAAGTGCTCGGTCGAGTGCTCGGTCAAGTGTTAGGTCGAGTGCTCGGTCAAGTGCTCGTTCAAGTGCGAGTGCTCGGTCAAGTGCTCGGGCGAGTGCTCGGTCAAGTGTTAGGTCGAGTGCTCGGTCAAGTGCTCGATCAAGTGCGAGTGCTCGGTCAAGTGCTCGGGCGAGTGTTCGGTCAAGTGCTCGGGTGAGTGCTCTGTCATGTGCTCGGGCGAGTGCTCGGTCGAGTGCTCGGTCAAATGCTTGGGTGAGTGATCGGTCAAGTGCTTGGGTGAGTGCTCGGTCAAGTGCTCGGGCGAGTGTTCGGTCAAGTGCTCGGTCAAGTGCTCAGGCGAGTGCTCGGTCAAGTGTTCGGTCGAGTGCTCGGTCAAGTGTTAGGTCGAGTGCTCTGTCAAGTGTTAGGTCGAGTGCTCTGTCAAGTGCTCGGGCGAGTTCTTGGTCGAGTGCTCGGTCGTGTGCTCTGTCAAGTGCTCGGGCGAGTGCTCGGGCGAGTGCTCTGTCGAGTGCGAGTGCTCGGTCAAGTGCTCGGGCGAGTGCTCGGTCAAGTGTTCGGTCGAGTGCTCGGTCAAGTGCTCGGGTGAGTGCTCTGTCAAGTGCTCGGGCGAGTGCTCGGTCGAGTGCTCGGTCGAGTGCTCGGTCAAGTGCTTGGGTGAGTGCTCGGTCAAGTGCTTGGGTGAGTGCTCGGTCAAGTGCTCGGGCGAGTGTTCGGTCAAGTGCTCGGTCAAGTGCTCAGGCGAGTGCTCGGTCAAGTTTTCGGTCGAGTGCTCGGTCAAGCGTTAGGTCGAATGCTCTGTCAAGTGCTCGGGCGAGTGCTCGGTCCAGTGCTCGGTCGAGTGCTCTGTCAAGTGCTCGGGCGAGTGCTCGGTCGAGTGCTCGGTCGTGTGCTCTGTCAAGTGCTCGGGCGAGTGCTCGGTCGTGTGCTCTGTCAAGTGCTCGGGCGAGTGCTCTGTCAAGTGCTTGGGCGAGTGCTCGGTCGAGTGCGAGTGGTCGGTCAAGTGCTCGGGCGAGTGTTCGGTCAAGTGCTCGGTCAAGTGCTCAGGCGAGTGCTCGGTCAAGTGTTAGGTCGAGTGCTCGGTCAAGTGCTCGTTCAAGTGCGAGTGCTCGGTCAAGTGCTCGGGCGAGTGTTCGGTCAAGTGCTCGGTCAAGTGCTCGGGTGAGTGCTCTGTCAAGTGCTCGGGCGAGTGCTCGGTCGAGTGCTCGGTCAAGTGCTTAGGTTAGTGATCGGTCAAGTGCTTGGGTGAGTGCTCGGTCAAGTGCTCGGTCAAGTGCTTGGGCGAGTGCAAGCGCACAAGTTATGGGGCGAGTGCTCGGGCGAGTGCTCGGTCAAGTGCTCAGGCGAGTGCTCGGTCAAGTGTTCGGTCGAGTGCTCGGTCAAGTGCTAGGGTGAGTTCTCGGTCAAGTGCTCGGGCGAGTGCTCTGTCAAGTGTTCGGTCGAGTGCTCGGTCAAGTGTTAGGTCGAGTGCTCTGTCAAGTGCTCGGGCGAGTGCTTGGTCGAGTGCTCGGTCGTGTGCTCTGTCAAGTGCTCGGGCGAGTGCTCGGTCGAGTGCTCGGTCAAGTGCTTGGGTGAGTGCTCGGTCAAGTGCTTGGGTGAGTGCTCGGTCAAGTGCTCGGGCGAGTGTTCGGTCAAGTGCTCGGTCAAGTGCTCAGGCGAGTGCTCTGTCAAGTTTTCGGTCGAGTGCTCGGTCAAGCGTTAGGTCGAATGCTCTGTCAAGTGCTCGGGCGAGTGCTCGGTCGAGTGCTCGGTCGAGTGCTCTGTCAAGTGCTCGGGCGAGCGCTCGGTCGAGTGCTCGGTCGTGTGCTCTGTCAAGTGCTCGGGCGAGTGCTCGGTCGTGTGCTCTGTCAAGTGCTCGGGCGAGTGCTCTGTCAAGTGCTTGGGCGAGTGCTCGGTCGAGTGCGAGTGCTCGGTCAAGTGCTCGGGCGAGTGTTCGGTCAAGTGCTCGGTCAAGTGCTCAGGCGAGTGCTTGGGTGAGTGCTCGGTCAAGTGCTCGGTCGAGTGCTCGGTCAAGTGTTCGGTCGAGTGCTCGGTCAAGTGTTAGGTCGAGTGCTCGGTCAAGTGCTCGTTCAAGTGCGAGTGCTCGGTCAAGTGCTCGGGCGAGTGTTCGGTCAAGTGCTCGGTCAAGTGCTCGGGTGAGTGCTCTGTCAAGTGCTCGGTCAAGTGCTTGGGTGAGTGATCGGTCAAGTGCTTGGGTGAGTGCTCGGTCAAGTGCTCGGTCAAGTGCTCGGGCGAGTGCAAGCGCACAAGTTATGGGGCGAGTGCTCGGGCGAGTGCTCGGTCAAGTGCTCAGGCGAGTGCTCGGTCAAGTGTTCGGTCGAGTGCTCGGTCAAGTGCTAGGGTGAGTGCTCGGTCAAGTGCTCGGGCGAGTGCTCTGTCAAGTGCTCGGCCGAGTGCTCGGTCAAGTGCTCGGTCAAGTGTTCGGTCAAGTGCTCGGGCGAGTGCTCGGTCGAGTGCTCGGTCAAGTGCTCGGGCGAGTGCTCGGTCAAGTGTTCGGTCGAGTGCTCGGTCAAGTGCTCGGGCGAGTGCTCGGTCAAGTGCTCGGTCAAGTGTTCGGTCAAGTGCTCGGGCGAGTGCTCGGTCGAGTGCTCGGTCAAGTGCTCGGGCGAGTGCTCGGTCAAGTGTTCGGTCGAGTGCTCGGTCAAGTGCTCGGGCGAGTGCTCTGTCAAGTGCTCGGGCGAGTGATCGGTCAAGTGCTCGGTCAAGTGCTCAGGCGAGTGCTCGGTCAAGTTTTCGGTCGAGTGCTCGGTCAAGTGTTAGGTCGAATGCTCTGTCAAGTGCTCAGGCGAGTGCTTGGTCGAGTGCTCGGTCGTGTGCTCTGTCAAGTGCTCGGGCGAGTGCTCGGGCGAGTGCTCTGTCGAGTGCGAGTGCTCGGTCAAGTGCTCGGGCGAGTGTTCGGTCAAGTGTTCGGTCGAGTGCTCGGTCAAGTGCTCGGGTGAGTGCTCTGTCAAGTGCTCTGTCAAGTGCTCTGGCGAGTGCTCGGTCAAGTGTTCGGTCGAGTGCTCGGTCAAGTGCTCGGGCGAGTGCTCGGTCAAGTGCTCGGTCAAGTGTTCGGTCAAGTGCTCGGGCGAGTGCTCGGTCGAGTGCTCGGTCAAGTGCTCGGGCGAGTGCTCGGTCAAGTGTTCGGTCGAGTGCTCGGTCAAGTGCTCGGTCAAGTGCTTGGGTGAGTGCTCGGTCAAGTGCTCGGTCGTGTGCTCTGTCAAGTGCTCGGGCGAGTGCTCT
Organism: Coleophora deauratella; assembly: GCA_958295455.1. Lineage (NCBI taxonomy): Eukaryota > Metazoa > Arthropoda > Insecta > Lepidoptera > Coleophoridae > Coleophora > Coleophora deauratella. Next base: position 3,311,127 of record OY282401.1, on the reverse strand, counting down.
GTCAAGTGCTCGGGCGAGTGCTCGGTCGAGTGCTCGGTCAAGTGCTTGGGTGAGTGCTCGGTCAAGTGCTCGGGCGAGTGCTCTGTCAAGTGCTAGGGTGAGTGCTCGGTCAAGTGCTCGGGCGAGTGCTCTGTCAAGTGCTCGGGCGAGTGCTCGGTCAAGTGCTCGGTCAAGTGTTCGGTCAAGTGCTCGGGCGAGTGCTCGGTCGAGTGCTCGGTCAAGTGCTCGGGCGAGTGCTCGGTCAAGTGTTCGGTCGAGTGCTCGGTCAAGTGCTCGGGCGAGTGCTCTGTCAAGTGCTCGGGCGAGTGATCGGTCAAGTGCTCGGTCAAGTGCTCAGGCGAGTGCTCAGTCAAGTTTTCGGTCGAGTGCTCGGTCAAGTGTTAGGTCGAATGCTCTGTCAAGTGCTGGGGCGAGTGCTTGGTCGAGTGCTCGGTCGTGTGCTCTGTCAAGTGCTCGGGCGAGTGCTCGGGCGAGTGCTCTGTCGAGTGCGAGTGCTCGGTCAAGTGCTCGGGCGAGTGCTCGGTCAAGTGTTCGGTCGAGTGCTCGGTCAAGTGCTCGGGTGAGTGCTCTGTCAAGTGCTCGGGCGAGTGCTCGGTCGAGTGCTCGGTCAAGTGCTTGGGTGAGTGCTCGGTCAAGTGCTTGGGTGAGTGCTCGGTCAAGTGCTCGGGCGAGTGTTCGGTCAAGTGCTTGGTCAAGTGCTCAGGCGAGTGCTCGGTCAAGTTTTCGGTCGAGTGCTCGGTCAAGCGTTAGGTCGAATTCTCTGTCAAGTGCTCGGGCGAGTGCTCGGTCGAGTGCTCGGTCGAGTGCTCTGTCAAGTGCTCGGGCGAGTGCTCGGTCGAGTGCTCGGTCGTGTGCTCTGTCAAGTGCTCGGGCGAGTGCTCGGTCGTGTGCTCTGTCAAGTGCTCGGGCGAGTGCTCTGTCAAGTGCTTGGGCGAGTGCTCGGTCGAGTGCGAGTGCTCGGTCAAGTGCTCGGGCGAGTGTTCGGTCAAGTGCTCGGTCAAGTGCTCAGGCGAGTGCTTGGGTGAGTGCTCGGTCAAGTGCTCGGTCGAGTGCTCGGTCAAGTGTTCGGTCGAGTGCTCGGTCAAGTGTTAGGTCGAGTGCTCGGTCAAGTGCTCGTTCAAGTGCGAGTGCTCGGTCAAGTGCTCGGGCGAGTGTTCGGTCAAGTGCTCGGTCAAGTGCTCGGGTGAGTGCTCTGTCAAGTGCTCGGTCAAGTGCTTGGGTGAGTGATCGGTCAAGTGCTTGGGTGAGTGCTCGGTCAAGTGCTCGGGCGAGTGCAAGCGCACAAGTTATGGGGCGAGTGCTCGGGCGAGTGCTCGGTCAAGTGCTCAGGCGAGTGCTCGGTCAAGTGTTCGATCGAGTGCTCGGTCAAGTGCTAGGGTGAGTGCTCGGTCAAGTGCTCGGGCGAGTGCTCGGTCAAGTGCTCGGGCGAGTGCTCGGTCAAGTGCTCGGTCAAGTGTTCGGTCAAGTGCTCGGGCGAGTGCTCGGTCGAGTGCTCGGTCAAGTGCTCGGGCGAGTGCTCGGTCAAGTGTTAGGTCGAATGCTCTGTCAAGTGCTCGGGCGAGTTCTTGGTCGAGTGCTCGGTCGTGTGCTCTGTCAAGTGCTCGGGCGAGTGCTCGGGCGAGTGCTCTGTCGAGTGCGAGTGCTCGGTCAAGGGCTCAGGCGAGTGCTCGGTCAAGTGTTCGATCGAGTGCTCGGTCAAGTGCTAGGGTGAGTGCTCGGTCAAGTGCTCGGGCGCGTGCTCGGTCAAGTGTTCGGTCGAGTGCTCGGTCAAGTGCTCGGGCGAGTGCTCTGTCAAGTGCTCGGGCGAGTGATCGGGCGAGTGCTCGGTCAAGTTTTCGGTCGAGTGCTCGGTCAAGTGTTAGGTCGAATGCTCTGTCAAGTGCTCGGGCGAGTGCTTGGTCGAGTGCTCGGTCGTGTGCTCTGTCAAGTGCTCGGGCGAGTGCTCGGGCGAGTGCTCAGTCGAGTGCGAGTGCTCGGTCAAGTGCTCGGGCGAGTGCTCGGTCAAGTGTTCGGTCGAGTGCTCGGTCAAGTGCTCGGGTGAGTGCTCTGTCAAGTGCTCTGTCAAGTGCTCGGGCGAGTGCTCGGTCAAGTGCTCGGTCAAGTGTTCGGTCAAGTGCTCGGGCGAGTGCTCGGTCGAGTGCTCGGTCAAGTGCTCGGGCGAGTGCTCGGTCAAGTGTTCGGTCGAGTGCTCGGTCAAGTGCTCGGGCGAGTGCTCGGTCAAGTGCTCGGTCAAGTGTTCGGTCAAGTGCTCGGGCGAGTGCTCGGTCGAGTGCTCGGTCAAGTGCTCGGGCGAGTGCTCGGTCAAGTGTTCGGTCGAGTGCTCGGTCAAGTGCTCGGGCGAGTGCTCGGTCAAGTGCTCGGTCAAGTGTTCGGTCAAGTGCTCGGGCGAGTGCTCGGTCGAGTGCTCGGTCAAGTGCTCGGGCGAGTGCTCGGTCAAGTGCTCGGGCGAGTGCTCGGTCGTGTGCTCTGTCAAGTTCTCGGGCGAGTGCTCTGTCAAGTGCTTGGGCGAGTGCTCGGTCGAGTGCGAGTGCTCGGTCAAGTGCTCGGGCGAGTGCTCGGTCAAGTGCTCGGGCGAGTGTTCGGTCAAGTGCTCGGTCAAGTGCTCAGGCGAGTGCTTGGGTGAGTGCTCGGTCAAGTGCTCGGTCGAGTGCTCGGTCAAGTGTTAGGTCGAGTGCTCGGTCAAGTGCTCGTTCAAGTGCGAGTGCTCGGTCAAGTGCTTTTACCAAAGTTTATATGTTATACTATTATGGGATATTTGGGTATTCTTTGTCCTGTACTAAATAGAAAGAGTTCTTGGTATTTAACACTTATGTAATCAAGTACTTGAAATTACAAGAGATACAAAAGAGACCTGTCGGGACGGGGTGCTGCAGACGACTGGCTAGGCTAGCTCTCACGAACCAGCGCGTAGCACAGAATACGCTGACTTAACATTTTAGCTACGCCGTAGCCGCTACAACACTCCCCCCCTTACAAAAAAACTTAAAAAAATTTTTTACGTGGACACAAGAAAATCAAAAACAAAAGTTACAAACAGCGTTATCAAAAGTACTAGTACATTTTATTAAACAACTACTACTCTGTAAGTCAGTCATAACAACGGAATACAATAACATGCTTGCGCCAGCACATTGCTCGAGCTGTTCTGTGAACTACAATAACAACTGGAAGTAGGTACAAAAATGCTTACTGACACAAAACTACGCGTGTTGCATGTAACATTATATTATAAGCATGAATAACACTGTGAACCAAACGATTGTTATACAGTTTTCAAGCTAAGTTGAATTTACAATGTTTAGGTATCTGTAATGAAAAATATACAATTTTAATTTAGGAACATCATACTAGTTATAGGTACACTTGTCTCTCTTATGGGACGATTTTAAACATCACTTTACTATTCTAGTCATAGTATGTAAGTATGGTATCTTAATATTAGGTTAGTGGTAAGTACTACACTTCACTTCGCACCAAAATTTAATTCCCTATATAACACTAAGCCAAACCAGAAGGCGGGGCAAACGCAGTGGTAGGTAGCTGCTGAATGACCGCACCTGTTGGCATCACTCTGGACATCTCCTTTCTCAGCCAGCTTCTAGCACGATGTAAACATCCTCTCTGTATCCCGTAACACATCAATATTCCAAATATGACAGCCAAAATTATCAAAACTATCCCAAAATAGTTTAACTTATTTTCCAGATTCTCCGTAGCAATCTGAACTTGAGCCTGAGCTTGGGCTTGCACGGAAGTTTGTTTGTTCTGGTAGTTTCCCATGACGAAATTAAGTAGGTGCTCTTCACACATAAATAGCAATGTCGAAGTGAAATGAAGTATTTTTAATACTAAATTATAATTATATACTTAGGAACTAATTAGTTAGCAAAAATCGCACCGGTTGCCTAATAATGCGTCCACTACGCGATGTCTTAATCATAGGCGGTAGCGATTTTTCTGTTTGGTCATTTACTCTAACTTTTTCATCATTACTTTTACATGGTTCTACATAACTCTCACAGTCGTTCAACAGGTATGCCGGTTTTACTCTATCGATGGAAACAGTTGACTGTTGGTCTGATTTTTTAATGACAAATGTTTTTGGGGATCTACTTATAACAAGATAAGGACCGCTATAATTAGGCGTTAAGGGTTTACTAACCATATCGTTTCTGACAAAAACGTGTGTACAAGTGTCCAAATCTTTATGAACAAAAATTTTTCTAGAATCGCTTTCCGCTCGTGGCTTAGGCTGTAGACTATCTAAAATGTTACGTAACTTATCGACGTAAGTACTAGGTTCACTTACCTGTGTGTTCGGCTTGTCCAAATAAAAATCACCTGGTAACCGCAACGTATGTCCAAGTGTCATTTCTGCTGCGCTATACTCGTGGTCACTCTTACAGGTTGCACGAAGTCCCAACAAGACGGTTGGTAATTCATCGACCCAGGACCTATTATCTGAAAGACGAGCCTTAATTGCCACTTTCATCGAACGATGGAATCTCTCTATCATGCCATTGCTTTGAGGGTGGTATGATGTGGTACGCATTCTTTTAACACCTAAAAGTTTCATTAATTTACTGAAAACTTCACTCTCAAACTGTCTACCTTGATCGCTAGTAAGTTTATTTGGACAACCAAATCTACAAATCCAATTTTCGTAAATTGCCTTAGCTACAGTTTCGGCTGTAATATCTTTTATTGGGATTGCTTCTGGCCAACGTGTATAACGATCGATTATTGTTACACAATAGCGATATCCGTCTTGAGACGTAGGCAACGGGCCTACTATGTCTACATGTATATGTTCAAATCTTTCGGTTGCTGGGAAAGTACCTAGTCTTGAAACTGTATGTCGCTGTACTTTAACTTTTTGACATTGAACGCATGATCTAACCCAAATAGCAATGTCCTTGTTCATGTCTGGCCAAAAATATCTTTTTGTCATCATTTTACGCGTTGCTCTAATTCCGGGATGACTAATATTATGAACGATATCAAATGCAATTTTTCTAAATTTCAATGGCAAGTAAGGTCTTACATCGTTCGAGGAAATTTCGCAATAAATCATACGGTTACCTAAAGGAGTACTCATTCGCTTTAACTGTACCTTTCCGTTGGTTTCTGCTAGCATGCGCGAAACTTGATCGTCGGTTTCCTGTGCCTGCGCTACTTCGTCGAAGTCGATAGCTGTGGGACAAACAATAGACTCTACTGTGCGCGATAAAGCGTCCGCTACAATGTTGTCCTTACCGCTGACGTATTGTATATCGCTCGTATATTCGCTTATATACAATAACCATCTTATTCTCTTTAACGTCTCGCTTTCCGTACCTACTTTAGAGAATGCGTATACTAATGGCTTATGATCGGTAAACACGGTGAGCTGTCGACCTTCAATGATGTTTCGAAAATGCTTTACTGCTAAGTAAATTGCAAGTAACTCACGATCAAATGTGCTGTACCTCTGCTGTGCCTGTGAAAGAGCTTTTGAAAAATATCCTAACGGTTTCCATTCGTTATTAAGTTTTTGCTGCAACACTGCTCCTACGCACGTACTTGATGCGTCACACATGAGCGCAATAGAGCTGTCAGCCACTGGATGAGACAATGTAACGGCATTTAAAAGTCCAGACTTACATTGCTCGAATGCTGCATCTGATTTCTCGTTCCAGACTATCTTAGACTTATCCTTTTTCTTGGCCCCATGCAAAAATTTATTGAGTTCAGCTTGATGTTCTGCTGCATGTGCCAAATGAGACCTATAAAAGTTTACCATTCCGAGGAATCTGCGTAACTGCTCTACCGTCTCGGGTTTTGGGAAATCCTGGATTGCCTCGACCTTAGTTTTTATCGGGTTAATACCTTCCGTCGTAACTTCATAACCTAGGAATTCAAGGTTAGCTTGACCAAAACTACATTTAGACAAATTTAAGGTTATACCGAAGTCATTAAGTCTACTAAATACTTGCCGAAGGTGTTCTTGGTGTTGCTTGATGTCATCGCTTGCTATGATAATGTCATCAATATAACAGTATAAAAAATCGAGTCCATTCAGCACTGAGTTATTCATGAAGCGCTGGAACGTCTGTGCTGCATTCCTAAGGCCAAAAGTCATTCTAGGAAATTCATAGAGACCAAAAGGTGTTATAATTGCTGTTTTCTCTATGTCCTCTGGTGAAATCATAATATTATGGTACGCCCTATTAATATCAAGTCTAGAAAATACTTTCTTACCTGCCAATACATAGGTGAAATCTTGGAGACGAGGGATCGGGTACCTGTCCGGCTTCGTGATCGCGTTGAGAGCACGATAGTCGCCACAGGGTCTGATCTGTCCATCCTTCTTGGGCACGACGTGAAGAGGGCTGGCCCAAGGACTCTTTGAAGGTCTGCAAATGCCTAACTCCTGCATTAGCCTAAACTCTTCTTTCACCTTTTTGTATCTGTCCGGGGGTAAAGGTCTTGCGCGAGCAAATACGGGAGGACCTGTAGTTTCTATATGGTGATAAATTTTGTGAACTGAAGGTTCTCTATAACATACAGGTTTAGTTATATCGGAAAATTCTTCTAACAAATCTTTGAACGGGTTATTACTTTGAATGCTAGAAATAGAAGGTTCATTGTACTTTACTAGAGAGCCTTGTTTACTTAAGTTTGTCAGACCATCAATCAATTTCTTACTATAGAGATCTACAATTAAATGGTGTGTTTTTAAAAAATCTGCGCCAATTATCGGTTGTTTTACATCACAAATTACAAAGTTCCATTTAAACGATCTACGTAGGCCTAAATTTAAATCTAAAGTTACAACACCATAGGTCTTAATTTCTGAATTATTAGCAGCAAACAGTTTGTATGCACACTTGCGTTTGATTCTATATTTCGCACTCACTTTGTTTACCGGGATTACCGAAATGTTAGCCCCAGTATCAACAAGATACGTTACGCCACTTTTAAAATCTTTAACGCACAAACGGTGGTTACCGGCGGTACAATCATCCACCGCTGCTGACTGCACCTCATCTAGTTTTCCTGTTTTTGTTTCTGCACAACGTTACCGCTGGACCAGTTACATGGAGACTCGCAGGTCTGAGCGTTCTGCCTGTACCGAAAATGATATTTGCACAACCAATCTGGGTTTGCTGGACTACGACGAGATGATGACTTGGATCTGGATCTAGATCTGGATCGAAATGATGGACGAAAATTCCTATTCCTGTTACCGTAGTTGTAAATGCGTCCGCGTTGTGATTTTATCTCGCTCACATCGCCGCGAAGTTCTCGTAACTCTAGAGACAATGCACGCACTTGACTAACCAACTGTGCGTTGACATCACTTTCAGGGGAAGAAGGAGATGGATTTGCTGAGGTTACTGCAGCTATCTCTCCGGATCCTAAATTTTCTATTATTTTATCTGCTATGGCCGCAAGATCTTCTAATTTGGTATCTCCACTTACAGCTAAAACTGCTCTAACTCCAGGAGGAAGTCTATTTATCCAAAGCTTTTTTAATGGTTTCTCCGTTATTCCTGCGTTTTTAGCTAATTCTGACATTCTACGTAACAGTTGAGAAGGCTTCTGTGTTCCCAAATCCATCTCACCAACGAGTCGCTGAAACTGTGACTCGGCGCTTTCTTCGAAAACTGACAGTAATCTTTGTTTTAATGTTACATATTTTCCAGAAACAGGAGGTGAATGAAGTAAATCGCTAACTTGCCTGAGTGCTTCACGGTTGAGTTTCGAAATAACCATGTCGAATTTGGTGCTGTCACTTTGTTTCTGTGGAGCCATAATCGATTCGAATTGTGCGAACCAAAGGCCTGGCATGTCCGACCAAAATTCAGGTATTCTCATCTGTACAGTCACCATAGCCACGTCTGCTGAATTATCTCCGACCGTGCCAGAAGTAGTTGTCGCTGCTGTTCCACTTCCGCTGGCAGCACCTGCCGCGCCGGCCGCGCCGGCCGCGCCTGCCGCGCCTGCCGCGCCTGCCGCGCCGGCTGCGCCGGCGGCTGCGCCAGCCGCGCTAGCCGCGCCAGCTACGCCTAGTACGCCCAAAGCACTATTCACATTCATGATTGATGCTGTTTACTGTCCAGACACGTCCGCGTACGCGTCTATTAATGGAAAATGTCGCGGAATTAAATTAGTCACCGACAGGTCTTGTAGTGAGTCGCCGCGAAACAGAAAATTAAAAATTTTGAAACACCTTATAAAAGTTCGAGAAAAAAAAAAAAAGTCACTCAGAAGGTTACTGTTCGTGTCGAAAAAGGTCACCACTTTACCAAAGTTTATATGTTATACTATTATGGGATATTTGGGTATTCTTTGTCCTGTACTAAATAGAAAGAGTTCTTGGTATTTAACACTTATGTAATCAAGTACTTGAAATTACAAGAGATACAAAAGAGACCTGTCGGGACGGGGTGCTGCAGACGACTGGCTAGGCTAGCTCTCACGAACCAGCGCGTAGCACAGAATACGCTGACTTAACATTTTAGCTACGCCGTAGCCGCTACATGCTCGGGCGAGTGCTCGGTCAAGTGTTAGGTCGAGTGCTCGGTCAAGTGCTCGATCAAGTGCGAGTGCTCGGTCAAGTGCTCGGGCGAGTGTTCGGTCAAGTGCTCGGGTGAGTGCTCTGTCATGTGCTCGGGCGAGTGCTCGGTCGAGTGCTCGGTCAAATGCTTGGGTGAGTGATCGGTCAAGTGCTTGGGTGAGTGCTCGGTCAAGTGCTCGGGCGAGTGTTCGGTCAAGTGCTCGGTCAAGTGCTCAGGCGAGTGCTCGGTCAAGTGTTCGGTCGAGTGCTCGGTCAAGTGTTAGGTCGAGTGCTCTGTCAAGTGTTAGGTCGAGTGCTCTGTCAAGTGCTCGGGCGAGTTCTTGGTCGAGTGCTCGGTCGTGTGCTCTGTCAAGTGCTCGGGCGAGTGCTCGGGCGAGTGCTCTGTCGAGTGCGAGTGCTCGGTCAAGTGCTCGGGCGAGTGCTCGGTCAAGTGTTCGGTCGAGTGCTCGGTCAAGTGCTCGGGTGAGTGCTCTGTCAAGTGCTCGGGCGAGTGCTCGGTCGAGTGCTCGGTCGAGTGCTCGGTCAAGTGCTTGGGTGAGTGCTCGGTCAAGTGCTTGGGTGAGTGCTCGGTCAAGTGCTCGGGCGAGTGTTCGGTCAAGTGCTCGGTCAAGTGCTCAGGCGAGTGCTCGGTCAAGTTTTCGGTCGAGTGCTCGGTCAAGCGTTAGGTCGAATGCTCTGTCAAGTGCTCGGGCGAGTGCTCGGTCCAGTGCTCGGTCGAGTGCTCTGTCAAGTGCTCGGGCGAGTGCTCGGTCGAGTGCTCGGTCGTGTGCTCTGTCAAGTGCTCGGGCGAGTGCTCGGTCGTGTGCTCTGTCAAGTGCTCGGGCGAGTGCTCTGTCAAGTGCTTGGGCGAGTGCTCGGTCGAGTGCGAGTGGTCGGTCAAGTGCTCGGGCGAGTGTTCGGTCAAGTGCTCGGTCAAGTGCTCAGGCGAGTGCTCGGTCAAGTGTTAGGTCGAGTGCTCGGTCAAGTGCTCGTTCAAGTGCGAGTGCTCGGTCAAGTGCTCGGGCGAGTGTTCGGTCAAGTGCTCGGTCAAGTGCTCGGGTGAGTGCTCTGTCAAGTGCTCGGGCGAGTGCTCGGTCGAGTGCTCGGTCAAGTGCTTAGGTTAGTGATCGGTCAAGTGCTTGGGTGAGTGCTCGGTCAAGTGCTCGGTCAAGTGCTTGGGCGAGTGCAAGCGCACAAGTTATGGGGCGAGTGCTCGGGCGAGTGCTCGGTCAAGTGCTCAGGCGAGTGCTCGGTCAAGTGTTCGGTCGAGTGCTCGGTCAAGTGCTAGGGTGAGTTCTCGGTCAAGTGCTCGGGCGAGTGCTCTGTCAAGTGTTCGGTCGAGTGCTCGGTCAAGTGTTAGGTCGAGTGCTCTGTCAAGTGCTCGGGCGAGTGCTTCGTCGAGTGCTCGGTCGTGTGCTCTGTCAAGTGCTCGGGCGAGTGCTTGGGCGAGTGCTCTGTCGAGTGCGAGTGCTCGGTCAAGTGCTCGGGCGAGTGCTCGGTCAACTGTTCGGTCGAGTGCTCGGTCAAGTGCTCGGGTGAGTGCTCTGTCAAGTGCTCGGGCGAGTGCTCGGTCGAGTGCTCGGTCAAGTGCTTGGGCGAGTGCTCGGTCAACTGTTCGGTCGAGTGCTCGGTCAAGTGCTCGGGTGAGTGCTCTGTCAAGTGCTCGGGCGAGTGCTCGGTCGAGTGCTCGGTCAAGTGCTTGGGTGAGTGCTCGGTCAAGTGCTTGGGTGAGTGCTCGGTCAAGTGCTCGGGCGAGTGTTCGGTCAAGTGCTCGGTCAAGTGCTCAGGCGAGTGCTCGGTCAAGTTTTCGGTCGAGTGCTCGGTCAAGCGTTAGGTCGAATGCTCTGTCAAGTGCTCGGGCGAGTGCTCGGTCGAGTGCTCGGTCGAGTGCTCTGTCAAGTGCTCGGGCGAGCGCTCGGTCGAGTGCTCGGTCGTGTGCTCTGTCAAGTGCTCGGGCGAGTGCTCGGTCGTGTGCTCTGTCAAGTGCTCGGGCGAGTGCTCTGTCAAGTGCTTGGGCGAGTGCTCGGTCGAGTGCGAGTGCTCGGTCAAGTGCTCGGGCGAGTGTTCGGTCAAGTGCTCGGTCAAGTGCTCAGGCGAGTGCTTGGGTGAGTGCTCGATCAAGTGCTCGGTCGAGTGCTCGGTCAAGTGTTCGGTCGAGTGCTCGGTCAAGTGTTAGGTCGAGTGCTCGGTCAAGTGCTCGTTCAAGTGCGAGTGCTCGGTCAAGTGCTCGGGCGAGTGTTCGGTCAAGTGCTCGGTCAAGTGCTCGGGTGAGTGCTCTGTCAAGTGCTCGGTCAAGTGCTTGGGTGAGTGATCGGTCAAGTGCTTGGGTGAGTGCTCGGTCAAGTGCTCGGTCAAGTGCTCGGGCGAGTGCAAGCGCACAAGTTATGGGGCGAGTGCTCGGGCGAGTGCTCGGTCAAGTGCTCAGGCGAGTGCTCGGTCAAGTGTTCGGTCGTGTGCTCGGTCAAGTGCTAGGGTGAGTGCTCGGTCAAGTGCTCGGGCGAGTGCTCTGTCAAGTGCTCGGCCGAGTGCTCGGTCAAGTGCTCGGTCAAGTGTTCGGTCAAGTGCTCGGGCGAGTGCTCGGTCGAGTGCTCGGTCAAGTGCTCGGGCGAGTGCTCGGTCAAGTGTTCGGTCGAGTGCTCGGTCAAGTGCTCGGGCGAGTGCTCGGTCAAGTGCTCGGTCAAGTGTTCGGTCAAGTGCTCGGGCGAGTGCTCGGTCGAGTGCTCGGTCAAGTGCTCGGGCGAGTGCTCGGTCAAGTGTTCGGTCGAGTGCTCGGTCAAGTGCTCGGGCGAGTGCTCTGTCAAGTGCTCGGGCGAGTGATCGGTCAAGTGCTCGGTCAAGTGCTCAGGCGAGTGCTCGGTCAAGTTTTCGGTCGAGTGCTCGGTCAAGTGTTAGGTCGAATGCTCTGTCAAGTGCTCAGGCGAGTGCTTGGTCGAGTGCTCGGTCGTGTGCTCTGTCAAGTGCTCGGGCGAGTGCTCGGGCGAGTGCTCTGTCGAGTGCGAGTGCTCGGTCAAGTGCTCGGGCGAGTGCTCGGTCAAGTGTTCGGTCGAGTGCTCGGTCAAGTGCTCGGGTGAGTGCTCTGTCAAGTGCTCTGTCAAGTGCTCTGGCGAGTGCTCGGTCAAGTGTTCGGTCGAGTGCTCGGTCAAGTGCTCGGGCGAGTGCTCGGTCAAGTGCTCGGTCAAGTGTTCGGTCAAGTGCTCGGGCGAGTGCTCGGTCGAGTGCTCGGTCAAGTGCTCGGGCGAGTGCTCGGTCAAGTGTTCGGTCGAGTGCTCGGTCAAGTGCTCGGTCAAGTGCTTGGGTGAGTGCTCGGTCAAGTGCTCGGTCGTGTGCTCTGTCAAGTGCTCGGGCGAGTGCTCTGTCAAGTGCTCGGGCGAGTGCTCGGTCGAGTGCTCGGTCAAGTGCTTGGGTGAGTGCTCGGTCAAGTGCTCGGGCGAGTGCTCTGTCAAGTGCTAGGGTGAGTGCTCGGTCAAGTGCTCGGGCGAGTGCTCTGTCAAGTGCTCGGGCGAGTGCTCGGTCAAGTGCTCGGTCAAGTGTTCGGTCAAGTGCTCGGGCGAGTGCTCGGTCGAGTGCTCGGTCAAGTGCTCGGGCGAGTGCTCGGTCAAGTGTTCGGTCGAGTGCTCGGTCAAGTGCTCGGGCGAGTGCTCTGTCAAGTGCTCGGGCGAGTGATCGGTCAAGTGCTCGGTCAAGTGCTCAGGCGAGTGCTCAGTCAAGTTTTCGGTCGAGTGCTCGGTCAAGTGTTAGGTCGAATGCTCTGTCAACTGCTCGGGCGAGTGCTCGATCGAGTGCTCGGTCGTGTGCTCTGTCAAGTGCTCGGGCGAGTGATCGGTCAAGTGCTCGGTCAAGTGCTCAGGCGAGTGCTCAGTCAAGTTTTCGGTCGAGTGCTCGGTCAAGTGTTAGGTCGAATGCTCTGTCAACTGCTCGGGCGAGTGCTCGATCGAGTGCTCGGTCGTGTGCTCTGTCAAGTGCTCGGGCGAGTGCTCGGTCGAGTGCTCGGGCGAGTGCTCGGTCAAGTGCTCGGGCGAGTGCTCTGTCAAGTGCTCGGTCGAGTGCTCGGTCGAGTGCTCGGGCGAGTGCTCGGTCAAGTGCTCGGTCGTGTGCTCTGTCAAGTGCTCGGGCGAGTGCTCGGGCGAGTGCTCTGTCAAGTGCTCGGGCGAGTGCTCGGTCAAGTGCTCGGGCGAGTGCTCTGTCAAGTGCTAGGGTGAGTGCTCGGTCAAGTGCTCGGGCGAGTGCTCTGTCAAGTGCTCGGGCGAGTGCTCGGTCAAGTGCTCGGTCAAGTGTTCGGTCAAGTGCTCGGGCGAGTGCTCGGTCGAGTGCTCGGTCAAGTGCTCGGGCGAGTGCTCGGTCAAGTGTTCGGTCGAGTGCTCGGTCAAGTGCTCGGGCGAGTGCTCTGTCAAGTGCTCGGGCGAGTGATCGGTCAAGTGCTCGGTCAAGTGCTCAGGCGAGTGCTCAGTCAAGTTTTCGGTCGAGTGCTCGGTCAAGTGTTAGGTCGAATGCTCTGTCAAGTGCTCGGGCGAGTGCTCGATCGAGTGCTCGGTCGTGTGCTCTGTCAAGTGCTCGGGCGAGTGCTCGGTCGAGTGCTCGGGCGAGTGCTCGGTCAAGTGCTCGGGCGAGTGCTCTGTCAAGTGCTCGGTCGAGTGCTCGGTCGAGTGCTCGGGCGAGTGCTCGGTCAAGTGCTCGGTCGTGTGCTCTGTCAAGTGCTCGGTCAAGTGCTCGGGCGAGTGCTCTGTCAAGTGCTCGGGCGAGTGCTCGGTCGAGTGCTCGGTCAAGTGTTCGGTCGAGTGCTCGGTCAAGTGCTCGGGTGAGTGCTCTGTCAAGTGCTCGGTCGTGTGCTCTGTCAAGTGCTCGGGCGAGTGCTCTGTCAAGTGCTCCGGCGAGTGCTCGGTCGAGTGCTCGGTCAAGTGCTTGGGTGAGTGCTCGGTCAAGTGCTCGGGCGAGTGCTCTGTCAAGTGCTCGGTTAAGTGCTCGGTCAAGGGCTCAGGCGAGTGCTCGGTCAAGTGTTCGGTCGAGTGCTCGGTCAAGTGCTCGGGCGAGTGCTCGGTCAAGTGTTCGGTCGAGTGCTCGGTCTAGTGCTCGGGCGAGTGCTCTGTCAAGTCCTCGGGCGAGTGCTCTGTCGAGTGGTCGGTCAAGTGCTTGGGCGAGTGTTCGGTCGAGTGCTCGGTCAAGTGCTCGGGCGAGTGCTCGGTCAAGTGTTCGGTCGAGTGCTCGGTCTAGTGCTCGGGCGAGTGCTCTGTCAAGTGCTCGGGCGAGTGCTCGGTCAAGTGTTCGGTCGAGTGCTCGGTCAAGTGCTCGGTCAAGGGCTCAGGCGAGTGCTCGGTCAAGTGCTTGGGTGAGTGCAGGTCAAGTGTTCGGTCGAGTGCTTGGGTGAGTGCTCGGTCAAGTGCTTAGGTGAGTGTTCGGTCAAGTGCTCGGGCGAGTGCTCGGTCGAGTGCTCGGTCGAGTGCTCGGTCAAGTGTTCGGTCGAGTGCTCGGTCAAGTGCTCGGTCAAGGGCTCGGTCAAGTGCTCGGTCAAGGGCTCAGGCGAGTGCTCGGTCAAGTGTTCGGTCGAGTGCTCGGTCAAGTGCTCGGGCGAGTGCTCGGTCAAGTGTTCGGTCGAGTGCTCGGTCAAGTGCTCGGGCGAGTGCTCTGTCAAGTGCTCGGGCGAGTGCTCGGTCGAGTGCTCGGTCAAGTGCTTGGGTGAGTGCAGGTCAAGTGTTCGGTCGAGTGCTCGGTCAACTGCTTGGGTGAGTGCTCGGTCAAGTGCTTGGGTGAGTGCTTGGTCAAGTGCTCGGGCGAGTGTTCGGTCAAGTGCTTGGTCAAGTGCTCGGGCGAGTGCTCTGTCAAGTCCTCGGGCGAGTGCTCTGTCGAGTGCTCGGTCAAGTGCTTGGGCGAGTGTTCGGTCGAGTGCTCGGTCAAGTGCTCGGGCGAGTGCTCGGTCGAGTGTTCGGTCGAGTGCTCGGTCAAGTGCTCGGGCGAGTGCTCTGTCAAGTGCTCGGGCGAGTGCTCGGTCGAGTGCTCGGTCAAGTGCTTGGGTGAATGCAGGTCAAGTGTTCGGTCGAGTGCTCGGTCAAGTGCTCGGTCAAGTGCTTGGGTGAGTGCAGGTCAAGTGTTCGGTCGAGTGCTCGGTCAAGTGCTCGGTCAACTGCTTGGGTGAGTGCTCGGTCAAGTGCTTGGGTGAGTGCTCGGTCAAGTGCTCGGTCAAGTGCTTGGGTGAGTGCAGGTCAAGTGTTCGGTCGAGTGCTCGGTGAAGTGCTCGGTCAACTGCTTGGGTGAGTGCTCGGTCAAGTGCTTGGGTGAGTGCTCGGTCAAGTGCTCGGGCGAGTGTTCGGTCAAGTGCTCGGGCGAGTGCTCGGTCGAGTGCTCGGTCAAGTGTTCGGTCGATTGCTCGGTCAAGTGCTTGGGTGAGTGCTCGGTCAAGTGCTTGGGTGAGTGCAGGTCAAGTGTTCGGTGGAGTGCTCGGTCAAGTGCTCGGTCAACTGCTTGGGTGAGTGCTCGGTCAAGTGCTTGGGTGAGTGCTCGGTCTAGTGCTCGGGCGAGTGCTCTGTCAAGTGCTCGGTCGAGTGCTCGTTCAAGTGCGAGTGTTCGGTCAAGTGCTCGGTCAAGTGCTCGGTCAAGTGCTCAGGCGAGTGCTTGGGTGAGTGCTCGGTCAAGTGCTCGGGCGAGTGCTCGGTCAAGTGTTCGGTCGAGTGCTCGGTCAAGTGCTCGGGCGAGTGCTCTGTCAAGTGCTCGGGCGAGTGCTCGGTCGAGTGCTCGGTCAAGTGCTTGGGTGAGTGCTCGGTCAAGTGCTCGGGCGAGTGTTCGGTCAAGTGCTCGGTCAAGTGCTCAGGCGAGTGCTCGGTCAGGTGTTCGGTCGGCATGGCCCACATGCGGCCAGAAATCCGCATGACAATAAAAGCGCCTGTTAGCAACGGACT
The DNA here is from genome assembly GCA_958295455.1 of Coleophora deauratella. NCBI lineage: Eukaryota > Metazoa > Arthropoda > Insecta > Lepidoptera > Coleophoridae > Coleophora > Coleophora deauratella. Next base: position 3,295,698 of record OY282401.1, on the reverse strand, counting down.
CCACATAGCTTTAACTATAATAATTATACTTACCTATAAGTAGAACATAAGTAGCTATAACCATTATGTAAACGCAAAGCTGGGACGAAAGCGCCCACATTTTATTTTTCTGTATTACTGTGTTATCTTATATTTGTTTTTGTTTTGTGATTGACTTTAAAACTTTGTTTTTTACTTTATGAACTGTCTCAATAAACTGTGTGAAACTACCAGTGCGTGTTTTTCGTTCCGGCCCGAAGGACCAGATATTACTTATGGGTCCTGTCTTGTATAATGTTCTTCAGTTACTACAAAGGAAAATTTGTTATGTTCTATGCTACTCAAAAGTGCGACTTTGTGAGTTTTTCTTTCTATAATTGAACTTGAACTGAAGAACGTTACACATGACAGGAGCTTTGATTTAAGGAAAGAAAGAATATGTGATTTTTTTGCAGGGATTCATAAACAATATGGAGATTAGGATATTAGTCAGAGTCAATGGTGCAAATTGTTTATAGAAGGTCGCGAAGTATTGAAAATGATACGCTCGCTCGCAACCTCCACCAATCTGGACTTGTATACCTTCATTTGGAGTATGACTTAATCTTCCCGAGATATGGGAAGGGATCCGTGCCCTTGCAGTGGAGATAATATGAGTTGTACAGACGTACGCACACACAAGCAAACCAGAACCAAGCACACGCTCACAGACACACACATTGAGCCATCGTATACACTTCTTGTGAAATGTTACTACTGTGCTTCAATGTGTAACTGGCGCATACTCATGCACCCAGATGAGTCAGAAAGCCAATCAATCAATCGCAGATAACTGACTGACCTAAGATGCTGTTTTACGACAAAGATCGTGCAAAGACGAACTATAGACGTATGCCACTTCAGATCTTTATATACAAGCTGTTTTCGAGAGTCATTACGAATCGTCACGCACGCAGGTTTGAAAACTCAAAATGTTTTTTATTTAAGTAGATGCTTTACACATGCTTTTAAATCGTCAATATTTTTTTCTACCTAGCACAAAGTCCCAGGCAAAAGGTTTGCAATCCGGATATCCGGATATCCGTTTTATCCGGATATCCGTCAATTTTACTATCCGGATTATTTGTAGTAAATTATCCGAATATCCGGATAATATAAAACTTGTTTAGAAGGCGATTACAGAAGCATAATTTTAATCGAATTATCTCTACATACTAACGTTCGTTCGGAGGTCTTGATAGAAAGTACATTAGACTTTTAGTAAAAAATATATTTAAATTATGTAGAGAAACCTATATTGTTTACATATGAATAAACCACTAATCAGTTTTGTGTATAGCAAGTACAAGCTACATTAAAGAAAAAAACGTTCTTCAGGACATATAGGAAATAACATAGACAAACTCCTAATTTCGTCATTCTTTTTATTGATTTCTTCTGAGCTATCGAAATAATTTAAGAAGTTCTTAGGACAAACATAGGCGACCATAAGCCTCTCTGTCAGCAATGTGACTACTTGTAAGAGTTGTAAACTCGTAAAGACCCAAGAGCCAGATTGACCCGACACTGCACTGTACCGAGGCCGTGTTTCCCGGGCGTCAAACTGTACGAGGATTAAAATAGCTCTTAAACAGCTGAAGAACAACAATGCACCGGCTGATGATGGATCACGGCTGAGCTTTTGAAAGCAGGTGGAAAACTGGTACTACAAGCTCTTCTCAAGTTGTTTAATTCTGTTTTGCTTGAGGGACGAACGCTTACGGTATGGCACGAAATGTGGTGGTGAGCTTCTTTAATAAAATGCAATAAGAACCCGCTGGCGAACTATAAACCATCATATTTCTAGAATCATGTCTACAGTCTGTTTTGTTTTGTTGTTATCCCAGTGAACATGAGTAAACGTTACTCTATTTTTACTATGCATGCAAGAGATGCATCCGTTGAGCATTTGGTATGGTTAGGGCAAAGTCGAAGCCACCAGAGCACACACCTGGTCTCCCATGTAATGGACAGATCAGTTGAAGACTGCGCTGGGAATTCCCATAAATAAATGTACCAGAAGAGCCGCGGTGCGAGAGGAATTTCGACATGCTTTTCGACGGGCCAGTAAAGCTACGCAATGATGATGACGAATACTCTGTCAAGAGTGAACCGATCAATATAGAAGTTCTGTTTTTTATAAGCTGTCTTGGAGAATCATCGCGAATCGTTTCGCACGTGGATATGACGACTTTTATCCACCCAAACATGTCGGTATTCAAAAAGGTTTCAGTATCGATCACATATTCAGAGAAAAAAGTTCAAAACTTGATTCTGAGTAACCCCAACAAACGCACTTTTTTTAACAGCCTGTATACGCTGTTGCAGATAACATAATAGAATACTGAGGAGTGTCAGTTACTATGCTCGGCATTCTGGACTATGAAAAAATATTTGATTTGATCGAGACCTGTGCCCTGCCCTGTGACCAGTCATTTCATTTCATTTATTCAAGAAACAATATACATTGTATGTGAATAATAACAATAATTATGTAATTGTAATAAAACTAAGTCATATGAGAAAATCTATTGAATTATGTAGTGCTAGGAAACTCAGGTGTCTCTTGATGAATACTACTAGAAAAGAACCTCATATACAGGGTGACTGGTTGAACGACGGACGTATTTAAGGAGATGATAGGATAATTTACATACTTTTCAACCATATAAAACAAAAAAATCATACATTCAAAAAACACAAGTTACATATTTTTTTTATAAAACGCAACTATTCTTGTGTTTTCTAACTCTATGCCTGGGTACTTACCACTTTCCCACAGCGTGCACCGTGCTGCTCGTGGTCGCTAAGGCCAATCTCTTGGACAGGCTGATAACACACTGATAATGAAAGGATGGAGCCCCTCTTCATGTAGGATACGTTACCCCAACCACTGGGATAGCTGGAAATGCTTTCCTGCATTTCGCGTACTTTCACATGGGTAATAATCGAAGTAAATTGCTTTGTACAGGTTCACTGGATAACGAAGGATTCCTTCCTCGTCCTTGATTAGGGTTAGGAACTGGAGGAGGGCAAACGCTCTAAGACTCCTAAAAAAAATCCTATGATGGCAACTTATGTAATTCATGATACATCGCAATATGATGTAATTCACGTCTAACAACACTAGCTGACATTACTTACATAGCACCACATCATATCCCAGTATCCACGTTAGAGTACTGATAAGCCATTATCACTATTAAGGCACTGCAATCCACGCGACAGCGACGTAAGTAAAACGAGAATGTTCGCGGCGAGCGGGAGGCGCGAGGCGCACGCCATCTCTAACGATGGCCAGCGCGGCGCGGCGCAGGGTAGAGACGCGGGAGCAGTCGCTCACGCGGATGCGCAGTATTGCGCAGTGGCGAGTCCGCGCCGCCACTCGGGGTCGTTGACCGAGGCCGCGTACATGTGACTTAGTATTTAGTAAATGTAGAAGTGGACTTTAAAATTATTTTTTAAATGATGAAAATTAAGGTCATGTTTTTTTTACATATTTGGAATGTGTATCAGCTTCTTATTCACCTCCTTAAATGCGTCCGTTGATTTACCAGTCACCCTGTAGGCGTACGCTCCACTCTAAGTCACGAATTGCGATATAAATAATTAAATTGAAATAAATCACTATTTTATTCCGTTTGGGCGGTGTTAGAAATAATATAAGTTGGGCAGCAGTGTGTTTGTTCACTTTAATCATATTTTTACATAAACACCCTATATAAAAATACATTTAACGAAGAAAATTAAAGTATTTTAAAAATTATCCGAAATATTCGTTTTATCCGGATATCCGGATATTTTAAAATTTAATATCCGTTTTATCCGGATAGTAAATTTGAACGGATAATGCAAACCCTACTCGAAGTTATTGACTAATATAGGGCGACTTTAAATTAGTTCTTGATACCAAAGAGTGTGCATGTGCTCATGATAACAAACAAATTTCCCTAAGGAACCCATAGTCAAATCGCAAAAAATATTGACTCTTAATACTAATTTGGCCGGTCAGTTGGTCAATTTGTATGGAGAGTCCAGATTGTTTTTGCGATTTGACTATGGGTTCCTTAAAGAAAGCTGACCTACTTGGAACCTGACTTTCCCTAAGGAACCCATAGTCAAATCGCAAAAAAAAATTTGGAGTCTCCATACAAATCGAGCAACTGACCGGCCAAATTAGTATGAAGAGTCCAACAATTTTTTTGGATTTGACTATGGGTTTCTTAGGGAAAGTTATTTGTTATCATGAGCACATGCATACCCTTTCGTAACAAGAACTAATTTAAAGTCACCCTATACAGGGTGTAACAGAAAGGTGTGACAATACTTCAAGGTTGGCTTTTAACCATCAAACTGAACAACTTTTGTTCTACAACTTTGTTGAAATCGCAATTTTTTTTTGGACTTTTCATACAAATCGATCAGCTGGCGAACCAAGTTTGTATGAAAAGTCCAAAAAATCCAGCGTGTAACTCCAAGAAAGATACCTCTCAAGTGTCTCAAGACTAAAGTCTTTGATCAATTTGTGTTGCTAATGATAATCATATGGAACTAAGACATTTTCGCTTCTTATGGGCCTCATAAGAAAACTCAAGGTCACCCAAAGCGCTATGAAGTATGCTTGGAGTTTCTTTACGTGATCAAATCAGAACTGAGGAGGTGCATAGTAAGAATATAAAGTAACGCACATAACTCACAGAATCGCTTAACGAAAGTGGCAGTGGGTGGAGCACATAGCTTATAGAATTGGTGACGGTCGTGGGAAGCCATTAGAGACGGGCAACGTAAGACCAGTTTTGAAAAACCTACAGGGAAGCCTATCTATCCTTGAAAAATTATTATTATTTAGAAGCTTTATAATGCCTAATACCTAATACTTTTACGCGGATATCACACTGAGGCGGAATTCGGACGGGAGCGCGGAGCGACGAAATTCGCATGCGGCAGCGATCCGCTCCACCGGACGGTTTCCGTCGGAATTTCATCGGAAGCTGCAGTGCACGACGAAGGCGCGGATTCCGCGCCACCGCCGGGCGGTTTCCGTCCGAATTTTGTCCGAAGTTGCAGTGCACGACGATTTTCGTCATACGTTTATCTAACATTCGAACGTGTATATATGTAACAAGGGTTGTTTTTGTTTGTAACAAGCTCAGAACAAGAATAGGTATAGAAACTGAATTCCATACAATACTCCTTCTAAAAAGCAGGGTAGTACTTTATCCTATATATACGTATACATCTTTGTCAACAGAGGTCAACCTTGAATGGTAAGTCGCGATGGTTTCATATAACTATGTTTTCCTTCCAGTCTAACTTGACCTATGCGTATGCAAAACCACAGCGTAAAGATTCAATCACGGAAAAACAGCAAGCAAACTCAGTAAATCGAAGCAACAAAATGTATGTTATAGAATAACGAAACGGGTTTCATTAATAAATATATTAATTTTTTAATATTTCTTTGCAAATTACCAGTATTATAAACGCAAATTGCCCGTTTTTTCATGTTAAACAACTTTCGCGTAGTAGGAGTACTTTACTTATTGTTATCTCTGTGTTCTGTGGCATTCCACGTCACAGCGTTTCGATTAGAACAGAGTTGATAGTGAAGTCGCTTCTACTTTATTTTTTTACGAAAAATTTTTTTTTTCCTACGGCAAACATTCTTAGAAAAACATCGAAGTGAACATTATCTTCACTAGCTGGAGGACCCGGCTTCACTCAGGGAGTTGATGTAAGATCGCCTGGTAGTTGGAACAAAAGATAAAAAAAATAATCTAAGAGGTTTTTTTATTGAATCTAACAATTCACATATCTGGTTCATTAACAATATTTTTCGTTTTCAGAATATATAATTATTTTAGAATACCTCTTCCCTCATCCCCCACACCCCGAGCCTCACTCCCTCCCGCTCCCCGAGCCTCACCCCCCCCCCCCCGCCACCCAAAACTCACCCCCCGCACACCACGCTTCATACCCCGCACCGCGCCTCACACCCCGCACCGCACCTCACCCGCCGTACCCCAAGACTCACCCCCGCACTCTTAGCCTCACCCCCCAGAACGCGAGACTCAACCCCCGCACCGCGCCCCCCCCCCCCCTCACCCCTAAATCACATATTATAACATTTATTATGCGATAGTAGGTACTACACATACTGTCAGAGTCTGGTTCCCATAGTACAAAAAAAGTAGAGACGACTCTATTTGTTGCCCTACCGACCTTGTTCTGAAGCAGTAGTTCTGTTCCGTTTTTGCGCGGATCGCGCGCGAATCGTGCCTCCGGACGGAGAAACAGCGTCAGTGTGTGGTACCCAGCGAATCACACCGCGTCGCCATCCGGGAGCGCGGATCCGTCGTGCGAATCGCGCCTCCGGGCGGAGAAGCGGTGCCAGTGTGTGGTACCCCGCGGTTTTTGTATACAAATCAACATTTTACAGTACAAAGTTTAAATCCGCTCCAGCGCAATTAGGGTTTGCATTATCCGTTCAACTTTACAATACGGATGAATCGGATATTAAATTTTAAAATATCCGGATATCCGGATAAAACAGATAATTCGGATAATTTTGAAAATACTTTAATTTTCTTCGTTAAATGTATTTTTATATAGGGTGTTTATGTAAAAATGTGATTAAAATGAACAAACACACTGCTACCCAGCTTATACTATTTCTAACACCGACCAAACGGAATAAAATAATGATTTATTTAAATTTATTTATTTATATCGCAATTCATGACGCACACGTGAGGTTCTGTTCTAGAAGTCTTCATCAAGAGACACCTGAGTTTCCTAGCACTACATAATTCAATAGATTTTCTCAAGTGACTAGTATTTTAAATCGATAAATTTTGACCTTGAGCATTGAGCCCTCTGATGATGCCCATAGCATGTCTTAGTTCCGTATCACTGACAACACACACTGGTCCAAGATCTTAATTTTGAGAAACTGCGGTATTTTTAAAGCGAAGGTATTTTTAAACAACGCTCTACTGAGTCCATCGAGCACAGTTTTAAATCCACAGTTGGTAAGCCCTTGGAGTTATATTTCATTTCATTTATTTATATCAGACTTCAAAGGTCCATAAAAGTTAGTAACAATGTGACTTACAGACTATGTTAGTTATAATTACAACAGATAAAAAATAAAAAACATAAACATACAAACTATATTAGTATACAAGAACCTTAAACTATGTTAGTTACTTATATCTAAAAGGGATTTGGTCCGACAGATCAGGGTCCACAGGAATGGACTATCAAATCTGTCGGCCAGCGCCCGCAGGATTTCGTTGGGGCTTTCGCGCAGCCTGCGTAACAATGACGCCGATTTATTGTATATTATTGCCTGACGATATTTGATGATGATCCTGAAAGATGGAAGCGGTCTTGCTAAGATAACCCAACGCATTATGCCTAGATCTACATAGGTATGACTACGATATCGTCAGAATCACAGTTTCACAGTATAAGGACGTAATACAGTATGGACACTCCCTGCCGCTCTCTGAGTGCTACCTCACCCTCCCTGTGTGACCGATGTGTGACCATTTGTCAAGGGGTTGACAAACCAAACCACAGTTTATTAACCAAAAACAATTTTATTTTTTTAAGGAAAGAGCTAAAGGCTTCTATGGCTATACAACATTGTCTGGTGTATACAGCCTTAACTTTATTTGTAAAAGTCTAGCTAACGATAAAGAACTTCGCAAACACCTCCCGAAACGTTGAGTGTACAAGTCGCGCGAGGTAGGGACTTTGCATTAGGTAGAAAAAAATATTGACGATTTAAAAGCATGTGTAAGTGTAAAGCATCTACTTAAATAAAAAAACATTTTGAGTTTTAAGTTTGAAGAATGAGGGCTAATTGAACTTCGATTCAACCCTAGTACATCACGCACACATTTACATGTGTACAAACATGAATGCCTATGTAGTAAACAATGGCGCGAAATTCATATGAAGTGTCCGGGGTGTGCGTCTGTATATAAAAGGCCGATTAAATTTAAAACATGGAAATTGATGTTTATGCTAATTCCTCTCTAGTCCAAAAGCTTGAAGACGTAGGTATGAAGGTAGCAGTTTTTTCGGATAAACCTCTATGTTAGTCTCACCCCTCGCTGCAGATTAAGTTTTTAATTCTGATCCTGGAGGCTGACTGACATGGTGGCGTTTTGGTACCGTCGGAAATACTGCGAAACTGCACAGGTCTCGATCAAATCAAATATATTTTTCATAGTCCAATATGCCAAGTGACGAACACTCTTCAGTCTTCTATTATGTTATCTGCCACAGCGTACACAGACTGGTAAAAAAATGCGTTTGAAGGGGTTACTCAGAATCAAGTATTGAACTTTCTTCCCTGTAAGTATATGTGATCTACGATACTGAATCCTTTTTGGAAACTGGCTTGTTTGGGTGGTTGGAAGTCGTCATACCTGCAAACGAGCGTTAGTAGACGTAATTCGATTAAAAATATGCTTCTGTAATCGCCTTCTAATCAAAGTTTTATATTATCCGGATATTCGGATAATTTACAACAAATAATCCGGATAGTAAAATTGACGGATATCCGGATAAAACGGATATCCGGATATCCGGATTGCAAACCCTAACCGCAATTCGCCTCGGTGAGCGGAGCAGTGTGTTTTCCGCCTTAATTTCAAAGTAAAAAATAAGGGAATTACATGCCTCAGTAAGTAAATCAGTAACGTTTTTCGATAATAATCAATGTCGTCCCCAGTGTTAGCGCAGATACTTTTTCTGTATGGGGATGGTTATGCCATCCTCATGGACCTCCGATATGGTATAACAAGGTAACAACTGCCTTTCAAAGCACGGAAACAGTCGAGATAAATGCCACTTACAGTCAAACCCATCTAGGTTATGACCGTATGTGTAACCAGTTAACCTACATGATCTGATGACCATGACCACTGCACAGTTAACAGCGTGTTTTGACTGTAACGATGAGCATAATCATGATTTTACCTCGATAAGTGGGTATATTTTATTTTATATTTTCATAGTTTACAATTATACTTAGAATTAATTTATGTAATTTTATTGCTCTTTTCTCTTTTTTTTACTATGTTATGTTATTTTAATCGGCTGTATTTGTTGCTTCCATATATGTGTGTATTTGCTGAATAAACATATTTCTTTTCTATTCTATATCAAGTACAAACTTTTTCGTTAGGTTATGCCTAATAACTTTTCTTTTGCACGAGATCCAGGTGAGCTGTCATACAAAAAAAGTTAGTACTTTGTGTGACCTATTTTACGATATAGGTCACAATGCGTTACAAGTGTTACAACATATGGGCCAAAATCGCCCATTCTCCTTTCAATCATTTTTAGAACAAAATTCCGTTTTTGACATTTGATAAAAAAAGAAACTGAAAATGACTAGCAGTCAACTGCCGGATTAAGTTATAATCTTTTATCACAATGTAAATACTAAGTTATATAAGAACTATTTAAAATACCGTTTTGTTTAGAAAATTAACATAACTATAGTAAAAACGATGTTTTATCCTATATAGTATGTTAGTCAATAGGTTAATAGGGTAAATCGCACCCGCGTTGTGCGTCTTCTGAATTCAGTCTTAGGTCACGAGCATACCTACATAGCCTAATATCCGTACACTCAGACGGGGGAACAATAGTAAAATTTTATTTTTTACTGAACGGTACATAACATGCAAAAAAAAAACAATAGTTATATATATATAAGGTGCTACTTTATTAGTGCCCGATATTTTAGTCAGTGCTTCTAGTCCTGATTCTGATCAACTTTCCCCAAGGAACCCATAGTCAAATCGCAAAAAATTTTTTGGTCTCTTCATACTAATTTGGCCGCTCGCTCGGCTGATCGATTTGTATGAAGAGTCCAAAAATTTTTTTTCGATTTGACTATGGGTTTCTTGGGGAAAGTTGGTCAGAATCAGGAGTAGAAGCACTGACTAAAATATCGGGCACTAATAAAGTAGCACCTTATATATATATATATATATTATATTAGTTATACATATTCAATAGTCAAGGAAAAATCTAAACTCTTTATCCTTTACAGTAAAAAAATATCGGCACCCTTTCTAGCAAAGCAAAGTATATCGAATGTTTTTCAAATGAATGTAGATGTATGTATCGCGTTATTGTCTGACCTTGAGCGGATGCGGTACGCGCCGCGCGCATCGCGTCTACGTTCGCCGCCGCCCCGTGAGCCGTAAATGTTTAATAAACGTATTATCTAAAGAAATTCTAAAACTACTATTTTGCCGAAATTTCATTGGATAGTTTTAAAAAACTGTTTACTTCTGTAAATTGTGACTTCTAAAGGAATAAAACTGGACTGAGAAATTATGAGCCGTGAGCATTTTTACGGAAACTATAACATTACGTTCCTATAGGAAAATGTTTTGGATACTTACACATAGAAAAGTCTTATGAGGTATAAAACCATAGTAAAAAATAAAAAAATAATCGAGAAATTATACCTTGGTAATTATAGCAAAATAACAAATTTTGATAAATATCGAAGTTAAAAAGTTCGAAAACGTTTTGGACAGTTTTACATACATATAATAACAAACTAGCACTAACATATCGCGTTGGAATAATGGATTGAGAAATTATTCGGTAAGAGTTATTAGCAATATTCATGTTTAGGTATAAAATACCTACTTCCAAAACATACATCTCCGGGATACCTTGTCACACCTCATCTATGGAATTTACTTAATCATACTGCAAAGTTTTACGGACAGAGGAGTTAATGCATACCTCAACCTCCTCGATGACTGGACTATCGGGTGACTAATAAAAGAAGATCTGAATGTAGCTTATGAGAAATTTCGTGGCTATTTACAGCACAGTTTATGTATAGTGAGTTTGTGGAAATATTAAGCACAGTTTATACAATGCGTATATTAGTAACATCGACGTAGAATCAAATGGACGACGGGTCTAGTACATAATTCACGAAAAAATCGTCCGCAGTTAACCTATACACACGTAGTTATATGCACAGAAACAACACATTTGAATGTAGATCGTGTGTCATTGCATTATGGCTGTTTTTCTTTGCAACAATTTATCACCATACGAAGCTTCGACTGGAATGTACTTCACCTTACGCAACTTCGAGTGATGACAGAGAAGTAATGGAGTAGCTTTCACTTATAATGTTTTTTTGTTGGCTATGTTTTATAAGTATTTTTTATTTTTGCAGAATCTTATTTTTTTTTTATAACAAACACAGAAACACGCTTAAATATGAATTATACAGGGTGAAAATGACTCGAGCAAACAAAGTGGATTTTTTTCGGAACAAAGTATTCCTCTCGTCTCGATTCGGCTATAATGTTTTTTCCATAGTGCACAAGTATAGGATCTCGGGGAAAGCTAAAATAAATAAAATATTTTATGTAATAAAAACAATGGGAAAGAAAACTGACAAAGCTCGCCGATAGAGGCGCTGATATCGCTTGACTCATACACTGTCAAAACGTATAGAAAAAATTGTTTACGTGAACTAAACATAAGATTATTAAAAAAATGCCGCGTTGTGTGGCGATTGGTTACAATAATAATGGAAATCATTAATTTCCTAAAGATTCTCGCATGAAGAAGACGTGGGAAAAGTTACGTTTTCAATTATGTACTTTTCAACTTTGCCTTTAATAGAGGAACAGTCCAAGTCGCATACATTTTCCATTTAACAATTTTACAAAAAAAAAAAACTAATTTATAACACCTCGATAATAAAAAACGCGGAACTAATTGAAAGTTGTTATGAGTCAAGCGTCCGTTGCGCCATCTGCAAATAGCTTTGCGTTTTCTTCCCCATAGAAAAAAAGTAACAAAATATTTTAATAAGAAACTTTATACTTGAAAGCGACTCTAAAAAATGTATGTTCCAAAGTTGTAATGTTGGACTGTTCGCTCGTGGAAATCAAACTAAATGCGTAATTCAAATGAAAATAAACTACTGTGTTTCTTAGCAAAACAATACTTTAAAATGATAAAGCAAGAGTTTACTTACCGGAAATATGATACTCCATCCTGTTTTTTCACTTACTTGAATAGTTTTTACAACTTTTCACGACGCAGTATGCCATTTTGGACGCGCAGTCAGCCGGCCGACCAAATTAAGACTGGCGCGAAATTATACCTCTTTTTGCGTTTTACTACTCTTTTGGTTCGGACACTTTTGAGCGCTGACCCGAAGTCCATTTGTTTCTACGTCGATGATTAGTAATGAATGTCCTACATGTGCTTACAGTACCGCCACTCCCTGCCGCTCTCTAAAGCTGCTTTTCCACCGGCAAGGCGAGGCGACGGGTGGAGTGAGAATTGAAATCTCTAAGAAGAAGACTATTTCCACCAAAGATGTGCGAGATCAGAATTTATTTTTTTCCATACAATTTAAATTCTCTTCTCTCCTCGCCTCGTCGGTGGAAAAGCAGCTTTAAGGCAACTTGGGTGAAGTTGCCTTAAAGCGGGTAAGCGGGTAACTGCGGGTAAGTTTTGGATTCTGGTGACTATTAACGCAATCCTGCAACACACATATACAAACGCTTGTACAAACTTTATACTTTTAAATAAAAATCGATTAAATAATCGTAGTAGGTAGGTTTAATGCGACAGTTTGTTGGAGTGTATTTATAAAAAGAAAGAAAAATAAATGTGTTTGCAACGAAACACAAAACTTAAAAATCTTTGTTATTGATGGACTAACTCACGATTTTTATTAGACCAGAAGCTGCTCGTAATTTATATGCGATACGAGCATCGTCATATACTAAGAAATACAAGGTATTCTGTGTGATAAGTAGAAGCCCATCTTAAAGTAATGCAACACTCCTTTTTTCCCGACTGTGACAGAAGGAGGGTATGTTTTTTAAGTGTATGTATGTATTTTTGGATGTTTGGCACGCTCTGTAGCCTAAACGGCTTGATGGATTTTAGCTTGAGATGTGTAGTTAGATTTCTCTTGATCCCGAGAATCACATAGGATACATTAATTTTAATGCAGTCAAGTTAATTTTAGAAAAATTGTTAGGTTAGTTACAGCCTGTATAGTTTTTTTAACAAATATTTTATTAAGAAAATATAATATTATAAATATAATATTTCGTTATTTTTTTTCTATATTTTTTTTCTATCAAGTCAGCAAATAAAACACACGAGAAAGAAATAAACTAAAAAAAAGTACCTGAGCTGATAGTGCTACCTAGGCACTGAAATAGCTGCAAAAGTCGTAAACCTCCAAGTAATTATAACTTTGAGTCCTATTTAGCTTGCTACTTTGACTGCATCCATTAAAATATAATTAATTAAAAAGCAATTTTAAACTTAACGATGAGTTAAGTAAAACTGATCGTTAAAAACTGAGAAAAAGTGCTGTTAAGTTTTAAGAAGGAAAAATCACAATTTCACGAAGCTGGAAAATATTATTTTTTTATTTTTATTTTATTTTATTAAATGACCAAAATACAAAACAATTTACATAAGTTAAACTAGTCACCTGACGTAAGCCGGAGGTTCTTTGTCTTGTCTTTAGGTTTTAATATATTTTACGGAATCTATGCTCTCATTAGGACTGTTAGGTATACCGGGAGTATTTATTCGTCTTATTATTGTATGGCACAATTTAACGTCGTGGCTCAGTGCATCAGTAAATTTTACTACCATTTAAATAACTACTGTTCAAAGCCATCCCTGTTAGTTTTGTTCATTAACCTTAACCGTATGGACCACAATTATTTAACCTTATTTTTTGCGTTTTCGTTTCTAGACCATAGAAAATAAATTGTAATGGCTACGCTCGTTAACGGCCCGTCGTCAAATATAAAGCGATCGGGGAATAATTGAAATTACTACAAATTGGAACTTCGAACTGGAGCACCTTGGATAATTGTCCAATTTTTTTGGACAGCCATCAATCAATGTCTGTCAAACTAACGAGTGTTGTTGAATCGAACATTTCCTGATAGACGGTGATATTTGTAAGTGCACTTACAACTGAATACATTTTGAAAATCCGCAAATAACACTTAAATCTGAAACGGTTTATCGTCTCCAGCGCCGAACGATTTAATCGTCTTTATGATGAAATGGTTAGACAACTTACTTGCACAATGTGAAGTCGCAGGTTCGATTTCTGGGATGGGTCCAACGTTATAAGACTTGGTTTAGTTGGAAGGAAACCATTTTCTAAGCCGTCTTCAGGCTATCGAAATCATCTTTGACCATGTAAATTTTACCTCCAAATATAGAAAGAAAGAAAAAAGAAAGAAAATTTATTTATTTGATAAGAAAAACAGACAAAAATAAATAAATAAATATAATCATCAGCCGAAAGACGTCCACTGCTGGACTAAGGCCTCCCCCAAGGATTTCCATACCAACCGGTCCTGTGCTGCTCGCATCCAGCGGATTCCCGCAACCGTCACCAGGTCCTGTGTGTACCGAGTCGGCTGCCTACACTGCGTCTTCCGGTGCGCGGTCGCCACTCGAGAACTTTACTGCCCCGACGTCGGCCATCTGTTCTGCGAGTTATGTGCCCCACTCACTGCCACTTTAAGGTTAGCGATTCTGTGACTTCCGTTTTCCTACGTTAATATATGTCAAAGCTGTAATAATTTATGTTTTCCAGCATGAATTAATGAATCTAGTCAATAAAGCCAAAATCTAATGTATATGCTGAGCTTACACCTTTTTGATATTACCTTTTTATTGTGTAATTTTTGCCCTGTAATTTTGTAATTTGTTTGTAAGTGCCAAATAAATATTTACTCTGTTCTTATGTTAAGCTGCAAATAGCAGGCGCAATTCATGATAAGATTAGATTACATAGATTATACATAATATATTTCACATTATTAGTTTCTTTGAAACCGAAAACCGAACCTTTCTTTGGCTTATCAAATAGCCCGTAACATATAATTCCTACATTCATTTACTAGAGAAAGTTGTATGGTTTTATAAGTAGGTAATAAATGGTAGTAATCTCTTCTTTCCCGCTATACATCGAAATTAATATCATCCTTTGTAACATAAGCCTCATTGACCGCCGTTCAGTCTGAATAGCGCATTAGCTAATTCAATCATAAAATATTATAGGTACTTTGGTTTTTTTCTTCTTATTCAGTGGCACAATTTAACTGTGATATCACAAGGGATAGCAGGTGGTTTGCCTGTTGCACTTAGCATCAACCGCGATAACGTGTATAGGGCATTTAATTAACCTAATACGGACGTGTGCAACGAGACCTTCTACACATTTAGTAATCAGATGTGTAGGTTTCCCCGCGGCGTTTTCCTTCACCGTTAAAGCAATCGGTATGAAAATGGACGTAAGTTTCAAAAACCTTATTGGTACGTAGGACGTGATTTAAACAAATTCTTGATTCACTGTTAAGATTTAGTATGGGAAACTGAAAAAAAAGTTGTAGATCGGATTTTTTCAATATTTTTCCTGTATTCTATACTTGATTTTGAGTAATTCTTAAAAATGTCAAACACACTTTTTTAACCTATTATATTTTTTTTATATTTTTTGGCTCATCTGCCCACTTGGCGCTAGGCGTAGTGACAGGAGCTAATCCAGCAACATTATTATTATTATATCTACTTATTTTTAATTGTAATCCTAAAGTTCATCAGACTCAAGTTTTCCATCGTTCTTGCTTGCGGAAAATCTGACGCGGAAGGGTGTCTAATATCAAAGACTTTTCTAGAAACCAAAGATTCGCTCGAACAACGTATTTTGTTCTACAGCTCTGTTTTGCTTCAAAGTTTAAGAGCGAGTCTCAGATGAAAAAGGAGCGAGTACGAAACCCTAAAAATATTGAAAAAATCCGATCTACAACTTTTTCAGTTTTCATACAAAGTCTCGATTCAAATTTAGTATGGGAATTTGAAAAAAAATTTGAAGAGCGTACATATATTTTCAAAATTTTTCCTGTTTTCTATATTTGATTCTGAGTAACCCCTTAAAATTTCAAACGCACTTTTTTCACAGCCTGTATGGATTGAATGTAGACTAAAATATACAATGCTTTGTGACGTTCAAATCGTCTTTTTTTCTACCTAGTATAGTACAAAGTTCCTACCAGTTCCTACCACTCGGAGCTTGTACACTCAACGTTTCGGGAAGTGTTAGCGGAGCGAGAAGAAGTGTAAAGATACCTGTCCCGAAAATTTATTCGGGTTATTCTACTCATCATACTGAACAACTTTTCCCAGGGAAACCATACTGAAATCTCAAAAAATATATAGATATTACGACTTCCCATAAAAAGTTAGCGGATTAAAAAAAATCTTCATTTAAAATTACCGATATTTTTTTTATTTTTTTTATTTTTATGGCATAGGTGGCAAACGAGCAGACGGATCACCTGATGGTAAGCGATTACCGCCGCCCATAGACACCCGCAACACCAAAGGAGTCACAAGTGCGTTGCCGGCCTTTGATATGGGAGTACGCTCTTTTCTTGAAGGTTTGAATGTCGTATCGGTCCGGAAATACCGCAGAGGACAATTCATTCCATAGTTTGGTTGTGCGAGGCAGAAAGTTTCTAGTGAAACGCACAGTTGTGGACTGCCAACCATCTATGTGATGGGGATGAATATATTGTCGCGTAGAACGATGGCGAAAAGAGGCGGCAGGGATCAATCCGAATAATTCCTCGGAGCACTCCCCATTGTACATGCGATAGAGAATGCAGAGCGAAGCTACATCTCTACGCAGCGCCAAGGAGTCGAGCCGATCTGAGATATCCTGGCAGCCGACGATTCGAGTTGCTCTCCGTTGAATACGGTCCAGAGGGAGAAGCTGGTACTGGGGTGCCCCTGCCCAGAGATGAGAACAGTATTCCATGTGAGGCCGAACCTGCGCCTTATAAAGTTGCAGGCGATGGGCCGCAGTGAAATACCGTCTCGATCTATTGAGCACACCAAGCTTCTTCGAGGCTAATTTAGCCTTACCCTCTAGATGACCACGGAACTGGACTTCACTCGATATGTCGACACCAAGGATTCCGATACTAGCTGAGGCATTAAGGGGAGTGTCCTCAAAACGAGGTGATACGACAAATGGCATTTTCTTGGCAGTGAACGCGCAAACCTGTGTCTTAGTGGGGTTAAATTGGACCAAGTTAATCCGACCCCATTCTGAGACTTTCTTTAAAGAGTCCTCAATTTCTGACACAAATTTGTTTCGGCTCTCGATGACGTTTTCCCGAGAAATGTTAGCACGGCCGGTATAAAAGGCATCACCTGTGCTGTCATCTGCATAACAATGAGTGCTGCTGATTTGCAGCATATCATTGATATGCAGAAGGAACAGTGTAGGCGAAAGCACACAGCCTTGAGGGACACCAGCATTCACAGACATAGAATCTGAGCATGCACCGTCGACTACGACCTTTATGCTTCTGTCTCCAAGAAAACTAGTGACCCATTTGCATAATTCCTCGGGAAGCCCATAAGAAGGAAGCTTCGCAAGAAGTGCTTTGTGCCAAACCCGATCGAAGGCCTTCGCTATGTCCAAACTAACCGCCAATGCTTCCCCCTTAGTCTCGATCGCCTTTGCCCAACGATGTGTCAGGTAGACAAGAAGATCACCAGCGGACCGGCCCTTACGGAAACCGTACTGTCGGTCGCTAAGCAGCTGGCGGTCCTCTAGATACCGAAGGAGCTGGCTATTGATAATGGACTCCATTATCTTTGAGAATAAGGGGGTTATGGCTATCGGCCTGTAGTTGGACGGATTCGAGCGGTCACCTTTTTTAGGGATCCGGTGCACCAAAGCTGTTTTCCATAACTTCGGGACTACGCCAGAAGAGTAGGAAAGCCGAAAAAGGCGCGTTAAAACTGGAGCCAACTCTGGAGCACACACCTTCAACACGATGGGAGGGATTCCATCGGGCCCACTCGACTTATGAATGTCGAGGGAAAAAAGTGCTTTACGCACTGAGCGTTGGTGGAACCGGATATCCGGCATACAGCTCTTGCACCGCGGTATGGTCGGCGGCTCGTTTCCCCCGTCATCCAATGTCGAGTTGCACGCAAAGAGTTTACCTAGAAGATCGGCTTTCTCCTTTGCGTCGTGGGCCAATGAATCATTTCCCATGAGCAGTGGTGGAAATGATGGCGTGCAGAAATTCCCCTGGACAGCTTTGGCCAGAGACCAGAACGCACGAGTTCCCGAAGGAAGACGCTCTAGTCTCTCGCCAATTCTGCCTATGTGCGCCGACTTCTCCCTGGCAATGTCCCTTTTGAAGGACCTGGAGGCAAAGTTAAACTCCTTTTTCAATGCGCTGGTCTTTTCATCCCGTACCTTCGCTGCATTTGCCCAGGCTTGGTAACATTCCTGCTTCCGGCGAGAAGCCTTTTTGCAGGGCCGACCAAACCAAGGCTGTGATTTGCCGCCAATGGGGACCACCGAGGATGGGATAAAAAGCTCCATACCCTGCAGCACCACATCAGCGACAGAATCAGCAGCGAAGTTAGGATCATCCGGCGTGAAGCAAATCTGCCCCCAAGGGTAGGACGCAAAGAAAGACCGCATCCCATCCCAATCTGCTGACTTGTAGTGCCACACACGACGGCGACAAGCAACTCGCGGTCGCGGCGGGCACGTGAGTGGCACCGTACTCCGGATCAGGCAGTGATCCGAAGAGCCGAGTGAAGCGTCAACGGATACTTGGTAGCCGTCCGGATGAGAAGTCAGCAGAAGGTCCAACAGTGAAGGTTCATGGTTCTCCACATCTGGGATTCGCGTGGGCGTAGTAACCAGTTGTGTCAAACCATATGGCAGGGCGAAGTCGTGAACAGATCTCCCCGCATGATCGGTTTTGCTAGAACCGAGCCATTCGGCGTGGTGGGCGTTAAAATCGCCGAGTACCACGATCTCAGCGGATGGGATCTGCTGCTGCACAGTATCTGCAGCCATTAGGACGTGCTCATGGAGTCGGTCAGTTTCGCCATCGCCGGTATGGGACCTATATAGGCACGAATAGACGCGGGGATGGTCATCGCCGTCTACACGTAGCCATATGGTGGAGAGGTCCCTACCTTCAAGGTTGCTGAGACGGCGAGAACTGATATCGTCTCTGACGTACACGCACACTCCAGCCCTAGGCACAAAGGAGTGTTCCAGACCGTACCCAGGGTAGGAGAGGTACGATGTGTCCGCTGGAGACGATATCTGTGTCTCGGTCAAAAAAAGCAAGGCCGGCTTTGCTATCTCAAGGTGGTGGTGTACAGCATTTAGGTTGGAATGTAAGCCCCTGATGTTGCAGAAGTCCACAGTCAGCGTGGCAGGGGGTGCCACAGTGTCTTTGCCCTTGCCTCGTGCAGTTGAAAGCGCGGTTTTGCCCCCCCCCAGAGTACGACGAGGGGCGGCCTGGACATCCAGGCTCAGGGACGTTGTGTTCTGAGCCTGGACGTCCAGGGAGGGATTCTCCAGCGCTCGCGCAGCTGGTACCCTCCTGGGGTAGCGAATTTGGGAACTGCGCTATCATTGGGGGGGGGGGGGAAGGGGTTGGGCCTCCGGTATCCTCACTAACTCGGCGAAACACAACGCAAGCGTTGCTTCACGCCGGTTTCCTGTGAGGCCGTGGTATCACTCCGGTCGAGCCGGCCCATACGTGCCGAAGCATGGCTCTCCCACGGTAAATAATTTTTATGAATTATGAATACGATATTATGAATACGATTTGTATGAAAAGTCTTTTTTTAAGGATTAGTTGTGAGTTCTTTAGTAATAGCTGTTCAGGGCCTATAACGAGTAAAAGTAATGAAACAATTACAGGTTAACAATTAAAATAACAATTACAATTATTACTTAAAATAATTGCCAGTTACAATCACAATTACAATAATTGACCACGCTGAATACGTTAAAAACAACCGGCTTCAATCGCAACAACTCCAATTTTGCTATGTTTTTGTTGATTTTCTCAAAAACCGCTGAATCGATTTCAATAAAATTTATATGGGACCACCTGTGAAGTATACCCTTTTAAACAAAAAAAGAATTTTTGAAATCGGTTCAGGCGTCTTCGAGTAATCGGTGAACATACATAAAAAAAAAGATTCCGACGAATTGAGAACCTCCTCCTTTTTTTGAAGTCGGTTGATTACTTGATGTTTTAATAAAAGTGCCTGGATTGTTAAAAGATTATGCATTAAAAAATCAAACACGACATAATATGACCCGTCAAAACCTTAAAGCTATATGTTTTATGTTGTTTAACTTCATTTATTTTTGTTATTTAACTATTTCGGCACTATTTAGTGGCGTAATCAGAATCTCGAAATACTATAGTGAAGCTTCTAGCGGAACGGTCGCGATAAAGTTTTGTCTTCTAGATATTTTAATTACAAAGTGGTAATCGTAATTGTTAAAATAATTGTGGTAAACGTGACAGTTACAATTAATGGTTAAAATGCCAATAATTTTCAATATAAATTATTTTTTATTTATTTAATTCATGAGCGAGAAGCCTAATTTCAAATGCTAAATTGTAGGAGTTTATTTACTGCGCTACATCGGTATATACCTCCTAGAATTAGTGTCTAGTTCATCTGTTCTGTGGGATTTGTTTGGCATAATCCACCTGATTTATTAATAATTAAAAAGCCGACTTCTACAATATATATTCTACTTATTATAAACATTCTATTCACGCAATCAAGACACTTTGCACTCCAAAATTCATAAAACTGTTCACAGGCTACTTGACTCGAAATATATCCTTCTTCTGGAACAGGTAATAACCCTGCTTTGGCGTAGTCATGTAAAAAATATTGTAATTTATGTTTATCCTAAAAAGTCATCTCTCAAACTTTCTGGTTAATGCTAGCAGCTAACGTTCATGTTAATTACACTTGTGGTTCCGTAGTAGGGGTTCCGGAATGGCTTTAAAACTACGTCTAGCGTGCTAGCGTAATTGTAACAGCCAAAAAGTTTCGTTACTGCATAGCTTTAGCAATTCCACACAAGAGAGAGACAACAACATATCTATATGATAACTGTGAAACACTTTCAGCAAAGAGCTTCAGCTTCAGTTTTGTGCTTCAGTAGCGTCGCGGACTCTGAAGCGAACGGACGCGTTTTCGTCAGCGAGAAATCCACGTTCGAATTCCGAGAGCTTGACGTTTTTAACTTTTTAATTAAGAACTTTTTTAATTAAAACCGTCGCGTGTGTTGCTGTAAAAAAATAAAAATAAAATAAGTGTGTGGCTGAACGTTGAGTGTGGTACAGTAGTTAAGGTAACTTTGTATGTTGCCAGAATATTAAGATGAAAATAACCCGTGAATATTTTTGTCGAGGACACAAAACTATGCCGTTCTGTTAGCTCGGTTAATCGACTTCGCTGGGTTAAGATTGGATTTGGCAAATACCTAACGAGTTGGTAAAATTCAGGTAAGATTTTTTTTAATCATCTTGACATAAATCGGTTTCGAACAAATAAATATCAAATATTTTCATTACTTTTAGTTTATAAATATAATAGTATTCAAAAAATTAAATTTTAATGGTGGGACCAATTAGATCAACCTGTTAGCAACAATTTATCGTGAATCACACATGAAATTAATCAACTTATGTTCTACTTTGCTGTTTAAAAAAATGAATTTTAAGAATTTCAGCGACGTTGTAGAACAAAAGTATTACCTATCATTCACATTCACATTTTTAAACCCTGTATACCTGTCAGATAGTACAGAAAAACAGTTTTAAGTGAAGGTTTTTAGGTATTCAGTGAGCTTAGAGGGCGGGATGCAGTAAAATAAACACTTCAGATAAAAACTGGGAAAATAGAATAAACACACGCTTTGCCTAAAATAAAGGTAAATAGGTATATGTAAAAAAAAAATTGGTGTTATTATTAAAAATAATAAAAGGATATTTTTAGAACAACTTCAAATCGTCTAATCTTTATAAGATATCTAGTTATTTAACAAAGTGCAGGATGAGAAGATTCATAGTAAAGAAAATAATCCATTAAGTAGCTTTAAGCAAATAGCGTACATACAGACAAACACACAAGGATACCTTTTATACCTACCCAGTAAAAGACGGTCGAGTAAATAAGATCCCACAGAGAAGAAAATTAAGCTCCTTTGAGATAATTAATTCTGAAATACTTTATTACTTAAGTCTATCAAAAATAGGAAGACCTCAATTAAATTAACCGTATCGGCTGTTTCGTTCAATTACCATATTTTTCGAGTCGTTGGGTTTTGTAAAATAACCAGCGATTCTTTTGATCCTACAGTCCCGTATAAACAGAGCGATGCTCTTCAAGAAGGTTTTGTGTAAGCAGGTTTTTATATTTTCAAAATTTGTCTTACAGGAGAGAGTATTTTTCTAAGGTTTTTTTTTTGCTTGTTTTGCTAAGACGTAGCCTAAACGGGTCGGTGGAATTTGGGACTGTGTGTTAGAGCGTGTCCACATGTCCACGGCACGGCGCCGTCGACGTGCAACGGTGCGGTGCCGCGGCGCGGTGCGTTGCCGCGTCGTAGAAATTAACGTTGCCGTATCGTAAAAATTCACGTCACGGTGCCGCAACGTTACACGGCACGGCAGCCTTGGCAGAGAAGTGGCAGTCTGTAGCAGTTTGAGCGTGTCCACCTGTCCACGGCACGGCGCCGTCGACGTGCAACGGTGCGGTGCCGCGGCGCGGTGCGTTGCCGTGTCGTGCTAATACACGGCACGGCAACGTCGCCGCGCTGCGACATCGCACCGTTGGACGTTGACGGCGCCGTGCCGTGGACATGTGGACACGCTCTGACGTTTCATTAAATTCGTCAATCGTCTTTAACCGGTTTTATTTTTATTACTTAAAAGCGAATAGACAAAATTTTTGAATTCAAATTTTTATGCGTGTCTTCTGTGAATATTTAAAAGAAAATCTTTTTTTTTAAAGGTTATATATTTATCGAGATAGGTAATTACTTTTTTCTACATAACGCTGTATGGAGTACATAGTATGGAGCCTTTTCGTCAGGTTGAGTTAAGAACTTTTCAAATGTTACGTCCAAACCTTGAAACCTCGGAGAAAAATACTGTTTTCTCGAGATATGTAACTATTTAAAAAATAGAAAAAAGAGGATGTTTAATTATTGCAATTTCTCCGTGAAACACGTAAAAATTTTGGGGTCGAAATTTGTAAATGTCACTTGTATACCAGTAACTACTCGTAATTGATACTGCTATTTAAACATTTTATTTTTATTAAAAGACAATAAAACTCCACAAATATGTTTACCAAATTATCTCTTTATTCTATTATATCTATACTAAAAACACACCCATAATAGTGTACTGGATTACTTTGTGCTCATTCTTTTTCTTATCGTAAGGCACAATTTATCCGTCTATCCATAAAGCCAAGGAGGTTTCATATCGTCGCTCGCGCCAGGTGCAAGTCTGTGCATAGAGCATAAGGCATATATACTTAATTTTTTTTACTTGTCTTATTTTAGAAAATATTATAGCGTACCTACTCATTACCATCGACATTTTATAGTGTTGGGATACCTTGATGTGAAGTTCCTTATGTAAACTTAATAAAGAGCTTTTCAAAATATTTGAAATATCAATCATGATGAGTATGTGCGCTATAATTTTTTCAAAAATAAGACAAGTAAGAAAAAATTAAGTATATGGTGGCTGCCTGGTGTTGCAGTTGCACTTAACGTCACCCTCGGTCACGTGGTCACTTAGATTTACACCGAAGAACGTGTGCAACGCGTTTGTCGTACCTACTCATCTAATAAATTAGATGTGCAAGTTTCCTCACGACGTTTCCCTTCACAATTCAAGTAAAAGGTATAAAAATGTGCGTTAGTTTCGAGAAAGTCATTTTTACGTTGGCCAGGATTTGACTTTTGAACCCGAGACTTCTGGTTAAGTGGTCTGAGTCAGGACCGTGGAGCTACCGACAGCGTGTAATTAAAATAGGTAACCGATATTTGTTTACAACCCATCAAACAAGCGTACCCACTTCCGGGGTTGGGGCATGGGTCTGTAATCTATATTGTATATTGAAGCAAATTACATGTAAGTATAGAGCAATCTGTATAAATATACCTCTACAGTTCGCACCCAGATCGTAAATACGTATATAAAGTCGATGAGAAAGTTCCTCACCTCATAAAATTCATATATAGGTTGTAACAAAATAGGCGAAGACCTCGGATATTCATCAAATTGAAATAATTTTGTTCTACGGCGACTTTAAAATTAAATGTTTTTTGATCACCTGTTTGGGCAACTTTATATGAAAACAATCGACTTCAATCGTAACAACTAAAATTTTGCTATGTTTTTGTTTTTGTCGATTATTTCAAAAAGCGCTGAATCGATTATGATACAATTTGTATGCGACTACCTCTGAAGTGTGATCTACCAAACAAAAGCAGAATCATCAACATTGATTCATAATTGGCTGAGTAAATGCGTAACATACATACAAAAAATAAAAAAAATACAGTCGAATTGAGAGCCTCCTCCTTTTTGATTTCGGTTAAAAATATATGTATTTGCGCTTTATAAAAGACGTAGAAATAAAATAACACACCTCTCACGACTCATGTACAGAGTGTAACAAAATAGGCCTTGAAAAGGGTACCTACTACCTCTCCTCACTGCGATCCCCGATCCCCATTGCGTTGAGGGATCTCCATTTTCGGCATCATCATTAGTTACCATCAGGTGAGATAATGCCAAAGGCTTACCGATTGCGGACAAAGAAAAAGTCATAATACTGAATGGACACAACTTTGTACGGAGAATACATTTTTTTTGCATTTAATCAAAGTCGTAGATCAAAAATTGTTCAGTTAATGTTAATTTCAGTGTTATGAGACTGTGCTAGTATGTTGTTACGCTTCGCTTACCTACATATTATTTATTTTAAATTACATATTATACTGTTTATCACACCCCGGACACTTCATACAAATTTCGCGCCATAGTTTACTACAAAGACATTCATGTTTGTTTTGTACACATGTAAATGTGTGCGCAATGTACTAGGGTTGAATCGAGATTCAATTAGCCCTCTTTGTTCTTTATTATTAGCTAGACTTTTACAAATAAAGTAAAGGCTGTATACACCAGACAAGGCTGTATAGCTTTAGAAGGCTTAGCTCTTTCGTTAAAAAATAAAATTGTCTTTGTTTATAATACTGTGCTTGCCAACTTCTTGACGAATGGTCACAGATCTGTCACACGGGGAGGTGAGGTAGCCTTCAGAGAGCGGCAGGGAGTGTCCATACTGTATAATGTCCTTATACTGTGCTGTTTACGTATACGTAACCAAAGAACAATAAAAACACAACCTAAACACAAAACTTTCCCATCAAATTAATAATAATCTCAGTAAGTAAATATTCAAATCAAACTTAATAGATTTGGGACCCATCAAACCGAAGATGGATATTCAAAGAATGTTATATCATTTATTTTATGACAAAGTTTTGGGTTATATTATGATTCTGCGAAAAGTTTACGAAAATAGGAAAATTCCCAAGGGAGCTAGGGAGTTGGTCGCTATGATATGGCAATAGACAAAAAAGTTGGTGTGAAAGAAGATTTTATCCACAATTTACGAAAGTGAAGTTAGTGGTCACACAAGTTAGGAACATATATCGCATTAGGTATCATTATCATCATCGTCATCACCATCATCAGCCAAAAGGCGTCCTCTGCTATACAAATTGGGTAATCACATACTGAAATGTCATTATTCACTCTTTTGTGATATAATAATTGACAATTCTAAACGTTGAGTACTAAAAATTTATCGTAGTGATATACTTTAAGTTTCTGAATGTTTACGAATGTTGTGTATGCTTTTTATTGGCAACCATGCAAAAATCGTTATGTTTAAGAATGTTCATTTAAGATTTATTTAGCATACCTAAGTAAACAAATAAAATAAATAAATCGTAGAACTGACAGTTTTTGTAGCGAATAGAGATTTTTTTGATTTATTATGCGCCATTAAAAAAGCACCATGTACACTGAAAAAAATGTACCAAATTTTGATCTTGTGTCAAGAACTCCATTATTCTTAATTTTTTTTATTAAAGTTAAGAATTTATTAACTTAACTGTAATAAATACACTTGTTTTAAGAAACACACTTTACTTGTATAAAGATTTTTTTTTTCTCCATATTTATACTAACATGAAGAATATTTTTCTTAATCGAACACTTGCACTTTCTTATATATTTTTTATAGTTTGTGTTAAATCAAGAAACAATGCATTCTCAATGCAAGTGTTATATCCTTCATTAAAGAACATTATAATTTTACTTGAAGAAGTAGTATGTAGTGTTACACCAAGGAACTTCCATACTTAATGCAAGGATTTTGTTATTTGTTGAAGATTTTTCACACTTTTATTTCAAGAAAGGAGTGCAGCGTTACATCAAGAAACTGACAATATTCAATCTAAATATTCTATTGTCAGTTGAAGATTTTAAAAGTTTTATTTTAAGAAATAGATTGTACAACAGAAATATTTTGAAATCAAGAAAGTACTCATTCTTATTGGAAGTATTAATTCTTCTGTGAATACTTTTTTTAGTGTTATCTAAATAATATAATAAAAGTATTGGACTAAGAAATTACCCATTCTCATTTTTAGTTTGTTTTCTTGACTGAAAACTTTCCATGTTTTAATAAGAAGGAAATGGTGAGTGTTAGGTCAAGAAACGAATAATTTTATTCCAAGAATATAGAGTTCTCGTTTGAAAATTTTCACAAATTTGTTCAAAGAAAACAGAATCGTGTTAGATCAAGTAAGATGCCGTGCTCGTTTCAAATTAAAGCGTTCTTCTTTGAAGATATCCGTACTTGTATTTTGAGAAAGTAGTTAGTGTTAATTCAAGAAATAACTTACCTTATTTCAAGTACTTATACGTATTCTTCTTAAAAGATTTCCGTAGTTGTTAATTGAGAAAGTAGTTAGTGTTAACTCAAGAAATTAGTTAACTTATTTTAAGTATAAAAAAATATTTAATGTTAATTCAAGTAATTACTCGTCTTATTTAAAGCATACATCTTCTTCTTAAAAGATTTCCGTAGTTGTTATTTGAGAAAGTAGTGAGCATTAACTCAAGAAATTAGTTATCTTATTTTAAGTAGGTTTGAAAACTCTTCTTTAAAGATTTTCGTAATTTTAATTTGAGAAATTAGTTAATGTTTATTCAAGAAATTACACATCTTATTACAGTACAGTTTTGCCATGTTAGCTAATTTCACCCCAAATCATTACTCTGGGACCACCGAATTGGTCTATTTCATGAATACTGATCTGACATGAACTACGGGGCCCCATCCGATCGCGGGGCCCTGGGCACGTGACCATCGTGCCTGGTAGAGTACACGTCAGCAAGGGCGTGGTTGTTGAGCTGACCATGCGTTCTATCTCTAGAACCGTTGAACCACTCCATGTATGACAATTCGCACGTGCTCTGTCAAATCTGACCACTAGACCTGAGCAGGGAATAATAATTGCTAATAGAAATCACAAATATCAAACAGAATCCAAATCTACCTATGCATTTTGAGTTTCTGAAACCGCCTAACATCTAGCTAAATCCCTACCCCACCCTACAAGATTGCTGCGTCACCCCTGGATCATGGCTTCAACAGTAGCCCGAATGGAAACAGTCCTAGACACTATTAATTGCGGGTAAGTTTGAGTGCCATATAATACTGGCACCAAAAGGCTTCGAGTTGCCGAGACGAGAGTGGTGCAATATTAATAGACTCGAGTACAGGCCATGGACGATGTGCCTCCTATGTACTTACTACCTACTCCTCCTAAGTACCTGCTACCTATAGTTATGGAGATAAGCCCCAAAGAGGAGAATCAAACTTTTCCCGCCTCCCCTCGCCACCCCAGTGATGCCTCCCGATGCCTCCCGGGCTCAATCAAGACCACTTAAGGAACAACTATGCTAAGTTTGATCCAAAATCAAACTATACAGGAGATAGTGCCAGTATGGCATTAAATCCATAGTTAATTGTATTCGATCAAGAAACTCATCTTATTTTAAGTTAATCATTATATTTTGAAGACTTTCGCTGTTTTATTTTGAGAAAGAAAGTGTTGATACAGACACTAAGTACCAACCTACCTACTCATATTTTTCATACGAGTAGGTAAGATATTAGGTACCTATACCTACATAATATAGGTATTTATACATTTTTCAAAAACCTTACTGGAAACTTGCCTACGTACATAGAAACAAATAAATCATAATAACTTTTCCCACCATATCGCGATGGTTTTCTATACAAGGTGTTAATAAGTTTGCTGGTATTATTTGAACTGGGGCTTCTACTAGTGACACTGAACAACTTTTCCCAAAGAACCCATAGTCAATTCCCGAAAAAAAAAATTGTACTTTTCTAACAATGCGGTCACTTGATTGGCCCACTTAGTATGGAAAGTTGTTCAGTTTCATGAGTAAAAGCCCCCGTTTTGATAGTAGGTACCAGCTAATTTTTTAACACCCACATAGGGGAAACTGTGGATACTTGACCCCTCTGGGAGACATGGTACATCAAGTTATCAAAACTATTAAACATCTCAGAATTATTTGAACTAGCAAAACCGATAGCCATCGAGCCGAAAACACATGTACAAAAAAGCGGTCAAGTGCGTGTCGGGCCATGCGTAGTGTAGGGTTCCGTAGTACATACTTCGTCAGATACTGCTTCAAGAGGAAAAGCCACCCGTCTTACAATATTACTCGTTAACTTGAAAAGCCTACTTAGCTATGATAGTTTTCCTTTTAACTTCATATATATATATATATATGTTATGGACAAAGTGATTAATGAGGGCATTATAAATAATGCCCGGGCATTATGAACACTCACAAGCTACATCGGGCAAAGCGATTAATTATTGTCTAAACATCATTATTTATCACATTGTCTGGTCGTCGGGCAATTTGATAATATTTGTTATTTACCGGCCGTGCGACCGAGAATGTGAGGAATTCGTCCCGCAGGATAGGGCAGAGGAGCGAGAGAGAGAGAGAGAGAGAGAGAACGATTCTAACTCTCATCTGATCCGCCACCGGAGGGCCGGTGTCCGGCCGAAGAACTTCCTTTCCCTCCACCCCCAACTTGATAGGGATCGGGTGGTAACGCGGGAGCCTTATTGCCTTAAAATGGGTCCGATGAGAAAGCTCCATATTGATCCCATGTATCTTTCTGAGATGGTGTAGCAGATTCCATCCTCCTGCTAAGAATGGCCGCCTCGGGTCCGCGGTTGCTTCAATGCTTCAGCAAACCCGTAGTAAAGCTATGGCGGCGGCGTAAAGGAACACCGTGGGGTTTTAGCCGGTACGAGTCACCAGAGGTCCAACTGAACACGATATTTTGGCTTTTGGCACTGCATCAAGGATTGTGGTAGTGGCAAATGTGGATGCCGGAATGCAACGCTAAACTGTTCTACGGCCTGTCTCCACTGACAAGGAAAATGCGTCAACGGTGCCGAGGTGTCTGTTGACGAGGACGACTATGCAGACGACGTAGAATCCCTTCTGCGAAAACCACCCACCACAAGGGTACATTTGATCCCCCTGATCATGTCTTCCATTCCATACTACCAGGATCAAGTCTCCCATACAATGGGGACACTTGGTACAAAACCCTTTTTTGCAAAAATAACAATATTTATTTTAAAAAAACGGTTTAGTTGCAGTGAGCAACTCGTCGCAAATGATAAATAGATAAATAACGTATCTTTTACTCCAAAAATATAGGCATAGTCGGGGATTTAGTGCAAGGAACCGTTTTATTTTGGATCCGGCGTTAAAACTTGGCATAGTTGTTCCCAAGGCCGTCTGAGTAGATTAAGCCCGGGAGCCATCTGGAGCCATCCCCCGTTTGACAGGGGGAGGGGGGGAAAGTTTGTTTCTGCCGCGCTCCATTTGTGGGCTTATATCTCCAAAACTATTGGCATTAGGGCAAGTGAGATATCATTTTCGTATGATTAAAGGATAAGGAATTGACTTCTGTAACAAAAAAATGACTTTCTATATATGAAAAAAGAAATATTTGATAAACCGTATAAAACATGACTACCTTTTTTCCGCATATGTGTCGATTATTTTTTAATGGTCCAAGATATTAGCATGAAAAAAATATATTCTGAAAGCCACACTTTCTATGATTATAAAAATATTAATTTTATTAGAATAGCATAATAAATACTGAATGAAAAAAATATAATTTAATGCGTGGCAGTGTGGCATAAAACGCGCGGTCCGCGCGGTTCTAACTTTCAGAAGTTATATTTCTTTCTTTTTTTCTATGAAAAGTATTTTCTTTTGTTGCAGAAATGAATTTTTCATCCTTGAAATATTCGAAAATTATATCAGTCTAGCCCTGATACCTATAGTTAAGTAGACATAAGCCCCAAAAGAAGAGCGACCCAACAAGTAGATAATGAAGTGTGGGTGGTTTTTTTCCACATATGCGTCGATTAACTTTTAATGGTCTTAAGATATTAGCATGAAAAAAATATATTCTGAAAGCCACATTTCCTAGGAATATAAAAATATAAATTTCATTAGAATAGCGTAATAAATACTTAGTGAAAAAATATATAAGGTGCTACTTTATTAGTGCCCGATATTTTAGTCAGTGCTTCTGCTCCTGATTCTGATCAACTTTCCCCAAGAAACCCATAGTCAAATCGAAAAAATATTTTTGGACTCTTCATACAAATCGATCAGCCGAGCGGCCAAATTAGTATGAAGAGCCCAAAAAATTTTTTGCGATTTGACTATGGGTTCCTTGGGGAAAGTTGATCAGAATCAGGAGTAGGAGCACTGACTAAAATATCGGGCACTAATAAAGTAGAACCTTATATATATAATTTGATACTCGGCAGAGTAGCATAAAACGCGCGGTTTTAGTATCTGTTGTTCTTAACGGTATAGTGTCGGGTCAATCTGGCTCTCGGATCTTCAGCCAGATTACTGACGACAGGTAAGCATGTAGTCGTGTATAATTGTCCGTAGAACTTCTCAACCTCTTCCAACAGCTTGGACTTGGACGACATGGCTCTACCATCCTCGGTCTTCAGCTTTGTCAGTTGGCTTTGACCAGCAGACAGATCCCTTGCGAATACTTTTGACCTTTTATTGAGCTCGATAGCCTATTTAATACGATTGGTATATTTTTCAATTATTGGATTCAATTGACGTATATCGCGGATCAAGGACTTGGAGATCTGTCTGTTTAGTCGCCGATATTGACAAGCATCTTCAGAGGATTTCAGAATCAGGCTCCATCTGTTCTCCATGAGCTCGCTGGTGAGGTCCGAGATCTGAGATGTTCTTTTTGAACGTCTTAATTTGAAGGCCTTATTCTCAGCCGTTTGGACAATTTCCACAAACCTTCTGCATTCGAAGCGGCTGTGCAACTCGAGCTGAAAGCTTTCGGGGTTTTGGAGTTATATAGGCGCTGGTCGGAGCGTGGACTTCATCAGTTGTCAAGAAAATAATTTGACGTGGCTTGCGGAGCACGTAAATGTTTACGAGATTAATGCGCCAATAACAGTCAACTCATAATGGTTATGTATGTATGACCTTTTCTGAAGTCAGTTAACCTGGGTGATCAACATGACCACGCAAGTTAGATAGTAGACCACCTTAATACAACGCAAGTTAGATAGTAAACCACCATAATTCGTATGAAAAATAGTTACGTAGGTACGTTTTTATAAGAAAAATATTTTTTGTTTTACGTGACAAATATTTTATGCGTGCGAGAAATATTTAAATAATAATAATATGTACTTATTTATATTATGTAACTTAACAGTCATTTTTGGGCGCTAGATGATTCATTTTATTTACCTACGAACAACAGATACTAAAACCGCGCGTTTTATGCTACTCTGCCGAGCATCAATTTATATATTTTTTCACTAAGTATTTATTACACTATTCTTATAAAATTTATATTTTGATAATTCTATGAAATGTGGCTTTCAGAACAAATATTTATCATGCTTATATCTTAGACCATTAAACGTTAATCGACACATATGTGGAAAAAACCACCCACACTTCATTATCTACTTGTTGGGTCGCGCTTCTTATAGGGCTTATATCTCCATAAATATAGGTACTACAGCAAGTCCAATATCATTTTTGGATATTTCAAGGATGACAAATTCATTTTTGCAACAAAAGATACTTTTCTTAGAAAAAAAAAGAAATATAAGAATATATAATGCTGAAATTTAGAACCGCGCGGACCGCAGCGTTTTATGCCACGCGTTGAATTATATATTTTTCACTAAGTATTTATTATGCTATTCTAATGAAAATTATATTTTTATATTTCTAGGAAGTGTAGCTTTCAGAATATATTTTTTTCATACTAATATCTTAGACCATTAAAAATTAATCGACACATATGCGGAAAAAAGGTAGTCATGTTTTATACGTTTTATCAAATATTTAATTTTTTATATATGAAAAGTTTTTTTTTGTTACAGAAATGAATTCCTCATCCTTTAATCATACGAAAATGATATCTCACTTGCCCTAGTACCAATAGTTTTGGAGATATAAGCCCACAAATGGAGTGCGGCAGAAACAAAATTTCCCCCCCTCTCCCTGCCAAACGGGGGATGGCTCCCGATGGCTCCCGGGCTTAATCCACTTAGAACCCCTAGGGAATAACTATGCCAAGTTTGAGTGCCGGATCCAAAATAAAACGGTTCCCATACTAGGCGTTGCACTAAATTCCCCACTAGGCATTCCACCTTATAACTACAAAGCTATGGTTCATTCCAATCAAAAAAAAGCAAAACGTAAACAAACTTACTATGGAACTGACACATGTCAATGTCATCTGCATACTACTTTTGTTGTGTCCATTACTCCAGCGGAATGTTGTAGCTAATAAGAATGTGAGTATAATACGGAATTAGAGCATCATTAGGACTAATTGTGCGCCAGCAGCGGAATTTGTGCGTCTTATAATTTCGGAGATATTCATTAAAAACCGATTCCGCCAGGGTCACGTTCCCCCAGCGGCATGATTTGGAAAAAGACGGTCTAGCTCATAACAAAGTACATGACTAAGTAGCTTTCGTCGTGTTATAAATGTGCGCAAATAGCGGAATTTGTGCATCTTACGGTTTTCGAATTATTCAAGATTCCGCTGCAGTAACGTTTTTGGGTTTTCTGTATCTCGAAAACGGCTGATAGAAGAAATTTCGAAAAAAAACCACTAGTACACCTTAATTTGTGCGTAATTTGAGCAATAATTTTCTATGGTACCAGGTAGAAAAAAAAAATTGACGATTTAAAAGCATGTGCAAAGTATCTACTTAAACATTTTGAGTTTTATGCCGATACATCAAAAAGTTTGTTGTTCAAATTGTCGATGTTACCCGATTTTAGTTAATTTAAATACGACGCCAAATAATAAAACATATATTAACATCATATTTTTACCTTTTGCTTTTTTTTGATTGGAATGAACTATAGATAACAAAATGGAAAGGGGAGATCAACTGTCCCTAGTTGTAGTACAGGTGAAACTGAAATGGCGGACCAAATTTTAACTGTGGCTTCCAGTCATGATACTGAACAACTTTCTCTAAGTAGTCAATTCAATCGGAGCAAAAAAAATTTTGGACTTTCTTTACAAAGTTGGCTGCTAAGGTCATCGATTTGTATGAAGAGTCCTTTTTTGCTCCGATTGAATTGGTTTCTTACAGAAAGTTGTTCAGTTCCATGAACAGAAGCCACAGTTAAAATTTGTTCCTCGATTTCAATTTCAGCCTGTATAATTATAAACGCAACTGGTACCTGTAGTTTAAGACTAGCATACTTGGAACGGAGAATATAATTCTTGACAGACGACCTCCCCTCGCATTCGATTGAGTGAATGTTGCCCGTAATTATGAATATTTCACCAAAATGAGGGGTATCGATAGAGCATGTTGTGATATTGGAAGATTCCCAATAATAGTATTTGGTATTAATATCGGTATTGGAAGTTGTTCGAAACTGGACTCAATATAAATTTCAGTATTCGGATTTAATACAGGAATTCCGATTTATTTAGGCGCACGCCTAAAATACGACATAGTTAGAAATAATTAGGGCATACAGAACTGTGGTCGGATCCAGATTCTTGATACCTGACCTGGTTCTAGGATGCAGTCGGTACTGGGATAACCAGTTCCAGGTTCGCTGGCCACTAACCGTTTCCGGCCATTTCGCGCTTTATTTTGTATAATAGTAAGAGTTAGTAAAACAATTTTCGAATTTCGTGCAGTTTGATCTGCAAAAATTCACGCGTAAGTATTCCACAACTTAACCATGAAATCCGAGTATTGTGATCTCAGTCGCCATTTCAAAATCATCAGTTCAAAAGTATGGCGAAATTAATGAAAAACGTAACGAGGTTTCAGAGATAAGTTATTGAAAGTTGATATATTTTGGTTTGTGTTTTAATGACATGTCTATTTTGAATATTCAAGAACTATACAGGGTGTTGTTTTGGTCGACAACGAGCTTTTCAGGGATAGTATATATGATACTGATGCCGAAAAAAAAAAAAATGGTACCTTTAATTTTCTTAAGAAAATCTTAGAAAATAATTTTTTATGGTATCCTTGTTTCCTTGCGTAACGTATTTTAACAATGAATGGTTGCGTAGCAACGAGGTGAGGTGTGCGGGGGTGCGCGAGGGGCCCCGGCTGTGGCAGCGACCGCGGCGGCGCGAGCAGTCTGCCGCATGCCTCCGTGCTGAAACTGAGTCTCATTTTCTCAGCGAAAACAAGCGCCTCTGCGCGTGAACTTACGCTACGGCCTACGGCTATGATCAGAAACAAGTCTTTATTCAATAGTCGTGAACTGAGCGATGTAGATTTACATTTCGTGTGGTGTAAATCAAGTGGAGTGTGTGAGATTTGGATTGACGTCGCGCCGCCGTAACGTGTTACGCAATAAAAACATTATTATTTACAAACTCCGCAAATCGTGTTCTTTCAAAAAACATCCCATGCTGAAGGTAGAGCCTAAAGTAGACAAGAGTTCAAGGAAGAAGCTATCTTGGAATACTTCTCCCGACAGCCACGTTCATGTAAGTGTCATTGTCATTGACCTTTTTGTAGGAAAATACGGAATGAGCCGGCAGTCATTGAGGTGCGCGAACATGCGTTTTGATAATTTTGGGAAAATTTGTATGTCATTTTTTCATTAGAATCAATTTATTAAAAAATATATTATAGGTATATTCAGAACAATTAAAAGGCTGTTGTCGACCAAAACAACACCCCGTATATGTATAACTAATAAAAATCTCATAATTTGAAATATTTTGGGAAGTCAAGAAATGTGTAATTAAAATACTTAATAAAAAAATATTACTGTTTTTTTTTTTATTTAATTTAAGGGTAAAAATGTTATGTTGTCAATTGTTTAAATGTCATTGTTTCTAAAAATATAATTTATTGTCATCATATTGTTGCTTTTCCAAGAAATATTTCATTCTATTAATTTCAAGTAAGTTTACTTTGCAGTTTTATCTAAAAATCGTGAAAAGTGGATAGTAAATTGTATTTCACAAAATAAATAATTAAAAAAATATATCAAGTTACAAACAGCCTTGTTTCCTACGAATTAAGACTGTAATTCGGTATGTAAAGTTTTTTTAACATATATTTTAATTATTTTTTTTACCCTCAATTGGTAAGCCCTTGACATTATCTCACCTGATGGTAAGTGATGATGATGCCGAAGATGGAAGCAGGCTTACCAAGATTTCCCAACGCAATGGAGGACTGGCTATCTTATCTTCATGCCGAAACACATAAATGCTGTTAACATTGACGTTTGGCAGCAAGTCTTTAGATAAGATGGTGGTAACTAGCCAGGCGGGTTCACAAAATGCCCTACCACCAACCAAACCGAAAGATTAACGTAATACTTGAATATTATTATTGGAATTTATAATTTAGTATGTATGAATGACCTGCTCTATTTCCGGGAGGGCGACCAACTGTCCCAGGGTGGTGTCGGGTTTATTGTCCACAAGTCCCTTGTCAACAACGTGGTCCAGGTCGAGAGTGTTTCGACGAGGGTAGCGTACCTTATACTCAGAATCACCAAACGGTATTCGCTGAAGGTCATACAGGTATATGCGCCGACCGCGGAACACCCCGACGAAGAGGTGGAGGCTATGTATGAGGATATCTCCAGAGCCATACATAGCTCCAGGACCCATTTCACCGTTGTGATAGGGGACTTCAACGCGAAACTAGGCAAACGAAGGGACAACGAGCTGAGAGTGGGGAAATTTGGATACGGAGAGAGGAATGCGCGGGGTCAGCTGCTGGCTGGCTTTATGGAGAAGGAGGGCCTCTTCATGATGAACTCCTTCTTCAAAAAGTCAAAACACCGCAAGTGGACATGGCTGCATCCCAGTGGCGTAATAAAAAATGAGATTGACTTCATCTTGTCGACAAAAAGGCAAATATTCAATGATGTCTCTGTGATCAACTCGCTGAAGACAGGAAGCGATCACCGAATGGTAAGAGGCACATTGAATCTAAAAACAAAGCTAGAAAGATGTCGACTGATGAAGTCCACGCTCCGACCAGCGCCTATCCAACTCCAAAATCCCGAAAGCTTTCAACTCGAGTTGCACAACCGCTTCGAATGCCTAGGAGAATGCGAAAATGTGGACAATTATAACGACAGGTTCATGGAAATTGTCCAAACGGCTGGGAATAAGGCCTTCAAAACCGGCCGTTTAAAAAGAACATCTCGTATCTCGGACCTCACCAGCGAGCTCATGGAGGAAAGACGAAGCCTGATTCTGAAATCCTCTGAAGATGCTTGTCAGTATCGGCGACTAAACAGACAGATCTCCAAGTCCTTGACCCGTGATATACGCCAATTTAATACCAATCGTATTAAAGAGGCTATCGAGCGCAATAAAGGGTCAAAAGTATTCGCAAGGGATCTGTCTGCTGGTCAAAGCCAACTGACAAAGCTGAAGACCGAGGATGGCAGAGTCGTGTCGTCCAAGCCCGAGCTGTTGGAAGAGGTTGAGAAATTCTACGGACAATTATACATGACTACACGCTTACCTGTCAGCAATCTGGCTGAAGACCCGAGAGCCAGATTGTCCCGACACTATACCGAAGATATCCCAGACGTCAGCCTGTGCGAGATTAGAATGGCTCTCAAACACCTTAAGAACAACAAGGCACCGGGTGATGATGGAATTACGGCTGAGCTTCTGAAAGCAGGTGGAGAACCGGTACTTATAGCTCTTCAGAAGCTATTTAATTCCGTCATGCTCGAGGGACGAACGCCTACAGCATGGCACAGGAGTGTGGTGGTGCTCTTCTTCAAGAAGGGTGATAAGTCTCTGCTGAAGAATTACAGACCCATCTCACTCCTGAGCCATGTCTACAAGCTGTTTTCGAGAGTCATTACGAATCGTCTCGCACGCAGGTTTGACGACTTCCAGCCTCCCGAACAAGCCGGTTTCCGAAAAGGCTTCAGTACCATAGACCACATACATACGCTGCGGCAGATTATACAGAAGACCGAAGAGTATAATCGGCCACTATGCTTGGCGTTTGTGGACTATGAGAAAGCCTTTGATTCGATCGAGACCTGGGCTGTGTTGCAGTCTCTCCAACGGTGCCAAATTGATTATCGATACATCGAAGTGTTGAAGTGCTTGTATGAAAACGCCACCATGTCGGTCCACCTCCAGGATCAGAATTCGAAACCTATCCGGCTGCAGCGTGGGGTGAGACAGGGAGACGTTATATCTCCGAAACTGTTCACCGCTGCACTGGAAGACGTTTTCAAGCTTCTGGACTGGAGAGGACTCGGCATTAACATCAATGGCGAGTACATCACTCACCTTCGATTTGCTGACGATATCGTGATCATGGCTGAGACCTTGGAAGACCTAGGCGCAATGCTCGAAGGACTTAGTAGAGTCTCCCAACAAGTGGGTCTTAAAATGAACATGGATAAGACGAAAATCATGTCAAACGTCCGTGTTACACCCACTCCTCTGAAGGTTGGAGACTCTACACTCGAAGTTGTTGACGAATATGTATACCTGGGACAAACAGTCCAGTTAGGTCCAACTTCGAGAAAGAGATCAATCGTCGAATCCAACTCGGCTGGGCAGCGTTCGGGAAGCTTCGCAATATCTTTACGTCCAAAATACCGCAGTCCCTCAAGACTAAAGTCTTTGACCAGTGTGTGTTGCCAGTGATGACATATGGATCCGAGACATGGTCGCTTACTATGGGCCTTATAAGAAGGCTCAAAGTCACCCAAAGGGCGATGGAGCGTGCTATGCTTGGTGTTTCCCTACGTGATCGAATCAGAAATGAGGAGATACGTAGGAGAACTAAAGTTACCGATATAGCTCTCAGAATCGCTAGACTTAAGTGGCAGTGGGCAGGGCACATAGCTCGTAGAACAGATGGCCGTTGGGGCAGTAAAGTTCTCGAATGGCGACCGCGCACCGGAAGGCGCAGTGTGGGCAGGCCCCCGACTCGGTGGACCGACGACCTGGTAAAGGTTGCAGGAAGCCGCTGGATGCGAGCCGCACAGGACCGGTCGGTGTGGAGGTCCTTGGGGGAGGCCTTTGTCCAGCAGTGGACGTCTTTCGGCTGATAGATAGATGTATGAATGAATGAATGAAATGTTTTATTTGCATTAAACATGGTAGTAGGATGTTAGGAAATAAATTTAGTAAGTACAGTCATGTTTCGCCAGCATGAGGTATGCAAAAATATACAATTAACTAAATAAACAAATGTCACGAAAACTATAATTTAAATGTCAACAATTTTTGTTTTTGTCAGAGAGGTATTCATTGACGCTATAATAATTTATATTACTAAGCCATTTGTACAACTTTGTCTTAAAAATATTTAATTCAAGGTCTTTTAGGTTATTTGGCAAATTATTAAATATTCGAACGCACATGCATAGGCAGCTACGGTTAACGGGGTTTAATGAAAGACAAGTTTATTTGGATATCTACGCCTTCTAGTGGTTACATCACAAATATTTTTAAACAATTGTAGCAATTGTATATGTAGGTATGTAAAATTAGACTAAGGTTTCATTTGTAAATTAACGTTTGATTACTTAATAAATATTTTCGATTAAGTCTATTTGATTATTTATTTATTTTGTGCTGTCGTTATTATTAAACATTTGTCGTTATTTTGAACACCTGTTCTGTACATCAAGCAATCCTGCGCGCAAGCATATGCTTCTGACCGCCAACGCCGTACGCTCTCGCTCTATGTCCTGATCATGTGGCCTAGGTACTTGAACTGATTAACACTCATCAAAGCAGTTCCGTAAAGCTTGACCGGCGGCACGGTTTGCCGCCATTTAGCCAATGAGTTTGAGTAAAGGCTTCACACTCATGCAGCAGCTTCCTCAGCGCACTGATCGACGGGCTCAGCAGCACCATATCATCCGCGTAACTGATGTTATTGATGTTAACAGAGTATCGCCGAATACGATTTGCCCACACACCTATCCTTTGCTTCAGGTAATCGATGTTTTATTATTATTATAAATTTTATAGCAACGCCAGGACACGCGGCAAGTGAGCCCCAGCATGTTTAAAATGTTCTACACTGAGAGCATCGTGTCCGGACTTTCCCCTGCTCATGTTAGATATGACCTTCGCGACGTCCTTGGTCGTGATCAGCAGCGGGTCAGGGCTGCCGGCGGGGCACGCGGACTTGGTCGTCTCGCCTACAGTCTCGGGCAGGCGCACCAGCAGCGCCTCCACTTGGAACTGTTTTTCGAAGATGTTCGCTATGGCTGTAGGCTCACTCACCCCCTGGACACTCACAGGCAGGCTCGGTTTAGTGTTTTGCTTGCTAATGTCTTTCCAAAATTTATCACAAAGGTTTTTACAATGACTGTTTGCCAGGATATCCGTTTTAATTTGTTCTTGATTTCTAACACACCAATTGATTTTAGATTTAAATATTCTCCTACTATCAGTCATTGTCTTAAAATTAGGTCCACTTTTTTGCATTCCATCTAAGATCCACATTTCAAAATCGCGCCTTGCCTGCCCTGCCTGTGAGCATCCCTGACTTGCTTGTTCCACCCAGTCAAATACTAACTGACTCGGTGGCTAACTGGTTAGCGATCCTGACCTCTGACCTGAGAGTCATGGGTTCGATTCCCACATAGGGCAAACTTTTCTGTGATGACTGAAACTGATTGTTTACATTGAAACCGACACACAAAAATCGGCCATTTTAATACCTTCAATTTACCTTGAACGGTTTTTTTTAACTTATTTGAAAGCCAAGAAAAGTAATAAAAACATCGAAATCTCGAGAATTTTGCGTTCGGCCTTGACGTAACCGCCGCGATAGTACCCACACTGGTCTGAACTTAAATTGAATGGCGTTACGGTCGATATTATATTATCATGCATCAACTTACTCAGATTGAGTGTACGTCGCGCCTTAAATGGCTGACATGAGGCGAATTGACCCTTTTTACTATTCACGTTATCGTCAACGTGAATTGTAAATTATTTATTATTTTATATCGTATTATTTAATTATAGACTCCCGAATATTTGGGATATCAATATAAGAAATATGGCAACACTTTCCAAGTCGCGTCCACTCGCGTATATACGTTGATGTACAATTTCATTTGACCGTTGGCGGTTGGCCGTTTTGGATTGGGAGCAAAGAGGATAATTATAATATTATATTGGGAGTGCATGCTTTACTAAAAACAAAAAGTGATGTCGCAGAGACCTTTGTTGCAAGAACTGCTAAAGAGTTGGGGGGTGGACGAAAGTGTCGTTGAAAATTTTGTAGGTAAGTTAAACTAGGTACTTTTACTTTTTGGCATGGCTGTTATAAATTCACGCAGCATAGTAGGCAGACAGTTGTAAATCTTCACTTCTATAATAGTCAGTTCACCTCCTTGCTTTAAATTTAATATATTCAAATTAAATAGAAAAATAGAAGTTGTTAGTAGTGTTACATTGCCTAGTTACTTTGTAGTGTACCTAGGCCATTAATCAAGTCAAGCGTGCATAGCTACTTCTATGTATCACTTGACGGGCACCATAGGCACTTCACCAATGGGTAGTTTACACGTATTAAGTAGCGAAGTAATCAAGTTAATTTTAACTTAAAAGTAAGTTAATTTTAAGTGGTCAAGCGTTTACACGTAATAAGTAGTAAGTAGATAAGTAGTAACTTAATTTTAACTTGTGTGTAGCGTTTTCACGTTAAAAGTCTACACTTGCTTGCCATTTAGTAGCAGGCCACGCCCACCGGGGAGAGCGCGCGGTGCGGGGGGCGCGGCAACTTATTCGAAAAATAGATTCGATTCTATTCTACTTGTGCACTTGTCTACTAAATCGTTAACTTACCGCTTATGACTTAATAGCTGATAAGTGACTGTTTACACACAGAAATTTACTTAAAATTTAGTTAAAATTAAGTTAATTACTTCGCTACTTAATACGTGTAAACTACCCATAAGAGTAAATCAGGCCTCAGTGTAGCTATATTGATTATCTGATCTATTTTTCTATTTGGCATTCCACATCTCACACCGAGCGTGATTTTGCCAATGTCAAGTGAAAAATGGGAGAATCTTCAATAAAAAAGGCGAAACGCCAAAGGCAAGTGAAAGATGCGGCTCTAAGGGTGATGGGCACTTAAAGACGCTCCACATCGTGGTTTGTTGTTGGAACTCTGAAAACAGAGCTGTCTCCCGAGTTAATCCTCTTCTTGTGACCGCTTATCACTGAATCGGAATCACAGCTATTTCCCCATCACAAAAATAATGTTGAGACTACTCTAAAACATAAATAATTAAAAAATTTACTCTGCAGACGTCTGCTTGGTACAAGTCCTGGCAACCAACCTACTAACAACTTATTCAACTGTCACTGTAGCTTAGCAGTGTGCGGCCCTCATAAGAGCACCACAACCGAACCGCTTGTTGTTCAGTATCTAGCTTGGTCTGACCCGAGGAGAGGTGTGATATAACAAACAATGCTGTTTTCAAATCTGTGTGCTGCAGTAGTAGCTTCATTTAAGGAATTTCAAATGCTTGAGCTGATCTGATGCTGAGCTGCCGTGTGTTAAACAAGTGTTATGTCAGTGATTAATTTGAATGCAGCATGACCAGAGTGGGCTCTTCTTCTTGGTTGTTTCACTCTTGGCAGAGTGATCATGGTCATCATGTTTTAATGGCCCGTTGAACAACACTTGTAGGCTTACTAGCCTACAACTCAATACTGTGAGAATAAGTAGCTTACGAATTTTATAGTTAAAATACCTAAGCAATAAATTATTAATTTGCCCCATAGATGTGTTTCATACAAGATGCCTATCTTATTAATTTGACAATTGCTTGATTAACTTATGTTTATTTCAGAGAATGGCCTGGAAACGAACCATCTAAAAGACTTAAATGATGACTTGTTAAAGGAGTTATGCCCAAAAATAAGCTCAAGAATAACTTTAAAAAACAAAATAAATGAATATTTAACAGCAGAGGTTTGTGTAATAAGTAATTTACATAACAGTGACACTTGATAACTGGTGGTTCTTTATTCTCATAAAAACAATTCTGCCCTGATTTATTGATTTTATTTATTTGATAAAGAAAGGATAAGAAAGAAGGCAGTTAAGTGTAAGTTATCTAGTTGCCTTCTTTCTTATCAGGGCAGAAGTTTTGTTATACATTGCTGAAAAAAAAAACTTTATACTAAGTTACAGGTAGTAACTTAGTATGAAGTCTTTTTTTTTCAGCAGCTTTTTTTAATCCCAGTAAACTTCTAGAACTAAGGTTTTTCACTTATATTAAAGAACCACCTTTTTGTTTTGTTTATCCATTAATTTAACATATTCACATATTATTAGTAATAGTTCGATACTCTAGCGTTTAGTACTTCTTATTACTGAGCTGAGAGTTTTGGTTTCAATCCCCACCCAGGGCAAACTTTCGTGTTTGTGATCTGTGTGTGCAGTTATTACTATTATTAATTAAAGTATTTAAGAATGTATCAGTCTCCTACGGAGTACTT
Organism: Coleophora deauratella; assembly: GCA_958295455.1. Lineage (NCBI taxonomy): Eukaryota > Metazoa > Arthropoda > Insecta > Lepidoptera > Coleophoridae > Coleophora > Coleophora deauratella. The sequence goes on along the minus strand of OY282401.1, from coordinate 3,252,492 downwards.
GTTGTTGGTTATATTCGAGGGCCTGAGGTCATGTATTCGATTCCAGATGAGGACAGAAAGATAAAGATTATTCAACTTTTTTCAGAGTGATACCATAACAAGCAGCAGTGTTGATGAAATACCAGACCCAGACATTGACTTGGATGACATAAATGATATTTATGTTCCTCAGCCTGTGTTTCCCGAATTCGAATTGAAGAGTCTTCTAACCAAATCCCCATGTGGGAAATCTATTATAGAGTATTATAATCTACACCAAAGCCTAAGAAACAAACACAGAGCTCAACTGACCGAAATTATAATTCGGCATATTTTTACTTATATAGTAGATCAGTAAGTATTGTAAGATTTAAGTACTATAATATTCATGTCTAATACATAATAGAAACAATAACTATTTCAGGGGTGGAAACTTCAGTAATGTCAGTAAAAGTCAGTTTTTGGGCTTTGTACTGATCAAAGTCAGTTTTTTCAGAAAATGTTCAGTGACCCCCCCTACCCCCCCCCTCCCCGCAACAAAAACTCTGTTTTGTACTCTGTGAGTACAAAAAACAATAATGGTACCTAATACTAAATCAATTTTTTTAAAGTTGCAGAAAAAACATAATTATAAAGTCAAAGTTCAAATCTTTTAAAAATTTTTTTTCTACCTAGTACAAAGTTTCTACCACTCTGAACTTGTATTCTTGAAACATCCAAGTGTATACTTTCCACCATTTAAAAATTAATCTCAATAAGGTACTTGTATTGTATTTTTTTCTTATTATTTAGACTCTCCCCTTAACTATACATGTTTTAGTCTTCAATAAAAGTCAGTAATTTCGAGTTCAGATGTCAGTAAAATTAGTATTTTAGCCAAACATACTGTTTGCACCCCTGCTATTTATATTGAAGAAGCACCTATACACAGTAAAAATAATTTCTTTAATTCAAGAAAATATCGTTTCATATATGCACCATCAAATATTTTTTCAAAGGAAAATATGAGTTTCTTGAAAAAGATGTCAAAAATGTCATTTTTTTGTAAGAGTCGAAACTTACGTTATAAAAAATATTATTTCTGCAGTAAGAAAAAAATCCATGAAAACAGAATCTCTTGGTGCAAAAGAAAATCCAACTCTATTTTTTCTCCATGTATGTCTGTGTTACCTCCTGTAGACTAAACGGCTTGACAGATTTTGATGTGCAGGGTATCATTGGGTTGGTCTTTATTCCTATACTTTAAACATGTGATCGTCAGTTTCTGATGCTGCCTATCTAAAACAAGAAAACATCCTGAGATTGGTTTTATCTAGCTCATGGTTAATAAACTACTGACTTAATTCATACCTACTAGCACTAGCAATCTCTAAAATGGATAGCTACAGCCAGCACAGCTATATTACACAAGATCTAAAAAAAATAGCTGAAACTGTTTAAACTGGAGCTTCTACTCATGAATCTGAACAACTTTTCCTAAGGAACGCATAGTCAGTTCCTGAAAAAAATTTTGGGCTTCCCACACTAAGTTGACCGATCAGGTGACCGACTTGTTAGAAAAGTCCCAACATTTTTTCGCGAATTTACTAAAGGTTCCTAGGGAAAAGTTGTTCAGTTTCATGAGTAGAAGCCTGAGTTTAAATAGTTTCAGGTAATTTTGTTGGAACTTATATTTACAGGTAGTGCTGTTAGTGGGGAATTTAGTGCAACGTCTAGTATGGGAACCGTTTTAATTTGGATCCGGCGCTCAAACTAGGCATAGTTGTTCCCTAGGCCGTTCTGAGTAGATTAAGCCCGGGAGCCATCGGGAGCCATCCCCCGTTTGGTAGGGGGAGGGGGGGAACGTTTGTTTCTGCCGCGCTCCATTTTTGGGTTTATATCTCCAAAAGTATTGGTACTAGGGTAAGCGAGATATCATTTTCGTATGATTAAAGGATAAAGAATTCATTTCTGTAACAAAAAAAATGACTTTCCATATACAAAAAATGAAATATTTGATAAAACGTATAAAAGATGGCTACCTTTTTTCCACATATGGGTCGATTAATTTTTAATCGTCTTTGATATTAGCATGAAAAAAATGTATTCTGAAAGCCACACTTCTTAGGATTATAAAAATATAACTTTCATTAGAATAGCATAATAAATACTTAGTGAAAAAAATATATAATTTGATTCTCGGCAGAGTAGCATTAAACGTGCGGTTTTAGTTTCTGTTATTCGTAAGTAAATAAAATGAATCATCTAGCGCCCAAATGACTATTAAGTAACAAAGTATAAACAGGTACATAATATTATTTAAATATTACACGCACGCACAAAATATTTGTCACGTAAAACAAAAAAAAATATTTTCCTTAAAAACTTATTTGAGATAATCCGCAAAACGTGACTATTTCTCATACGAATTATGGTGGTTTACTATCTAACTTGCATTGTATTATGGTGGTCTACTATGTAACTTGCGTGGTCACGTTGATCACCTAGGTTAACTAACTTCAGAATAGGTCATACATAACCATAATAATGAGTTTGGCTCTCATTGGCGTATTAATCTCGTAACCGTTTCCGTGCTTCGCAAGCCACGTCAAATTATTTTCATGACAACTGATGAAGCTGCGACCACCGCTTATACAACTCCAAAACCCCGAAAGCTTTCAGCTCGAGTGCACAACCGCTTCGAATGCCTAGGAGAATGTGAAAATGTAGACGAATACAATGACAGGTTTGTGGGAATTGTCCAAACGGTTGGGAATAAGGCCTTCAAAACAAGACGTTAAAAAAACATATCGGATCTTGGAATTCACCAGCAAGCTCATGGAGAAAAATCGGAGCCTGATTCTGAAATCCTCTGAAGATGCTTGTCAATATGGCGACTAAACAGACATCTCCAAGTCCTTGACCCGTGATATACACCAATTTAAAACCAATCGTATTAAAGAGGCTATCGAGCGCAATAAAAGGTCAAAAGTATTGTCTGCTGGTCAAAGCTGAAGATCAAGGATGGCAGAGTCGTGTCGTCCAAGTCCGAGCTGTTGGAAGAGGTTGAAAAGTTCTACGGACAATTATACACGACTACATCCTTGCCTTAGTAATCTGACTGAAGATCCGAGAGCCGGATTGAGCCGACATTATACCGAAGATATCCCAGACGTCAGCCTGTGCGAGATTAGAATGGCTCTCAAACAGCTTAAGAACAAGAAGGCACCGGGTGATGACGGAATTACTGAAAGCAGGTGGAAAACCGATACTTATAGCTCTTCAGAAGCTATTCATTTCCGTTATTCACGAGGGACAAACACCTACAGCATGGCACAGAAATATGGTGGTGCTCTTCTTCAAGAAGGGTGATAAAACTATGCTGAAGAATTACAGACCCATCTCACTCCTGAGCCATGTCGAGTCATTACGAATCGTCTCGCACGCAGGTTTGACGACTTCCAGCCTCCCAAACAAGCTGGTTTTCGAAAAGACTTCTCTACCATAGACCACATACATATGTTGCAGCAGATCATACAGAAGACCGAAGAGTATAATGGCGTTTGTGGACTATGATAAAGCTTTTGGTTCGATCAAGACCTGGGCTGTGTTACAGTCTCTCCAACGGTGCCAAATTGACTATCGATACACATGGAAGTGTTGAAGTGTTTGTAGGAAAACGCCACCATGTCGGTCCACCTCCAGGATCAGAATTCGAAACCTATCCTAGGCTGTATCGTGGGGGAAAGGGAGACTTATATCTCCGAAACTGTTCACCGCCGCACTGGAAGACGTTTCCAAGCTTCTGGACTGGAGAGGATTCGGCATCAACATCAATGGCGAGTACATCACTCACCTACGATTTGCTGACGATATCGTGATCATGGATGAGACCTTGGAGGACCTAGGCGCAATGCTCGATGGACTCAGTAGAGTCTCCCAACAAGTGGGTCTTAAAATGAACATGGATAAGATGAAAATCATGTCAAACGTCCGTGTTACACCCACTCCTCTGAAGGTTAGAGACTCTACACTCGAAGTTGTTGACGAATATGTGTACCTGGGACAAACAGTCCAGTTAGGTAGGTCCAACTTCGAGAAAGAGATCAATCGTCGAATCCAACTCGGCTGGGCAGCGTTCGGGAAGCTCCGCAATATCTTCACGTCCAAAATACCGCAGTGTCTCAAGACTAAAGATTTTGACCAGTGTGTGTTGCCAGTGATGAGACGACATATGGATCCGAGATATGGTCGCTTACTACAGGCCTCATAAGAAGGCTCAAGGTCACCCAAAGGGCGATGGAGCGTGCTATGCTTGGTGTTTCCCTACGTGATCGAATCAGAAATGAGGAGATACGTAGGAGAACTAAAGTTACCGACATAGCTCTTAAAATCGCTAGACTTAAGTGGCAGTGAGCAGGGCACATAGCTCGTAGAACAGATGGCCGTTGGTGCAGTAAAGTTCTCGAGTGACGACCGCGCACCGGAAGACGCAGTGTGGGCAGGCCTCCGACTCCGTGGACCGACGAGCTGGTGAAGGTTGCGGGAAGCCGCTGAATGCAAGCCGCACAGGACCGGTCGGTGTGGAAATCCTTGGGGGAGGCCTTTGTCCAGCAGTGGACGTCTTTCGGCTGATAGATAGTAAACCACCATAATTCGTATTTTCTCATATATGTTTTTTTAAGGAAATGACGATTTCGGACGGACGACGAAGGATTTGAAAAATATTTTTTGTTCTACGTTACAAATATTTTGTGCGTGCGAGAAATATTTAAATAATAATATTATGTACCTATTTATATTATGTTACTTAACAGTAATTTTTGGGCGCTAGATTATTCATTTTATTTACTTACGAACAACAGATACTAAAATCGCTCGTTTTATGCTACTCTGCCGAGCATCAAATTATAATTTTTTTTTTCACTAAGTATTTATTGTGCTATTCTAATGAATTTTATATTTTTATAATCCTAGGAAATGTGACTTTCAGAATATATTTTTTTCATGCTAATATCCTAGACCATTAAAAATTAATCGACACATATGTGGAAAAAAACCATCCACACTTCATCATCTACTTGTTGGGTCGCGCTTCTTTTGGGGCTTATATCTCCATAACTATAGGTACTAGGGCAAGTCCGATATCATTTTCGGATATTTCCAGGATGACAAATTCATCTCTGCAACAAAAAAAATACGTTTCATAGAAAAAAAGAAGAAATATAACTACTGAAATTTAGAACCGCGCGGACCGCGCGTTTGTTACCACGCTGACACGCATTGAATTTAATTTTTTTCACTTAGTATTTGTTATGATATTCTAATGAAATTCATATTTTTATAATGCTAGGAAGTGTGGCTTTCAGAACATATTTTTTTCATGCTAATATCTTAGACCATTAAAAATTAATCGACACATATGCGGAAAAAAGGTAGTTGTGTTTTATACGTTTTATCAAATATTAATTTTTTTATATATGGGAAGTCATATTTTTTGTTACAGAAATGAATTTTTTATCCTTGAATCATACGAAAATGATACCTTACTTGCCCTAGTACCAATAGTTTTGGAGATATAAGCCCACAAATGGAGCGTGGCAGAAACAAACTTTCCCCCCCTCCCCCTGCCAAACGGGGGATGGCTCCCGATGGCTCCCGGGCTTAATCCACTCAGAACGGCCTAGGGAACAACTGTGCCAAGTTTGAGCGCCGGATCCAAAATAAAACGGTTCATCGCACTAAATCCCCGACTATGTAGCTACGATTCGCTAAGAAGAGAGCTTAGGCTGTTTTTTCACCAGAGATTTGCGAGGCAAAAATCCACCAATAGAATCGATTCATTTTCCTAGCCTCGCTTAGCAAAGCTCAGGTGGAATAGGGCTTAGCGAAGCGAGGTCTTTTGTACTGAGAAATGTGTGCGAGGGATGTGATATTGTATTGCGCCCACACATGTCACAGCTTCGCAACGCATCCTCGCACCGCACGTGGAAAAGCAGCCTTATGGTGGTATCCTATAAATGTTGTAAATTTTTTTTCAGTCGTATGACATATGATCAGTACAACATAATAACTGCCAAAATTATATCCACCTTCCCAAAAGAAAACGCCTCAACTTATTTTGTGTCTCCGATAAAAAAAAAGGATTCCATTAATGGGAGACCCTCATATGCTAGGGGTAAATTAGTTGACAAAGTAAAAAACATTCTGTATAAGTCAGGTGAAAGAAAACGAAGCCTTACCGTAACAAATGAAAATGAATGTCCCGCAAAAAAAAGGAAAATTGAAATGAATGAAGAGTCGAAAGGTTTTAATACAAGTCAAAGCTTATTTTTAATATTTATTAGACTTGTATCGAGGTGTTCGTCATTTCGTTAGCAAAAATGTAGTCCAAATGTAAATTGCACATTTTGATTTTACCTATTTTTCGTTTGCTATTTGTTCACCAGTGAAAATTCGAGGTATTTGTTTAGAGTAAACTAACAATATTATAGAATAGATAATCGCTACTTCAAAACACAACAAAAATAAAAATAACATACATCTACATCTACATCTCAAAGAAAGAAAACTACATTACTCTAAAGCAGTGTTTTTCAACCTGTGGGTCGCGAAGCCTTTCTCAAGGGGTAGCGGGTACAAGAAAATGTTTTATAGGTCCTACACTTTGCCTGTTTATTTTTTATAAATTTTTCAAAACGTGAGTCTATTTTGGAGACGTTGATAAGTAAATAATTTTCTAATTGACGAAAATTATAAACGTAAATCTCAAATCACTAACATTTTGTATGTTTATGGCCCTAGGGGGGGTCGCAAGAATTTTTTAAGTTGTAAAGGGGTCAGGTATTAAAAATGGTTGAAAAACACTGCTCTAAAGAATACTAATTTAGGTGACTACAGTTAAAAATAGATAAAATAAAAATATGTCCATTTGGACGACATTATTGGACGAAATTGTGAACAATTCCTTGTACAGTACTTGTAGCCGTAGTAATTCGTAGCATATACATTTACAGGATGTAAAAAAGTGCATTTGGGATTTTAAGGAGTGACTCAGAAACAAGTTATAGAATACAGGAAAAATATTTGGAAAATCCGCTCTGCATTTTTTCAGTTTTCCATACAATTTTTTTTCACTATTCAGATTTAGTTGGGAATCTTAAAAAAATGCAGAGCGGATTTTTTCCATATTTTTCCTGTAAGTATTTTATTCTATATTTGATTCTGAGTAACCCCTTAAAATCTCAAACACTTTTTTTAACATCTGTATATACAGAATGTACGCATGACTAGATTTACAGCCTGTATTTAGTATGTATTTTTAACCGACTTCAAAAAAAGGAGGAGGTTCTCAATTCGTCGGTATCTTTTTTTTATGTATGTTCACTGATTACTCGAAGACGCCTAAACCGATTTGGAAAATTCTTTTTTTGTTTAAAAGGGTATAATTCACAGGTGGTCCCATATAAATTTTATCGAAATAGATTCAGCGGTTTTTGAGAAAATCAACAAAAACAGCAAAATTGGAGTTGTTGCGATTGAAGTCGGTTGTTTTTAACGTATATAGCGTGGTCAATTATTACACTTTGCAGTTAGACTCATTAGTAGACGAGTAGTCATATAGCGATACGTGTTGTGGATGTTAAAAAAGTGCGTTTGAAATTTAAAGGCTCAATTTATATTTAGCGGCTCGGCCGCGCGACCCGGCCGCTCTGACGCCGAATTACATGGAACTGTATGGAACGATTAATACTTACAGCCGCGCGGCCGCTCTCGCAAGCGGCTTGGCCGCGGCGAGCTGGCCGCTGTGGCAATTTTTAACGTGTTCATATGTATCGATACAGTTACAGCGGCCGCGCCGCTCTCTGTCGTAGAGTGACCATATTTTCGTGATGTTGTCAAAGGAAGTATTTAACGATACTTTAAATAAATAATTAATTCAATAAAGTAGAAAAACCTTCACTATATGATGTTAGTAGTGCTGTTTATAAATAGTAAGAAAATGCAACGACTGCTATTGGAATCAAGACTTTTATCCGTGGATACAAAACAATCAAGTGAATCAAGGGTAACTTTATTATTATAAAAATTGATACAAAAATACTTTTTCTTGCTATGGTAATGGGTCGCAGAAAACAATTAGCTAATCTCGCGATCTCGTTTATCGCGTGCTCCCCTAGTCATACCGAACTAATTATCTTCTATTCACGTTAAATACAAAGTAATGATATTGATATTATCATTGCTCATGTCCGCCTCAAGCACTGAAGATATGGTCACCCTAAGCGGCTCGGCCGCTGAATATAAATTGAAAATCAGATTCCCATATACTAAATCTAAATAGTGAATCAAGAATTTGTATGGAACACTGAAAAAAATAACTGATGATCGGATTTTTTCAATATTTTTTTCCAGTAATGTACTTAGTAAGCCCTTAAAAATTGAAATGCACTTTTTTTAACACCCTGTATAGGGTCCTTATGAAATACCTGAAATTGAAACACGGCTTCTACTCATGAGACTGAACAACTTTCCCTAAGGAACCTTACCTATTTCAGTTGAGTATTCAGCTCGCAAAAAAATTTTTGGATTGATCTTACTAATTGATGAACTGAACCGCCAATATCGTATGGGTAGTCGACTGTATTGAGGAGTTTAGATGGCACGAACAGAAGCCACAATAAAACATTTTTTTCACGTATTTTAGACCGACCCTATATTTAGTAGTACTACATAAATATTTGGTTTCTTTTTCTAATAAAATACTTCTTTGCAGAAAAAAATGCCGAAAAAATAACGTGGTTAAAATTAAATAATGAGCCATGGGACCAAGTTATCACATACTGGATTTCAACGTATGATTTAAGGAAGGATGGCACATACGACACAGTCAAAGATTTTATCAATGAATGGCCAATCTTAAATGACCTCAGAGGAGAAGTGTTGGTAAGAAAAGAATGCTGTTAAAAGAGATGTTGACTGCTAGTCATTAAAATTATTCATACCAAATGTCAAAACCTATAATTTGTTCTAAAAATTTTTGAAATAGCGAACTATGACGTCACAAATTTGTATAGTCGTTTCCATAGTCCTTACGAAATATTTATAATATGTAAATTGCACATCTAATAAAATATCAAGCTAGTAAGTTTTTTTTTTAATTTTAATAAAATAATTATTTATATGTAATTGTTGATGCAGTCAACAACCCTATTACGTATTTCTTTCATTTTTGCTGTAACTAAATATTTCATACCTAAACAATGAAAATGTCGTATTACCGCTCTGCTGCAGAAAATTACTTACTTGCATTGGCTAAATGGCTTTGAAAATGTACGCCATTATATCTTTTTTTTTTTTTTTTTAAATACTGCTACCTATGAAACTAACACGAATCGAAAGTTGACAGCAATACAAACGATAATTGTATTAGTTTAGGAAGTTTCTATCCAATCTAATTTTTGTTTGTATTACTGTCAGCTATTGATTTATGCATGTTTCATAGGTGGCAGCCATTTGCGAAAAAATGGAGGACATTAGGTAGGCTTGATACTAAAATATTCCAAGCCCTTTGCTCATTTATTTATTTAAATATTTTATTAGGAAGACCAACAGCTTATATTTACTTTTCTGCTTAATCAGCTGAGTAGCAGCAACATCCCTATTGATATTTTTTTGTTTTAGATCAACCTCGATTTCGATAAATTGTATCCATCGAGAAACACTCGTTTGTTTGTCCATTGGGACTCTTTTATTGAAAAAGTGATAAAAAGTCGATCGCCGAATGTAAAAGATGATAAAATTTCATCTTTATTATCACAAGCTCAAGAAAACACAGAAGATAATGGTAAATTCTCTTAAAATTCTAAACGTCCTTTTTTAACAATTTTAATACTCTGAATAAAGTATAGAATACAGAAAAAATATTTAAAAAATCCAATCTACAACTTATTTTTCAGTGTCCCATACTTAATCTAAATAGTGAATCAAGAACTTATATGGGAAACTGAAAAAAAACAGTTGTTGATCAGATTTTTTCCATATTTTTCCTGTATTCTGAGTAATCTCTTAAAATCTCAAACATACTTTTTAACACCTGTATAAAAGTAATTGAAAATAGTTATGATTTGCAATTTAAAATTATTAAAAGTACCTAATCCTAATACCTAAATGTAGGTGTTCGTTTTGCCCAACAGTACCTACAGGCTCTGCCTAGTTTAGGCTCCGTGTGTTAGGTGTGATTGACAGTGCCTTTCGCCAGACAAGGTTGAAGCTATGTAATGTATGTATGTAGGAGTGTATGTATATGTATATATGAGTATGTATATGGGTTTACATATCTATTATTATTTGTATATATTTATTTTATTCATAATTATTTATCATATTTTATAATATTTGCGTGTAAATTCGATATTAAATATAATGTTAAATATAATTGTATTTCGTATAAGTAGCTTTTAGATTGTTATTGTACCATTTTTCTTCTTTGCCCTTTGATTAAGTCCTCTATTTAATTCAAGGGTTGGATGGAAGAAATCCCGCTATGGGATAAGTCCGCCTTTGTACTTTATGTTTATTTTGTATGTAACTGTGTTTAAGTACAATAAAGAATTTACAAACAAACAAACAAGCTCAAAGGGACGATGGCAAAGATGAGCAATGACTCCAATGACATTAAACTTGTGTCCCTTCAACTAATGTAACTTGTGTTTTCTTTCCTAATATAAATTCGCCTCAGCGCATTACATCCTTTCTTTTCAGATCACAAAATAATTGCCCAGATAAAGCTTCTGTGTTATTTAATACCACCAAAGGGCAGGCTGAGCAAGAAAATTAAGTTCTCTACACTGGAATGCCAAGAGGGCATCATAGTTGAAGTTCAGGTAGGTATTTATGTTGTTCTGTTTTTTTTTGTCCAGCAGTGGACGTCTTTCGGCTGATGATGATGCAATTGCATTCCTGTCTGTGATATATTTAATCAATTACTTCATTAAATTACCTTTGTACTGTTTTAGAATCCTGGAGATGTGCAAACCAAAATTGATGAAATCGCTGAGAAAGCAAGGAAAATGAATCAAAGAGTACAACCCTACCTGCTTCATTGTGACAAAGAAGAAGCTAAAAACAAAACTTACCTAATAATTGACAAAATCAGGTACTCGTTCTCCTCAGCAACAAAAGCTGTAGACACTTTGTTTAAATGTTATCAAACGTTCCACGCATCTTACCCGTTGGCATCTGACCACATTTACTTGTTAATACAAAAATGCGTGTATGATATTCACACAAAATTTGATAAAGTCGTGCCTTATATTGCTGATCTATTGACTCTGGCTAAATGTGATTAACTAGTTAAGTGAGTAAGAAAACAATTGACACATCTCTTTTAAACCTTACTTTTGACTTCTTTTACGTAATCTTGGAGTTATCTAGTCGAATTATTAAGGTTTGTCACTAAAAAATAAAATGAGGTGCCCTCAATGTAAACAAGATTATGACAATATCAACACGTACTTTATCCATTTGCGTTATATTCATGGTGTTACCGATTATTTCATATGTCCTTATGATAATTGTAAAAGAGTTTATCAATTGAAAAATTCAATGAAAAGGCATATAACTTCCTGTCACACCGCTTCTGAAAGTAATGCTCATTGTAATGTGGAAAAAGTTACTCCTGTCTCTGATTCAGCTCCGCTTACATATGTTGGCACTTCTTTTTCAAATTTAGAAAAACTGAATGATGCTATGCCGGATTCTACGCCGCAGGTGAACAATGCATATGAATGTAATATAAATATCCAGGCCCAAAACGAAAAAACAAGTAATTTCAAATCAGAAGTGTATGATGCGGTTCTAGCATTTATTTCACAATTGTATAACATTTTAGATTTACCAAGAAGTGTCATTCAAAAATTTATAGAATTAATATCTGATTTATTCATGTCAAAACCGCTTATTTCTTTGCAAAAGTCCTTGAATAATTTGAGTCAGGAAACTTCTTCTATGTTGTCTGTATTAATTAATGTACTCAGTGATTTTGACACTGATTATAAAAGAATAGCTCATTTGAAAAAGACAAGGTCCTATGTTGAACCGTCAGCTAAATTAATAGGGGTTTCTGAAGATAATAAATTAGAAAAAGGAAATATCCAACTAGTTTTAAAAAATAGATTATCATATATAATTCCATTACGCAAAAGTCTCAAGATCTTTCTAGAGCTACCTGGTGTGTTAGAAGTAATATTGAACTACCAAAAAAATGTATACACTGATAATGATGTCATAAGAAATATTGTTAATGGCACTTGTTGGCATACTACAGTGAATCATTTCAATGGAGCAACCGTTTTACCTTTAACAGTTTACTATGATGATTTTGAATCCGGTAATCCTCTTGGTAGTCACGCGGGAAACCAAAAAATTGGTGCTGTTTATGTTAGTATAGCTACAATACCACCCAATGTAAATAGTCGCCTGGAGAATGTATTACCGGCTCTCATATTTTACACGCATGATAGAAATGAGTTTGGAAACAATGCTGTTTTTGGTCCGTTGATCGAAGAATTATTATTTCTGCAAACAGAAGGAATAAAAGTGCAATTAAAAGACACTTATATTAATACAAAATTTTGTGTTGCTAATATATCCGGAGACAACTTAGGAATGCATTCTATTTTGGGTTTGCACGAAAGTTTTTCGTCAAATATCTTTTGTAGATTTTGTACTACGCCGAAATCGGATACAAAAACTGACACCAAGGAGCGTATTGAGAATATACGTACTGAAAGCGATTATAATTTACATTGCGAAGGTAATGTCGGAATCAAAGAGAAATGCATTTGGCATGCTTTACATTTTCATGTTTATACTAATCTGTCGTGTGATGTGATGCACGATCTGTGCGAAGGTATTCATAGATATGACATGTGCTTGATAATCAATAATCTACTTGAGAAAAAATATTTTACATTGGGTAACTTGAACAGAAGAGTAAAATATTTCACATATTTAAGTTCGGAAAAGAATTGTCCTCCACCTATTACACGACAAAAACTATTAAGTGGTCAAATAGTTTTTTCTGCATCCGAGATGTTATGTTTCGTTCGAAATTTAAGATTTATAATCGGTGACATGGTTCCGGATGACGATCCGGTTTGGATTCATTACTTGTGTTTATTGGATATCACGCAAATTTTGACGTCTCAAGTTTTCACACTTAAATTAATTGATCATGTCAAATATTTGATTGAAAACTACTTAGAAAACCTGATTAAACTATTTAACTGTGACTTAAGGCCAAAACACCACTTCCTTTTACATTATCCTAGAATTATTAAAGTACTTGGTCCTCCAATTTTATCAAGTGCCTTCAAGTTTGAGGCTAAACATAAAGAACTAAAGAAAATAACACGATCTATTTCAAGCCGTAAGAACCTGCCTCAGACTCTTGCAACTAGGCTGCAATTAAATAATTGTAACAGATTACGGTCAGAAACTGGATTAAGCAATCGGGTTCGTATTGGCAAAACTGTAAATATTAGTATTTCAAACATTCCACGCGACATATCAATTAACACGGATTATGTTTGTGTCGATTTCATTGAAATAAATGGAATAAGATACAACAATTTGAATGTTTTAGTGTATGAATATGAACATGATAACCCATTATTTTACAAGATAGAAAATGTCTTTGTTTCTGAAGAGAACGAAATAAAAATTTATTTCCTATGTAAAAAATTAGACACAATTGGGTACAATGCGCATTTTATGGCATATCGTATTAAAAAAACGACTGAGTTGAAATTAATTTCTTTGGATGATTGTTACTGTAATACGCCAAGTGCTATTCGTCAGGTAAATCAAAACCAATATGTAGATTTAAGGAACTGATTAATGTAGAGGAACGAGCCGACTACGGCATGTTGTTTGATAAGCCGCAATCAACTTTTGTATATTTTCAATAAGTAATTATTAATATCTTACTAAGCAATTTTCTTTTATCGTATATCTAAAGACCTGCATTGAATATTGAGATGAATATAGCAAAAAAAGTCGCTACATAATTTTAAATGTATTTCTTCTTATACATTTTTAGGGTTCCATACAAGTGTGTAAATCTAGGGGACCTCAGGAATTTTTCAATGCCGGTTTTATCTAACTTTCACTGAGAAAAATCATTGGATAGTTTTGTATTCCTTATGTTCACATGTAACTACCATACTAAAAAATAATTTCGGACAGAGGAATTAAAAGTACGGGCAAATTAGGTGGAGCTAGGTAGTAGGGAGAGGCCAAAAAACTAAAGCAATTTTTTTTGCACAGTTGTCCCTTAGGACCATAGAAGTATACCCTGAGAATTCCCAACCCCTAAGCTGTCAGCGTTCCCCTCCCCCGAAAGGTCCCGATTTCCGGTATTTTTCATTTTACTCAAAACCTATAAGAGTTAGTTGAAAACTGTCCAAAAGACAATGCATTTTTATTAAATTACCTATCGAACGGTACCAGTTTCGTAGAAATAGGAGTTTTAGTTTTTTTAATATGCTTGTCTATGTATGACAAAAAAATTCAAAATGCCCAATTTTGTACCAATTTCTTGATTTTCTGATAAAACTATGAGAGTATTTGTAAAACATTGTAATTATTTCAAATAATCTCATAATTTTCTCAGAAAATCAATAAATTGGCACAAAATTGGGCATTTTTTTTTGTCTTGAATAGACAAGCATATCTCAAAAACTAAAACTCTTATTTCTACGTAACTAGTACCATTCGATAGGTAATTTTATAAGGATGAATTGTCATTTCGACAGTTTTCATCTAACTGGTTTTGAGTAATATGAAAAATACCGAAAATTAGGACCTCGAGGGTTTGGGGACGCCGGCAGCCTATGGTTGGCAATTTTCATGGTATACTTCTATGGTGCTAAGGAACAACTGTGCAAAAAATTTGCTTAAGGTATTTTTTTGGATCCCAAACACAAAATTGCTCGTACTAATGTTGGGGTCATTATTTAATGATGTAGATAAGGTAAATGTGTTGATTAGTCATAACATAACTCTGTAATGTATATCAGAAGGTATCCTAAACTCTTCTAGTTCATAATTAGACTGGCATTTGATGATAATTAAAAAATAAATGATGATTGATGACTATAAATATTATATCTGTTTGATTGATATTACACCCAGCAATTAACTAACTTTTAAGTGAAGTACTAATTACGAGGGTGATGCTTTAAGTTTAAAAGGTCTTATGTATCATTATAATACATATAATATATGTATTTATTTCAGATTTGTTTCAGCAATTTTAGTTTGTGTAGAGTTAGAGATATTGAAAATAATTTACTCTTCTGAATTAGTTTAATGTAATAATAATAATTGTAATTTGTTAACTTAATCTTTTTATAGGTAGATATTAAAAAAATCGATAGTCGTTCCTTTGTATTCTTATCTGAAGAAAATATTGGTCTCCATTTATTTGTACTATTCTCTGAACTATAAATTTTTACTAAGGTAGAAAAGATTAAGGTAGGTAAGGTTTTAGTCTTCATAAATCGAGACAAATATGGTAGGTATGAAGATGAATGATGCCGTACTATATACTTGTTAATGCATTATATGCATAACTTATTCAACTGTATAGTTAAACATCTCTCTTTTTTAAATGTTGTTTTTTAATCTGTTGTTTTTGAGATTAATTATGGATTTGTCACACTGGATGCGGTCTGCGCTCAGGTCAAAGCAATATTATCTAATGCGGGCTGCGAACGCATCCAATGTGACAAATCCATTAAAGTCAAAAACAACAGATTAAAAAAACATTTAAAAAAAAGAGATATTTATGTAACTTATATGCATTTACAAGTATAAAGGCATCATTCATCTAAGAGTACCTACGTACCTACCATATTTCTCTCGATTTATGAATATTGTTCCCTGAACTCTTTTTTTTTACTAAGGTTGCTCTTTCTACCTTAGTAAAAGAATATTAAATTTAGAGTTCAGAGAATAGTATCAATAAATGGAGACAAATATTTTCTTCAGATAAGAATAATACCAGTTTCAAACAAGACAAAAAAATCTTAAGTCAACGTAATTGTTATCTCTACACAAGACTATAATTTCTTAAAATAATACAAATCTTCCTCAAACCAACACTAATATTTCTTCGATCCAAGACTGCAAAAGCTTCACCCGAGTAATTGCAAATTATTTACTGAAGAATAGGTACGCTCAATGCAAGTACATAATGTTTCAACGTGAAAATTATTAATTCTCACACAGAGATAAATATTTTCTTTTATCGAGTATTTACGGATTTCTCCCAAATAAATCATGGTCTCAGCATGAGAATCACAGCTCTAGTATGGAAACCACATTTTATTCCCATGAGAATAGGAACTCTTTACGCAAGTAAATAATATTTTAACATAACAAATATAATCCTCACATGAAAACTAATACTTTCTTGTACCAAGAATTTCTGCGCTTCTACCAAGCAAATCATGGCTGCAGCATAAGAATTTGAATTCTTGCATTGAAACCACGATTCTGTTCACATGAAGAATAAATAGTCTTCATGCAAGTGAATCATGTTGAAACATGACAATTCTAATTCTCAGACCAAATCCAATACTTTCTCCCACAAAGGATTTCTGTACTTCTTCCAAGTAAATAATTATTTCAGCATAAAAATCGAAGTTCTTGTATTGAAATCACCAATTTATTTACAAAAGAATAGGTACTCTTCACTAAAGGAAACAATTTCTCAGCATAAGAATTTTATTACTCGCATTAAAACAGATATTTTCTCCTACCAAGGATTTATGGACTTCTCCCAAATAAATTAATGTTTCAGCATAACAATCGAAGTTTTTACATTGAAATCACGATTTTATTGACACGAGTATAACTACTCTTTAGACAAGTAAATAATGTTTCAATATAAATAAATATGATCCTTACATGAAAACTCGATTTTATAATATCAACAATTCTGAGTTTCTTCCAAGTAAATCATGATTTCAATATGAGAATCGGGAGTTCTTGTATTGAAACAAACATTTTATTAATAGGTAGTAGAATAGGTCCTTTGCGCAAGCAAAATATGTTTCTATATAAGATTTATAATTCTCATATGGAGACAAATATTTTCTTCTTTTAAGTAATTATTAATTCCCAAGAATCGTAACTCTTGCTTTTAAACTAGAATTTTATTCACAGAAGGATAAATAGTTTCAATATAAGAATTTATAATTTTTCAAACAAAACATTAATTTCTTGAATAACAAGATGATTAGTTTATTGGTTACCATTTTGTTTTCAAGTATAATATTTACTTGTCAGATGAGAAAATTAAAATTCTTTACCCAAGAATGAGGTCAATTCTGGATTAAAGACTTAAATATACTTGAAACAAAACTGTTTTCTCAATTCAAAACAATAAATCCAAGAACTTTTTTTACTAAAGTGAAGAAAATAATTTATACGCATATAGGGAGTCTCGCATTTTCTTGACCAATAAAAATTTACTTAATTTAAGAAATCTTTTTTTTCCGTGTATATCGTAAGTTATCGTCAGATACGTAATCCGTTTTTTCACGCAATATCTTCCTGTTCATATAATTACGCGAATATTCGTGAAATAACGCTACGTTATATTTTACGGCGGTATTTCAGTATGTATATGTTGCTTTTTAAAATGTCATTTAAAAAAGACACAACGTGAGCACTAATATGCAGCGCTCGCGGTGATGTGTTTCATTTAACATTTTTAAAAGCACCCCGTATACAACTGATTTTGAGCCATGCTAAAAAAATTAAACCAATTCCAATTTCCTCGTGTTTAATCAAATTAAAAATATATCGTATAACCGATATCGTTACTGTAAGGATTTAATCGAAACGAGGTTTATCACGTGACACGAATTGGGAAACGCCTTTTTTTACTTTTTTTGAGCAAAAATCAGAAATATTTAGTTAAGCTTGACCACGTTTTATTATAGCTCTCAGAGGATTTTTATATCCACTGTAAGCCCTTGAATTTAAAACAATCTAAACAAATCTCGCATTAAAAACGCATCAAGCAGTTTAGGCTAGCGGCATTACATTATACCCGAAATACATTACCCCTTTTCAAGGGTGTTGGGTAAAAAACAAATGTAACTAAACTTTAACCCCTCAAAATTTCCCCTCAAAATTTGTTCAACTTCTAAAAGTTGCGGAACTTCGCACAATCCACTTTGAATCCTGAATTAAAACTTTCGTACTTTAAATATTCATCACCTGCCTGCTCGAATTAATCAAAAACTTTGAATATAAAACTAAACTAGATATTAATTAACGTTTGCATAAGTTTAAAAAGGATCTAACGAAAAATTCTCGACTAAAAGAGCTTAAAAAAGGCGGGAAAAGCGCTTACCTCGGTTTATCTGCCAGCCAGCACGTTATTCCAAAGAGTTATTTCACACAAAGGAAAAAATTGAGACGAAACTTCATGCACACCCGCAAAAATGCAATGCCGATAAAAATCCAGGAGAAACGAAAATGCATGAGAATTTTAATCTATGGAATATGCGAATGTGAAAACTTTTTCGTCTGAAACTCTTTTGTCGCTAACTTGTATGGACAAATAAATTACGCTTGGTACGATGTCGCGTTGTTTGAAACAGAGAAACAAAGTTGGAATAATATTTATTATAATTGAGGAAACATATGGTATATCAAAAATTTCATACTTACCTTCTAGAAAAAGTAACCCAAAAACCTACAATTATTCAACTACGAAAAACCAGGTCTCGTGATCACCATGAAAAATATTGTATTACGTCACGTGTGACGTCGAGACTAAAATAAAAGGATTGTAGGACACGTTTTAGATCAATTAAAAAAGTCGTTTTAATAATTTAGGGTGAACAAACTAACTTACATTATATGTACAAATAGGCTAATAACCTGACTGACTTAATAAAATAGTAAAGACTTTCCCTGCCTGCCTTGTCTTTAATGGCATTGATTTTATTACGACTTATAAATTGAACAGTCTCTTCTTCATAGTCATCGTCAGCCTAAAGACGAGCCTAAAGACGCGGATTTCCACAACGACCGGTCTCGCGTTGCTCGCATCCAGCAGCATCCCGCTTCACCAGGTCATCGGTCCACCAAGTGGGAGGCCTGCCCACGCTTTGTGTTTCGATACGCGGTTGCCACTCGAGTACTTTCCTGTCCCAACGGGCCCGACGGCTATGTGCCCCGCCCTCAGATCAGTTTAGCGAATCTATGAGCTATGTTGGTTACGCACATATGTCGATCGCGTATAGTAGGCTTTATCGCCCTTTGCGTGACCTTGAGCCTTCTTATCAAGCCCATATTACCATAAATGCATACAGTAATACCCCGCTTAACGCGAGTGATGCGTTCCAGACAAAATCGCGTTAAGCGAAATTCGCGCATAACGGGGCACAAACAAATAACGAGTTAAAATATAAATCAATGTACTTTTGTTAGAGAAAATTGTCACAAAATATTAATCACTTGCACTTTTTTTTCGCACTTTAGAAAAATAGCTGTCTAAGGTTTTTTGTGTCGCATTTTGTTTGCGCTCTTGCAAAATTCTAAAAACTATTTTCCTATCTTTGGAGTTACCGGCGAGTCAACCGTCAATCGTTTTTCAATTAATGAGCAGTTACGGTTTGCTATTGGTCAATGCAATCACACCACTTAGCATGCAAATGAATCAATCAACGCATTCGCGTAAAGCGGGGTAAATTAGCGCGAATTTTAAAAATCGCACTATAACGAATACGCGTAAAAAGGGGTCGCGTTAAGCGGGGTATTACTGTACTGGCACAAAATTGTAACCCTCCGCTTAGCGCTCGAGTAAAAACGTTGCTAAGTACTGCACTTTCAGGTTTTCAGGCCTTCTCCAAAGAATAGATAGTAATAAGGTCTTTGTAGTAAATATGAACAAAAAAAAATCTCGGTGCTGATGTACTAAAGCAGTACTGCGGAGGATGCCGCTACGTGACCCGGCCTATATTCAATTTGTGTTTTGTTCCCAGAATATTCGGGCCTCTTTCCTTGCTGAAAATGGCGGGAATTAGATTTTCTTTAGTCATGGTCTTGAGTAAACAGCGAATGAAAGTAATTCTTATCTAAGAAAAGCTAAGGGCTTAGCAATCGTGGACACAAACAACAAAAATGTAAACAGCATTGATGTGTTACGGCATAGAGATTTTTTTTTTAGAGATAAGATATTTCACATTGCATTAGGGAATCTTAGTTATTATCACAAAAGCGTGGCGTAAATATCTAAAAGAATGTAACATGAAAAAATAAAATAAAAGTGAGCAAGGATGCATTTTATTCAGAATACAGTCCAGTCGCCATTGTTGTCAAGTATAGCCTGGCATCGACGAGGCATGCTTGCTACAAGATTTTCCGCGTATGATATAGGAAGGGATCGCCATATTGTTTTTATTTGCCGAGACAGTTGGTTCAATGTGAATACACGTTTTCCCTGAAGCCTATGCTTTATAAACGCCCACACGTTTTCGATTGGGTTAGCATCGAGAGAGTGTGACGGCCATGGTAAACGCCGGATGTCATTTTCAGGTTTCCAAGCTTTACAGATGCGACTTTTGCGGGTGGTAGGACCTTGTGCGAGGTCCGTCCGGATCGCTACCACCATCTTACTCGCTAATCCTGCCGCTAAGCAGCAGTGCTTGCACTGTTGTGTTCCGGTGTGGAGAGTAAGACAGCCGAGGAAATTACAGGCACAAGAGGCATTTCATCTTAGCCCTCTAGGTTGGCAACGCATCTGCAATCCCCTCCGGGGTTGCAGGTGTCTATGGGCAGTGGTGATCACTTACCATCAGGTGACCCACTTGCTCGTTTGCCCTCCTTATCACATAAAAAAAAAAAAAAAAAAAAAGACTACTGTGCTTGGGATCGTTATCTTCCTATAAAAGCCAGGAATCATTATTTCGACCAAACCACTTGTGTGCAGATGGTAACAAGCATTTTCGACAAATTTCTGTCATGCGTTGTGCTGTTAAGGTTTTCGTAAACAGGTACAGAATACCAAAACCTCGAACGTTGAAACAACCCCAAACATGGAGCTTCACGGGGTGTTTTACGGAGCGCTGGAGCACAGGACTACCTCTCTTGGACCATGCTTTTCTTCGTGGGACCCAGCCCCAAAATGACGCCTCATCTGTGAAGACGACGTCACTCCAGATTCTCGGTCCAGATTTTCTTCCGCCCATTCACGTCGTTTTTCAATATGCTTCTCGCTAAGCAAAGGTTTCAGGCGTGTACTGCGCCAAGCAACACCGTGCTCCACTAGGCGTCGTCTGATTGTCATTAGGCTAATATAAATATTTTTTTGGGCTAGTTTTCTCCGGCCCTCTTCTAAGGCTAAGTCCGGATTTTCTTCGAACAAACGAACAATAGTCTTGTCTTGACGTTTTGTGGTTGTGCGAATTGAACCTCTATTTGGCAAGTCATCTACAGTTTTTGACTCTGCATAACGGCATATCCATTTTTGTACGAACTGCCGTGACTTACCCATGTATTTTGCCGCTGCCGTAACAGTCATTTTTGGGCCTCTCGGGTGTCTACAAAGAAAAACCGCTTCGAAACGCGACGCGTACGCTGCACTCATTTTTGTGAAATCATTTGCACTCGTACAACAGCTCACAGAATACTGACATAAGTATATTAAATTTGAGAGTACACACACACCTATCGCTATAATACCCTAACAACGCAATATCTCCAATTACATAATAGTTACAAATGCCACTCTCTTGTGTTAATAACGTAGGATGAAAGCTTGGTTCCATCTTTGACATCATCATCATTCAGGTAAGATGTGTCAATGGTTAACCAAATGTCTATTAAAAAATATATTTAAAGCTCCTTAACAAGGGATTCTGCTCCTCATACTAAACAAACCCCTAAACAATTTGGGAAACTCGCATTTTTTTTACCAGAACCAAGCTAAGATATACCCGACAGAATTCTGTCCCTTTCACACTTTTTAAAGAATTACAAGAGGCTATCCGGCTGTCAATGTCAGGGTAATAATTACTCGCATGGGTGGATACGTTATGGTAAGCTTTATCGCACAAGACTTGGCGGAGACACTGCCGTGGCTCCAGATTGGTTTCAGCTCATCTGAAAAAAAAACTTAACGTAGACACGAAACAATAAGTATTTCGTTGAATCGTTTCAAGCTTCTTTCCTCTGCGGCATAGAGTAACTTATTATAGGATCAGAATTAGCATCTAGGGACATTTATCTTACTTTACCGCTAAAGAAGGGGAAAATTTAAATAGGAAAAGTACCCTAATTAAAGAAGAAAAGGGCTATGTCCCTACAGACTACATAGCAGTTTGTTAGACAGTTTAAATTCTTTTTTATTTATCCCCGAACAGGAAAGAAATCTAAAAAAGAATCTAAGTTAAGGTAAACGGTTTTCCTTTAGTGAAAATACAATATATTTAAACTGTTTGGGGGATTCCGGAAAACAAGTTTATTGGTTTACTATTAATGAATTTAATGTGTTTTTAAAATTTTATTCTTTTAAAATATGAGTTATTAACGAAATCCCGAAAAAATGTAATGTTACTAAGATATTTAGAGTAAATAAAAAAGAAATAAAAAAATCTTCTGACCGTGGGAGAGCCATGCTTCGGCACGAATGGGCCTGCTCGACCGGAGTGATACCACGGCCTCACAGAAAACCGGCCTGAAGCAACGCTTGCCCAACCTCCCTCTCCCCCCCAATGCCCCCATCCCCCATCCCATTTCAAAGGTCGGCTACGCACTTGTGACCCCACTGGTATTGCAGGTGTCTATGGGCGGCGGTAATCGCTTACCATCAGGTGATCCGTCTGCTCGTTTGCCACGTATCACATAAAAAAAATCTGCCTATTAAAAGTCCTAAGACAAGAAATTTGTACAAATATAGGTATACACTTAACGATTCGTGATGTGTTAGTGAAGCTAGAAGAAATATCAAACCCAAAGGAAACTAGGTGCAATACATTTTTTAAGTCTTAACTTCTATTACATAAAGTTATATGCTGAAGGATCTAAACATGTCCATATATCTTTGTCATTTACATAATCTATAATCTAGTGTTTTGTAACAACCTTTATTACACTCCATTTTTTTAGATATTTACATTAATGTAAACAATCTTGATATGTCTTTTTACTGAAATGTGCATGTAAAAATTCTGATATTTCTTGCAAACATAGCTGTAGGTACTAAGTTTCTTTTACACGCAATACATTCTACTAGTTTGAGAATTTTAACATGCAGATATCAATAAAAAGACATATCAAGATTGTTTACATTTCTTGAAATATCTAAAGAAATTGAGTATAGACAATTTTTAACATGCAATTTGAATTTGTTCTCTGACAGCTGACAGGAAATCTTTTTCCACGTTCGCGAAGCCGCTTTCGCTTCAAAATCGCTTGCAAACTTATGAAAACGAGATCTGCGTTCATTAGAAAAAAAAGCCGCAAAAGTATACGGAAACACCATATAGATTGCGGCCTTCTTTCTTATGAGGGAAGAAGTATATTGTCGTTAGGGGCCTGCGATGTAGACTATTTATTTTCAACTTGAGACAGTGTGGGTAAATTCAAAACAACAGTAATCAATAAGAGATAAGGCGGGGACATTTCTTTTAGGTTCCATTAAGTGTTATTTTATGCATTATAATCTGCTGCCGCTTTCATGGCGTAGTGGCACTTGCTTTACATTGCAAGTTCGCTTCTGGCCGGGGTCCGACTTTGTAGGAGTATAGGTTTGGTTGTTGGTAGGGCATTTTCTGAGCCCGCCTGGAGCTATCTACCATCTTATCGAAGTCTTGCCGCCAAACATCAATGTTAGCAGCCCTGATGTGTTTCAGTATGGAGATAAGGTATTCGTATTTAGTTCCCCATTGAGTTGAGGAATCTTGGTAAGCCTGTTTCCATCTATCTGATATTATGATGACCAAAGACTAATTAACTGTAAATAAAAAAGAACAATTTTGTCATAAGACATGTAGTAATTAATAAAAAGAAATAAAAAGAAAAACACTAGTTTTCAATCGAAAACATATGTGGATTGACTTAGCTGTAGTGTATATCGGAGGAAAAAACTAGAATAAGAAAGCTGTTTTTAGGGTTCCGTAGCCAAATGGCAAAAAACGGAACCCTTATGGATTCGTCATGTCTGTCTGTCTGTCTGTCTGTCTGTCCGTCCGTTCAAGACATGTGTGATTATGAATTTATACGGAATACTCGCTCGGTGCGCGAGTCCGACTCGCACTTGTCCGGTTTTTTTATACAATAACAATAAACAAGTATAAATAAAAAAGTTAAAATTGTTAAGCGCTTTTATTGTCATGCGGTTTCTGCCCGCACCAGGCCAGCCCCGCGTGCATGCTGCGTTTCCAAAGCGTCCTGTCAATAATTGACCACGCTGAATACGTTAAAAACAACCGACTTCAATCGCAACAACTCCAATTTTGATATGTTTTTGTTGATTTTCTCAAAAACCGCTGAATCGATTTCGATAAAATTTATATGGGACCACCTGTGAAGTATACCCTTTTAAACAAAAAAAGAATTTTCCAAATCGGTTCAGGCGTCTTCGAGTAATCGGTGAACATACATAAAAAAAAGGTTCTGACGAATTGAGAACCTCCTCCTTTTTTTGAAGTCGGTTAATAAAAGGGCATAACAATTTTTACAAAATCATGTGGAGATGACTAGAAAATTATTTTCAAAAGAGATAAGTATAAAAAAGCCTTTCTCGTACATTTTGCGGAAGCTAAGAGAAACAGGAAATATTTTCCTTGTAGGGTAAAAACACAATTATACACTTTGTAT
Organism: Coleophora deauratella; assembly: GCA_958295455.1. NCBI lineage: Eukaryota > Metazoa > Arthropoda > Insecta > Lepidoptera > Coleophoridae > Coleophora > Coleophora deauratella. The sequence continues at coordinate 3,227,625 of OY282401.1, read as the reverse complement.
TGCCAGTATTGCCTTGGGGAGTACCCACCAATTTATTGTGCTAAATTGCACCCCTATTGTACCTTTGATAGCAAATTGTGTACCCTCCTACTCGCTGTCGAGTGGGCATTGTAATTTCGAATTTTGTAGTAGCTATCTACACTTCAAGCAGAAATAAGATATATTTTTTAACCGACTTCAAAAAATGGAGGAGGTTCTCAATTCGTCGGAATCTTTTTTCAAATATTTTTTTTATGTATGTTCACCGATTACTCGAAGACACCTGAACCAATTCGGAAAATTCTTTTTTGTTTAAAAGGGTATACTTCACAGGTAGCCCATATAAATTTTATCGAAATCGATTCAGCGATTTTTGAGAAAATCAACAAAAACATAGCAAAATTGGAGTTGTTGCGATTGAAGTCGGTTGTTTTTAATGTATTCAGCAGCGTGGTCAATTATATATTTCACGTCAATATTTTATTGAAAGCGTATGTTAGTAGAACATCTTTTTGTAGAATTTATGTTTTTAGGGTTCCGTACCTTAAAAGGAAAAAAAGGGACCCTTATAGGATCACTTCGTTGTCCGTATGTCCGTCTGTCTGTCTGTCTGTCAATACCCTTTTTCTCAGGAACGCGTGGAGTTAGAAGGTTGAAAATATCAAATACTCAAGCCTGCAATCCCTTGAAGCTGTGTAAAAATGTCAACGCAATCAAGATACGGCCGTTTATGCCGCATATTTGGACACTCACATGGGAATCAAAACCTATAGGGATACTTCCCGTCGACCTAGAATCGTAAAAATTGTGATGTAACTACAAATTTATGGTTTTTGGAATTTTTCCTTTAATTGTGCTATAAGCATTGCTCTTTGCTAAATTTCAATTGTGGGTCGGATTTTTTCAATATATTTTCTGTATTCTACATTTGACTCTGAGTAACCCCTGTATATGTCTCTGGTTCCCATAACACAGGGAATCCTAGGTTTGTCACGGATATTTACTAGATGCATAAGTTTGTTTATATCAGAAATTCTCTACCAGTATTGCAACCGCTCGACGACGCGACGACACACACTCACGGCTCAGATATTTAATTCCGCATCCCTCACCGAAATACCTGACCCGGTATCTGGGTTCGCTTCCCGCCCGGTGCGCCGTTAACGATGTCGTTAAGTAGGGCTGCGATGTGATGTATTATAGTAATATACTGCCCTAATAAGAAATAAGGCCGCAAATATAGGGTCCTTCGGAAATACCTGAAAAAAATTCAACAGTGGCTTCTACTCATGAAATACATACAAAATTGTCGGTTCATTTGATCAATTAGTATGGGGACTCGAAATTTTTTTTTGCGAATTGAGTATAGGTTCCTTGGGGAAAGTTGTTCAGTTTCATGAGTAGAACGCGTGGTTAAAAAAATTTCAGGTATTTCATAAGGACCCTATACAGGGTGTAACAGAAAGGTGTGACAATACTTCAAGGTGGGCTTTTACCCATCAAACTGAACAACTTTTGTTCTACAACTTTGTTCAAATCGCAAAATTTTTTTTGGACTTTTCAAACAAATCGATCAGCTGGCGAATCAAGTTTGTATGAAAAGTCCGAAAATTTCTTTGCGATTTCAACAAAGCTGTAGAACAAAAGTTGTTCAGTTTGATGGGTAAAAGCTCACCTTGAAGTGTTATCACACCTTTCTGTTACACCGTATATGGAGTTTTCGTATAGTTTGCGGCCTTGTTTTTTATGAGGGCAGTGTAGTTTAGGGGATTAATGATGTTAACTTGTGACGCTAGGGCTTAAATGTTAACTCAAAGTTAAGTGGTGAGGGAGAGGTTCACGAAATTTATACCGGTTCCTTAATTTTCTGGAGGCGGACGTTATTATGGAGTAACTTTCGTTTTAAATTTTTTCGTCCCATTTTTAGTATTCGGATATTTAACTAATAAGATTCGGTTCAAACTCTGTCCTTTTCTTTTCGTTTTTTTTAAGTAATTAGGTGCTTTGCACACTATTTTAAATCGTACCTAATCTTGGTACAAAGTTGCTTCCTTGCATGCGTCTGAAAATGTTTTCTATACTATACCAAATGGCTTTTTTTTATGGCAGAGGTGGCAAACGAGCAGACGGATCACCTGATGGTAAGCGATTACCGCCGCCCATAGACACCCGCAACACCAGAGGAGTCACAAGTGCGTTGCCGGCCTTTGATTTGGGAGTACGCTCTTTTCTTGAAGGTTTGAATGTCGTATCGGTCCGGAAATACCGCAGGCGACAATTCGTTCCACAGTTTGGTTGTGCGAGGCAGAAAGTTTCTAGCTTTAAGTTACCTATTTTCTTACATACTTTGATATTTTTATCCGTATAAAAGCTGTATGTTTTCTGAAAAAAAAAATACTGATGAGTATGAAAAGTAAAAAAAAGTATATTAAATATTGGTACCTGTACAATCAATAAAAATGGAAAAGTGGTTCAGATTCACTAAAAGAAGCTACAAATTTTATATTTTTTCAGATATTTCATACATAAGAGATCTATATTGATCGTAGCAAAATACTTTTGAGAAAAATACCTTTACAACAACGTAGCGAAGCTTAAAGGAGCGAAGCGAACCTCTGTCAAGTCCTGGTAACCAACATGGCGTAGTGCTAACTTTATTATTTGTAGACATGAATTATTATTTATTATTTATTATTTATTATTGACATGAAAAGTTTTCTCGAAAAACCTTATTTGTTAGGTAGGTATTCTACATAGCAATACAAAAGACATTCCAATAGAATATACGATAATAGTTCATTGTTTGGGAAGCCAGCCATAGAATAAGTTGATTATTTATTGATTGCCATGCTTTTGTCATATTCCATATTTGCCATATTTACGTACTTATACCTATAACCTGTTCATCACAGAACATACCGATACCGACATACATTATGTAAAAAGAACGTGTAAAGCATATGCTTAAACAAAAAAAATGACGTTTTTGATGATGACGGTAAAGTAACAGAGATTTGGGGGCTTTCTCCGGGTTATTTTAACGTCATCAAGAAAGTCAAAAAGTATATTTTTTTACACTTTCTTTTAGACGTTCTTTTTACATGAAGTATATCGGTATGTTTCGCATATCTATATAGGGTCCATCTAAAATACCTGAAGAAAAAACCGCGGCTTCTACTCACGAATCTGAACAACTTTCTTCAAGGAACCTATGCTGAATTCGAAAAAAAAATGGACTCAACTAATTGATGAACTGAACTGAACTGATATTTTTTTTCGAATTGATTATAGGTTTCTTGGGGAAAGTTGTTCAGTTTCGCCTAGTAAGTAAGTTTTGCCTAGAAGACCTTGACGCTAAACGCCAATTACGAAAAACCCGACCAAAGCAATCGTACCAATACACCAAAGAAGTTTTATATCGTCGCTCCGTAGGGGGGGGAGCGGGGTGCATGTCTGTGCAATACACATACAATGACAGCGGGCAATTGCATTGTGGGTCCTGTAAAAAAGTATTTATGACCAAGTTTGGTTTCGCCAGCCATCTTCGTGCGCACTCCAGGAGACAGAGCCGAGGTGTCGCCGTCGGTGTATACGTTGTGGAGGACATCATCATATAGGAGTGGAAGTGGACGCTATGACCGAAATTGATCCGATGGTTCATTCACTCATTCATTTCAATTTATAATTGAAATGTTTAACATAAACGTAAATGCAACACTGCAAGCCGCACTGACAGGCATTTACAGGAGACTTTATAATTGACCACGCTGAATACGTTAAAAACAACCGACTTTAATCGCAACAACTCCAATTTTGCTTTGTTTTTGTTAATTTTCTCAAAAACCGCTGAATCGATTTCGATAAAATTTATATGGGACTATCTGTGAAGTATACCCTTTTAAACAAAAAAAGAATTTTCCAAATCGGTTCAGGCGTCTTCGAGTAATCGGTGAACATACATAAAAAAAAAGATTCCGACGAATTGAGAACCTCCTACTTTTTTTGAAGTCGGTTAAAAAATCGCCACCCACATGCGAACACATGAAACGGGTAACTCGCGAAATTGGGTCGTTTGAAGGAGCCCACGAGAGTCTAAATGAGGAAACTCGAGTGTTGACTGTAGTTTTCAGCGTTCCGCAGTATACAGGCTGTAAAAAAGTACTTAGGTACGTATGAAAGTATAGGGGTCGTCCATTAATCACGTGAGGCTCTAAAGGGGGGAGGGGGTTCGGAAAAAATCACGAAATATCACAAGGGGGAGGGGGGGGGGGGGTGTAGTGAGATATCACGTGTATTTATATCTTTTCGTTGAACGTGCGATTTCTAGAGTAAGTTCCAAAGGTCGGAGTGAAGTTGATAATTAGATTATATAGTTGTGTTTTGATTATATCTGTTTTTTAGATAATATTCTAAAAAAATTAAGATACTTTGTACAAAAAAATATACGCGATTTTGGGTAGGGAGTGGGGGGTTAGTCTAAAAGCTCACCACGTATCACCAGGGGGGAGGGGGGGTTAAAAAATTGCTGAAAAACATGACGTGATTAATGGACGATCCCATAGAATACAGGGAAAATATTGAAAAAATCCGATCTAAATATTTTTTCAGTTTTCCACACAAAATCTGAATGTGAATCAAGAATTTGTATGAGAAACTGAAAAAATAAAATGAGTTTGGAATTTTTCGTATATTTTCCTGTATTCTTTACTTAATTCTGAGTAACCCCTTAAAATTTCAAACTTACTTTTTTAACAATCTGTACTTATATCGTCTCTCGCACGACTACTAACGCTCCTATCTCATTTTCCTCAAGTTCTTAAAAACAACCGTATTTAAATTAGAAAAAGTCCAAACTCAAATCATCAAAGTCTGAGATAGGAGAGTTAGTCGTGCGAGGGACGATATGTCGTAGCCAGAATATAGGAATTTGCCAGATCATGAAATGCGACTCCGACTCGCACTTGGCTGGTTGGAAAAACTTACCCACGTATGTACATAGGGTGTTAAGTTAAGCTACTCTTCTGCTAACTGGAAGTCGAGGATTCGATTACTAGCGGGGTATGTGTTTAGCAGCCTTGCGTTTCCGTAACTCTGTCCCTGGGGTTCAGTGTGTGTGGAGAGGTTACTCTAATCAAGGGAATTTTGCTGCGTTTCCGACCAAAAAGTTTTTATTTCATAAAGTGGTTTTGTGACAACAACACAGGACACAGACTAAAAACTCCTTATTATACGGGAAGTCGTAGTGAACTTCTATGTCCAGAAAAAAGATTTTACCTCGTTTAAGACAAGACTTTTTAGTGGGAGGTAGTGAACATGGAGTACTTACTCAAAATCAAGTCAAAGTCAAAATATTTTTTATTTAAGTAGATGCTGTACGCATACTTTTAAATCGTCTTTTTTTCTACCTAGTACAAAGTTAACCTACCACGCGGAACTTGTACACTCAACGTTTCGGGAAGTGTTAGCGGAGCGAGAAGAAACGTCGAGCCCAAAAGAAACTCGCCCCAACACATTTTTTGAAATAAATACTTAATATCTATTACAATTGATGTCATTACTAAAGCTATGAGCTGGAAGATCTATACATGTCCATACATCATTGTCATTAACATAGTCTTGGGTTTTATAATATCCTCTTGAACACAGGCATTTCTTTACATAAGTCTTAAACTTATTTTCGGATAAACTAATTACATTTTCAGGTATTATATTGTAGAATTTTATACACTGCCCCATGAACGACTTCTTTACCTTACTCAGTCTCGAATAAGCAACTTCGATATTATTTCTATTTCTAAGATTAAAATTATGCCTGTCACTGTTTTTTGGAAATAAATCTAAATCTTACGAATATACATGATGTACCTATACAGACTAAATTTGAACTAAGAAGGTTTCATATGAGATAGGATAGAACCATGAAGGTCGTATAGCGATTAAAGATTCTAAGCAGGTATAATAGAGATTTACAAGCTTCTCTCTAGTCTTTCCCTTTTCATCCCTCCTGCCTAAAAGCATATTCGTGAAGTTTATATACGAAGTTGAGAAGTAGATTTTTGTGAAAATTGAGTTTACTGAAGGTTTTTAGGGAAAGTTCTTCAGGTTCATGAGTAGAAACCAGCCACGGTTAATTTTCATAAGAATCCTTCTACGACTTTGCTCGAATCACAAAAAAAAATTAAAATTTTCATAAAAACTGATCATCTGTTTTGCCATTTTTGTATGGAGAGTCCAAAAATTTTTTTTGCGATTTGACCAAAGTCGTAGAACAAAAGTTGTTCAGTATGATGAGTCGAATCAGTTAACGGGTCCTACACCAATTTTGTTACACCCTGTATTTATATGTGTCGTGGCCAAGGCATTGTCCAGTGAAATGTGAAATGACTGGCCATATCGTCCAGGAGCTTCGACAAACAGAGTTAAGGCTCCTTCATTCTGTAACACCAGTAAACTAACCAAGAGTTTTTTTTTATGTGATAGGTGGCAAACGATCAGAGGGATCACCTAATGCTAAGCGATTACCGCCACCCATAGACACCCGCAACACAAGAGAAGTCACAAGTGCGTTGCGTTTTTTCGGAGCTTTTCAAAGATATGGGCAGTCATTTCATGATCCTAGTCAATTCTAAAATCCTGCCACGATATTAATATGTAGAAAAAGAAGAAGAGGAGGAAAATCCGTTTATTTGATAGTAAAAATATTAACAAAAACATTTTACAAACACAGGGTTAACATTTTTTTACTGTCAAAAAGGCGCCGCGCCGTCTCAGCATAATGCTATGACTTAGAAAAGCCAAAGCGCTGACTTTCAGCCGGTGGTGCCTGTGTGGGAGATAGAATCACTGATGAAATAATACATTTTACAGAGAACAAAGTTTTCTCATTTGACTAAACTTATTATAAATGCGAAAGTATGGATGTTTGTTTGTTTGTTCTACTTTCACGCCGAAACTACTGAACGGATTTTTTATTCCGGAAAACTTAAGGGTTCCAGGAGGAATGCTTAAAAACTCAAAATTTTCACTTCGTCACTAGATGGCGCCACCATAACATTTTTCTTTCTCTCTGGACGCAATTCTGAATTCTACGCAGACGAAGTTGCGGGTTTCCACCCGCAACGTGTCAAAAATACATGCAATAATTAAATTTATTTTATGACTTATCCTACTTACTTAATATGAAATTAATGAAGTATGAAAACCATCGATTTCGCAGGCTCCTATCTTGCTGCTTCCGTGAAATTCGTATTTACAAAGGCACTTTGTATTTATTTTGTATGGAAAACAAATATGGCTTCCTATTTCATGCTTAGGTGCTCTGTTAACAAACGTAGCTATTGTGACCAATTTTAATTCTCTTTGTAAACGTGTAGACTTGAACATGTTAATAATATGTCTGAGTAAATATGAGATACGCAAGCAAACAATTTAATATTGTCGCTGGCATTCAATTTCTATTGTTTTCTGCGTCGAATTTGAGTTTGCTGTGTGCACATTAACGCCACCATCCGTTTTTGTGTTATTTCTTTAATTTTGAAACATATTAAAGATACATAATGTTAAAAAAGTGCGTATAAAACGTTTATAGAACAAGTATAGAATATTGAAAAAATCCGATCTACAATTGTTTTTTTTTTTCAGTTTTCCATAACCCCTCAAACGCACTTTTTTAACACCCTGTATAGGATCATTCTGTAATGCCTGAAAATAAATTAGCTGTGCTTTTACTCATAAAACTAATCGGCTTTCCCTAATACACCTATATTCAGTTCGTAAACAAACTTTTTGAATTCACATACAAAGACAGGGAGTAAGCTGGTCGATTAGTTTAAAAGGACCAAACTTTTTTTTCGTAAAATGAGTATAGGTTTATTCGGTTTCATGAGTAAATAATACAGTTACAAAATTTTCAGGTGTTGCAGAATGACCTACATATACAGTGTGTTAAAAAAGTGCGTTTGAAATTTTAGGGGTTACCCAGAATCAAGTAAGTAATTCTGGATTCACTATTCAGGTTCATTATTCAGAATCAAGTTAATACTAACTTCTATACAGAATACAGGAAAAATATTTAAAAACTCCGATCAACATATTTTTTTTCAGCTGACCGCGATGACAAGTACGGGGAACCAGGTGCCATTTCAGTCCCTTTTCTTCCAAACTTTCCAATGTTCAGCGCACTCTTAAATACTTATTTTTGGTTGACCATTTAGATGTGAAAATTTGCAATGCAAAATCCACATCTGTCACTTTGATTATAACTAACAACAATTTTGAAGGGAGCGTCGCAAATGTTTAAATCATTTGGTGTCCTGTTGAAGGACCCAACTTTACCAAACTCGGCCTGTCCGGACTGGCAAGTCTCTGGTGTGAAAGTTATCTTGCGATTTTACAATGTCCACTGTTTCTACATTTTTATGTTAGTTAAAAAACCGGCAAGTAGCGATTTTATCCGAGCATTGCCAGGTTTTCCCGTAAAGCGATGTTTGGATCGCGATCTTACAGTTTGAAACAGTTTTTTTTTTCGTAAAAAGAAAAACGATTTTAATGTTTCTTTTGCGTTGATTCTAAATGTTTCTTTTCATATTGTAAATTATTACAATTTTTTGTGTACAATAAAGTATACTAATTTTATCTGAGCTTACTGTAATAGAGTGAGTAAGAAATAAACCTACATTTGCATAAATTTCGGAATTTCGTGCAATTACGCGGTTTATTCATAAAATTACAATTATGCTATCTAACAGTGACTTCTACATTATGAATTAACAATCTAGGCCTGCCAGAAGCTCTGAAACTATTTCAATAGTTACTTCGCTTAATCCAGAGACCTATCGTTAACTTAATTTCCAAAACCAACAGAGCAGTTTACAATTAGTTTATTCAAGATTATGTACTCATTGTTTTATGTATGAGAGATACTTCAATATATAGGGTGTTAGAAAGGTGTGATAATACTTTAAGGTTGGCTTTTACCCATCAAACTGAACAACTTTTGTTCTACAACTTTGTTGAAATCGCAAAGAAATTTTCGGACTTTTCATACAAACTTGGATTGCCAGCTGATCGATTTGTATGAAAAGTCCAAAAAAAAATTTGCGATTTGAACAAAGTTGTAGAACAAAAGTTGTTCAGTTTGATGGGTAAAAGCCAACCTTGAAGTATTATCACACCTGTTACAGCCTGTATATATTCCTTTTGGGGCGTAGAAACAGGGATAATTAATTAAGTCAAGATGTTTTTTTATGATTGTTTCTTGTTTATAGTGTAAAAGAGAAGATTAAAAGAAGCTAGGTAGATAGTAAATCCTTTTCTTTTACATGGTGTAATCAAATATGTATAGGACCCGTTAGCTGGTGCTTCTACTAATCAAACTGAACAGATTTTCGTCTACGACTTTGCTGAAATAGAAAAATAAAATGAAAAACCTTTTGGTAAATTTTTATTTCATTTTGACGTTTTAAGGTTAACAAGTTTTTGTTTAATAAATACAGGTGGTAAAAAAAAAATTCGGGCAATATTTTAACTGTGCCTTCTACTCATCAAACTGAACATTTTCCCCAAGAAACTTATACTCAAAAAGAAAAACAAAATTTTTGGACTGAAGAGTCCAAAAATTTTGTATGAAGATACAAATCCAATTCATACAATAGCTAGCACCATCTTATCTAAGTCTTGCCGCCAACATCAATGTTAACAGCATTGATGTGTTCCGGCATGAAGATAAGATAGCCAGTTCCCCATTGCGTTGGGGAATCTTGGTAAGCCCGCTTCCATCTTCGGCATCATCGTCACTTACCATCAGGTGAGATGATGCCAAGGGCTTACCAATTGAGGGTAAAAAAAAAACCGTCAGCTGCTTGATGAATTTTGTATGGGAAGTCCAAAATTTGTTTTGCTTTTTGACCATGACTATCTTGAGGAAAGTTGTTCAGTCTGATGAGTAGAAGCCATAGTTAAAATATTGCGAAACATTAATAATAATAATATTTGGCACAAATCACACACGATCATCTGGCCCCAAACTAGGATTCCCTGTATCTTGGGACCCAGAGACTGATATACATACAGATATACTTTTAGATACATACATATATAGATAAAATACACCCAGACTCAGAGCAAACAATTCTGCTCATCACAGAAAATGTGGGGATCGAACCCACGACTCTCGGATCAGAAGGTCAGGATCGCTAACCACTTAGCCACCGAGTCAGTCAGCACAAATATAGTAGTATAGTATAGCACAAAAGTTGTTTTTGTTTAGTATGTTGAGTAGAATGTTTAATTTCAGCGGGTACTATTCCTATTATTTTACACTATGTATAATGGCGATACACGACAATCTATTTTAGTTTATCACGTCGATACGATTTCATGAGAGGAAACATGAAAGACCGTATTACATGATCATTCAGAGTAAAATTAATCTGAGGGATACTTAAAGGATCCATACAGAAAGGGTTTCAATATCTCAGAGTAAATATAATAACGTACAACAATATCCTATTATATTTACAAAAGTTTTGCCTGCCTCATCAGTTTCGGGCAAAATTTTCCCTTATTCGTAAACGGAGGACAGATCCGTCCTCACACAAGCACCTCTAAAATCAATTACTCACTGTACCGTATCTAACAAATGGGAGCATTATGTAAACAGTACTGATCTACACAGAATCGGTATCGGCGTACTTAATCAGACCATTTTCCTCGAGGATAGGGATGCCCTTAACGAAAGGAAGTTATCGAGTAGCCCCAGAGTAATAAATTTTGCTACTGACAATAGGGTTCCGGGCCCCGGAAAGCGTGTAGGCATGGGAGAGAGGATTATCGATATCGATAGTAACGTTCAACTTATTTTGGTGTTTCGCATTGGCACATATTCAGAACAAGATTTTCTTTTGTTATTCGGTGAAATTCTAGACTTCGTTATTCTATTGTAACATGCAAAGTCATTTTTCCGTTTATCAGACGCGTAGTAAAAGTACATTTAAATGAATATATAGGTGTATATGTGATATGTATATCAGCCAGTAACGTTATTGTTTTATAGGTACAGATAAATAAACAAAATAGAAATAAATCTACTCTGACAGTTGTCTTTATATCGACACAAGACAATGAGACTATAGCTTACCAAAGAAAACTATCGACAAATGCTTAACTAACACAGAGATTATAGGTACATCACTAATGCGTGCTTTTGCGGTCTTTGATATTAACAATTCTGTTTGCCAACTAAAATATAGTCTTCTTCTTCTTATCAAGTGGTACAGTTTTATCGTGCTATCACAAGAGATATAGCGTTACTAAGAGTATGCATATACAGTGAAACCTGGATAATTGGGACATCAAGGGACCTGCAAATTTGTCTCACTTAAAGAGGTATCCCACTTACCCAGTGTCTCAGATATCCAGGTTCAAATAAATATCTGTATCATTTACAGAGGGTTCCATTATTAGAGGCGAAAATAGAGTTTATTTCAGTTATAGAGGTGGGATTATTAAATAAAACACACAAGAAAGTCCCAGTTAGAGAGGTAATAAATTGATGTTATCTCAGTTACAGAGGTTACTTACCTATGAAGTTCAAAAAACAATTTAGAAAAAGTATTCTTTAAAGTGTAGTCTCAGTAAAAAAAAAAACACTCGCTGTCTCAATTATAGAGGTAATTATGGCGATAAAATCGAAAGAACTAATCCCAGATATTTTTGTCCCAGAGGTTTTTTGTCCCACTAACAGAGGTAATTCAGTGCAAAAGGTTCGGGACCTCAGCATGAGTCCCAGCCAGCAGGTTTCTCACTTATCCAGGTCCCACTTAACCAAGTGTTACTGTATTTTTATTTTTATTTATTCCAATACAAAAAATATTACAAAATAAGTACATAACAACTCCATTAAGCCGAAAGGGTTTGTGTTGGTATTGGTAACCATTTGCATGCTACAGTCGAAAAATAATTACATCCACATAGTTTTGAATAGCGACATTTTGTACATGTTTACACATTTTATATTAACATTTTTAGTATAGGTTCTAAGTACGTTATGTAAGTACCTTATATCCAAAATAAGACGAAAATATGTCCTACATTAATATAATGCATACGGACACAGTATGATTGATATATGATCGAAATTAAAGAAAGTCATAGGCATATTGATTTCCTTTAGAATATTATACAGGCTGTAACAAAATTGGTGTAGGACCCGTTAACTGGGGATTTTAAGTTGTTCAGTACGATGAGTAGAATCCCCAGTTAACGGGTCCTACACCAATTTTGTTACATCCTGTATAGTTTGTTACGAGAAGTATTTTTTTTGCAGAATATACTATAAAAAAGTAAAATATACAGGGTGTAAGCGACATGTTTCCGAAAACTTTAAGGGTTTGCTCAGTAGACGAAACTGAACAACTTTCCTCAAGATTTTTTTTCAGGAAAGAAAAAAATCGCCTTCTCCATACAAAATTATAAACTTGATTGGACAGTTCGTATGGAGAAGCCTTTTTTTCGTTTCCTGAAAAAAAATATTGTGGAAAGTTGCACAGTTTTGTCTACTGAGCAAGCCCTTAAAGTTTTCGGAAACCTGTTCCTTACACCCTGTATGTAAAATATTAGATTATGTAAAGAACAAAATTATTTTTGTGTTTATACACGAAGAGTCCCCAGCTTATGTTCCTCAGCTATTGATGGTAGAGATTTTTCGAAAAACTTGAAGTAACTTTTTTTTCCTACGGCTTAGCGTGCCTTGCGAAGCACAAAAACGATAGAAATAAATACCACTAACAGTCAAACCAATCTACCTGATGACCGTGTTTGTAGTCAGTTAACTTGCATGATCGACACGCCCACGCAAGCCACACTGAGCCAGGACCGCTCAGTTTCAACCTCAACACTTAAAACATAATGATGAAATTCAAACCACCCTAAAATGGCGACGGAAAATGGAATTCCAGATTGTTTTTAAATCGGCCCCATTTTTGGGCTATACCGTATATTAACCCGTTCGCGACAACTGTCCTTAAACTGGCAAGAAAATAAATAATGGCCTCCAGCTAACCAGTCGCCCGCCGCTGAAGAGTGATGGTGTGAAATAGAACACTTAATAAATGACCACGGGAAAAATACTGGAACTGTTTTTGTTACCTACTTCCCACATTTTCGTTTTTTTTTGTTGAAAGCTTTAAGTTTAGATTTTTGTTTTGAAAATTAGGAACAAATCAGTCGCAGTGACAGATTCCGAGCGAGCAAAAGGGATTAGTGCGCGTTTCTATCAAAAAAATAGATATTTTCAATACGGCGTAGCAATAAAGTTCCTTTTGTTCTTTAATATTTTAGATGCATAGAATGTAACAAAATATTTGTAGAAAATAACATCTTTTAGTGGAGTGACCAAATAGTGGTAACTATCTTATGTAAGGCTCAGAAAATGGCCTACCACCAACAAAACAAATTTTAATATTCAATGGAGTTCCGTCCCCTAGATGTTGGGCAAACTAAAGTTTTCATATAAAAAGACAATGGGTAAAAGCGTACCCAAACACAAACTGAATTGTAGCATTATGAACTATGTCGGTATGAATTGCCCTAATAGAGTAGATTAATTTATCCTAAGAGCGGTTGTCAAAATTCATATGGAGAAAAAACCTACGAAAATCAGTTCATCTTTCAACAATTTTTTTTTTCTTCAAGTGAAATAAGGCATACTGAGACTACACCATGAGGGCAACAAAGACCAACATAGTTCATATTGCTACAGTGCACTGGGTACCGTGCCCATACAAAATTACCCATTCTCCTTTAGACCTGACAGTCCTAACATACGCACCAACTAGCTACCCGAAAGGAGAATTATAGATTCGCAAAAACCTGCATCTGAAAATCAATTTTTCTTTTCGCGTTTCAATAGTCAGGCATTTATTTATTGCTATTATAAGCATACCAGAATTCTAAGCCCTCTTCCATCTCGGCATCATCATCACTTACCAATAAAAAAAAACAATATACAGGGTGTAACAAAATTGGTGTAGGACCCATTAACTGGGGATTCTACTCGTCGTACACAAAAAAAAAATTGGACATTTCATATAAATTGGTCAATCTGTGTTGCCATTTTTGTATGGAGTGTTCAAAAAATTTTTTTGAGCAAAGTCGTAGAACAAAAGTTGTTCAGTACGATGAGTAGAATTCCCAGTTAACGGGTCCTACACCAATTTTGTTACACCCTGTATACACTGCAGTTATTGATTTTCTATTGCATTTATTTTTATCTACAATTGGTTAGCTTGTGGAATCATGTCACCGAAATCTTTTTCATTTCCTCAAAATGTGTAAAAAAATACTTGAGGGTAAAGTAAACAAGTAGGTCGGAAGGTTTAACCTTTTCGTAAAGGGTTGACAATTAAATAAATGATGTACACTGAAGTTCAAACAAAGGGTACGCGATAAAGTTTCAGTTAAGTTAATGCGAGAACCCAACTTGGGATACGCTCTCTTTATTTTGAGTTTAAGAATTTCCTTACATAATGTCAGGAAATGATTGATTGTCATCATTTCATTCATTCACGGCTGAATACATGCCTATCAACTCTCTCTCTTCTACTTACCATTATCCCGGCTGGAGCCTGGGTCCGCTTTCCTACTCAATCTACTCCACTTTGCCCGATCTTCAACATCCTCTTCAGTGAGGTCATTTTCTCTCATGTCCGCTCTCACAACATCAAGCCAGCGCTTCCTGGGCCTTCCACGCGATCTAGGGCCATCAACGATAAGTTCAAGGCATCTTTTACCGACGTACTCTGGCAGTCTGCGGCTTACATGCCTATTAACTAATTCAGAAAAATCTCTTTCTTCTTATTTTTGCCCATCAAGCACGGTAACGGGTCAATCTTTTTTAATTTTTCCTCAACTTTGACATCACACCCCGGACACTTCATACAAATATCGCATTATTGTTTACTACATAGAAATGACACTTCTTCATGTCTGTACACGTGTCAATGCTTGTGTGAGTATCTAGGGCTGCTTAGGCTAAGGCTAATTGGTCATACCGCCTTGTCGTAGGTATATATAATATATAAATGCTCTCTCAAATAGCTTTCAGAGAGCGGTAGGGAGTGTCCATGCTATATAATGTCCCTATACTGTGGTTGACATTGACAGAATTGTTGGGCCCGAAGCGACGAGAAAATGCCAAAAAAAAACAAGCCTACCCCAAAAGATTTCCACGCCGTCCGGTAAACTTTCTGACTACTCAAAAGCAGCTTAAGTTAATAATCCTTTAAGCCGCTAAATTGACTTATTCGTTATCGGGGAGTAATAAAGGTCTCGATATCTTTTATCCCGGGATTAAAGCCTTATTGTGCGGTAACAATTTTGGTAAAACGTTGTGTATTTTAACTAAAGTTCGGACACATTAAATATAGGATTTTGAGGCTTTTAATTATTGCCAGGCCAACCAAGGTTGGTTTCATTTATGGTTCAGAGATGTAGTTTATTTCCATAATGTCTTACCCTGGGACATAAAACACTATATTATGTAAATGACAAAGATATATGAACGTTCATAGATTATCCAGTTCACAATTGTATTAATGAAATTTTTTTTTTTTTTTTTTTTATGTGATAGGTGGCAAACGAGCAGACGGATCACCTGATGGTAAGCGATTACCGCCGCCCATGGACACCCACAACACCGGAGGAGTCACAAGTGCGTTGCCGACCTTTGAAATGGGATGGGGGATGGGGGAATGTGGAGGGGGAGGGGGGGTTGGTTACTGACATACATTGTAAGTAATAGAAAGTGGGTACTTATTAGCCAAACAAATATTAAAATTTATTGTATTACAGATAAACTTTGTGATAATATTTATCGTTTGTCAAAAATGCAGTTTGTGATTGTAAAAATATTTAAAAAAAAACATCCTTACTTTTCATGTTGCAAAGGGATTTTACACCCAGTATAAAAAAAAGTTATTATTGAGGCTTTTTTACTAAAGTTCTAGAGTGCGACCGCGCACTGAAAGATGCAGTGAGGCAGGCCTCCGACTCGGTGGACCGACGACCTGGTGAAGGTTGCGGAAAGCCGCTGGATGCGAGCAGCGCAGGATCGGTCGGCGTGGAAACCCTTGGGGGAGGCCTTTGTCCAGCAGTGGACGTCTTTCCGCTGATGATGATGACGAGACTTTTTTCTACTGTAAATAGTAAGGTATGACAACGTTATTTAAAATTTTCGTTTCTATAGTCATGGCCGAAATGTTTATAGATTAAAAATTGCACATGCACATCCATTAAAAAAAGGCCAATCAAAACAGCTTAAGATCGTATAATTTATCTTGATGCTTTCCTCTACCCTATCCATCAACCTAATTCGAGCCGTAAGACGTTACTCAACTGGAAGTCTTAGCTCTGACGATAATAACCCAAAGCATTCTATTGCAGAAGGCATATCTCGGGAAAGTTAGGCTACATATTAAAATGGAGTTAAAATGGAGTCCGGATTGATAATTTATAACTTGTATCTTGTATGGTCATCTCTTTAGTATACCTTCACTGGGAAAACGCTTCGCTTGGATGGTGCAATGACTGGTCCACTGGGCTACAGTATATAACAATATTTATACTGTTGTACAGTAGGACTAGTCCGATCGTTTCACATAAGGAAGTCGTGAGTTCGATGGTCCAACTTTATAGGACTTGGTTTAGTTTGTAGTAGGACATTTTCTGAGATCTCCTGGATAGCGACAACTATCTTCAATGTTAATAGCACAAAAAGGTATAAGGGACTTAACTGGACTTTTTACTCATTACAATAAACAGCTTTTGCTCTACGAGTTTGTTAAAATGACAGAAAAATAGGACTTCCTATACAAAAGTTGGCAGCTCAGATTATCAATCAATCTATCAATAAAATAATCTTTATTGTATACCATATACGTAAAAGGAGTAGGTATACGCAGAATAATAGGAATAAAAAATCTAAATATATATATGTGCAATAAAAATTTATCGTTTCACCACTATAATTGTCGCTTTGGGCATTTGTACCCGTTAAGATGTAAGGTAAGTGACCCAAATAAGGCCTACCTTATTTTTATCTTGACGTGATTAGTAGGTTTTTAAGAAAAACTCACTCATCTTTCGAAATATTAATCTTTATTTATTAAACTTTAAAATAAATATAGTTGAAACGTTAAAAATACAAAAATCAGACTTCTGTGAATCAAAATATTAAAAAAGTCATTTGGGCCTTATTGGGAGACCCATGCCGCAATAAGGCCTTTCATACTAAAAGAAAGAAAAAACAATCATTAAACTTCAGTTACTAAAATATATCAACGTAATATTATCTAAATTTAGTAAGATCCTTTAGTAATCATATTTGGGCGTTGTAATCAGTCTTGATAATCGTCTCGACATATTATCCTTCCTTTCTTCATTTTCTTCAAGCAATCTCCTGAACAGTAAATATTTTATCAGCAGGGGTTAAGCCAACACACAGCTCATGATACCTTCCAGATATTACAAGCAAGACATTGCCGCATGTCATCCATTCGATATTATTTGCACTTATATTATTTTGATAGGCCTTATTTGGACATGTCGTATGTGTAAGAAAAAAAAATATTACAGAAAATACACTGAAAAAATCGCGTATTAATTCTTATGTAGGGGTTACTAAACTTTTAAACTAAATAACACACAAAAAAAATCTCGGCATGCGTGCAAAAATATCAAAATACTTACATCATTACCTGTAGAAATTTTATAAAACAAGCGTATTCTCCGCGTCCCGACAGTTTTCGACTACTTGTTCCGACATACTCGTGGTAAGCGGCGCCGCTATTCTTGTATGTGTCAGATACATCCTTAGGCACACCACTGTAAACTTTCGCGGTTATTTGAAATGTCTAAGTGGGAAATTTGAAACCTAGGCCTTATTGGGGCATAGGCTTTATTTGGGTCTCTTACCTTATGTTTTTTGGAATAAATAAATAATAATAATAAACCTCGTGCAAGCAGATGCCGACAAGAGGTTGCGGTACCTGAACCTGGCGCACGAGGTTACGGATGTGTGGCAAGTGCAATCCACTGAAATCATTCCTGGTAGTCCTGTCCGTAAATGGTTTGATTCCAGCTGACAGATCGTAACCTTAGGCAGCTGGGACTTCGAGGCAGACCGATAATAGCGGCTATGCAAAAGGCAGTCCTCCTCGACAATGCCCGGATTGTCCGACGCTTTCTCTCCTCGTCGCACTGACCTCCAGCCGACTGTGCTTCTGCGGAGTAGCTCCTACCACTTCGCCTAGCGCGAAGTGGTCAGAGTAGCCCAAATTCATGTTTCAAAATAATAATTTTAAAATGCCTTTAGCGGAAAAGTCAAACTTACCTCATTGGTCCTTAACAAAATAAAGATTTGCACCGGTGGACAAAAAAAGATTAACTCAAGGTTTGTTGCACGACTTTGGAAAAAAATAACTCAATGTAGCAAAAAAAAAAAAAACTAAATCAAAAGTTCAAAAACTGTGTGCTTACTGTTTATGATATTTCTTTGGTGGTTTTCAAGTTTTTTGTTTTTAGTGTTCAGAAGTTTTGTAGACTGAGTTATTTTTTCAAAAGTCGGGCAACAAAACTTGAGTCAATTTTTTATTCCACTAGTGTATTTATAAAATATTTATTTTCAATAGGGTTAGATAAATAAATGTTATTTTGTACAGAGAATTAGCTATTAATTCCAAGATCTATTTCAAAATGAAATAAATACTCTTTAGTATGAGATTTCAAAAGATTTCCTATCAATAGAACGTGATCTTGTTTCTAGTTACTTTAGTCTCAATAAAAGCTGCCTTCTGCTATTTCATTTTCAATATTACTCCTAAAATAGGCCAATTCTAAAGCTTTATTTTTGTGAATTCAAGATGAAAGCTGATGACAGACGTACCTACAAAATTGCCGAAAATGAGCCTTAATGTAGACCAGCGATTAGGTACAGACAGAAACATAATAACGGTGTATTATAAAATAATAAAAAAATTGAATATCAACAAACAAACTTAAACTCATTTTTTTTTTATTTAAGTAGATGCTTAAAACATTCTTTAAAATCGCCATGTTTCTTCCTACCATGCGTAACTTGGTTTCGGGAAGTGTAAGTGAAGCGATAATAAACTTTTTTTTTAAAGTCTTAATTTCTATTACATTTGATATATCAACAATAAAGTTATGATCTGGAGGATCTATACATGCCAAAATGTCTTTGTCATTTACATTTGTAGTAATCTTTAGAGCTTTTTTTATTTATAGTTGGTAAGCACTTGGAATCATCTCACCTTGTAGTAAGTGATGATGTTGAAGTGGGCTTACCAAGACATGCCAAGACCCAACGTAATGGGGAACCGGCTATCTTATCTCCGTGCCGGAACACATCAATACTTTAACATTGATGTTTGGTGGCAAGACTTAGATAGCTGGTAGTGAGCCAAGCGTACTCAGAAAATGTCCTACCACCAACCAAACCGAGTCCTACAAGTTGGACCGAGCGCACTAGCCCCTGTACCACAGATGCGGCTCAAACAATTTTTATTTAATTATTATTAAATTTAAGTAAACTACACAGTGGGACTTCAAAAATGAGACTTAGGTGTACATTTATTAAGGGAGTTTCAAACTGTAATTTGCGTCCGCGCTGCCTTTAAAATGGCGCCCAACTCGAGACACCTGTCATACCCTAGTTCTACCCGCATAAGAGAGAAGGCCGCAATGTATATGAACTAGGTCAAATTTTTGAAGTCTTAAATATATATAGTGGTACTCAATGAATTTACGAGTATTTTTGTTGTACTAAAATAAATAGAACTGAACTATTTTATTATGAACGAGTTTAGTTAGTTGTTAGAAAATATCTTTAGAGGTGGTAGAAGTACCAAGTATTTTTAATAGAAAAGTTCCTTAACTGGGCGAAAAGGTGTATTAAAATTTGTATTGAAAAAAAGGATTTACATAAGAAATAGTTCTATGTAGTACAAAGTTCCTACCACGAGAAACTTGTACTTTATACTCAACGTTTCGGGGGGGGGGAGGGGGGAGTGTTACGTGTGAGAATGAACACTTTCTATTACCTGCATTTTTATCACACCTGGCCCTAAATTGGATTACTTATTTTATGCATTCCAGAGACTGATATATATTTACGTTTTAATTATAAACATATATATGTACAGATTTCATACACTCAGACACAGAGCATACAAATCTGCTCATCACAGAAATCTTTTTCCTTGGTGGGAATAGTACCCACAACCCTCGGATCACTTATCAAGTGCCAAGAGTTTGAGCCATTGCGCCATCAATTCAGTTGTAACTGTCAAATTGGAACAGATGCCCTGTTTAACACACATTCGAACTCTCGGCAGCTTCTGTAGTCTTTGTATGAACATAGTTAATTCTGTACTAATTGATGCATTAGCCACCTCCGGACCCAATCTAAAGTTCTCCACTGTCTGGTACAGTTGACCGCAGTTTCGAACCACGTTAGAATAGTTCTCAAGAAAGTAGTTAAAGTAACAAAGTTAAATAATTCCGAATTAGTTCTGTGAAAGGAATTAGGCTGATCCTAGATAATTGAAGGATTTCAAAGGTTATAACAGATTTTCTGAGATAATTACTTACTTACTTCGTCTACGATTTGTGGAAGTTTTCGCGAATTGACTTAGGGTTCTTTGGGAAAGTTGTTTAGATTTAATTGGTAGAAGCAACAGTTTAAATAGTATTAGCTTATTTTGTTACATCTTATATCGAATGTTATATTATTATGTCAAGTAAAAGTAAGTTTAGTGAAAAACTGTATCATTTCGACGTGACATGCTGTTGGCGGCAGGCATAAAGCCAACAGTCGGTATCGTCATAATTTAATAAGATTAACCTAAGGAATTGTGTCTGTTCAATAATTTTAAATAAAATTCGAGACCGGACGAGTTTTTGATTGAAACTCCTTGGTTACATTACATTACATTTATACACTATGGCCGTATGTTTGATATATATTTACAATATTCTCTAGTTATCCTGTCTGTGTCACATCTCAGTCTCTTACATGAATTAAAAGACAGCAAAGAAAAAAAAAGTTTAGTCTGAGCAATATGGCGTATACCAAAAACTATGTATTTAATAACAAGTTAAAAAATCACCTGTATTTTTTATTTGTTTCACGTATTTCGATTTTTATGTTGCCGACTGTACCTTACTTTCATAGCGCCAGCATAGTCGAGTGGTCAATTTTGGGGAATATTAAATTGTATCTAGTTACTAACTTAGACATCTAAGTAGGTATACCTGTATTACCTAAGTTTTGGCACCTGTTCTTATCTTGGGAGTCCTGGCTTGAGAACTTCAGACGCGTCAGGACTCGACGGACGAAAGGTGTTTTGCCTGTTTGTCTTCATACATTCAGACCTTTGTCTCGTGTGTGGTTTTCTATTTTAAAGTATTAGCAACGCATATCGTCCCCCCTGCAGAGGCATGCGTCTCTTCCCATACTTCGGGAAAGTTAGGCCATACACCACACACGGGGGCAAAGTCCGGATTGGTGGAGGTTGTGGGGCTAGTGGCCAACCTATTTTAAAGTACCTACAACAAAGTATCCTAAGTATTGTACAACTAACTTACTTTTGAGTTTTTTATTTTATTGTTAACTCCTTTTTTGGACTTCACAAGAGTTTTAAATATGTATCTTTATAGTTGTTGTTGATGGGGTGGGGAAATAGCTATAAGTATTTTCTGAGCGAAATTCCAGTAAGTGAAAATCTAGAGTGAAAGGCGTGAAATTAAAATATTTTTATCAATAGAGTTTCTTCACTATTATTCCGTTTGGTATTTCACGGATGATCCTAACATCCAATAAAAAGCGTTATTTTTGATACCTCGCGTTGAGACTGGTTGACAGCGTGTTTCAGTTGTCTGTCAGAAAATATCTCATTCGCAAAATAGATATTCTCAAAAAAAAACCTACATTTATGACTTTTGAATTTGTTTACTATTACCCTCTCTCTTTCTTATTGTGTGGCACAATTTAACCGTCCTATCCACAAGGTATAGGCGGAAAGGTTATGTATGTATATATATATATATATATATATATATATATATATATCAATGAACTATATAATAATATTTGTGTACATGCTGTTCTGCCATCTCAGCTACAATTTCTCCTTAACCCGGATCTGCTGGAAGAAATTTCTACTAGAAATAAGCTGCACCCTTTGTGTATATTTTATGTTAAGCCTGTGTATTATGTCTATTATGTGTACACAATAAATTGTAAAATAAAAAATAAAAATAAATAAATAAAAGGTATATACTATTATCCTAGCTGTATGTTTTGATAGATATTTACAATATTCTGTTGTTATCCTGTTTGTGTCACATCTCGGGCAAATAGTTTCGCTCAATGACACCAATCAGAACTATGGAATGTAGACTGCTTTATTATCTCACTAATATCTCATCTCATCTCACTAATATTATAAATGCGAAAGCATGGATGTTTGTTTGTTCCACTTTCACGCCGAAATTACTGAACGGATTTGGATGAAATTTGGTAGGTAAATAGATACGAGTAAAGCACTCGGCTAACACATAGGATACTTTTTATCCCGGATAACTTAAGGGTTCCCGAAGGAATGCTTAAAATGTGTGGCGCTAACATAACATTTTCTTTCTCTCTGGACCCAATCTTAAAGTCCATCCAGACAGTCGCGGGCGGAAGCTAGTATTTAATAAGTGTGTAAATATATTTTAAGAATGTGACGCTATGACTCCACGCACAGGGACTGAGTCAGGATGGATGGAGTTTGTGGTCCAGCCAACCCAATTTAGAGGTTTTAAAGCCTATATAAGGCCTGCGACACGGCTTAACCACTGCTTTCAATGACAGCAACCGGTACGAAAGGTTTCGATGCGTAGCACGAAAATCGTCCAGACAAATGTGTCACTAACAGTAAAAACCTATCCAAGTAAAACATATCTGTAGTCAGCTAACCTGCGTGATTGACGTGAACAATCAAGCCTCACTGAGCTACAGTCACTTCGCCATTAAATAAACAAGGTATATATATCTCTCCTAACTTTGTGTGAAACTTAAACTTAAGAGTCAGGAAATTCAATAATCCCTCCTCTATATATTCATTTTTTATTCAGCTGTAATTTGCGAAGACCCTTCCAGCCCTTCATGGGACCGTGACCCTATTCTGCAGGGTCAGATCCTATCGCCTGTCCCTACAAAGGGCAGAGTTATGAAGTAAATGAGAGGTTAACTCAATCTTCTTGTCTGGTCAGTGCAACTATATTTCGTTGCTTTTATCTGATCTGACTCAACGATGTGGAGATACGTGAATGTTTTGACCCGTTCATTTCCAGAAGTGATATATGATTCTAAATTGCATGCACAGAACAACACAATTACGGGTAAAGGAGGTCAGGGGTCGATTTGCGGGGTCCACATTGTGGGACTTGGTTTTTTCGTGAAGAATTTTCTGAATCCATCTGGCTACATACCACTATCTCATTTAAGTCTTGCCGACAAATGTTGTTATATTGATTTGTTCGCGCATGAGATAACATAAGCTTGTTCTCCATTGCGCTGGAAAATATTAGTAAGTCCGCTTATATTTTTAACATCATCATAACTTCGAAATTTTCAAACTGTCTTTACATATTTTAATGTTATATTGTATGGTATTCTTAATTTAATTTTGTTTTGTGTTTATTTTTGTGTGTAAGCAATGTATATGAATTTATTATTATTCGAAATAAAATTAATATTATTATAACTTATCGGGTTAGATAGTAACCCAAATGTAGATGTAAAGAAAAGGTTTGCAGATTCGTAATAAAGTATCGCTACATCTTGTACACGAAAAATATGTATATTAAATCTTATTTAAGGCCATTACGTATAACCTACAGATATATTAAATGAAAAACTGCTTTTGTATGCCAAATATATATTTAAATACAATTTTATTGCGAAAATCAAAGCAGAAATGTACTATTAAGTATTTTGTTACTGTAGATGAGTCAGAACCAACAGCAGACCTGACAAGTCATTACTAATAAATTATACTTACGCCTGACCAGTCGCTACAAAATTATTACGTTATTTGTCGTCTGACCCAGTGTTTTTCAACCTGTGGATATTTACCCCCTGAGGGGTCGTGAAGCCTTCCTAAAGGGGTCGCGGGAAAAGAAAAAGTAAGTGGTTATAGGTCCTACACTGCAATGAAAAATACGATTTCAGTGAGAAGGCTCGTCCTGTTTATTTTTTAACAATTTGACAAAACGTCATTCTATTTTGGAGACGTTTATAAGTAAATCATTTTCTAATTGAAGAAAATTATAAACGTAGTCTTTCAAATCACTAACATTTTGTATTTTTATGGCCCTAGGGGGGGTCGCAAGAATTTTTAACTTGTAAAGGGGTCGGGTATTAAAAAAGGTTGAAAAACTCTGGTCTGACCAATCAAAACAAAATTTTCGCCTGACCAATTGCCACTAAATCAACCCATACAGAATACCTTATATTATCAAACTTAAGAAGTTATGTAAATAATCCCAAATATACCTCCATACCTTATAAACCTGGTAGACACATCGATACACATAAAGCTTTTTTTGGTGTTGTGATTTCTCTTTTTTTTAAGGAATTCGATTCTCCTGGAACCCCAGAGGGGTACCTATATAATATAGCATTTCTTTTGTGATCTGGCTATGGCTAAGGGTAAATACATCAAAGCCAATACAATACTTTTTCATTTCCTGTGAGGATCGCTTTCATCTTAGATCAATCGCTATAAACGTGTGTTGTTGATGATCTGAAATTGAGTTCCTAAAATGGTTCTAGAACTTAATTATATTCGATATGCAAATAAGTTAAGAGCGTACTCCCATATCAAAGGCCGGCAACGCACTTGTGACTCCTCTGGTGTTGCGGGTGTCTATGGGCGGCGGTAATCGCTTACCATCAGGTGATCCGTCTGCTCGTTTGCCACCTCTGCCATAAAAAAAGAATCTTTAGACTAATTAATTCCACCTCTATGATTTTCTAACGCATTAATGGTCCGTAGATTGTTATTACCCAATACCTACCAAATACTAACACTCATGTTCCTTTATTGGCTATCCTTGCAAGCCGTGTGTCATCAAAGGCGTTTGGTCGAGACAGCGTTATATATCGGTTGCTTAGTAGCTTTTGGTTACTTGTAGACTTTGGTTCCTTAGAATGAATTCCACTCTTTAGGAGGTTTTCGTAATTTCGATCAATAAAGCTTTTAAAATAGCAAAAACTACGGTACTATTTACTTAGTTAAGGTTTCAGTGTTATTTTCAATGAACTTGACAAGGCCTTATATGTAGTTGAACATGTCGACAACTATTGTGCAGAATTGCACCTTTTTTAATACGTTATTTTTAATTTTTATGTTCTCTTTGATACTGTCTTTTTGACTTTGTCTTCTCTTGTTTTTATTGCTTCGAATATACTACTCCAGTTTTCGTAAACTAGAGTCTCTTATTTCTCAATACAGCCTAGTGAGCTAAAACTATTATTAACTACTGAAAAACGAATACTTATTGAGACCCATTTAATTTACGTCAGCCAAAAAAGGCAATGATTTAGTTTTCATCATCATATCATCCAGAAAATGACCATTTTTAAAAAAAGAGCTTTTCCAGAGGCTTAGCGTGATTCTAAACCACATTCTTAGATTATCATTCTCAGCTACAAAATACCAAATACCACTGTTCTGTAGTGTTCCCGCGTAGCACCCAATTAAGAGGGTCATGTCCTGGACTTGTCAGTCGGCAGTGAGACAATTAGTTAAGGGAGAGGCTATCGAGTGGAAAGAATGAGTAGCGAGGTGATAGATAACAGATGGGGATACCTAACGAAATTTATTAAACATTTATTAAATATTTATTAAACAAAAAAAACTGTTGGAAATATATTCCATGACACTATCAAGGGACTAAGATAACGAAGGGAGAAGAAACGAAGTGACATTAATTGGATGACATCTCGCACTGCAAAATATATCAAGCCGTTAAAGCTTCAGGCATACTTCGTTTGTTCAGCGAACAAAAGAGGATTTTGGTCTCCGATATCAAATGCCACCGCTTTGTCCTATCTTGCATCATAATCTCGATTAACATATACATTTATACAGGCTCCTAAAAAACCTAAAAAAAAATAACAATTTTCTCTACTCGTCAAAATAAACAACTTTTCCCAAGGAACCCATATTCATTATGCCAATACATTTTTTAGCTTCCCGTGCAAAGACGGCGGATAAGTTGCTCGATTGGTATAAGAAGTCAAAATGTTTCTTTGCCACTTTGACACATGTCAAAGTGATGAGTAGAAGCCTTAGTTAACTGAACCTACACCTATTTGGTTACACCATGTATATAGGGTGACTTTAAATTAGCTCTTGATACCAAAGAATATGCATGTGCTCATGATAACAAACAACTTTCCCTAAGAAACCAATAGTCAAATCGCAAAAAAAATTTGGACTCTTCATACTAATTTCCCCGGTCCGTTGACCGATTTGTATGGAGGGTCCAAAACTTTTTTTGAGATTTGACTATGGGTTCCTTAGGGAAAATTGTTTGTTATCACGAGTACATGCATAGCCTTTCGTATCAAGAACTAATTTAAAGTCACCCTATACACCATGTAACTTTATCCTCTTTTCTGTGTAAAAAGGGTTCGGATAGGTCTGTGTTACTTCCAAGCAACACATCCGGTCCATGTAAACATTTTGAACTTTCTAATTAAGAAAATTTTCCTTGTTTTAATCATATGTTAGGTAAATTTTGTATGCTTAATTAAAGGTCTTTGTAATCTAATTATGGTTTTCAAATAACCAAGCAAGCTATTTAAATGTTCTTTGTTCTGTTGAAAGACGACCGCGTCACCAATATGGGTAAAGCAAGGATTATTCATAACTTTTTGCTCTGATCATTCTTCTTCCAAATTTCATAGTAGCATCTACCATTTGCGATTTTAAAGTCACCCTGTATAACTGAATACGAATACAGAAATAAACGTTAGCAAATTACTTAGTTGTTACTTACCAAGAAACCTTCTTTAAAATAATTTATTATTGCTTCTTTTAAATTATTTAATTGTGTTTAACGATAATAAAATGAATTTCTTTCTTTTTTCTCTCGATTATATTGAAAATATACACAGTCTTTATTGCAGTAAAACTTTCTTCTAGAAAACCAATCTTCTTCTAGATTTTTGAACACTAGACAAGAAGTCTAGGCTCAAAACGAAAAGTCTTTTCTTATATCCCACCAAATACGAGTAATACTGACGAATCAGCCTTATTTATTCATTCTGTATAATACTTTGGAGTCTCTGAAGCATTAACTGGGATTTACACAGGCTGTAGCTCAGAAACCTTGCGGGATGTTCTTAATGTTTTAAGTCAGTTCACCAAAAGCTTATGTATATTATTGCTGGGAAAATACATTATAATGTATATGTATTGTTTAGGCTCTCGACAAAAGTAACTGACGCTACGTATATTTAGGTAAATGGGGTTTCTTACTTGTTAAAACAATAGGTATTTTGTTTGACTTGTCTCCGAGCATAATGATTCATTTAAGCAGATGAATGTTATTTAAAATATAGAGTGTTGAAAAAAAAATGCGCTTGAAATTTGAAAAGGTTGCTCAGAGTATAGTATGAATTGAGTACAGGAAAAATATTTAAAAAATCCGATATTTTTTTTTCAGTTTCCAATACAAATTCTTGATTCAGATTTAGTATGGGAAACTGCAAAAAATAATTGTAGATCGGATTTTTTGCAATATTTTTCCTGTATTCTGTACTTGAATCTAAGTAAGCCATTGAAATTTTAAACGCATTTTTTTTAATACTCTGTATATTGCTAGCAGATCTCAATCTGCAGTAATATACAATCTGCATTATCGACCGTAATGCTACTCATTTTAAATTCAAATCAATGATAATCGATTTCTGTGACCAAAACACTCTCGTGTAACCTAAATATGAATGTTGAGTTTAGGGGCAAATCAGAAAATTTAAAAGCAAACTGTACAGTGTGGGATATCAAAAGGGCGTGATATAAGGATCTCAAATATATATTTTTTTAATTGTAAAGATAATGGTATCCAAAAAAAAAAAACAGAATCAATACGAACAAACTGTGTGCCAATAGATATCATTAACTAAATAATCCTACATAAGTCGCAACCCCCAAGTCAATGGGGAATCTGCTTGAGATTTTCATAATTTTTGTACGAAAATCACTTTAAGTTATCAATTATAATGACACAATGAAAGGAACAGTTGCCTGGAAGAGATTATTTTTAGTATATTTACTGTTGATAATATAAGTCTAAGCCATTACAATGTGATTTTGGTACTAAAGTGATCTTTTGAGATCACGAGGTCGCGGGTTCGATTCCCGGCGGGGTCCAACTTTGTAATACTGTGTTTTGTTGGGGGCAGGTTATTTTCTGAACCCGCCTGGCCAGGTGCCACCATCGTATCTAAGTCTTACCGCCAATGTTAATGTTATGAAGCCGCTAAAGTTACGAAATTCTAAAGCAAATGGAGTGTTTCTGTATACTTTCTCAGCCCTTTAGTTCCGATCCTCCATTGGTTTGGGGGTTGGGACTTATGTAGGATTATTTAGTTAAAGATATGGAATCTATTGGCACACAGTTTGTTTGTATCGATTCTGGGTTTTTGGTCCATACATTGTGAACCTTCTCCTTTGTTTTATATTTTTCCCCAGTGATAAATAACTCCATGCAGTCTTTCAGTAATTGGAACTGAATATTGACACTGACCCTGTTTAGGGCCGTAACCGTAAATGATTTATTAGTTTGTTCGACAAGAGTTATTATATGGCCGGTAGATATTATACAATAAGATATGTGTTATTGTATCGCAAGTCTTCCAAACACATTGTTCTATGTTCTGTACGCTAACTTTGCCAATGTTTCAAACAGCTTGCCATCTTACATCGTGGGAGCGATAAACTGTCGATGTGTTTCGGAAGTTCGCTATAAACTGTAACTTGTGTTGTATATTATACGGTATGGAACGTATTGTATGAATCACATCAATATGTATGATGTTACAGATTATAATGTAGTTGTAAGGGGGACTACTCATTCGTACGTAATATCAGAGACAAGTTTTCTCTGGTAATATACAAATTCTTGATTCACTATTCAGATTTGGTATGGAAGTCTGAAAACAATGATTGAAGAGCGGATCTTTTCAATACTTATAGGATAATATAGATTCTATACCTGATTCTGAGTAACCCTTCAAAATCTTAAACGCACTTTTTTATCACCTGTATACAGGATGTAACAAAGTTGGTGTAGGACCCGTTAACTGGCAATTTTATTTATCGTACTGAACAACTTTTGTTTTACGACTTCGGTCAAATCGCAAAAAAAAATTGCAAAACATTCAAAAATGGCAAAACAGATTATCATTTGAGCAAAGTCGTAAAACAAAAGTTGTTCAGTGCGATGAGTAGAACGTTTACGTGAACGAAGTTAACGGGTCCTACACCAATTTTGTTACACCCTGTATTTGTACATAAAACTTTATCAATTTAGGTACCTAATTAAATAAATAATAAACATTTCGGGATTAAATACCACACAGACTTTCCAAGAATATCTGCGCTATGGAATCAGACTGATATGTATTTACGTTTAGTTAAATATAATACATACGAGTACAAACACTGATGTTTGCTCAAATTATTTACTGAACTATTACACCCTCGTCCTACATTTTCATTCGAAGGAGCAACTCAAATAAACTGAAAGAAAGCAAAATGTTTATTAGTAGCAAACACTACAACAAAAGGTTAACATAATAGATAGATAGATAGATATACTCCTTATTGTACACACAGAAAAAAATATAACAACAAAAGGTAAAATAATAAGACAAGTTTACTATCGAAATATTTAAAAATCAAAATCGTTAACATCTAAGTACAAAGGTAACATAGAGACGAAACATTCAACTTACTATAGTGAAACGACCAAAATTTCTCCAAAGATCCTGGTTCATCTCCAAATTCCCACATTCCCATCTACCTGAACAACAACTGTGAATTACCATAATGCTAGCACAAACATAGTTAGGTCAATGTGAGCTCAGTCTTGCGCGTTACAAATGACAGACTCATGTGAGCACTGCAGTCTGCCCGGGTAAGGCCATAGAGGATATAGAAACAGAGGGGCAACTTCGTGCATACCATTCAAAAGTTGCGGCCACAGGATTTTTGTCAGTATCTTTATCCACAATCGGTAAGTCCTTGGCGTCATTTTACCTGGTGGTAAGTGATGATGATGCCGAAGATGGAAGCGGGATTACCAAGATTCCTCAACGCAATGTGGAACTGGCTATCTTATCTCCATGCCGGAACACATCAGTGACATTACCACTGATGTGTGGCGGTAAGACTTAGATAAGATGGTGGTAGCTAGCCAGGCGGACTCAGAAAATGTCGTACAACCAATCAAACTGAGTGCTACAAAGTTGAACCCCGCCGGGAATCGAACATGCGGCCTCCTGATTTGAAGTGAGTGGACTAGCCACTGGACCACGGAGGCGGTTGAAATTGGCGTAACACGTACTCGAAATTACGTTGACAATCTATAGATTGTTTGTTGGAGTATGGGCACAGATTAGAAAATAGAGCTACGTACGGTACGAGCCTCTTCCTAAAGCTTGGAGAAGTTAGAGCATACTCCACACACGGAAGCCAAGTCCAGACGGGTGGAGGTTGCGCAGCTATCTAAACACAGTATCAGAAGTTCTCAAGTCACCTGTAGGGTCTCTGCCAAACTAAAAAAAACTGACAAAGAACCAATAGTCTTATAAACAAAGATTATTGGTACATATACCATGGCTCATGAATCTTTGTACGTAATTAAATGTCTAAGTTTTCATTTCTCCCTTCATTCATTAATTTCGGTAGGAAAAGCCAAACATTTTGCTTTTTAGGGTTCCGTAGCCAAATGGCAAAAAACGGAATCCTTATGGATTCGTCATGTCTGTCTGTCTGTCCGTCCGTATGTCACAGCCACTTTTTTCCGAAACTATAAGAACTATCCTGTTGAAACTTGGTAAGTAGATGTATTCTGTGAACCGCATTAAGATTTTCACACAAAAATAGAAAAAAAAACAATAAATTTTGGGGATTCCCCATACTTAGAACTGAAACTCAAAAAAATTTTTTTTCATCAAACCCATACGTGTGGATACCCCACACGTATGGATAGGTCTTTAAAAATGATATTGAGGTTTCTAATATCATTTTTTTCTAAACTGAATAGTTTGCGCGAGAGACACTTCCAAAGTGGTAAAATGTGTGTCCCCCCCCTGTAACTTCTAAAATAAGAGAATGATAAAACAAAAAAATATATATGATGTACATTAATGCTAACTTCCACCGAAAATTGGTTTGAACGAGATCTAGTAAGTAGTTTTTTTTAATACGTCATAAATCGTAAACCGGAATTTACCTACAACGAACTACAAGAACTTTTATATTATGTTACTTGCTGTTACGGAACTCTTCATGGGCGAGTCCGACTCGCACTTGGCCGCTTTATTTTTTAGTATTAGTTGTGACTCCTCCGGTGTTGCGGGTGTCTGTGGGCGGCGGTAATCGCTTACCATCAGGTGATCCGTCTGCTCGCTTGCCACCTCTGCCATAAAAAGAAAAGAAAAAGAAAAAGTTGCTTGTGAAAAAAATTTCAGTTTCATGAGTGGAAGCCAGTTAATTTTTTTCAAGTATTTCAGAAGGATGAATGTCGGACTGAACTTCGCAACAACTATTTCGAAAAACTCTACTACGAAAAACTTTAGTGCAACAGCACTTAGAGCAAGGTTACACGTTTAGTCTGGCGTCAGTCTGGTCCATCAGTCTTGACTGACGCCAGAATGATGGATGATTTTCACGGTACATGGTTAATCTAGACTGAAGGCAGACAGTGGGTTACACGATCATTCTCCGATCATTCATGGACCAGACTGACGCCAGACTGACGCCAGACTGACGCCAGACTGACGCCAGACTGACGCCAGACTGTGTGTGTAACCTGGCTCTTACTGCGACAAGTCTTTATTCGACATACTTTAGTTGGTTAAGAAGTTAGTTCGACAGACCTTAGTCCAACAAGTTTCTGATTGTCTTGGATCTTGGGGGATCTCTTAGTATTACCAACGTGTCTTGGTAATACTATCGATATTTTTTCATGGTTATTCATTACCAAAAGTTTTTAAAGTGTGTTCTCTGTGTTTCCCACTGAATTTTATATCTTCGATAGGGCTGGTTTTAATTGGTTAAAGGAAACACAAAACATATCTTGAGTACAGTTATATTCTGACTGAAAACTATATCTAGCTATAGCTATGTATAACACATATTAGTAGTGTTTGGATACACTAAATATTTTATTCAGTGTTCTGTATTGAACATATTGGGGCCTCAGGAAAATTAAGAGATAGCCACAGTATCTAAACATTTAGTTTCTTACTTAAACTTCTTAATAACTTAAATGTTATCTTATCTTTACTTTACATAAAAAAATAAACATGTCGTTTCTTATTTAAACTTATTAATAAGTAATTAAAACTTTACAGTTATCTTTACTTTAGTTAAAAATAAACATTAAATTTTTATATCAAGAATCTTATTTTATTTATACTTAATAATAAAAAAGCACAACTTTTGAAAATTATTTGCTACTTATTTATTATGCAGCTTAAATATTTATACATTTATAGGTGGGTGTCAGCAAGCAAGACTTTTTATTTAGTAAATATGTAGGTATATTAAAAGCCTATCTTTAATTGTAATCAATTGGCAATGGACATACTTTCATAATAGATGTACGGATTATAGAACCTTTGGCTGTTTTTACATCTAATGCACGGACTTTACCGTCCTTGCCTGGTATTACATTTACAATTCTAGCCATTGGCCAACTCAATGGACTAATGTTTTCATTTCGTAAAATGACCATAGTACCTATTTCTAAATTTGGTTTTTCATTTTTCCATTTGGGCCTGTTTTGTAACATTACAAGATATTGCTTGTGCCACTGTTTCCAAAAGTTTTGTTGCATTTGCGTACATTGTTTCCAAAAACTTAATTTACCAACGTTTGTACCAACTAAATTTAATTCAGGATATGAAGAAAATGGTGAGCCTGTGAGGAAATGTCCAGGGGTAAGGTAAGTCATATTATCTGGATCACGAGACATAGGTGTCAACGGACGCGAATTTAAAATTCCTTCTATTTGGACTAAAACTGTATACATTTCTTCATAGGTCAGCACTGTATTGCCTATAACACGCTTTATGTGGTACTTTACACTCTTTATACCAGCTTCCCATAATCCAGCAAAAACAGGTGAGTAGCTTGGAACGAAATGAAAAGAAATTCTTTCTGTACTACAATAATCAATCACTGTATTTTGGTGAATCATGGAATCATGTAAGTTATATAATGAATTTAATTCATTTTTGGCACCTTTGTAATATGCAGCATTGTCACAATAAATCTTTGTTGGCTTATTTCTTCGCCAAATGAATCGTCTTAAACATGCTAAAAAGGTGTTTGTTGTCATGTCCGAAGCCAGCTCAATGTGAATAGCTTTGGTGATAAAGCATATAAACAGTACTACATAAGCCTTCGTAATTACAGGCTTGCGAATCCTAGACTGCTTTACAAAGAAAGGACCTCCATAATCTGTGCCTACAATCTGAAACGGTCGGGCAACATTAACTCGATCAAAGGGCAACGATCCCATAAGCTGAGTAGCATTTTTTGCCTTCAATTTAAAGCAAATGACACATTTGTGTATAACCGATTTTATTTCTCTACTAGCGTTTATTAACCAATACTGTTCGTTTAGGCTACTGAGTATCATTCTTTGACCAGCATGATGAAGTCTTGAATGTTCATTTAAAATTATTAATTTTGTTATATTTGAACCTTTTGGTAATATAATTGGGTGCATTTTTGGAAAAGGCAATTCCGTATTTTGTAATCTTCCGCCAACTCTTAATAAACCAGTTGAATCCAGAAAGGGATTCAAACTATTTAAATGTGATTTTATTGGAATATTTGACTTCAAATTTTGTATGTCTTGAGTAAAATGTTTACTTTGGTCAAGCCTGATAATTGTGTTCAAAGAAGTGCTAAGTTCTTCTGGAGTGAGATTACCGAGATTTTTATTTTGACTTTTTTGTCTGCAATTAGAAATAAATCTTTGAACATAGCTCATTATCCGAGTCATTTTTTCGATATTTGAATATTTGTCTAACACTTCAGTGAGTGAATTTTCTTTAATTACAGCACATGAAACGCTAGGTTTTAATTCTGGTATTTTATTTACTGAACTGTTAGACTGTGCATTACAGTGCTGGTACTCCTTATTTTGTAAATATTTAGGCCCCTGCCACCATAGTGTATTTCCCTCTAAATTTTGAGGTTCAATGCCACGCGATAAACAATCTGCGGGGTTTTGATTGGTATTTACATAATACCACTGAAATTCAGATGTTAATTGTTTTATTTTTACGACTCTGTTTGCGACATATACATTGAGTTTTGTGGGTTCAGTTTTTAGCCATGCCAGAACTATTTGGGAATCTGAGTAGAGAAATGTTTTGATGTTATATTTTAGTGACAATATTTTATTTACTTTAGTAGCTAGGATTGCCAGTAATAAAGTACTATTCAACTCAAGCCGAGGAACAGTTAACTTTTTATTTTTTGGATTGATACGTGACCTGGAGCACAATAAATTTGTTTGCACTGTATTGTCAGAACCAAATACTCTCAGATACAGACAACAACCGTATGCTGTATTAGAGGCATCAGCATATCCAACAAGCTCCATATTTTTATTTGATGCAACATTGATATTTCTTGGTATTGAAATACAAGACATCGCAATTAAATTTTTGGCAAATTCAATCCACTGTTTATTTAGTGCTTCTGGTAACATATCATCCCAATTTATATTTTTAAACCAAACTTGTTGCATTATATATTTGGCTTGGACAAGAATGGGTCCGACTAAGCCCAAAGGGTCAAAAAATTTGCTAATAAAGCTTAACATTTGTCTTTTAGTATAAGTTTTTTGCACTTCCTTTTCAGGACATTGCATGTTAAGTTTATCAGATGTGACATCGTAGGTTAAACCTAGTGTTTTTATGTAGGTGTTGTCTTTATCAAAATCTCTGTTAGTTAGCGATTGTAATTCAGAAGGTATATCATTTAAAACTGATGGGTGGTTAGAACACCATTTATGCAAAGAAAAACTAGCCAGTTTCATTATTTCAATAAGCTCATTTTTTGTTTTTATGAGTTCACTAAGCTCATTGCTACCACACTGAACATCATCAACGTAACTAGAGTACTCTAGCGCAAAAGCTGCCAGAGGATATTGATTTTTATATCTATGAGCAAGTTCAATTAAGCATCGTGTTGCCAAAAATGCTGAACTTTTTAGCCCATATGTTACAGTTTGTAATTGAATACATTTAATTGGATCATGTTGTGAATCTCTCCATAATATATTTTGTAAACAGCAATATTTATTTTCTACCAAAACTTGCCTATACATTGATTTAATGTCACACAGCAACACAAATTTGTATGTTCTGAATAATATTAAAATATCAAAGAGCTCTGCTTGTACAACAGGACCATTAACTAAGACATCATTCAAACAAAGATTATTTTTTGTTTTAGCACCGCCATCAAATACTGCTATACAGGCTGAAACTTTTGTTTTAAATTCATTTATGGAGGAATAAATCGAAAACTCTGCCTTTTGTGAGACATTATTCACGCCCTTACATACACCAGAAATAATTTGCTGGTTATTAGTAGTTTTACAGTCAATTTTTGTTACTAATTTTTCCGAAATAAAGGAAACCTGACTTCCACTGTCAAGCAATGCTCTAGCATAAATAAAAGCACCCTGTTTATTCACTAACCGCACTACAACTGTAGGCAATAAAACATCTTTTGTTTGAGACATACTTGACAATGAAAGGACAGTATTATTTTTATCAACAGGTGTACTGCTACTGCTGTCAGTGGCAAGATTACTAGAATCCTGCACCATATTTGATGAAGGATAACAATGTATAAGGGTGTTATGCCTTTGGCGACAAACTGAACATTTTAATTTTAATGTACATTTTCCTATGTGATTATTTAAGCAAAGCTTACATAGGTTATTTTTATTTATAAAGTCAATCCGTTCATCATAGGAAGTCATCTGAAACTTGACACATTTATATAATTTATGAGCTTGCGAGCAATACTTACAATTATTATTAGATGTAGATGCCATAGTGCCGACTAGAGCCTTTGCACACTTAGTTGACTTCTCCTGCCTTTCCACCGTCTCTTCTGAAGTGTTTTCCATAGCAACTGCACGTCTTTCTAAAAAGCCAAGAAATTCAACTAACGTAGGCACTGTTTTCGATTCACGCTCCATATAAAAGCCCCGATAGGAGTAAGCATCAACCTTCTTTGACAAAATGTTTATCAGCAGTGTGTCCCAGCTTTCGATTGGTTGCTTCAGATTCTTCAAGGCAGCGAGGTGCAAGTTGACATTAGAAATTACTGTCTTGTTGTACTCACTCGTGTGGGGTTTCTCCTTTTCTTGCTTTGCGTTTTCAAAAGTGCTCAAGCAACCATCCAATACAGCTATGCAATGGTAGTACTTGTTTTCCATCACTTCATAGTTTTCACTGTCTTCGGGGTTGATGGCGAAAATCTCTTTATTGTATCTCTCATATTCACTGAAGTATCTTACCAGTTGTAAACGCCTTTCCTTTATAACTGCTTTTGAGACAGAGGATAGATCTCCATCGCAAAACTTACTCATACGCGTTATGGATCCCTTTACTGTACCACGCTCGCTGTTCAACTTTTTTAGCTGAACTTCGGCCATGGTTGTAGCTATAAAATGAACACAACACAAACTGTAAAATAGGCTCAAGAAATATCAATCGCAACAATAACTTGTTAAAGACTCAATAAGACAATGCTGCAAACAAAATGGCGAGGTACCACACGAGAAGCTATATAATTGAATCTTAAAACATCAGATAATATACACTATATTTACCTTTTTTATACAAGTTTATCTATTTGTAACTTGGTGTGTTTATGAAAACACTTCAAAATTTAAAGTACGCAACAATTACAATGTTTTTACAAATATTTCGTCACAAAAAATGAATAAAGCGCATGAAAAGCAAATGTCCGTATGTATGAATGAACGATGAACAAAATGAAAGATCGATGAACTGCTTGAATGAATGAACGAAACGTAGACGCTCGCTCTCCGCTCTTTCCGCACACACGTTCGGATACACGACGAGGGGTGCGTTCCAAAGTCACGGTCAAGACGCGTAGAAGCTGAAGAATCATCTGTCCCTTTTCCTTTCTCGTACTTAAATGTTTTGCACTCTTCACACACAATGGAATGTTACACGTAGCAGTGACTTGAGACTTTCGTATATATGGTGAAAATGCTGAAAAATTTGCGTTGTTGCAATTTATTTCACTATAAATTATGTGAATCTTCTTGGTTTTAAATCCACTTGGGTTTTGAATGAGAATGAGAAATTAGTCTTATTTAACGCCATATGAAACAATTGTTTGCAATATATTCTTCATTTTCATATTATTTCCTCGAAGTTGTTACGAGTGAAGATTTTTTACGCAGGAAATTATTCTTGCAATGATCAAAATGCCACATATGGCTTCTCCACAAGCAATCAGTATTCTTCTCGGTGCGAAGATGAAAATATGGCGTCTACCTTGGACGATGATGACACGCCGACAAGTTTTGTGACTAATCTTTCTCCAAAAAGTATTAAAGGTTTTATAAATACCTTTTCATGAAGGTTGTTGAAATCGAAGGACCATTTTTATGTTTCCCACTGAATTTTATATCTTCGATAGGGCTGGTTTTAATTGGTTAAAGGAAACACAAAACATATCTTGAGTACAGTTATATTCTGACTGAAAACTATATCTAGCTATAGCTATGTATAACACATATTAGTAGTGTTTGGATACACTAAATATTTTATTCAGTGTTCTGTATTGAACACTCTGAACCTTTCCTGCTTTGTGTCTGGTGACTGCAGTCTTGCACGCCATTTTTGGCACGCATCCCGGCGGCGACTGGTTAAAAATGAATTCGAAGGGAAATTAATAATAAAATCCATTTTTGACTCTTACACTTGGGGATAAGCAATGAATTATTTACTCGTAGCAGAATGCAGGATTTAACGTGGAACTTTCTCTGCTAGAAGTTAGCTCTGATATTGGTTTTACAGGTCTGATTGATGGTACAGTATTTTCTGAGTCCGTTTGGCTAGCTACCGTCATCTTGTTAAGTCTCGAGTGGCGGTTGAACTTCGACAACAAAGACACAGCTTCGACAGGACACTATTTCGACACGGCATCACACTATTTCGACAAGACAGTACCTCGACAAGATACTACTTTACTTCGTCAGATGCTACTTCGATAAACGCTTCTTAGATAAAACACAAAAGATATTCCATATAATTGACACCTCAACATTTAAATTTTTTGAAACATTTTAAAATAAATAACAATAGTTTATGTGTTTTCAGATCTTTTTTACACCTATTTTTACAGTATCTCGACAATTTTTTAATGTAGCTGTCATTCCTGTAAATTCGAACTAATTAGTAACAGTTATTCGTTGCTATTACTCCATTGCGT
This sequence comes from Coleophora deauratella, assembly GCA_958295455.1. Classification (NCBI taxonomy): domain Eukaryota; kingdom Metazoa; phylum Arthropoda; class Insecta; order Lepidoptera; family Coleophoridae; genus Coleophora; species Coleophora deauratella. The sequence continues at coordinate 3,188,773 of OY282401.1, read as the reverse complement.
TGGGACGACATTCGCTTTCATATTCGACATCGTCACACTTACTAAATATAAGAAGATGCCAAAGGCTTTCCAAACGTGGATAAAAAGCCTATTACTCATAGGCGAAAAACAAAAACAAGCAAAAAAGTAGCATGAAACTTCCTGTACCCTTTTTTCCCTCCCGTTCAGACCCTACCACATAATTTAACTATTATTCTCTTTTCCCCTACTACTAAACACGTTTTGTCTAAAAGTTATTTGTAGAACGGCCGTGGAGCACAGAATTTTCAATCGAAATCGGATAAATTCTACAGAGTTTCTACGAGTGCATACACTCAGCACCCTGCATGAGCTGATGTTGGCCTTATCATTATTTTCTAGTCAAAATAACTGACTTATAGGTTTCTTCTTTTAATTGCTGATTTTCTTTTCATCAAGCTTGAGAAAATGAATTAAAAAATGTGACTATATGTCGGTTACACCTACTATTGTCAGAGATAAGTTACACAAGCAGCACATAGAGCGTTTTGGGGTCTGAGTGATAGGTAAATTATCTCATATCATCTCACTAATACGATATCATAAAAATTAAAGTATTGATGTTTGTTTGTTCCACTTTCACGCCGAAATTACTGAACGGATTAAGATGAAATTTGGTAGGTAGATAGATATAGCACTCGGCTTACACATAGGATACTTTTTGAAGCCGGAAAACTCGAGGGTACCCGGAGGAACGGCTAAAATCTGAAATTTTTACTTTGTCTCTAGGTAGCGCTGCTTATGCCTTAACGTTTTATATCTCTCTGGTCTGAATTCTGAAGTCCACGCAGAGGTTTTCACGGGCGGAAGCTAGCAGTATACAGGGTTATTTTTGGACCCCCCACTAAAATTTCACAGTGGCTTCTACTCATGAAACTGAGCAACTTTTCCCTAATAACCAATGGTCAATTAGCAAAAAATGTTTGCCATCTCCATACAAAATAGGCTGATCATAAACTATAAACTTGATTGGACAGTTTGTATGGAGAAGCCGATTTTATTTTCGTTTCCTGAAAAAGATTCTTGTGGAAAGTTGTTCAGTTTCGTCTACTGAGCAAGCCCTTAAAGTTTTCGGAAACCTGTCCCTTACACCCTGTATAACGTATTCGTCTTACATAACGAAGTTTTGTTGCCGTTTTGGTGTCTTGTCCATTAAATTCGTCTTTAGCATCTAAGTGACAGGATAAAGGTAAAATATTCATAACAAATATGCAGGCCTTTCTAATAGATTCCATACTGTAAAATTTTCAGCCACATGCATCCAGCGGCTTCCCGCAAGGCATCACCCACCAGTCATTAAGCGGAGAGTCCTTCATCTATCTCGTCCAACCAAAACCTTCTCAGTTTCAATTCTATGGGCTATTGACTGTACATTTATACATCAGCCGGCAATATCCGGCGGACGTTCCGGCAACCGGGTAACGAACCGGGTAACGGCTTTACTAATGCATACCCGGCTTCGTTATGGTTTTTGGGTTTCCTATAGAATCTCAAGTCAAGTCACAATGGTTTAAGCTTTGATTGCGCTGACATTTTTATAGAACACGATTCGTTAAACGATAATTGACCACGCTGTATACGTTAAAAACAACCGACTTCAATCGCAACAACTCCAATTTTGCTATGTTTTTGTTGATTTTCTCAAAAACCGCTGAATAAATTTCGATAACATTTATATGGGACCACCTGTGAAGTATACCCTTTTAAACAAAAAAAGAATTTTCCAAATCGGTTCAGGCGTCTTCGAGTAATCGGTGAACATACATAAAAAAAATAAAAAAATAAAAATTCCGACGAATTGAGAACCTCCTCCTTTTTTTGAAGTCGGTTAAAAATAAATCAATGTCTGTTCAAAAGTTTTGAATATAGAGCTTAGAACTTGCTATCCGGCTCGAAGGACCATCAAAAATATCCATTGTTGATTAAAAGCAAATAAAATATTCTATTCTACAGTATTGAAAGTTTACATTTTCACTAACTCCACAATGCTCTTAAGACTAAGGGTTACATCATAGTGTACATGTAAGCATAAACACCGGCGAATTAAGTATAAACAGTATGCACAAGGTATGAATAATGAAACTCCCAAATGTCCCAAAGGACTCCTGGCATTGGTCACTGGTAAAAAAACTGTAAAAAAATTTAAGTATCTATAGAATAAATGCTCACGCTCGGTACTACGGGCTACGAGCGATACCCGCGCTCTACAGGTGTAACAAAATTGGTGTAGGACCCGTTAATAACAAAAAAAAAAATTTTGTACTATTCATACAAATTGATCATTTGTTTTTCCATTTTTGTATGGAGAGTCCAAATTTTTTTTCGACTTGAGCAAAGTCGTAGAACAAAAGTTGTTCAGTACTATGAGTGGAATCCCCAGTTAACTAGTCCTACACCAATTTTGTTACACCCTGTATAGCTAATGTACGTATACTTATGCTTTAAGGTTCCCATATAATGTGAACCATCTGAAGATTTCGGTTATGACGACCACTTCGACTGCCAATCTGCAGCGGCAACCTCCCGGGCACATTGGGGGCACACATGACTCCGCCGCTTACACAATCACACTGAAAGTCAGCTTTCATGAGTCTGTCCAAGGTTCTCATAATACAAGGCCTAACTACGTAGTACTATTATCTAATCTGTGGCCTAACTAAATCATATACGACGGCTGTCTAACTGTCCTCATTATTAGATTTCAAATGTCGTAACTCTCCTTACATGACAGCTTATTTATTTCGGTTCTATGAATCTTCACATCATACCCATCCACGCTCAAATATTCCTCAAAAAGCGATTCCCCTATCTCTCCACCATGGAGATCTTAATGGTGAGGCCATTATCACAAGGGAGTAGGCCGGATTCCGGATGTGACGTCAGTAGGCAGGTTACGCAACTTCCGCCCCCCATTGGTATGCCGAGGCGCACTGGCTGGCAAGTCGGCGATTTTTTTTATTTTTACAGCTCCTCCGCGAAGATGTTATTATTAAGGTTGGTGAAATTTATGAGTACTTTTGCTGCGTGAATCTTGATTTGTGTCGCTTGCCGCGTAGGTGTGGAATGGTTTGGATTAAACTGTTTTCTTTTTTCTTTTCAAATATGTGTTTTGTATAGGTAATGTATGTACCAGTTTTTGGTTCTGTTCGTCTTATTGACAGATTGTAAAGTAGACCAAGGGTCTTCAGCTATGGTAGCTTACCACCACTGAAGAATTATTTATTTGTGCTACCACCTATCGAACCGTTACACAAAGTTAGATTCAACCGAAAATATAACTTGTGACCAGCGGTTAACTTCCATATGCGGGCATTTTTGTTTCTTTATCGGTGTACCTTTTTTCTCACATTGTTAACACTTCCGGAAACGTTAAGTGTACAAGTTCTGTTTGATAGGAACTTTGTGTTGGGTAGAAAATAAATAACGTGTTTTAGAGAAATATACAGGATGTTAAAAAAGTGCGTTTGAGATTTTAAGGATTTACTCAGAATCAAGTATAGAATACAGGAAAAATATTGAAAAATCTGCTCTTCAAAGTTTTATTCAGATTCCCATACTAAATCTGAAGGGTGAATCAAGAATTTGTATGGAAAACTAAAAAAAGTTGTAGATCGCATTTTTTCAATATTTTTCCTGTATTCTAATATACTTGATTCCGAGTAACCCCTTAAAATCTCAAACGCACTTTATTAACAACCTGTATAGAATACATACCTGTACGACATCTACTTAAATAAAAACAGAAAAAACATTTAAATATTTATAAGTGTCTTTGGGTACAAGTTGTACAGGGTGTTAAAAAGGTGCGATTGAAATTTTAAGGCGTTACTCAAAATCAAGTACAGAATAGACGAAAGAGAATAATGAATCAAGAATTTGTATGGTAAACTGAAAACAATAATTGTAGATTTATTTTTTCCAATATTTTTCCTGTATTCTATACTTGATTCAGAGTAACCCCTTAAAATTGTTTAACAACTCCATGTAAATCAAATGTATAGATAGGGTCGTGGACCCTATACATTTCGACTTCTATATTTTATGTTATATCGTAATCTTACTTTTAACAGACTATTACTTATATCTCTATCAAAATATGTGAGCATACTGAACAACTGTGGTTCTGCGACTTGGCTGACATCGCAATAAAAAACTTAGCCTCTCCATACAAAATTACCAGCTGCTTATCAGCTCATCAGCATAACTGTATGAAAGTTCCAGTTTTTTTTGCGAATTGTACCAAGTCGTATAAGAAAAGTGATTTAGAAGAAGAAGCACAAGGTAATGGTCCTATAGCCTACACCTATTTAATTACTCATAAAGAAATTATAAAGCCATTCTTGAGATCAATCTCGACCTGAACCCAAATTAGAATTCGTGACAGTAACTTTGAACCTATTATAATATAATATGACAGATACCGCTTATCTTCTTACCCCCTCGTAAAGTCAGTTCGGAATAGAGTCGTTAGAGCGGGTGGTACGGACGGTTTCGGATCTCGGAACGGATCTTCTGATTATAGATAATTGACCACGCTGAATACGTTAAAAACAACCAACTTCAATCGCAACAACTCCAATTTTGCTATGTTTTTGTTGATTTTCTCAAAAACCGCTAAATCAATTTCGATAAAATTTATATAAGACCACCTGTGAAATATACCCTTTTAAACAAAAAAAGAATTTTCCAAATCGGTTCAGGCGTCTTCGAGTAATCGGTGAACATACATAAAAAAATAAAATAAAATAAAATAAAAAGATTCCGACGAATTGAGAACCTCCTCTTTTTTTTAAGTCGGTTAAAAAGTGAAAACCTTTTTTGTCTCTGGTCTGGATATGGATATAAAACCTCATTGGATTCGGATATTTTAATTCGTTCGTAAGTACTGCACAATGATTTTACATTAAAGGTAAGTATACAATGATTAACAGGCTACATGGAATTAAATATTAGTATGACTAAGTGATGTTTAAGTAGTCTTATTTCGTACAGATTTTTTGACATTTTGGTTACTAATGTATATCGATCAAAAGTATCTGTATTTGTATAGGTAGATTTTTGCGAATTTAATATTAGTTAAATTAGTTCATTTTAAAATGTTATCTATTTATATGCCTAGTAACTTGTTTAGAATAAGAATAAAATAACATTTTATTTTTAATTGTAGTCATTGTTGTATTCTATTTGACGATCCTATTGATGATATTACCATCAACATATTGAATTCGTGAAGTGAAAGAATTCATGTGAATCATTTCGAAATATGTTTAGGTATAACATTTTCTGTTATTGTTCGGATATGGATATCTAGTTAATTTAATACCTATTTAATCCGTAAGTACATCTCTATTTCGAACGAGTTGGCTTATAACTGCTTGGGTGAGCCGAACCGGGGGTATATCAGAAGGGAAGTATTATATCTATCTTGGCTGGATAAAGGAAAACGAGGATTGATATTCCTAACTAGGGATCTTGTTAGGTCGACTTGTTAGAAAAGTAAAAAAAACGCGAATTGACTATGGCTAAACCATTTTTTTAGTTTCACGAGTAGAAGGCCCAATTTAAATACTTTCAGCTCATTTTCTTAGATCTTATACGAGGTGATTTAAGCTATTGAGGCTATGAGGTTCTGAGCTATTTTAATAATATCCCGGGACAAATCACACACGTTCATCTGGCCCCAAACTACGATCCCTGTATTATGGGAACCATATACTAAGTTACGTATAGATACAAATATACATTAAAGATATACATGTACAGCTAAAATACACCCAATTACAAATCTGAAAATTATGAGATATGTTTACCCTGAGTGGGAGTCGAAGCCACGACACACGGATGAGCAGTCAGGAGCGCTGACAACTGAACCATCGAGTCAGTCTAATATTGAGTCAAATACGTCATGTTTTCTTTACTACTGTTTAAATAAACAAAAAAAACTCTCTGTACAAATCGATTGTTGGACTAACCATTTTTGTATAGAGATTAAAAAAAGTTTATATTAAATACGGTTGAACTAAAGATGTTACATTTGATCCGAATAATAAATAGCCTAGATATGTACATATATAATTACGATTATAAGATAATATTATTACGTTTTTAACATTTCAGTCAAAAATCACACACAAACACACACGCATACACATACACGCCTTGCACGCACGCACATACAGATTTGATTTATCGTTACTATCTTTGTATAATTTTATTTAAAATTATATGATCTCTTAATGTGGCCTACAACAATGTAAACAGTAATAGTAAAACAGATATATTGCTGTGAGATCGATCTGAATAAATAAAATATGTTCACTTCAGCTATTAAAAATTATTTTAATAATTATCATATTAATTGCCAATGATCGATTGGCGATTTGAATGATGTGGAAATTCTTGGGGGCACTTTGTTCAGCAGTGGACGACTTTGGCTGATGATGATGATATCATGTCAGTATTGGGCAAGTTATTTCGATTTTGAGTAGCATCTATCTTAAGCCGTTCTTCTATATATCTTCTTCGCTATATTATCTCGTTAAGCCGTTGGTGCCGGCTGCTATCATTAGATGACAGTTGTTAATCCATGTCGGAGGCTTTAAAGGCGGCTTTTTAAGATAAGATAAGATAATATTTATTGTCAAAACTGAGTAAAATAGTTGTTACATTTGTTTAGTGTCATCAGTTTACCCTTTTCGGGCATACAATAGTCAAGTTTTCCACATTAATAGTATAACATCATTTAGTCATTTATAGATAATTGATTAAATTGATAATTGATTATTTGAAAAGTATTCATCCATGGTATAAAATACTTTCTCAATTAGCCACTCCTTTAATGTCATTTTAAATTTGAAAACTTTTGACACTGGAGGGCTAGTAGCCAATACTAGCCCTGTATCCTCCACCAATCCGGAATTGGCCCGCGTGTGTGGAGTATGGCCTAACTTTCCCGAGTTATGGTGGGTGCCCCTGCAGTGGGGACGATATGGGTTGTTAACTATCTTATCACAGATAATATGCATTTTTTTGCAATTTTTTTCACTGCTTCAGAAAAGTCGTAGAACAAATGTTTTCCATGAGTATGAATGAGTAGATACCACAGAGAATGGGTTCTACTTTCATCGATTTTGAAACATAAATGATGTACATTGCTGTACAATCCTGTACATAAAGCCTATTATTTATCCAATTATAAGTCACATTATATTAAGATTAAATGTTAATTTAATATTAAATCGCTCTTAACAAGTTTCTTAAGCCTTAGACGGAAAACTAACTGCAAAGTCTAGACTTTATGATTACGCGGTTGAAATATGAAATTCGGTTGACTTCTGATGACTTTCTGAGTATGTAATCTAAAGAGGGATTATATAAGTTGTATATTAGAGCAGATGTAGACAATTTTAAATTAACTTGATACGTATGGAAATTCTGTTAACAAATTAATACTCGTTTTGACTTTGATAAAGTTAAAGTTCACAGAATATTCTAGAACTTGAACTATAGGCTGAGCCTATGAAACAGGGTGGTTATTTTTAATTCGTTCGCGTCACAAAATAGACACAGAAGGTCCGCTCAATACAAACCACTAAAATCGTAAGCATATACATGCTTATAGAACTATACGGTCGTTCGAGGCAAGGTCACGATTGCACAGTACGTGATCTTGCCTACAACGACCATATACGTCTATAAGTATGTATGGGTAAGTAATAAAATCTATAAACACAAAAGATATATGCATATATTTCTATAAGCATGTATATGCTTAGGATTTTAGTGAGCGTATTGAGTGAACCTTCTGTATCTATGTATTTTGTGTTCGCGTTAAGTGTTGCTTCTTCTAACTAATAAAAAACTGTACAACCAAGGAATCAATACAATCGGAGCAAAAGTAATATGGACTCTCCATACAAACTTACTTATCAATATACTGCAATGTTTAATTTTATATTTCTATGCCTAGTTACGGCGCGTGTGCACCGGGCGATAAAATAAGAGCCGACAGCCAAGCCACGCCCACCTGTCGTTCCTCTTAAAAACTATAGGATGTACTCGAGTGCACTGGTCCGATAAAATAAGAGCCGAAATAATCATTCCACTACTTGAGCCATATAGTAAGCGTCGTCGTCGCGTCATTGTTTCTGAATAGTGTTGTGCGCAGTACTATAGAAAATGTGCCTGGCTTTTAGCCAACGCCAATTATTGGCGTTATTGTTATAAATACAGCGTAAAGTAAAAGCATAGGTAGGTAACCAAGAGTTTTAATACATCTAAAATGGCGGTTACTTCATAAAACCTACCATATTAAAAATACCATATCATGATATGAATTTGCATATTCTAAAAGTGTATGTAAATTTCTGTAGGTACAACAAATAAAAACGAACGTTGCATTTTTTATTAAAAACGCATTACATTAATTAAAGCACTTGGGTGGTAACAGAACACAACCTAAATATGTAAATATTATTGAAAATCAAAGTATTTTTTATCTACGTAGATGTCTTACTTACACATTTTCTTAAATCATATTTTTTCCAATTAATACAAAATATCATAATATATCTACACATATACCTATGCATTTGAATATTCTATAAATGTATATTGATTTCTGTAGAAACCTATAAAACATTACCATATTAATATACCATGTAAATCGATAACTAAACTATACATATGTATGTCGATAAATGATGCACAACACTTCGTTTCGTCCGGTAAGAATGTTAGTGTCGGATGAGTGCACACGCGCTCATACAAAATGTACAGCGACTGGATCGGACTGTGACATCATCATCTGTCGGTTCTTACCGTGTCGTCTCAGTGCACTCGCAGCGTTAGGTTACACCTAAAAACATATATGTAAAATTATATTTAAATAGATTTGAAACTTGGTTAAGTAACGTGATCTATTATTTATATGAAAAGATCTTTTTTGTATGGAAATAATATTTTTTTGCTACAATCGTGTAAGTTTCTGGTGATTTTTTTAATTCCACGAATAGCATCAATCATTTTAGTGAACAAAAGGTCACCCTATAGGTCATCCATAATTGTTCCTACAACCCTCGAGGGATAGATAGATCAATGTAAATGGCCGGACTGATCTTAAATTGAAATATTATTTAAATCACATGGGGTCTTCGGGTAACGGATTTCCTATTTGAATCATATTGTAGGTACGGATTGCCTTAGTGAGTCTGTGATTTACTGTTATTGATTATACCAGAACGTCTTATGAAGGTTTTTCACGTTGGGCAATAATTGTGTTATTTTTTATGGCAGAGGCGGCAAACGAGCAGACGGACACCTGATGGTAAGCGATTACCGCCGCCCATAGACACCCGCAACACCAGAGGAGTCACAAGTGCTTTGCCGGCCTTTGATATGGGAGTACGCTCTTTTCTTGAAGGTTTGAAGTAGTTTGAATATCGTATCGGTCCAGAAATACTACAGACGATAATTCATTCCACAGTTTGGTTGTGCGAGGCAGAAAGTTTCTAGTGAAACGGACAGTTGTGGTCCATGAAAAGCAATTAGAATATTATTATTATTCAAATATAAAAGACACTGACCATCTATGTATGGAAGTTGGACCAAGTGCTGCCCAGAATGAACACATAGTGTATTTTGTTCCTTAGGTGAATACTATTCTGTAAACCGAAGCGCTTCAAAATCTGTCCGAGGAGTCAAGAGAAAAAAGGTTTTTTTTGTGAAATATCTTTTTTGCAAAAAATGAACTTAATAATTATTTTCAGTGTAACTAGTAGTGTATTAATGGTACTTATGTAATAATAATATCATTTATTAATCCGTAAGATTACATATTTATACATTATTAGTGATACCGATATTACAATTATATGCAGATAAGTACAATTACTCAGTAATATACCTGTGTCAGTAACACTAGTGACAGTGACTTTTACAGTAATAGTATAATAATAATAATTATACAATACAATAATACAGTATTATAATTATGTAATTGTAATTAATTATGCATTAATCATCTTCATTGTCATCGATTATATTTGGGTCAAGGAATCTTTTGTGGCTCGATTGTGATTATCGCGAGCCTGTGTCTAAAGCATGCCTAATACCATTCAACTGGTCACCGATCGTATGTTCAGTAAATCGTGATGACTTTCCAGGTGATTAGTACAACAGATGCTTTCACTTTTTCGTTGTTGCCTATCTGTGCCCAAGTTGGTGTATATTATGAGAACCTCTCAGACTTGATTTTTCCGCAAGAGGTTTCTAAGCTGGACAAAGTTTTTAAAGCCACGTTGGAGCTTATCCTCAGCGTGTACCTCAACGAGACCTAGTGGCTGCAGACGTCGCTGCAGGTTTGCTATGGGGGTATGGGTATTAGGCGTGTGCAAGACGCAAACCTTTCTGCTTTGTTGGCCTCCTCCAGTCGGGTTGTCGGCCTAGATCACTGAAATACCCCATGTACAGGATGACAATACCGACATGCCTTTTAAAGCCTCAAAGCCTGGGTTACTGTGTGTACGTCCGCCGACTGGCCAGAGGGCCCTTTGATCCAGCGTCAATGGGATGATGAACTCTGTGGATCCCGACCTGCTGAGCGATTGGAGGCGGCATTAGGAGCGGATGTTACTTGAGTCAAAGCTACATCTTTCCCAGAGTTGGTAGCTTGGCTGCGTGTTCTTCCGTCCCCCCATTTGGGAATCGTCCTCGATGACGGATCCTTCAGGCTGACCGCTGCTCTTCGTTTAGGGTGTAACGTCTGCGAGCCCTTTTACTCCAGGTGCGAGGTGCGCGTGGATGCTGATAATCATCACGGGTTGAGCTACAAGAAGTCAGCGGAACTTCGACCACGACACCATATCACGACATTGCTCAATGAGCTCATCCGCTCTCTTGTTTCGAGTATCCTGGAGCCGCCCGGCATGAGTCACTCGGTTGGCAAGCGGTCTGATGGGCTGACTTTGATCCCTTGGGGGTGAGGGCGTTGTTTGGTGTGGGATGCGGCGTGTGTAACCACATTTGCACCCTCCCATTTTGCCTGTACCACCCACACAACGGATTCAGCTGCCGATTGGCCTGCCGTTAAAAACATATAATAATAATAATAATGGGTCGGCGCTTGATCAACAATAGTAGAGCCACGCCAAATCGTACCTGAAGCAGCGAATCTCGCTGGCGATACAGCAAGGCAATGCTGCCAGGGTAATGGGCATATTTTTGAATTTACATCAAGGGCACTTTTTGACTAAGGCTTAGGCTTTTATGGTGTCTAAGTTGTAGTTTAAGGTTTTTTAAACTTACTGTTTAACGAATCTTGATTTTTAATTATATTATTTTATGAATAAAAAACTAGGTAATCTTCATCAATGTAATTACTGATTGATAAATAATGATATTATTATTACATAAGTATATATAATACACTACTAGTACACTGAAAACAATAATTCACAACAAAAACCTTTTTTTCTCTTGACTCCTCGAACAGATTTTGAAGCGCTTCGGTTTACAGATTAGTGTTGGCCTGAGGAACAAAATGCACTATGTGTTCATTTTGGGCAGCACTTGGTCCAGACATCAATGTAATTACTGATTGATGATTAATGATATTATTATTACATAAGTATAAATAATACACTACTAGTTACACTGAAAACAATTACTAAGTTCATTTTTCGCAATCAAATAATTCACAACAAAAAAACTGTTTTTCTCTTGACTCCTCTTACAGATTTTGAAGCGCTTCGGTTTACAGATTAGTGTTGGCCTGAGGAACAAAATGCACTATGTGTTCATTCTGGGCAGCACTTGGTCCAGACTTCAATGTAATTACTGATTGATGATTAATGATATTATTATTACATAAGTATAAATCATACACTACTAGTTACACTGAAAACAATTACTAAGTTCATTTTTCGCAAACAAATAATTCACAACAAAAAATCTTTTTTTCTCTTGACTCCTCGGACAGATTTTGAAGCGCTTCGGTTTACAGATTAGTGTTGGCCTGAGGAACAAAATGCACTATGTGTTCATTCTGGGCAGCACTTGGTCCAGACTTCAATGTAATTACTGATTGATGATTAATGATATTATTATTACATAAGTATAAATCATACACTACTAGTTACACTGAAAACAATTACTAAGTTTATTTTTCGCAAACAAATAATTCACAACAAAAATACTTTTTTTCTCTTGACTCCTCGGACAGATTTTGAAGCGCTTCGGTTTACAGATTAGTATTGGCCTGAGGAACAAAATGCACTATGTGTTCATTCTGGGCAGCACTTGGTCCAGACCTGGTCAATGTCCTTTGGGCTACTCTGCACACTTGGTGCTAGGTCAAGTGGCAGGAGCTACTCCAGCAGAAGCACAGTCGGCTGAAGGTCAGTGCGACGAGGAGAGAAAGCGTCGGACAATCCGGGCATTGTCGAGGAGGACTGCCTTTTGCATAGCCGCTATTATCGGTCTGCCTCGAAGTCCCAGCCGTCTAAGGTTACGATCCAGGTCAGCGGGGATCAAACCATTAACGGACAGGGCTACAGGAATGATTTCGGTGGATTGCACTTGCCGCACATCCGTAACCTCGTGTGCCAGGTTAAGATACCGCAGCCTCTTGTCGGCATCAGCTTGCACGAGGTTTTCGTCGTGTGGAATAGTGATATCCACAAATACCCTTGACTGCGCCCGATCCAACAACACGATATCAGGTCTGTTATGATCAACAGACCTATCCGTGATGATGTCTCGGTCCCAGTAGAGCTTGGCGCGGTCGTTTTCGAGAACCGACTCCGGCGTATACTTGTAATATGGCAACCGCCGAGCTATGAAGCCATACTTTAGAGCGATCTCTTGATGCAGGATCCTGGCTGCTTGGTTATGTCTGTGCAGATACTCAGAGTTACAAAGAATCGAACAATCGGAGTTTTATTTTATTATTATATTATATTATTATTATTATTTATTTCTCGACCAACTTTGGATCAATATTGTTAGTAACTTAAATTAGGACTTACAATCTAGTGTTAGTAAAATAGACACAGGATAGGACGTGAAAAACACAAATCGATCATCATTAATCTATAGTGAATTACTCATATGTATAGAAAGTTCAAGATTTTTTTAGTGGAATTAGACATTAACATAGATTTCTGTACGTAATTGTACTATTTAAACCCGTCAAGCACCAAAGTTTTTTGTAGTTGATTTTCTTTATTTTTACCAGACAAAATGTAATTATTTTTCGGGTGTAGTCGTATGTATGTAGAGAATTAACCATAAACAGTTTAATATATCTTGGTCATTTGTTTAGTTTAAATTGTTTGATCAGAAATATTAAAGAAATAGGTGTTAATTTTTTATTTAACTTTTTAGGTTATTTCTATACTCATTTTTTATCCAGCATCACTCAATGTTTCTATATGACATTTGCTTTTCGAAGACTGAGCGATGTGAGGTCATTTTCTTAAGATGCGAGAGACTAATTGCGTTTTTTCCTTTATTCCAGGTATGCACAAATCACACAATGGTACACAAGCAAATCTCCAGTGAGTGAGTGATATGTAAATCATCAATTAAATATCTAAGTTATATGTCAAACATCAATAAATGAGTGATATGTAAATCATTAATGAGTGAGTGATATATTTACGTGACTATATGACTGAAATAAATTAGACTAATACCAAGCACATTATTATTACATCCTATATAAGGTATTATTTTCATCGATATCATCGATAGACATCAATTTTTCAATCTCTTTCGTCAGAGAGTTTGGAAATTAAGAAATTGGAAAAACAGTGAAACCATAATATTGTTCAAGAGGAAGTTGTTTGAGCCGTTTAGAAAAAAACCTTATTCTCTTATAAATAAGAATGTTTAATGTCCCACGACTACACTGCTTTGTTTCTACTTAAAATTTCGACGCTAAAGTTGCCGCAAACTTTCTCTTACCTAACGAATTAATTCGGTTTTGGCGTCTTTATTTTCAGTTTTCTTATATTTTGTGGGGAATCTCTAGAAAAAGAGTAGAATATTATAATATCGTATACAAACTATACAGGGTGTAAAATGCAGCGACAGTTTAAAGGAGCTCTTATTTGTGAAACTAAACACATTTCTTTAAGGACCCTTTATGTAATAAACACATGTTTTTTTTATATACAGGGTATAACAAAATTAGTGTAAGACCGCGAGGTATACCCTTTCCAATAAAAAAAGAATTATCAAAATCGGACTACTCTGTAAAAAGTTATGCGTGGTCATACATTAAAAAAATATATAATATACAAATCAAATCAAAAAACTTTATTGCAGACATAGTCCATATCTTTGTTAGTAACAATAATCTTAAAACTAATATACGCGTCGACTTAAGGACGTTTTTTCGTCGGTTAAAAGTTGGTGTATAACCCGTTAACTGGGGATATTACTCATCGTACTGAACAACTTTTGTTCTATGACTTTGCTCAAATCACAAAAAAAAAACTTTGGACTTTTCATACAAATCGATCATCAGATCTGTTTTGCCATTTTTGTATGGAGAGTCCAAAAATTTTTTTGCGATTTGACCAAACAACGCAGAACAAAAGTTGTTCAGTACGATGAGTAGAATCCCCAGTTAATGGGTCCTACACTAATTTTGTTACACCTGTATAGTCATCTACTAAGATCACTTCTTTCACTGTTTGTTGTTTTAGTTTTTACTTTTTTTAGGGTTCCGTAATTCAAAAGGAAAAAAGGAACCCTTATAGGATCACTTTGTTGTCCGTCCGACTGTCTGTCCGTCTGTCTATCTGTCAAGACCGGTTTTCTCAGGAACGCGTAGACGTATCAAGTTGAAATTCTCAGGCCTGAAAACCCTTGAAGCTGTGAAAAAAATCAAACTTCTATGCCAACGCAATCAAGAGATACGGCCGTTTATACCGCATAGTTGGACACTCGCATGGGAATCAAAACCTATAGGGTACTTCCCGTATACCTAGAATCATAAAATTTGACATGAAGCAATGTCTTATAGCACAAGTAAAGGGAAAAGTCCGAAAACTAAAATTTTTTTGTTACATTAATTTTTTTTTGTGATGTAACAAAAAATATGCGACATAAACGGCCGTATATCTTGATTGCGTTGGCATAGAAGTTTGATTTTTTCACAGCTTCAAGGGATTGCAGGCCTGAGAATTTGATTTTGATTTGATACTTGGAGTTCAAGACATTTGTGCATATTAATTTATACGGAAACCTCTGTGCGCGAGTCCGACTCGCACTTGGCTGGTTTTTTGTATTTCAAATGGATATGTAGGTGAGATTAAATAATTTATATTACATATTATTATTTCTGTACCATCGGTGAAAAACGCTATAAGTCCGAATTTTCAGTTTTGAGAAAAACGGCTTTAAAGTTTTTGCACCTTTACTTGCGTATAACTTTTTTGTTATTATTTTTATTTATGATGTAGAAAATGTTCCAGGTTATAATTTTAAGCATCTTTATTATGATGTATAAAGAGTAGCATTTAAATTAATACATTAGGAGCAAATAAGAAAAAAAGTGACTTATATTATTCGCCACATCAGAATGTACATGTGTAATGTAATATAAGAACACTTATATTATTTTACACCACAACTATTTATTTTAATGTTATTGGTGAAAAATGATATATCTACGTATTGAGATATTATTTAAATACATTTATACTAATAAGTCACAAAAGTTCCAAAACAAAACTCTCGCAAAAAAGTTGCATCTTTACTTAGCAGTAGATTAAATACAATCAACTACATAATTAACAGTGATGAACTAAAAAATACAAAAAATATCACATAAAATTACGTGTTTAATGATATATTTCAACTTGTTTTGTAACAGTTTAAAGGTTTGGATCGTGTCAAATGATATAAATCGTTAAGGCAGGAAAATAATATAATATCTTTACTATATTAATATTTTCAATCAAATCAAATTCAATCTCGGATACTTTAAGTACCTTTGTGAGATAGAAAATAACCAATTGGGACACCGGTGAACCCCATGGAAGTGGAATGGGATAGCATTAAAGATTTGTTCACCAAAACATCTGGTGAGATTTACTACAAAGATCTACTACGGATGATTCGCCAACTCCAGGAAAAAAATTCATGAGCAAAAAGGCAAAACGCAACGCATAATCGCATTTTTTGACTTAAATAACGCCTTTAACACGATTCACAAGGAGGGTTCACAAACAGGATTTCTCCAAAAATTGCTGAAAATGGATCAACCCTTTCATGATAATATGAAAAGTACCATAATCTTTAATGGTTCCACTTCCGATCCTTTCAAAATGTGCAGTTCGTGAGCGTTGGAGCATTTTAGCACTATTTATCGAATTCTCCATGCTTTAAGTCGCTATTGGCGATTCGCATCAAGGACTTCACTTACACATGAGAGTAGATGGCAAATTATTCAACCTCGCCCATTTAAAGTCTCGCTGCAATCATGATGTAAACACCTTGCTCGTTGCCAAGACGCAGTTTTCGTGGTGAAAACTAATCAGAGCTCCAAGTTCTCCTGTACTAATTTGCTCATGCATGATCCCAGTTGTCCATGTCAGTTAATGCCAAAAAGACTGTAATTCTCGCACAGGGCTACTCATACCAGCCTAGCAACTTGTGGATGGAGCGACTTTTGAAGTTTTTGAAGTAGTTTTTTTTTTACTTGTGGTCATCTGTGTAGAACAATCTTTCTATTGATGGAGAGATTGACACTCGCTTCGACGAGGCAGCCACGATGTTCAGTAGGCTTTGTACAAGAATATGGAATAATAAACAGCTTACAGTTAAAACCAAGATGATTCCAAACTTGCGCCTTGAGCATACTCTTGTACGGAGCTGAGAAGTGGACATCGTATGTCAGGCAGGAGTGGCGCCTGAATACCTTCGGAGCAATCTAGGTATAATGTGGTAAGACAGGGTAGCAAACGACGGGGTGCTGGAGATCGCGCAGCTGCCTAGCATCATCTGCGGTGGCTAGGGTATGTGCATCGAATGGACCCTTCTCGATCGGCAAGGTAGGTCTTGTTGAGCTAAGTAGCATTCGCGAAACGAAACTACAGATGACCTTTGCAACGATTTAAATACTGTGCTAAGCGAGACATGGTTGCGTTTAAGATCGGCCGCAGCAAATGGGAGAATCTTGCATCCAACAGCTATGAGTGAAAAAAATCTATATCTGATGGCTGCAAATCACACAACAATGACTGCTTTTAGTACTTGGCCGACAAGCGAGCCCAAAGGCACCATCGTCTCTTGTCAGACCCACAGCTTCAGTTTACGTGTCAGAAGTGTGGCCGTATGTGTCGTTCCAGAATCGGATTTTTTAGTCACAAGTAGCTCCATTCCTCGCTTTGATTCAGTGAAAGTGCAAGAAACAAATAAATAAACTTCATGTTTTTAATATATCGATTTCAATGTAATTTTGATTACAATTTGTAAAGGACGTAGTAGTTTTTAAATATTTATAATTTTTATAAGACATAGTTGATTTTTATAATAAACTTACAAATTAACAAGCAGCAAATAGCCATAATTTCACATGTTTTTATGACATGATCAAGCTATTTTAGTTACTCATTTATACAACTAATAGAACTCGTAATAAAACTTGTGCATGTTTATACAAGTCGGCTGTGCCCTACATGTTACATTAATAATAACTCAGATCACTCTGGAAATGTTTCGTGTCAAATGATATAAGTGACGTACCTGGCGCGATATTTTTTCCAAACAGTTACGCGTGCTCCCTCTACGAGGAGTTAGGCAGCATTTATCTCACCACTTTGCACCGCGAAAGTGCGCTTTTTATAATTGTCTCTTTTGCGTCTGTCTGAAGCTTATGTATTAGAAGAAGATAGTACCAAACAGAAAAAATGTCATATCTCCAGAACACTATTCTATATCGCAAACATGCCCCAACGGCATATATGGCTAAAAGTCTTATGAGTTACTCAGTCTGTATCAAGCTACGGTCACGACAACGTGTCCTCCGTACTCACTCCTTGTTACACAAAAACATGCCGAATTGCGTAGTAAAATCGTGTAAATCTCATTCCGCCAGAGATAACAAGAACACCGGTATCACATTTCACAGGTCAATAAGTATTTTGTTAAGATTTTGAATAAAAATAACTTCGTAAAAATTCATCACAAATTGTCGCCATTTTCCATCGTTCAGTGTTGCTTAAAAATAAAAATACTAAATACCCTAATTTGGGGGAATTTAAATGAATGAATGATGAGGACGTATTACGTGTGTCTATCGATAACTGTTTAAATTGTAAAATTACTGTAACTGTATATTTTTTGTATAAAATATATACAGGGTGTTAAAAAAGCGCGCATGAAATTTTAAAGGGTTATTCAGAATCAAGTATAGAATACAGGAAAAAATATTTAACAAATCCAATATACAACTTTTTTTTAGTTTTCCACGCAAATTCTTAATTAATTATTCAGATTCAGTATTAGAAACTGAAAAAAATATATTGTGGACTTATTCAATATTTTTTCCTGTATTCTGTACTTGATTCTGAGTAACCCCAAAACGCACTTTTTTAACACCTACTATAAATAAACGATAAGAGAGAGAGAGAGAGACAGAGAGAAGAAACAATAAATAAAAATGTTACCCTATATTTGTATTTTATATTAATTTAAAACGTAAACTACATAGGATTCGCAAAGATCCCGTGAGGAGAAAAAAATAGTAATAAATAATAAAAGTCGCGGGCGAAAGCTCGTGACAATAAATACAATAGTTGATAAAAGTAAATTCTCGTATTTTATATTAATTACAGTTATTGCTTGAAGTAAATGCCGATTACAATTACAATTCGGCTGTTCCAAAATAAAATACTGAATACGCCATTTCGATAATTTTATATTAGCAAAATTTGAAAGAAAATCCTTAGCCTTAAAACTTTCAAAATACTTTATTGCCTTTTTTCGGTAGCTCAGAAGCCTGATTCTTTCACAAGCTATCGAAAAATAAATCTCCGCTAAGGTGACATCGTATGCAGTAAATTCAAATGTAAGAGAGTCCTTTTTTGTGAAATAGCCATATTCAGTGTTTTATTTTGGAACAACCTAATAATTGAATTAAAAATTAGTTCTGATAATATTTACGAGTGAGTTCTGATAATTTTAATAAAAGTTTCTGGATTTTTAAAAGACTATCAATTAAAAATTAAAGTACGAGTTCTAAAATACGACACAAAATGACCCGTCAAACCTAAAAGTTTTATGATTTATGTCGTTTAACATTAAAAATTAAAAAAACAGCTCTTTAGGTTTTCTTTCATTTTTCAGTTTTTATTAATCCTGCTATTGAGAAAAGTCTTTCGGAAGTCACATCTGAATGTTTTACTAACAAGTATTTGACTAAAAAGTTGAAATAGTAATTGTTAAATCATTTCAGTAAACGTAACAATAAGGGGTTTTCATTTTCAAGCAATTTAGTGATTTTGATTAATGAACAGTGACAATAGATGGCGCTGCACCGAAGTCGAGCGTTAATGTCATAAATAATTATGAGATTTCATGTTTGTAGGTAATTCTTTTTATAGGTAATTACAATTCTTTATTGGACATTTAAAAAAGATTATTAAATACAACACGCACATATTCATACCATTAAAATGGTCGGCAGCCTTATACAGAGTATTAAGAAAATTAGGACTAGGTACTTTTTGAGGGGCGATTTAGAGATTCTATAATATTTATCAAACTGAAAAACTTTTGTCCCACATCTTTGTAAAAAAATTGTGTACTCCATACAAAGTTACCATGGAAATATAGGCCGAGTACGGGTTGCCAGCTGTTTAATTTAATACCTAACTTTCCATCAACGCCACCTATTGAAGAGATTCGACAACTTTTTTTTCTTAAAAACCTCTCATTACAATTAATTGTTAAAATGCCAATAATTGCCAATTACAATTAATTGTTATTGTTTCATCACTAACATTTTATTACACTCTGACTGAATAAATATTTTCATAAGTTTCTATTAATTTAAAAACCTTTGTAAGCTTCATTACGCCTATTCACTTTTGCTTTTAAATTATTACTAGTAATTAGATAATACGATATTATCCACTCGGTGTTACATTATAGTTACAAAAATATCGATCTATCATTCATTCGTTCATTCATTCATTGGGGGAATATGATACTACTACTGGCAACATTGTTCAAGTGTCATTGAAAACATATCGCCCTCTTTTTCTTACTTGACGTTTAGTTGTATAGATTCGCTTAGTAAGAGTGAGACAAATATAGTGTAACTTTCACATAAGTTCATGTTTCAAAGCTACGTCCTAGTTTTTGTTACTTTACTTCACGTTGTCATGGAAGCGTTATAGGTGATTGCGGCTCTTGTATATAAACCTCTTTGGTACCAAAACAACTTGTATCACTTGACACCAAAATATTGTTTGTATTACTGATAAGGAACTGGTAACATTTTTGATATAAGTGAGTTGTATTGTTAGACACGAACGTAATTGTTTATAAGTATTCTCGTGAAAAATAATATATTTAGATATATATCAGATTACACAAAATTTTAACGATGTCTATCTAGCGTTTTTCACCGAGGGTACAGATTTTACATAATATTTTTATAGCTCTATCTTAAGGGAACCAGGCATTTTCCGGGCTATTGGAACAAACAAACAAATAAACAAACATCTACCCATACTTCCGCATTTGTAATATCGTATTACTGAGATATTAGCGAGATTAGATGAGATATTATGCAAACATTTGCTTTCCATATTAGCGTTTATTTTACGGGGTGTAAACATATTATAAGTACTGCATATTATCTAATCTTCTTATCGTGTGGCTTAAACCCTCAAATATGGCAGAAATTAAAAAAAAAGTTATTTTACAGATACCCTCTCATAGCGATTCGATAAACTACTAACTAATACACGATTTGACAGTATTAAAATGCTTTGAAACCTACCTACATTTCCAGAATATTACACTATTACGCATTATTTATTATCTTACTAGATATAGTCTTGTAATTTAGATAGATAGATATACTCTTTATTGTATACACACAAAAAAAAAATATAATAATAATTTATTTATAATGAGTAATATTATTTAGCGGCTTTAATTGATTTAATGCCATCTTTTTGGGTTCCCGTCCCAGTGTGCGGCGGTTGCCTAGTGTTGCACTTAGCAATTCCCGCGGTCACGTGTAGGGCATTTTAGATTTACATCTACGGACGAGTGCAATGCGACCATCATACACATCTAAAAAACAGATGTGCAGATCACGATGTTTTCCTTTACCGTTAAAGCAGTCAGTATGAAAATGCACTTAAGTTTCGAAAACCTCATTGGTGCACTGGCCAGGATTTTAACCCACGACCTCTGGTAATGAGGACGAAGTCACTACCCGGTGCGCCACCGACGCTATTTATCTAATATAATTATAATGTATTATAAGCTGAACCCCCTCCTGCCTCACCTCGATCCTGCCATACCAGCGCCAGAGCATATATAAGTGAGGCCGGCGGAAGGCTCCGACATTGAAGACGTCGGTCACCTCATACTGTCACCTCATACGTTCGGATCCACCCCACATATCTCTAGAGACCATAGAGACGTTCGTCGCCCGCCTGGCATACCAGATGTTCCACCGAGCCGACATGTCGGACTTCGAGCACATTCGAGGACTGGCACCGGCTTGAGAGAAGCCCTTATCACGGAGAGCCCTCCCCAGGGAGCTCATCGAGAGACACCAGCAGCTAGAAGCGCATCGAACGGGAAACCGTGTAAACGCGAGCGATGAAACAGGGCCTCGGCCCACCCCAGGATCTGGTTCGTAGACGCGAACCGCGGAAGAGCCCTCCGGCAGGGGACAAGGTCCCGATCCGGACTCCTCAGACTCCGGAAGGCTCCGACATTCGGCAGCGCTCGGTGCGGTAACATCGTGGTGGATCCCGTGACCTGGGAGGTCACGTGAGCCATTTTCCATTTTCTTTGCTATTTTCCTTGATTTTCATTATTTTGTGCCTATTGTGATTTTCGTTTGTAAATTAACGTGTAAGTGAAGTGTTTTGTTTGTTCCTTTCTAATTGTAATTTTAAAGCTGTTAAATAAAGATTAGGTTAATGTCGAATTGTTTTTTTTTAATTCTGAACCACTTCTGACCCTAAAAGTATGCTATTTTATGCGTTAGTAGTAGTACCTATATTTAAAGACATGTTACGAGATATAAATAAAATAAAAAAAGTGAAAGTATGATTAATATCCCCTTTATGCAGGTGTCAAAAGCCGCCACAGGACCTTCCACTCATATGAAACTACTTTCCCCAAGAAACCCATATCCTTCCCAAAAAAAAATCATAGAAAACATTCCGTTGGTCGGCAAATTTTGTATTTGTATTTTGAATTGTTTTTTTGAGAATTATTATAATTTTCTTGGTTAAAGTTTATAATTTTGTATGGAGAAGCCGATATTTTTTTCGTTTCCTGAAAAAAATTCTTGTGGAAAGTTGTTCAGTTTCGTCTACTGAGCAAGCCCTTAAAGTTTTCGGAAACCTGTCCCTTACACTGTATACTATAGAGAAGAGGTATTTTTATACTTTGTGTGTTTGCTACAATATTTTGTAAGAAGTATAATAACACGATGCTCTGCACATTGCTGAAGACAGAATGAAATGGCGAAAGATCATCACCGAGAAAGTGTTACCAAAGGGAGGTCACGACCCTCATCACTGAGGAATACGACGCAAGGGGGAGGATAATAACGGAGTAGACGACAAATATTTTTGTATTATAACGTTATTTTTAGGGTTCCGTAGCCAAATGGCAAAAAACGGAACCCTTATGGATTCGTCATGTCTGTCTGTCTGTCCGTCCGTATGTCACAGCCACTTTTTTCTGAAACAATAAGAACTATACTGTTGAAACTTGGTAAGTAGATGTATTCTGTGAACCGCATTAAGATTTTCACACAAAAATAGAAAAAAATAGAAAAAATAGAAAAAAAGAACAATAAATTTTGGGGGTTCCCCAAAATGTATTGTACGTGTGGGGTATCTATGGATAGATCTTCAAAAATGATATTAAGGTTTCTAATATCATTTTTTTCGAAACTGAATAGTTTGCGCGAGAGACACTCCCAAAGTGGTAAAATGTGTCCCCCCCCCCTGTAACTTCTAAAATAAGAGAATGAAAAAACTATGCAATCTTCCACCGAAAATTGGTTTGAACGAGATCTAGTAAGTAGTTTTTTCTTTAATACGTCATAAATGGTAAACCGCAATTTACCTACAACGAACTATAAGAACTTTTATATTATGTTACTTACTGCTACGAAACCCTTCATGGGCGAGTCCGACTCGCACTTGGCCGCTTTTTTTATTTAGTGCCTTGCCTACCCTACTAATTGTCCTCTTTTGATGAAATTAGTGGAATGGTTTTTTTTTTTCATTTTGAAACAGCAAACTGAGTCTAGTCTGGGCCATCTAATAAAAAAGTTATCAAAAATTATATTAAATAATACCGTGTCTTTCGATTCTTACAAAATTGGATATAAAAATGTTGTGTGTTGTCAATTATTTTTCCCATAAAATATAATCAAAAAACACTTTTTTTTTATCAAAACAAGAATAAAATAGCCGGTTGAAATTGCGGAAACCAGCGGGGTGGATGCGGATATCCGGGTCTCTCGGCTTTTTATCAGGAAGGTCACTTGCACAGTGGTAAAGCTAGGCTAATGTAGGATTACAAGTTATAAAGGGTACAAGAAAATATGTGCAGTCCTTTAAACTTAGGTGAAATCACTGAAAAAAATTTTGACTATCCATTAGATACAAAATTGGCCAAACTGATTATTTTAAGATTTATTATATTAAAGAATTGATTAGATCTTATACATATGCAGATATATTTTGTACACACACTAAATGCATGCTATGTTTATCTGTAAGAGGTTGTACAATTAGTTAATAAATCTAAACATTGTATATTTAGCATGTAAGATTGTAACAGCTGTTGATAAACCGATCAAAAAGTATATATATTATGCCAGCCTGCCTGTATAACTTCTTTTTCATTAAAGTATATTGTTTTATTTCTTTGTTTGTAAATTCTTTATTGCATAGATAACACATAAAATATACTCGTAAATGTACATAATTTTTTTATATTTTCCTGTTTTGTGTAGTGCAATAGTGTTTTTTTTCAGCCTGATGTGCTGGTAGCAATCCCAGTTAACGGGTTCTTACACCTATTTTTACACCCTGTAGATGCCCTTATTGTTGCCTCCTTTAGGTAAACAAACCGGCTTGGTGGATTTTAGGGTGTGAGGGATGTTTAATGCTATCTTAATCTCCAGATTAATACGTAATACATCATGCATTCGGGTTTTAAATTTATGTTTTTAAATCATCATTAACCGAAAGACGTCCACTGCTGGAGAAAGCCCCCCCCCCCCAAGATTTCCCCAAAGATTTTTGACCGGTTCTGCGCTGTCCGCACCTAGCGGCTTTCTTCACCTTTTCTTATATTTTTTAGTTAACATAGATTTTGTCATTTAAAAGATTAGCACAGTATAGCATAGCTAGGTATGGCTTAAATGCTTAATGGGTTTTGTCCTAATCGAGATGTGATTCGTTTTTGTTATATCGAGTTTACAAGTCATTATCTGGTTTTGGCTTTTTCAACCAACAGTTAGGTTTTCCTACTGCGTGTTTGGCTCACTTTTGTCCATGCTATCAAAATTTATTTGTTTTATTTATTTCAACAAGGCTCATAGAAAATACATAACTAAAAGGAAAAAGGATTACCCGGTATAGTTTACACAGTATAGTCAGTCAGTATATTGTATATATAGGGTGACTTTAAATTAGTTCTTGATATGAAAGGGTATGCATGTGCTCATGATAACAAACAACTTTCCCTAAGAAACCAATAGTCAAATCGTAAAAAAATTTTTGGACTCTTCATACTAATTTGGCCAATCAGTTTCTCGATTTGTATGGAGACTCCAAAATTTTTTTTGCGATTTGACTATGGGTTCCTTAGGGAAAGTTGTTCGTTATCATGAGCACATGCATAGCCTTTCTTATCAAGAACTAATTTAAACTCACCCTGTATATTTTTCCACTTTTTGTAATTTCTTTTTTACCACATTTTATGCAAAATAAATGAATTGTATTGTATTGTATTTTAAGTTTACGTACAGACAGACGGACACGCAAATAAAAAATATATTATTGTGTTCAAAATATATCGAAACAGTTTTATTTTTACGGAACCCGGCAGTTAATGTCAAAAACGTTACATTCGTAAAATGTTTAAAATCGTGCACAAGTGAACAATATTTGATAATTTCTTTTTTATACTGTCAGCTCCCGGACTGACCGATATTTGGAGACATAACTACCTAAATGTACATCAAGTTCTTTATTTATTTTAAAAATGTATTCGCACCTTGCACCTCTCTGGTCCCTGTCCCGAAGACTATCACAGCTAAGTAGGCTTTACAAGTTAACGAGTTGTAGTCAATTTTGTAAGACGGGAGGTTTTACCCCTTGAAGCTGTGTCTGTCGAAGTACTACGGAACCCTACACTGCGCATGGTCCGACACGCACTTGACTACTTTTAGTAATTGATATTTCCGAAAACATTAGAACTTTTAACGACAGATATGAACATAAACGACAGACATTTACAATAGACACTTTTAATACTGTATACACGAGACAAGGCTGTATAGCTTTAGAAGCCATTACCTCTCTCCGTATGAAAATAAAATTGTCTTTGATTTGCCAATCTATTGACAACTGGTCAGTTAGAAGTCGTACAGGGTGCTGAGGTAGCCTTCAGAGAGCGGCAGGGAGTGTCCATACTGTATAATGTCCTTATACTGTGCATGTGACGTATCAAATGAAAGGGCTTTGGTGACGATTGTGTGGATACCGCACAGTTTTTTTTTTTTTTTTAATTTGAGTGCGTTTGAGTGAAATTTAAGGTTGAGTGAGTTATAGCCTTTTGGTCTTTTGATGTATGATGTATGTATGTATTTTATGTATCAACTTGTTATTATAAGTACAATTAAGCTTTCCTCAAGACGTGTCTTATAATTTATAAAAAGAAAATAGCCTTGCAGTCCTGTAAAAAAAATTAGATCATTATGCTAGAATTCGCATAACGATCTCAGATATATTTTTTTATTATTTTAAAAAAAATATTTAAGAAAATAGACGAACATTGATTTAGCATAAAATAGTTCTTTACTTATAGATTACAGGAAAACCTGTAATGGTCTTAATCTCTTAATAAAAGATGGTAAAATTCTCAATATAGTTTGTTTCTTTGTACGGAACCCTCGGCGCGCGAGTTAGACTCGCACTTGTTTTTTATTATCATTACGTCACTTTTCATTCTTTATGGCTACGTAATATATTAATTAAATACAAAATATAATTAATTAAATACTAAAAAAAAGCAAATTTATTAATTGGCTTTTATACTTATCAACATGTCACCCACCAAAGGCAAATGGAAAGTGACATCTGTCTTCATTTTTAATAAGGCCACAATATGATATTTTATTCCAAGAAGCGAATGGTGAGATTTCCTTTCACGGTTCAAGAATCCCTTTCAATTATATTATAGTGTTCTTTTAAAATACCAAATAACTTATTGATTTTATTATTATTTTTCTACCGACTTCAAAAAAAGGAGGAGGTTCTCAATTCGTCGGAATCTTTTTTTTTTTTTTTATGTATGTTCACCGATTACTCGAAGACGCCTGAACCGATTTCGAAAATTCTTTTTTTGTTTGAAAGGGTATACTTCATAGGTGGTTTCATATAAATTTTATCGAAATCGATTTAGCGGTTTTTGAGAAAATCAACAAAAACATAGCAAAATTGGAGTTGTTGCGATTGAAGTCGGTTGTTTTTAACGTATTCAGCGTGGTCAATTATAATATTGTATTTTGCTGATCACCTCACTATTGACATACCTAGCTGATAATCTGTATATATTTTATGAATATGTAATTGTCTTATCTTTTAAAGGCGTCACACACTAGTGCTATACTGTGCTATAAAATCCGCCACACTCATGGATGGCAGTTCTAGCATGAGGCTTCTAACTTCACGGTCACCCCACTCCGTCCATGAGTGTGGCGAATTTTATAGCACAGTATAGCGCTAGGTGACGCCCATTATAAATGCGAAAGTATGGTTGTTTGTTTGTTTGTTTCACTTACATGCCGAATAAGTAAATCGAATCTAATCAACCTGAAATTAACTGTCCCATTTTTAAAAATTTTAGTATATCTCACCTAATGGTAAGTTATGGTGATGCAGAAAATGGAAGCGGGCTTAACGAAATTCACCAACGCAATGTGTAACTGGATATCTTATCGCCATGCCGGAACACATGAATGCTATTAACATTGATGTTTAGCGGCAAGTCTTAGATAAGATGGTGGCAGCTACCCAGGCTATTTATGTCCATTATGCGGATTTATGTTGCACATATAGCAATCGATACCAACGGCTTACCCTGTCTTGCGAAGCACGGAAACGGTAAAGATAAATGCCATTTAAAACAATTCATTGCCTTTCAACTATGTCGATCTCCTTTGAGTTGAAAGGCGGAGAAGAACAAGATTTTTGTCCTGAAAAAGAGCGTAGTTCTGAAAGATCTGTAAAAACTCATTTGGGGAGTGTAGTTTGGGGTCAAGGGTCAAATGATCTAATTTTCACAGTCGCTAGCCGCACACGCTCAAAGATAGTCACAAAAACATATTCACACAGGCTGTGAAGCGGTAGAAATTCGCAGGCAAAAAATCTAGTTACAAAAAAGTCTGAGAAACCTCATTTGTAAAATCGTCGAACGAAACTATCGACGACTTGGGTGAGATAAAATGTTAAGGCGGTAAGCGTGTAATAAAAACTTTTTCGCTCTGGACCCTAGGCTTAGGGTTCAGGTTACGAAAGTCAAAACTATCATTTTTCTCACTGCCAATCCGTTGAATAGTTTAAAAGAAAAGCTATTTACAAAATAGCGCCATTTTGGGCTTTAAACAAATTCGTCACATCAAGTAGTTAACTGCTAGTTACGAGTATCTGAGTTACTTTTAGTAGATGTCATTATACTTTTTTAATAATTTAGAATAGTCGTTTTCGTACTAAACACATCAATGTTTATAACAAAAAAAAATATTTACATCTTACTGCGATTTGAATAAAATTCCAGGACCACTCTATTAGTAGCAATATTTTATTCTCTACGGGTCTAAGAACTTTGGTTCTACGATTTTGTTGATTTCGCAAAAAAAGAAGTTCTGACATGAATCAATGCTAGTACAATTTGTTTTTTCAATAAATTATTTTGTATTTGCTATTTAGGCTATGCTTAAATGATAACGTAAGCGCTTTGATATCTTGATCGAAAGCGCGTTAAATCATCAACTGATATATTTACTATTGGTTTTGGTTAGTATGTAAACGCGCGCTTAACCCGGCCGTGTGTTAATTCTCGTTAAGACTCGTGTTAAGATTCGGTGGCTAAGTGGCTAGCGATCCTGACCTCTGATCCGAGAGTAGTCGTGGGTTCAATCCCCACACAGGGCAAACTTTTCTGTGATGAGCAGAATTGTTTGCTCTGAGTCTGGGTGTATTATATCTATATATGTATGTATTTAAAAAGTATATGTGTATGTATAATCAGTCTGTGGTTCCCAAGATACAGGGAATCCTAGTTTGGGGTCAGATGACCGTGTGTGATTTGTCCCAGATATTTATTTATTTATTTTTTATTTAATTACGGATTCGTAGAAGCAACCATTAAAATATTGTTACACGTTTTTGTTAAACTTTTGTATTCTCTTTGTTGTTAAAGGAAAACTGATCCGATCAAAATTAACAACTGAACTAACTAAACTAACTTAAGGGAGAGTACGCGAGCGCAGACTAGCGCCACCATGAAAATTGTGTATATTTCCTTAATTTAGAAGTGAAATTGCATAATGACCACGCTGAATACGTTAAAAACAACCGACTTCAATCGTAGCAACTCCAATTTTGCTATGTTTTTGTTGATTTTCTCAAAAACCGCTGAATCGATTTCGATAAAATTAATATGGGACCACCTGTGAAGTATACCCTTTCAAACAAAAAAAGAATTTTTGAAATCGGTTCAGGCGTCTTCGAGTAATCGGTGAACATACATAGAAAAAAAAAAAAAAAAAAAAAAAAAAAAGATTCCGACGAATTGAGAACCTCCTCCTTTTTTTGAAGTCGGTTGAAAACGTACATATTGATGACTCGTTGGCTCATCGGTTAGCGGTGTCAGGACTGCGGTCCTGACAACTGATCCATGAGTTCGATTTCCGCCCATGACAAATATTTCTGTGACGAGCACATTTGTTTGCTCTGTGTGTGGGTGAATTATATTTATATTTAAGTATGCATTATGTATATGTTTACGTATATCAGTCTTTACTCGGTGGTTCAGTGGTTAGCGGTCCTGACAACAGATCCAAGGGTTCGATATCCGTCCAGGAAAATATTTCTGTGACGAACACATCTGTTTGCTTTGTGTCTGGTTATATTATATCTGTATACATAATGCATTATGTTTACTATACATGTCCATTACGTCACGTACCCAAAACGTCTTTATAATTTTTATAGTGTAAGGTGTCTTTATACAAGTACATAGATAGATATTCCCAAACGACGATACATTTAACGCAGTCGGATTTTCATATTTAGATAAGCTGTTATTTTTTTTGGTAAGTCCTTGGTAATATCTTACCTAATGGTAAGTAATGATGATGGCGAAAGACAGAAGCGGAATTACCAACACTCCCCAATGCAAAGGGGAACTGGCTATCTTATTTCCATGCTAGAACGCATCAATGCTATAACATCGATATTTGGCGGCAAACTTGAATAACATAGTGGTAGCAAGCCAGGTGGACTCAGAAAATGCGATGTCATTAACCAAACCGAGTCCTTCAAAGTTAGACCGCGTAGGGAATCGAACCCGCGATCTTATGATGTTAATCGAGCGGACTCGTCATTAGACTACGGAGGCAGTTAGGTAATTTACAGCTACACAGTGATATCCACCGTTATTCTATATTTCCGAAGTAGAGTGAAAATAAAAATAAATTCCACTTATCTAACCATGCTAATGTGAAGCTCTTTACGACAAATTTTACGTGCTGGAAACCCAAAAGCAACTTACCTATAAATAGTTGTAAAAATCGCTCGTAAACCCGGGTTTATCACTGCAAATGGTTGTTAAATTCGTTTAGGTTAGATATGAACCTCAGCTTAAACGCTACTGTTTGTGTTTCAAGTTAAAAGCGCACACGAAAAACAAAAACGTACCTATTATGTAGGTAGTAACAAAATAAAAAAATACTCCCGACAGTAAAAGTCAAATAGCCCAAATACCACTGAACCGATTTTCATCAAACGTAGCTAGGAAACAACGCAATAAAACCTGCTTTTCATATCTGCTTTCCCCCCTTTATGAGCTATGATGCCATAACTAGACACACAGATACACGGACATACAGGATTATTTTCGGACCCCCCCCCCCCCCCACTAAAACTTCACAGTGGCTTCTACTCATGAAACTGAGCAACTTTCCCCAATGAACCATCCGACCGATTTCGGTCATGGCGACCACTTCGACTCCTAGTCGGCTTGTTGGCGCTGGTGCACCCGCATATGGCTAATATAGCCAATTTTTCCCCAATAACCAATGGTCAATTCACAAAACACCTTGCCTCGAACGACCGTATATTTCTATAAGCATGTATATGCTTACGATTTTAGTGGTTTGTATTGAGCGGACCTTCTGTGTCTATTTTGTGGCTATATGCTCTAGCTCAAACTAATCACTACTCTTTTGCATCGGGGATGTATATGGTGGTACTCGTAGTACCGAAATAAAACCAGGTAAAAAATGATTTTGTGACTGTCGGATTTGCATATCGAACCAAAGAAGCGGAGTCGCGATTTACACTGTGCCAGTAATTTTTTTTGTACATTTTAATTTATTATGTGTGAGTATTTTAATTTTATTCTACTTCAAAATTATGGGACTTCTGTGAATCGAACCAAAGAAGCGAAGTCGCGATTTACACTGTGCCAGTTATTTTTTTTTGTAGATTTTAATTTATTATGTGTGAGTATTTTAATTTTATTCTACTTCTAAATTATGGGTTTTTATCTAAATGAACAGATATTTTATTTATTTATTTAAACGAATTCGCTTAACACCCGCAAATCAAACCAAATACCGCAATGTCGCACTGTGAATGCATAAAAACCGGGTTTACAGTTTCCGTACCCGGGCCGACCGCGGGACGCGCACGAGTGTTCCAATAAAACCGGATAAGTCCGGAAATGGTGGTACATTCCGTTTAAAATGGTTTCGGGTGCGCTGAAGACACAGAGTAGGGTACAGCAGTAATGTCGCTCTGTCCTTCTGATCGCAAGAGTCGGGTATTATAGATCCGTCTCAAAAATCCCACCAACGGGATTTTTGGAATTTAACATCTAAAAAAAATTTGTATTGACACAGGTGTATTTGTAAACTTTGGGGTTCTGCTTATAATACTGAACAACTTTTTTAAATAAAGATACAAAGATGTCAGTGAAAATTTTATTTAAAACAAAAACATATGCCTAAAAAAACACACACACATTAATAAGAGAAACAAAAACACTTTTTTATAATTACAGTGAATGCTACATTATACTATGATTATTGAGCAATGTAACTATCAAGTAACCAAATAATCAATGTTTTCCATAGTTTCCATGGAAACACAAATATACGTATCCGTAAACAAAATTCATTACGACGTGAAACGTGTGTACAGCACAGTAAGCAAAATGATAGGTGAAAACTGATGCCGAATAGTCAGCCGTCTAGTCGGCGGCCCATCGCTAATTACTATAGTTTAATAGAAACATGTTTGTGCTTAACTTGTTACTGCGAACATTATTTGAATCGAAGATTTAATAATATCATAAATACCATAAGCGTAAATCGTATGAACCGACAATATCCGAAAGTTGGCCGATGATTTCCGAGAGAGCATTAGACAACACGAAACTCTGTTTTTTTTCTGTGGATTGTCCGCTCTCCAACTCTTTTAATTTACACTGTGACTGCCAGATACGCCTTTTCCAAATATTGCCGCCAAAGATGAGAGTCCTTGCTGTCTGATAGGATAGCGTTTTGGGAGCTAAGGGTGTGAACAGCCGACGGTGTAACCCTAGCTGGGAACAAAATGACCTTCACACGTAAAAGGGTACAAATATAACGATGTTGGTATGTGTCATGTGCTTTTCTTTTGAGTCTTGAAGGGAAAAAGTTACCTTTCCACACATGAGTTTAAAATTGTATAGGGGATTTTAAAAAGTTGGTATATTTCGGACACGACGGTGGCACATGTCATGTGTGACGGTGGAAAGTTAGTTCTCTAATTAGGCAGCTGACTGCATTAAAAATAAATGTAAATTATTTGTAAAAATTACTTATATGTAAAATTATTATTGTTACTAATTTATTATTAGTAATTTTTGAAATGAAAAAGTGAGTTTAATTTACCGTTGGTGCCGGCTGATATCACTAGATAGCAGTCGTTAAGTCATGACGGAAGGCCTTATAGGCGGCTTTTGGCCACTAGCCCCACAACCTCCAGCACATCGGACTTGGCCCCGCGTGTGCAGTATGGCCTACCCTTCCCGACGCATGAGAAGGAACCTGTGCCCCTGCTGCAGGGACGATATGGTTGTTGAAGTTAACCTTAAGTATCTAATGCCATAACGCACTAGCCAAAGACTGCCTACAGATACGAATTAGACGAAAAACATAGAAATGACAATATTACCCACCTTTTTGGGCCGTTTTGTAAAAAAGAAACTTACCGACACTGTTTTCTAATGTGAAACATAGACAATCCTACCTTATTCAAACTCAATACACGAAAAAAAAAACAATTCCAGCTTATTCTTTTTTAAAAGAAGAATAATTTAAAATGTTTGCTAACTCCACAGAGCATTCATGAGACGTTATCTTTTCACAGCTCGATAGGTCCGCCATTTTGAATTTTGTAGCGTACATTTTGTCGGGTTTAAGTAAAGCGTCGGGAGAATGAAAGGCTGTACGTAATATTATAGAACAAATATATTTTTTGAGAACATAATTTATTGTAGTTTTGGATAAAATGAGTTTCGCCAAATCGGTCTTTTTTTCGCATTTTCTTATTATCCTTGTTAAATACTTATTTGATTTTTTTGCTAACGAAACTGATTAGTTTCTTGTGATTACTGTTTTAGTTTTTTTTTTTAATAGGATGTTACAAAATAAGTATGTGTATGTGTGTATGCGAACCTAATCATTATACCGCACAATTTTTGTTATAAGATGTTGCTGAAATCGCAAAAAAATTTGGACTTCATACAAAATCGATTAGCTGTCGATTTTGTATAGTGTAGTATTCAAAAAAAGCCTTAAATTAAAAGAAGCTTAGTATGTTGAAAAGAAAGTCCACTTAACGGATCCGATACATCTACAATACAGTATTTTGTAAAAACCTTAAAAATATTTTGTATTTTGTAAAAACCTTATTGTAAAAACTTTACTTAACAAAATCTAAGTTTTACTCCAAATATCTCAAGTCTCGCGGGACGGATTTAGACAAGATTAAGTATATCAAGCCGTTTAAATGCTCTCACTTTTTTGCCATATTTTCCCGAATTTAGTCCGGAAAAAATGAGAATAGAAGATCACTGGCTGGCGGGAGGTGGTTTTGTAGCATCTGATCCGAGGGTTCTGGGTTCAATTCCCACGCAGAGCAAACATTTAAAAGGATTGAATTTGAATGATTTAATGCACAATATAAAACAAGTAAATATAAACAATATACATAATAAAGTTATACCGCGTAGGTCGTATCGCTAAAGAGCGAACTCTTCCAACCAATCTTTGGGTGGAAGAAGACGCGCAAAAATATATTTTAAGGGTTAACACACTAACAATTATGGTACATAATAACTTTGTGTTAAGAGTATGAGCTGCTACTACATCGATGTAAGGTTTAACAAGAGTAGCTGAAACTATTTTAACTGCGGAATCGTGGAACTGAACAACTTTCCTCACCTGTAGATTATCAGTTTTAGTTTTACCGATAAACAAGGAACCTAAAATCTCTTGCGTGTACTCTGTTCATTAAAATAACAAGGTAAAATATTAATTAAATTATTAAAATTCTTATTAAAACTTTAAAACAACTCCCCGTTGAGAAAATTTAATTAACGCTAATAATACAATTGTGTTAATTTTTAATTGCTCGAAACTTTATTTTTGTGCCAGTAGCAGATGTAACCCTTATTACAAGATAAGAGGGTTGTCAGCCATTTTTGCATGGTCTACAGCAAAAGGAGATAAACCCGGCTTACGTAATTATGTGTGTTTGCGGTTTTGCGGGGAAACAGGGGTAACTTGGGAAGGAACGAAAATTAGGTAACCTGATAATTTTGTTTGACACTTCTGCTGCTTATGTTAAATGTTAAAATAGGTAATTTTATTCTTATTTGTACTATTGTTATACGAAAATGTATTGTAATAAACTTTTTTGGGTAGGTAGGTACAATCTCGTGAAACTAAAAGTACACAGCCAAGTAGTGTAAGTAGTACTAGATGGCACGGCTATCCTGTATATTTTTAGGTGCATTGGACTGTACATAGTTTTGCTTTTGATCCGAAAAGTGCTAGGACTTTAAACCTGAGTACCCAACTACCCACCCAGTTGGACCTTGCATTTTAAGGTCCTAGCCCTTTTCGGATTCCATAGGACCACTGCTCCCTCTACACCTGTCGCCAATAGCGTTTTTTCCGCTCTTTCTGGCGGATGGGGCGGGATAGCCAGCTTAATTACCGGTATAAAGGCGCTTTTATTGTCATGCGGATTTGTGCATGCACGGAAACGCCGCACGTATACGGGCAGGGCCCGCATGCGGGCAGAAATCCGCATGACAATATAATTGACCACGCTGAATACGTTAAAAACAACCGACTTCAATCGCAACAACTCCAATTTTGCTATGTCTTTGTTGATTTTCTCAAAAACAGCTGAATCGATTTCGATAAAATTTATATGGGACCCCCTGTGAAGTATACCCTTTTAAACAAAAAAAGAATCTTCCAAATCGGTTCTGGCGTCTTCGAGTAATTGGTGAACATACATAAAAAAAGATTCCGACGAATTGAGAACCTCCTCCTTTTTTTGAAGTCGGTTAAAAAGCGCCCTAAGAGGCATTCCACCTTAGCTATCTAGGATCGGGAAGGCACTGATAACCCTTCTAGGGTTACAGGTGTCCGTAGGTGGCCGTAGCCACTTTATAGGATATCCGAAAAACGACGAAAGCACAGAATAAATAAATGTTGAACATGCCATTAAAACTCATTATTTTAATACTAGTTAATGAAATAGAAAGTACGGTGCGCGAGCTGTAAGCTAATAAATAAGCGTAAGGAACAGTCAGAAAATCTTAGTTTTTTTTATGTTAACTAAATCTTATGTAAACTGACGAGTATACTAAAGAAACCCTTTTTTGGTTAATATTTTATTCTAGGATATTTTATACAGGTATCATATTTTACAGCATATAGGTATTATGCTGTCAAAAATTTGAATAGAACCTTTGAATCGGCTATTTCTGATTGAGTATGGGAAATGAGCTTTTATTTCCCTTAAGTACCACTTTTCAATAATATCATTGCGTCGCTGAACCTCGAAATAAGACGGAATACATTAAAAATTTAAGTGAATTAAATAAGTTATCTTTTTAGTAAAACAGGAATTTATATCGTAACTCACTTTCCTAAAGGTAGAAGGGAGGGGAGTGCCACTAAGATTCAGATCCGGTCCTAACTTATTGTATTTGTATTAAGAACGGCTTATAGGAATCTGTTCCTTTCTAACTTATGTAAATATACTTGGAAAAATGGGTTGAAGCCACCACATGTAGCCATTTCTTTTTGTAAAGCCTGAGGAATATATTAACGGTTTATCTATCTATCTATGTACGCCAAAACTTTGACAGATTTATCCCTTTAAAGCACCCCGTCCCATGTAGTAAAAAAAATCGACTTGTATCATCATCATCGTCAGCCGAAAGACGTCCACTGCTGGACAAAGGCTGGACTCTCCCCGAAGGATTTCCACACCGACCGGTCCTGTGCTGCCCGCATCCAGCGGCTTGTATACAAGATGTTGAAAAAGGCTGTATGAAATTTTAAGGGGTTACTCAGAATAAAGTATAGAATATGTACAGGAAAAATATTGAAAAAATCGGTTTTACATTTTTTTCTTTATTTTCCCATACAAATTCTTGATTCACTATTCAGATTTAACCTCGTAAGGCACAAGCTAAATTTAGGCAGTTAGCCATTGCGGCCCTACGACCTAAAAAAATTCCCTAACGCTTGAACTCAAATGGGGTTTATTCAGAAATGAATAGCTTTATTTCATATTCAAATCGTAATACAAGTTCGAAAATAAGTTCAAATTTTAGGTAGTTGTGTCTGAATTACTACTAAACCTTTGTCCTAAAAATAGGACGTTGGGCCTTACGAGGTTAATATTGGAAACTGAAAAAAAAAATGATCGGACTTTTACAATATTTCTCCTGTATTCCATACTTGATTCTGAGTAACCCTTTAAAAAACGCACTTTTCTAACATCCTATATATTTTATTTAACTAGGTGTTCATTGTAGAAAGTTTTTCAGTTTAGACTTTACATATAAAATACTATGTTTTATAATATAACTAAACTATAACGATTCGAATGCGCAAAAACCCTTCTCCCTTGGCATTAAAAATACAGATCCTCAAAACAAAATGTAACTACCATTTGCATTTTTTAATTTCTATCAGAACAAAGGAGTTTCGTTTTAATATTTCAAACAGCGCTTTAATAAAAGGAGATGGTTTCATTAAGACAAAAACTGATTCGTGTTGCTGTTATATATTTTATTTTATTGAAAGTAGTACCACAAAGTTTTTATATATAGTTTTACCTGAAAAACATTACCAGAGGCACAAGCCATAATAGAAACCTTGTCTCTGTAGAAACTCATGAAATTGATCAACTTTCCCCAAGGAAACTGCACATAATCAATTTAAAAAAAAAGTTGACTTCTCATACAGAATGGTGGATCAGTTGATCTATGAATTATTGTACTAATATGAAGAGTCCAAAAAAATTTTGCGAGTTGAGTACCTATACGAAAGTTGTTCAGTTCCATAAGCAGAAGCCGAGGTTAATTTTTTTTAGGTATTTCATAAGGATATGTGAAAATATCTTTCCATTGGCTTTTTCATACCATCATACCGTGGGAGAGCTATGCTTCGGCACGAATGGGCCGGCTCGACCGGATTGATACCACGGCCTCACAGAAGCAACGCTTGCGTTGTGTTTCGCCGAGTGAGTGAGGGTACCGGAGGCCCAACCTCCTCCCCCCAATTCCCCCCCATCCCTCCATCCCATTTCAAAGGCCGGCAACGCACTTCTCCTTTGGTGTTGCGGGTGTCTATGGGCGGCGGTAATCGCTTACCATCAGGTGATCCGTCTGCTCGTTTGCCACCTCTGCCATAAAAAAAGCTAGTGCTGCCCTCATAAGAAAGAAGGCCGCAAAGTACACGGAGACTCCATATACTTTGCGGTCTCTTCTCTTAAGTGGGCAGAATATCAGTTTCAGCTCAGTTATCAAGTAACATAAAAATAAAAATATCCGGGACAAATCACACACGGGCATCTGGCCCCAAACTAGGATTCCCTGTACTATGGGAACCAGATACTGATATACATACACACACATATACATTTAAATACATACATATATGTATAGATATAATACGCCCAGACACAGAGCAAACAAATCTGCTCATCACAGAAATGTTTGGTGGGGATCGAACCCACGACTCTCGGATCAATAGTCAGGAGCACTAACCACTAAGCCACCGAGTCAGTCTACATAAATAGGTATACGTTAAGCGTACAAAGGGTTTGTTTGTTTGTTTGTTTGTATACTCTTTATTGTACGACAAAATAATACAACAAAAATTTATAAAAAAAATACAGGGTTTAATTGTTCTGTAAAAAAATGCGTGGGAGATATTTCGTTAAATCCATTTTAAGCGGCCGTCATTTTAACTAAGATCCAGTTCCAGAACTAAGGTATGATTTACTTGACAAGAATCTGTCCCTTTCACACATAGAAGATTTAGGACAGGCCGCTATTTTGCTGTCAGGGTAATAATGACTTTCTCGAAAGTGTGTTCCAGAACACTAGTTTCTAGTATTTTTTTGGGCTGGACTGCTGTTAACAACCCACTACGTCCCCACTGCAGGGGCATGGGTCTCTCCTCATAACTCGGGAAGGTTAGGCCATACTCCACACACGGGGGCCAAGTTCGAATTGGTGGAGGTGGTGGGGCTAGTGACCAACCCGTGTCAGAAGTTTTCAAGCCGCCTATAAGGTCTCCGACATGGCTTAACGACTGCGATCTATCGATAGCAGCCGGCACCAACGGCTTAACGTGCCTTGCGAAGCACGGAAACGGTCGAGATAAATGCCACTAACAGTGAAACCCATCCAGGTTATGACCGTGTCTGTAGTCAGTTAACCTGCGTGATCGATGCGACCACGCAAGCCGCACTGAGCCACGATCGCTTCTGGGCTGGACTAAAGCTACCTATATTTGAGTCGATACATATCAATTGAGCTTAAGTCCACCACTGCTATGAGGTTCACTTTTTAACGCGTTCACTTCAAAAAAAGGAGGAGGTTCTCAGTTCGTCGGAATCTTTTTTTTTATGCATGTTCACCGATTACTCGAAGACGCCTGAACCGATTTGGAAAATTCTTTTTTTGTTTAAAAGGGTATACTTCACAGGTGGTCCCATATAAATTTTTTCGAAATCGATTCAGCGGTTTTTGAGAAAATCAACAAAAACATAGCAAAATTGGAGTTGTTGCGATTGAAGTCGGTTATTTTTAACGTATTCAGCGTGGTCAACTTTTGTTTTAAAAGTGAAACTTATAGCAGTGGTGGAATTAAGCTAATTTGATTTGTATCGACTCATTTATTTATTACTTGGTTACAATACGTTATTTAACAATATTTTATTTGTTAACAGTTAGAAGCAGAAGTCACTTAATATCTCAAATTACTTACAGGTAAGTTTTTCATCCTAATTTTTTTATCGCCTCCATGACGTAGTGGCTAGGTCACTTGCTATTGGGTCGTATCTAACCTAAACGAATTTAACCACTATTTTCAGTTAAAACCTGGTATTAGGAGCGATTTTTACAACTTTAATAGGTAAAATGAAGACCACACGGGAAGAACAAGAATGTCAGTTCGAAGTGTTAACGAGAAAATCGACTTTCTCGTAAACACTTAAAGAATAAAAAATATTAACCGACATTCTTGTTCTTCCCGCGTGGTCTTCAAATGCTTTTGGGTTGCCAGCACGTAAATTTTGTCGTAAAGAGCTTGACATTAGCATGGTCAGATAAGTAGTTGCAATGTATCATTTTTCAAAAAAGTTATAAACAAGGAGTTTTTCGGCGACATACATACGGAACAATAGTTTAATTCATGTTTGGCAATCCGAAACACATTGTTATCGTACATAGGTTTTGTTTTGTGTATTTTTTTATATTGTATCTGTAGGTATTTACCTTTTTTGTGGAATGGCAACTTTCATTCATTTTTTTCAAACACACTTTTATTATCTTTTTTCTCTGTTTTACTTTTCGCGTGACGTATTATTCATTTTATTATTTTCACGTTCTATAGGTGAAAACTTGTTATTAGCTATGGTCTTTTTTTGTTTATACTGTACCCATTAATAATAATAATAATAATAATAAATTTATTCATAAACCAGTTTGGTGCTTCTGTTATAAGTTACATGACATTGGCCAGTTAATTCACATATAATGTGGAACAACTGCTGCCGAACTAGGTACAAAGACCTGTATTTCAGCATTCAGTGCTCTTCCAAGATACACATGTTATCTGTACTAGCCTAAGAGTTTAGGTACATAATTTACACAGTTTATGTTTTATTTATGTAGGAGACAGTACTTTAACAAAGAATATTACAAACAAATTACAAGTTATAACGATGTTGTGTGTGTGTGTGTGTGTGTGTGTGTGTGTGTGTGTGTGTGTATATGTTTGTATGTGTGTGTGTGTGTGTGTGTGTGTGTGTGTGTTTGTGCACGTGCGTGTGCGTGTGCGTGTGCGTGTGCGTATGCGTGTGCGTGCGCGTGTGTGTGTAATTAGCGATAATAGGATTTCGTGTTTTAAGAAACGATCTTCAGAAGATCTTCTGAGTCATCATAACTCAATGTGAGAAGCCAACTTTTGACCTTCTCTTTGCACTCAGTTTTATTTAGGGAGTATATAGATAGTATCTTATTAATTTTGTTGTAAAGATAGGGTCCAAGAAAACTGTAAAATCTTTGATAAAAACTAGTACGATGAAAATGTTGTTTACAGACAATGTAATCTCGTCGACGTGTTGTTATA
Organism: Coleophora deauratella; assembly: GCA_958295455.1. Taxonomy (NCBI): domain Eukaryota; kingdom Metazoa; phylum Arthropoda; class Insecta; order Lepidoptera; family Coleophoridae; genus Coleophora; species Coleophora deauratella. The sequence continues at coordinate 3,148,071 of OY282401.1, read as the reverse complement.
GTCTTATCAAAAATAAGTTCGCCGTGTTGTTTTATTATTATTTCGACTATAAACAATTGCCTTATACTTAAAACCTCACAGTATTCGTACAATAATTTGGTTGGATATATATAAGGTTTAAACGTACATACTTTTAGGACAGCTCGCTGTGCAATTTCTAATGACAGTAGTGTTGTTTTAGGGGAACCACCCCAGATCTTGATGCAGTACGAAATAATTGATTGGCACAGAGCAAAGTATATTCTCTTTAGGATGAATGAGTCAACTACATGTCTTAAATTTTTAAAAATAACTATTAATCTGCGTATCCTACCACTTAGAAGTGTGATGTGTTGTTTAAAATTAAGGTTACTGTCTATCATTATACCTAGATATTTAACTACTTTAGTTTCTTCAAGCTGAGCGCAGGAGCAATCATCCTTATCCATATCTTTATAAAGACATTTATGTGCAGTTATTTTAAATTGAGTTAAAGGCAGACAGATGTTTCTAATTGTGAACTTTATAAGTTTGGTTTTATCCGTGTTTAGTGTCAAGATATTTTCTCTTAACCAACTTATCACTAAGTTAAAACCAGTTTGGGCAGCTTCAAAAGTTTTCTCCCAGGTTGAGCCTGAGAACACGAGGGCAGTGTCATCCGCATAAGAGAAGAGCTTACCCTGATGCAAGTTTAGCGAGCACAGATCATTTATATACACTAAGAAGAGTGTAGGACCTAAGATGCTGCCCTGTGGCACACCATATGTAACTTCTAAATCTTTGCTGAAGTATTTATCCACGGAAACACATTGATGTCTGTTTGTCAAATAGTCAGTAAACAATTTAAGTTGGTTATTACGTACGCCAATTTTTTCCAGTTTGCTTATTAGGATGGGAACAGAAACAGTATCAAAGGCTTTAGCTAGATCAAGGAAAATTCCCACAGCCTTGTTACCATCGTCTAAACTTTTACCAATGAAGTTAGTAATTTCTTGTACTGCGTCCGAAGTAGATTTTTTATTGCGAAAACCGTATTGGTTTGAGGACAGTATCTTTCTTTTTTCGAGATAATTTTTGAGCCTGCTATTTATTATTTTCTCTAAGATTTTTGATATGGAGGGTAGGATGGAGATTGGTCTGTAGTTTATGATACTGTTTCTGTCCCCTCCCTTGTGTATAGGCTTTATCACAGATTTTTTCAAGGAAGTAGGAAAGACACCAAGATCTAAGCATTTGTTAAAAATGTACGTTAGAGGGGGAACTAGAAAACTTTTATGTTCTTTTAATAGATTATTAGAGATTTTATCCCAACCTACCGAGCAATCTCTTTTTAAGCTGTCGATAATATTTTCAATCTCTTGTTCGTCAGTAGATAACATAACAAAAGATTCAGACATGAAAATCTGTTTGTTATTATGAACCGTGGATTTGGTGGCAGGTTTATTACAAATATTCTCAGCAAGGTTTTTTCCTACATTGACATAATACTCGTTGATTTTGGAGAGAGACAAAAGGGGGGAGGCTTCAATAGATAAAAGTTCTTTAGGGTTGTGTCTTAATTTATTAGTATGTGTTACAGTTTTAATTGATTCCCATAGCTTTTTATTGTTTGTGCCTGCTTTATTTATGAGTTGTTTCTCGTATTCCCTTTTGAGTTTCTTTAATAATGCATTACAAAAATTTCTGTATCGTTTATAAGTCAAAACAACTATTTCACTATCAGGAAATCGTTTAGTTTTCTTATGTAATTTGTCCCTATTTCGTATGCAGCGTAACAAACCAGGTGTTATCCATGGTTTAATTATTATTTTACGTCTAGGCATGTTGATAGTCTTAGTATTATTTTTAATGGCATTTGACAGACACATTATTAAATAAGTCATAGCAGAATCAGGGTCCAAATAATTGTATATTGGCTTTAGGTCAATATTTAGTATATCTAGTTTAAGAGCATCGCTGTTAATTTTATAATATATAGATACCCTGTCTTCCCTGTAAATATTATTTAGTTGTAAGAACAGTATTACAGATTTATGATCAGTCAGAGTAGTTTGAGGAACAAGGGTGATGCCGCTGCTTTTGGATTTAACTAGAATATGGTCTATACAAGTACCACTAAGATCGCGAGTAACAAGTGTATGTGATGGCCAAAGACCATGAAAAGCAGTGAGACTAAGATATCTATCGGAATCCGAATTTAATTTGCCTTCATTAATGGGTATATTAATATCTCCTAAAAGAATAATATTTTTGAAATGATTGACCCGCTGTAAATGATTGTCTAAAGACATTAAAAAATTGTTAATATTTGTGTAGGATGGTGAACGATAGATGGCAATAATAGCAGTATGATCATCTAGTTTAATGATAAGACCATTACCATCTTGAAATGAGGGCTCTTCAATACAGTATCTAAGTGATTCCTTTACATAGACAACTACGCCATCATTTTGGTTATCATTGGTTTTGGTAGAAAATGAATCGTATTTATCTAGGCGTGGAATTATTGGTGCCGAATTTAGCCAACATTCAGTAAGTACCAATACATCAATATTAACACTGAATGATGTTAATAAAGTCTCAAAGCTAGAAAAGTTCTGGTTGATGCTGCGAATATTTTGAGTAATTATGCTAAGATTAGATATAGAATGTGGTATAAAACTGGGAATGTCTTCAGGTTCGCAGGCATATGAAATGAAATTGTTGTTATAATCTAAATCAGATGCAATATTCCTAATGTCATCCATTGTGGAATACGAAATATATATAGGCCGTAGATGTGAAGTGGTAGTTAATAATTTTAGTACGAGCCTTCCATAAAAGAGTAAGGGTTCTGGTAAAACAATGAGTTGTTTTAAGCAAAAATTGATATGTAGTTGTGTTTAACTGGTTGATGCGAGAAATCCTATTTTTGATTGTGATTTGTGAAATCTGTGTTGCATGTGAGTTATTTTGTTGTGTTGTAATGTGGTGTGTTGTTTTGTTTTGTTGTGTCATTTTGTTATTTTGTTGGGGATGTGTGAGATTTATTTTTGTGTGTAATTGATGTGTATCATAGTGTGTTACATTTAGAATAGACAGTGTAGGGTATACTATAAAATTACTGAAATTATTTATATTCAAAACATAGTCTATTTGATTGAGTCATATTGTTTTACGCAATTTCTCAATGTCTAAGTCACTACTGACTGTAATCCTTGGGGTACTTTCGGCTTTTCTCAAGTACACCACACCTCGCGAAGTCCAGCAGAAGGCATAATTGTATTCTTTTTGGAAGTTTCTGGCTAAAAAGTAGAGTTTCTGTGCTCGCTGCGTCAGTGTTTCTGAAATGAATACTGGGGCTGGTGGTGTTACAGTATTCTTCAATTTCAAGTGTGATGTATTAAGTTTTTGTCCCCTTGTCTTATTCTTGTTGAAGTTCTTGACTGACATCGATATCTTTTCCTTGGTCAACACCGAAGTGAAGTCAACAATGATTGGTTTCGAATCCTTGGCGTTAATTCGATAGATATCGTTTATGTCTGATTTTTTTATGTCTAGGTTGAGTGTCTCAGACATGTTAATTACAATATCGCAGAGATCGTCTTTTGTTTCAATTTTACCCTCTTCAGTAGTCTTCGGAACATTGCGAATTTCTATTCCTGATGCACGACTTTTGCGCTCCATATATTCAAGTTTTTCTTCAAGAAGTTGGATTTGTTTCTTGTCGTTCTTTCTGTCTGCCTCTAGGGTTCCGATGCGTGTAAGAAACTCGTCGTATTTCTGTGACATATGAGCTACAGTGTTTGTCAGTTCAGTGTTTTGTTCCTGTATGTTTTTTATAGTACTTTGTAGCTCATTAAATCGCTGATCCTGTTGATGTGATAGCGTATCAAACATATTTTTTAGCGTTGTAATAATGTTTGTATCTTTTTCTATTTGTGTTAGAGCATTGCTTTCGAATTTCCTTTTCTTACGCTCCGTTGTTAACGCGGCTATATTATGTAAATCAGGTAAAGAGCCCGCTGGTCTAATGTTCACTACGGCCGGTGAGTCATTCGCATTATGCGCACTCAATGTATTATCTATTGACGGCGCAATCGGTTCACTGCCTGAAGGGTTGGGTGAGGCGGGGGGCGATCTTCCGACTAACGACATTGTGTAGCTGCTCGGATAGTACCAGGCTCGCAGAGACTTGAGACGTTTAGCTTAGAGACTTGCACTTGACGGCTCAAGGTAACTGGTCACCGATCGATGAAACCCGTAAGGCCGTGCTTTCCGTCAATTATAAGTTGAGCTCTCAGTAGTTTTGCTGTCTTGTGAAATGAATACTGCGTTACTCACATATAGGCAGCGCGGTGACTGACGTATTAGTCCAGCTTCTCACTAGTCTGCACTCCTATTATTTCACTTGAATTTATTGATGCTAAAATTTTATTTTTTAATTGATTGCAGAAACGTAGTTTAACTTTTAATGCGTCTGAACTCCTCAGCGGTCCGGGGGGAAGAGGAGTGAGGAATTGCAGTGTTAATTAGCTGTAAGTTTTTCTCAAAAATAAAATAAGTGAAATTATTGTAGTATTATATCCGCTCCACCTGGGCAATTTAAAATAATATTATAAGTAAGAAATCCAAAATTATTTTTGAGAATCGAGCTTATATCCTCGGTGAAAGACGTTCAAATTAATGATTGCTAGTTAGAAATCAACTTCAGAACCAATGTAAGATTTATCTGACAATTATCCTGTTCCCTTCACACTTGTGAAGCACAAAAGATTTACTATAAGGTTATCCTAGCGTGGCAGGATATTAAGACGCGTCTTTTTGATTTGCCGTCGACTCGAGAAGAAGAAGAAAGGTAATAATTACGTGATGTGATGGTGCGGAAGGAACGGAACCTTTTTGGAGTTAAAACTTCTTTGAGCGCACTTTGCTGAGCAGAGAAAGCGGCCTGTCCTTGTCTATCTATTTGTTAACAACCCATTACGTCCTCACTGCAGGGGCACGGGTCTCTTCCCATAACTTGGGAAAGTTAGGCTATACTCCACACACGGGGCCAAGTCCGGATTGGTGGAGGTTGTGGGGCTAGTGGCCAACCCCAGTGTCAGATGTTTTTAAGCCGCCTTTAAGGCCTCCGACATGGCTTAACGACTGCCATCTAGCGATAGCAGCCGGCACCAACGGCTTAACGTGCCTTACGAAGCACGGAAATGGTCGAGATAAATGCCACTAACAGTCAAACCCATCTAGGTTATGACCGTGTCTGTAGTCAGTTAACCTGCGTGATCAACGCGACCACGCAAGCGACACTGAGCTACGACCGCTTCTGTCTATTAGGTCTCGTCTATCTATTTAAACATATCATTTTTAGGGGTCCATACCTCAAAAGGAAAAAGGATCCTTTATAGGATCACTCGCGGTCTGTTTGTATAGCTGTCTGTCTGTCTGTCATAGCCAATTTGCTCCGAATCTACTGGATCGATTATGTTGAAACTTAGTAGACATATATATTTCTGTAACCCACACACGGACGTGTAGTCTAAATAAATTAATTCCGAGTGTGGGGGGCAATTTTAGGGGGCAAATCAGAAAATTTAAAAGAAAGTTTTGCAAATTGTACCGTGTGACATACTCGTATCACAATGAAAGTGCTTGTTTATCATAATATTATTTATCATAATGTTATAGCATGTATATAATGTAACATGTTATAGCATTATTTGATGAAATGTGTTGGAAGGAGCTTAATTTAGGCTTAATGTTTCTTTCCCTTCGTATAAGTTAGACAAAAAACCCTTTAAAAAGTTTACACTGCTACCTAATTCAAATAAATATAATTCCTTTTTTTTCATTGTAAGGTGGAAAAGAAAATATTGGATCGCATCATGGAAAATATATGTAAGTATTATGGCTGCTATTGCCTTTGATGTGATGTCTGTAATATCAGGGGAATTTTTGTAGTTTATCGTTCTTTTATCAGTTGTCCTGGCAACGATGTTCTGTTGGGTCATGCGCCCCTGGTACCTTTGTTTAATATCAGATTCTCAAAATAGCAGATTCTTATATTATCAGATTCTCTGAATAGCTGAAATTGTACATTTATCTAGAGACTGAACATGAATAGAATATATACTCATCAAGGCATAAAAAAAGAACATGAGGTTTGACGGGGATCGATTTTCTTTCAAAAAAACTACATTATGAGTGTAATAACTACCCCTTTTCTTTGCTCAGTAGAGCCAAGGTGTGTCATTAGAATAAACACTACAAAAAATGAAAACCGATTTCACAAAGCTTAGACCACATATAATCACATAATATCACCTTTGATTAAAGTCAGTTGACGAGAAGTGAGCGAAATTAATGAACGGCGTTCATCCCATACTTTCCCGCCCAAAGAGCTAATTTACTATAAATTTAAATGACATTTATTGAATAAAAAATATATATTTAAAATGTAGGTTCATTAAAGGCGAAGATATCTCGTAGAATACCAAAAAAGAGAACGTCCTCCTGTCTTTATTTGGTTTAAAATACATATCATGTAAGTAAAGAGTGTCAACATGTGTTCAACTGTTAGCTCCCTGTACACAATTTGTAAAATAAAATGTTTTCACTTCGTGTCGTATCTAATTCACATGTCGGCAGGAAGCGAGGGAACCGGTAATATCATTACACATGGTCTGAATATAAGCTGAAGCGGGAACAACGTTTATTCCCTTTATATGATTTGTACAATAAAAATAAAATCTTTCGGGTCCAATTAGAGAATCGATCGTGAAGCGGTCGTGGCTTAGTGCGGCTTGCGTCGTCATCGCATCGATCGCGTAGATTAACTGGCAACAGATACGGTCATAACCTGGATGGGTTTGACTGTTAGTGGCATTTATCTCGACCGTTTCCGTGCTTCGCAAGGCACGCTAAGCCGTTGATGTCGGCATTAGACGGCAGTCGTTAAGCCATGTCGGAGGCCTTACAGGCGACTTAGGACTTAGGCCTTACAGGAAACAGATCGACCAGATTGAACGTGTCTAAAAAATTGCCGGTAGTTCTCATTATATTCGACGAAGATTGGTTCAGTGGTTTTCAAGTAATTCAACTATTACAGTCAGGGATGTTAAAAGATGTTTATTTTTTTTATTTTTGAGTGCGTTTGACTACATCTCATCGAAAGAAAATCAATGTGTATTTGTTACTTAAATTTCTCGATGAAAACGTAGTCTTGCTGCTGAGATATATATACCTATTAACAAATTTTACTTATTCTTATTTTTTTCTGTCTCGATTGCCCATGTTTTTATCGTTGTAAGATCTGCTGCTGTTTTGCATCTTTTGTGGTGGACACTATGAACTTACGTCTCCATCATTTATTAGACACGAGTTCGATTCCCGCTCAGCTCAGGACAAACTATGGATTTGTGGAATGAGCTCCCCTCCGAGGTTTTCCCCGAGGTTTAGAGACTGATTTCTGCCAAAACAGGGCATCCTAGTGGGGAAATCCATCATCATTATTTAGTAACATTATATTGCTGATAATTACATAACTTTTTTAAAATAATAATTCAACCATTTATGACTCTTATTTTTGGTGTACTGTAACTATGATGACACTCTTTAAGAAGGCTTTGAAAACTTGCCTTGATAGACGGTGGGCACTTTCCATTACGAGGGTCGTCAGTGCCTTTCCCATATTACAATAAATTAATAAAAAACTATGACAGGTACTAAAGTAAAACTATTACAATCTGTCGCCCGACTGTTTAGTCTGGCACCTACCGCCCGCGACCATTTCACCCCACGCGGTGAGCGTGCAAAATTAAAGATCTTATCAAAACATTTCCATTTCTGAGTCTTTTAATTGCTGTTTGTGTTACTTAGACTTTTGCCAAAGGACGTTTACTTAAGCTTTTCATAAATAATATTTGGGGAGTAAGGGGTTAAGGGGATACTTATTATATATTTTTATTTTCCACAACTGTTAGTTTAGGACTACCCTTTTCACTTGAAATGAAATTCTTACATAAACAGATCGAATAAATCATTTAAGTAAAATAAATAACATTAGAAAAATATTTACGGTATTCAAGAAAAAAAATGTTTACACAAATAAGTTTGGGGTATATTTGAGTAGGTATGTTTGTTTCGACTATGTCAGCTTAATGGCTTTATAGATTTTGCAACGTGGTTATATTCATCAAGGATTCATAACTCTTTCAGAAGCATTTAGTATCGTGACTCACCGACTGAAGTGAACGTACTTACAGCTAAACCACTGAAGCATACTGAAGCATAATGAAGAATATTACGAAGAAATTTATGTAAGAATTTCATACTGAAGCGTAATGAAGCATACTGAAGCATAGTGAAGCATACTTGAAAACTGAACCTAACTACGTTAATGAGGGTAGAAATATCCGCACAAAGTATTTTCCAAATGTCGAACCATAAATGGACGTGTACATATCTCTACGCCTTGTGGATAGACGGATTGTGCCCACGATAAGAAGAAGAAGTGGAGGTATAAACGTTTTCATAGATATTTGATTATGCCATGCAAAAAACCCTTTTATTTTATACACGTATATCTGGAGCCACGGCAGTGCCTCCGCCAAGTCTAACGTGAAGCAAACTAGGGGAAGGCAAAACATCCCGTACTATCCTTTACCGAAGCAACTCATGGCTTTTTTATGTATATTTCTTAAAAATTGTATTTTTTTATGTTTGCTACTTTTGCCAGTGTCGTATGGATAACGTTGGATTATTTCATAATTGATGTCTCGTTACTGCAACAGGCGACGCCGCCGCCTGTGCTGAAAGCGTATTAAAAGGGATTATGTGGTATTAGGAGTACTAGGTTTTATCAAAATTTTTACTGAGGCTGAGGAAGATAATTCTGAAAAAAGAAAACGTACATTTATTTTGGCCAACCGTTTCTTATTAAAGTACCTGTGCTTAGTTATAAAACATTAGTTTCAGAATTTTTAAGGGAGCAAATAATACATACTACTTTTAAAACTGAAAAACCTTGCCACAAAAAAAATCTTATATTAAGACCACGCTAACATTGCATTCCCCATACAATCATACAAAATTTGTTTATGATTCACGTAGATGTAGAAACCAATCAGCATAATTTAATATATAATTTATTTATTTTCAGGCATAATACCTATTTCAGGCGGAGTTCAGCCTTCTCTGAAATGTAAATAATTCTGAATATTTCCTTTAGCAAGTTTTTTGTCCCGATTGTATAGGTTCCATGGGGATAGTGGTTTAGCATTATAAGTAGCATCAAATTGTTTTAGCTTCTCATTACTTACAAGTTATTTTGTATGTTGTTAACAACCCATTACGTCCCCACTGCAGGGGCACGGGTCTCTTCCCATAACTCGGGAAGGTTTAGGCCATACTCCACACACGGGGGCCAAGTCCGGATTGGTGGAGGTTAGGAGGCTAGTGGCCAACCCCAGTGTCAGAAGTTTTCAAGCCGCCTATAAGGCCTTTGACATGGCTTAACGACTGCCATCTATAGATAGCTGCCGGCACCAACGGCTTAACGTGCCTTGCGAAGCACGGAAACGGTCGAGATAAATGCCACCAACAGTCAAACCAATCCAGGTTATGACCGTGTCTGTGGTCAGTTAACCTGCGTGATCGATGCGACCACGCAAGCCGCACTGAGCCACGACCGCTTCATAGTAAGTTATTTTGTATATACAAATAGAATTATCACATCCCACGCTAATTAAACTGGTGGTTCTATTAACGATAAACAAATTCCCCAAAGGAATCAATATCGAAACCAAAAGGACGCGATCGGAATATATTTTATCTATCAACAACAAAAAGTATATACTTATACAGGTATACTTATACAGGATGTACTTCGCTAGAGTGCACAAACGAAAAAATCAAAAATATTCATTAAGAAACCTAAAATTTTAATTGTTGTTTTTAAATTAAAGTAAAATGATATATCTTTTGAACTACTAGGTGCATTGCATTGAAAACTTTAAAGATTTGAAGATGACACATAAGAAAGTCATAAACAATAAATAAAGTTGCTCATCGTATATACCTATAGACACAAGAAATTGAAATTTTTAGATATATTTTTTGAATATTGACGATTTTTTAATAAAAAAAAATTTACAACAAAATTCACTCTTATTTTACCCCTTTTTGTTTGTACATTCCGTATAACAATTTATATAAAAATCAAGTCCCACCGTGCCACGGGGCACAGTGGCCTATGAAAGGCCCTTGGTCTTGGAAACTGTCAGAATCAATTTGTACGGGGCCCTGGGCTCTGGACGCGTGCACGAAATAAATTGCCAACATGGCTCCCAAAGATGGCGGTCGGGGTGTGGTCACGTTAAGAGTTTAAGCGGAGATGATAACGGAGCGAAGCGTAGTGGAATTGAAACTTTAAAGTCACACAATATGTTAAAAGTGTTTTAATACACATTTTGAGGTTTTTATGCTCCATTAAGAATTTTAAGGCACATACTTAAAACTCAAAAATCTAATTAACAATTAAACAAATATTAGGTCTTTACGACGTTCCTGAATCAAGCGAAAGTAGGAGATTTAAATAATAATAATAATAAATGCCTTTCAAAGGTCCGGGACTTAATTGTCCGAGAGTAAGGATTTCTAGACTACCTACATAATAACTTTATTTGACACAGTTAAGTTCGCACGAATGGAACGCTCATCTCATTTAAATTGCCGCTCACCGCTCACCGCTCACCGATCCGCTCTGCTTGTTAATTTACGCCAATGTATCCTCATGCTAAGCATTGCGGCGGCTAATGGTAGCCAATTTGTCAGGCGACTGTCTCCCTTCACCATATTTTCACATATTCACAATGAGTTTATGTAATGCCAGGCCAAGTAACGATGTCCCGGCGGCTGATCATCAAAAGGCTGGCTATAATGTACAATATTTTTGACTGTCTTTGTGTATTTCGCGCGTACAAACTGAATAAAATATAAGGTGCTACTTTATTAGTGCCCGATATTTTAGTCAGTGCTTCTGCTCCTGATTCTGATCAACTTTCCCCAAGGAACCCATAGTCAAATCGTAAAAAAATTTTTGGACTCTTCATACTAATTTGGCCGCTCGGCTGATCGATTTGTATGAAGAGTCCAAAAATTTTTTTACGATTTGACTATGGGTTCCTTGGGGAAAGTTGATCAGAATCAGGAGTAGAAGTACTGAGTAAATTATCGGGCACTAATAAAGTAGCACCTTATATAATGCAATTGAATAATGATGCAATTTTATACGTATGTAATGTTCCTTTAAAAATAAAGATGTATGTATAGAATGTAAAAAAAAGTGTATTAGCAATACATTAAAGAGGGCACCTACTCTTTTAACTGAACAAATTTTGTTCTACAACTTTGGCAAATTCAAATTCTGTTTTTTTATGTAGGTATATAAGATAAGATAATAATTTATTCATTTGTAAAAGGTAAATAATTTACATAGGTTTGTAAAAATTAAACAAAGTACAAATTAATGGGTGCCTGAACTAGGATAAACCTGTATCTCAGGCAACGAAATTCTTAAATGTTATACTTATAAGCATAATACAATAATATCTTAATAATTATTATTCGTTCTGAATAGTCTAAATATTATATGTAATAACAAATTTCCGTGTTAACTGGGTCAACATCAATATTGCAAAAATTGTGTACAAATCATGAACATTTCGTGATTATACCATTAAGGAATTGTACGAACTACGTAGAAAGGGAGTAGATGCTATTTTATAAGACATTTATTAAGTAACGTTTCTTTAATTAGTTAATATTAATTTAATATTTTATCCATCCTCACTTTTATTTTATTTTAAGTTGTGCCCGACAGGGTCCACAATAATCTCATTATACCTACTTTACAACCTACATTGTACATTATGGTATGCTAATAAAGTATTGAGTTATTGAGTACACATTCTTTTAAATCTTTTTTTTTTCACACACTGGCACACAATTCCATACAATTATTGCGTTATCATTACCTAATTACTTAAAAAGATGTGAAATGTGATAGTTTTTATTTCTTAAGACCAGTACACAAAAATAGACTATTAGCCTCAGTTTTCTTGATGTAGCGGGCAAGCTGTAGGAAAATCGTCTCCGAAGGTTTGGTCACGTACGCCGCAAACCTCTAAAGTATGTCGGTAACATATGCCTTAAACTAATCTTTGAAGGCCCTAGATACCGTGGAAGACCCAGGAAGTACTGGCTAGGCTGCCATGAGATGACCCAAGAATCCCAAGAATAAAATAGAAGATCAGGCAAATTGGAGACGATTAAGTCGGAAAACGGTTGGGATAATGCTGCGAAGAAGAAGATTAAGTCGGAAAGCCGGACCGTGGCTCAAGCCGGGACAACGCTAGCTAGTAGAAGTCGGTACATTACTCTTATGTAAGCGATGAGACAACTTATCACAAAATATAGCCATAATAAGCGATATATTATCTGTTTCTGAGGGTGTCGTTAGAGCCATAACATGGATATATGTGGCGGAAAAGGCTTTTGTTTGAATATGTACTTGTAGCAAATAAAGTAATACTTGCGTAAATTTATTGGTATTTTGTGCAAGAAATAATGTATAGGGTGCTCTTGAAATTTTTGCCAGTATTCAAACTGAACATGATTCTGACTGAACAATTTCCCCCAAAAAAACACTGTCAATTTGAAGAAAAAAAAAAGACTCTTCCACTGTCACTTACTAAAAGCTGCCTGGCGCTGATAGCGATAAGCCTTTGCACATTTTATAATTTAATTCGCCTATAATTTGAACATTATTTGCGAAATGACTACCTATGAGTTCAGATTCATGTGTAGTAAGAAACCCACTTTAAAACTCATCCTTTGGTATTTACATAGAGTATTAACTTCCTATATTTCTTAAATTTTTCTGGCGATACTAAACATGCTCCGGGAGATCTGATGATGACCTTGTATTAGTAACTAACGGTTTTTGTGTCCTACAGAGGAAATGACGTCTCTGATGCCCTACCCCAATTTACGATCCATGTCATGCATTTGACGATCCTTTGGAAAAGGTCATAAACATAATACCTATTCTGAGGTCATCGGTTATACAAATATTATAAATAATGTCGGGTGTCGTAAACATTTTATGGCGTCACGCTTAGTCGGAGACAGTGTCAGACTCGTGATTTGTGAAATGGTTTTGGGAGTTGTTTGTCTGGGCTATATTTACTTGTTTAGCGACCGCAGCTATAGTAATAATTGACAACACTGAACACGTTAAAAACAACCGACTTCAATAGAAACAGCTACAAAGTTTTTGTTGATTTTTTCAAAAAGCACTGAATCAATTTCAATAAAATTTATAAGGGACCACCTCTGAAGTATTACCTACCAAACAAAAAAGAATCATCAAAATCAATTCATAATTGGCGGAGTAATCGCGTAACATACATACAAAAAAACATACAGTCGAATTGAGAACCTCCTTCTTTTTTGAAGTCGGTTAAAAAAGCGCAGTCAGTCCAACTTAAGCATCTCTTGTAGGCAATTCGTATCGGTCTGGTTTGGATAGTTGGTTAGTTTTTGTAGAATAAAAGTTATTAATTTCATTAATAGACAACCTCCTTTATAAGCATTTATTCGAAACCCTTGTTTACCCGACTGCCAACCCGAGAGGGTTTTTCGGTCAGCATATAAGGGGTGTAAAAAGACAACTTACGAAAACTGAAACGGTGGGTTACACTTATGAAAGTGAACAACTTTTCCCAAAGAACCCATACGAATTCTCAAAAAGTAGTTGTACATACTTACGCGGATAGGCGGATATCACACTGCTCCGGAATTCGCACCGGAGCGTGGATCGACGAAATTCGCATGCGGCAGCGAAGGCATGGATCCGGACCATCACCTTAATGTTCAATTGAGAATGTTGCCAGACTCACCCCTTTCTACACAAAAATTCGGACGGTACTGCGGAGCAATTTGGCATACCCTGCGGATCGCACCGCATCTCCGTCCGGGTGCGCGGTACCGTCGTCGTGCGAATCGCATCTCCGAACGGAGATGCGGCGTCATTTTGTTGTACCCTGCGGTTTTTGTATACAAATCAACATTTTACAGTACAAAGTTTAAATCCGGACCACCGCACTCCGTTGCGGTATTCGGAGCAGTGTGATATCCGCCTTATTTCATAAAGACCGTAGCGCTATGCGAACCGTTAACAAGCCATATCGTCCCCAATACCCCCTGTATTGGGGAGTGAGTCTTTTCCCATAAATGGGGATGGTCAAGCCATACCCCAGACACGGGGGCCAAGTCATGATTGGTGGAGGTTGTGGAGCTAATGGCCAACCCCAGTTTCAAAAGTTTTCAAGAGGCCTATAATGCGAACTGAATTTCATTTTATTGTATTAACCGACTTCAAAAAAGGAGGAGGTTCTCAATTCGTTCTCAAATCATAGTCAATCTCGCTATTTATTTAAATGTTTTGCACAGCGATTCCTCTGTACCTGTACTATTAATTATTCTTTGTCACCAGATCACAAGGTGGGAATCGAACCCATTGGCATAGAAGACAGGAGTCCACCAATACGCTACAGGGTCAGTTCAATATTTGTATGTTTTAGAAAATGAACTGTGAACATCAAAGGCATGCGGGAAAATTGAAATTTTAACAGATCTAAATAAATGTAAAGCTTTTGTGTTGTAAAATGAATGAATTATGAATAACGAGTCCTCTAGCATTTTTGTCGGCAGCTGTCAATTAAATTGGACTTTTGATAGACAAACAGATAAACAAATCAGCTTTTGGAACGGTTCTGATTAAATATTTTTCCGATAAATTCATTTCTGCGAAAAATAATTATAAAGTTTTATAGATACGATTTCCGTGTAAACATTTTTGTGAGCAATATAAGACTTCTATTACTACCCTTTGTACGTATTAAAGTGTAAAAGAAATCGTTAAAATCAAAATAGCTCATTCCCTTGAATGGGCATTTTTTCAGAAAATTCTCTGTTAACAAATTAACAAATGTTTACAAAAATGTTAACAAATTAATCGAAAGACAATCGAAATTGACGAAGTGAACAACACTTTTTCTAAGTTACTAAACTGGTTTACTGCTAATAATCTGTTACTAAATGCGAAAAAAACAAAATGCATCAAGTTTTCTTTGCCAAATGTTAAACAGACTCATAATAAAGTAATATTAAATGGTAACGAATTAGGTTTTGTTCCTAGTACAGTTTTTCTCGGCATAACTATAGATAGTACCTTACAGTGGGGCCCACATATTGCAACTCTAGCGGGGAGGCTTAGCTCGGCTGCCTACGCCGTCAAGAAAATAAGGCAATTGACGGACGTAACAACTGCCAGCTTAGTATATTTCAGTTACTTTCACAGTATAATGTCTTATGGCATTTTACTGTGGGGACACGCAGCAGACATTGAAACCATTTTCATTCTACAAAAAAGAGCAGTCCGAGCTATATACTACGATCCCAAGAATCACTTCGAGATAGATTTAAGGAAATAAATATTCTAACAGTTGCCAGTCAGTTTATTTACGAAAATATCATGTACGTTCGTAAAAATCTAAACTTGCTCTTCAAAAATAGTGACAGACATAACCGTAATTTGAGAAGTAAAAATAATCTTGACATAAGCTATGTCAAGATTATTTTTACTCGAGGCTTAGTAAGGTGAAAAAATCATATGTGGGGCAGTGTGTACGCTTTTATAACAAAATTCCGAATGACGTGTGTGAACTACCAGAATGTAAATTTAAGAAACATATAAAACGCTGTATTTGTTCAAGAGGATACTATAAGACTGTAGATTATTTTAATGATAATGACATTTGGAACATTCCTCCAGCAAAATGATATGACTTTTATAAGAGTGCTTAATGTACCTACGCTACGTAAAGAAATAAATGATTTTGAATTTTGAATTAGTTAGCATTGCCTAAATTGGGGCTTTTACTACTAAAACTAAATAACTTTTACCAAGGAATCCATAGACAATTCGCAAAAAAATTGTACTTTTCTAACAAGTCGGTCACCTGATCGGCCCATTTAGTATGGAAAGTCAATTTTATTTGCGAATTGACTATGGGTTCCTTGGTAAAAATTGTTCAGTTTCACTAGTAGAAGCCCCAGTTTAAGTAATGATTAACTAATTTGTTAATACCTTTTACATATGGTGACTTTAAATTAGCTCTTGATACGAAACGCTATGCTTGTGCTCATGATAACAAACAATTTTCCCTAAGGAACCCATAGTCAAATCGCAAAAAAAAAATTGTTTTTTTACGTACTCATGTAAGTATGTGGAGCTAGGAGGAAGTCAACTCAAAAGGAGATTTTATGATTAAAAACCGTTCGTTTTTACTGGTAGTAAATATTAAACGATGTAACAGAAATTAAATTAAAAATTTACGCTCCGTTTAGCGTAAAAGGTAAAAGAAAAATAAGTAAGCACTTTGACTCAAAAAAGAGAGGTTGCAACCAGGAACGTCATATTTACAAAAATAAATTATGTATACACTTGTAATGGTTGTAATGAGCTTTATTGAATTCGCTAAAAACAATTTATTAATAAGACAGTTTCAATCAGTAAACAGCACAGCACAAACGAAGAAAAAAGAATTAAAATACAATTTTAAGTATCTTAATACACAAACTTTTAACATACAAGGAAACAAAGAATTCAAATACAATTTTAAGTACCAAAACTATGACAAAACCGTGCTGCTTACCGTACCGGTTCCGACTCAGTATAATGCCGAAGATCGATGACCTGCCTGCAGCGCTGTTATTCTGTCGGCACCGATACAGATGTTGTTAATATTTGAAAGATAACTCATCAAATCACCAGAAAAAATAAGCTTTCAAAGCGTATTTTTCATTGATACTCGCTCTGCATATAAATGACTTTGTACTTTTAAGTCCTTTATAGAGAACGAACTCCGGTAGTTGACTTATGTTTTTTTTTTAATGAAATGTCAAACACTGTCTGACATAATCACCTAAAATTAGTTTGACTGGAGCTTCTTTCTACTCATAAAACTGAAAAAAACTTTTGCAAAAGCTGAAATCGCAAAAAGGAACTTTTCAATTGTTAAGCGTGTGCGCGGGGCGGCGCGGCGGTGACCCCAAGTCAGTCGGAATCCTAATCAGGGTTTAAATCCTGGCAAATTTAAAAAAGAGTTTTTGGAAATTACATACATTCTTATACCTACCGATTGCTTAAACGGTGAAGGAAAACATCGCGAGAATGGCTTTCATTTTTCAATAGAATCCGGCAATAATATAAACAACGCTTAGTCGGGCACAGGTCAACCTTGAATGGTAGGTTGAGATGGTTTCATATAAATATGTTTTCCGTCCAGTTTAACATGACTTGACAGTTTTACAAATTATTGAAATATTCGTCGCCAAGTATTTTTATTAAAATAAATATCTTAAAGAAGTTATTTGGTGTCGAAATTATTGTAAGTACACTGCATGGTTCATTGAAATGTGAATATGCTTAGGATTGATATTCAAATGTAAGTAACTAGTGAGTAATCGTGTTTAATAGGAAATTTCCCACGGCTTTCTCTAAACTCAACTAGATGGCGCTGATCAACATTTGCTATAAGAAAATCTTATACTTATATCATTGAATAACTTTCTAATTTTACGTATCATTGAATATTTTTCTGTATTTTTATCCAAAAAATACTTTTCATAATTTTTGATGCACAACACTTGTTGTCAGTATTGCTTTTTCTTTCATAAAATAATTCTAACATTATACAAAGTTATTAATTGCATTTTAATCATAAAAATGTACTAAGGTCAATTTATTTTTGGTTTGGAAGAAGAAATTACATACGTATAACATAAACAGAGAAAATACTTGATCAAGTTGAAAATTTATCATTTCTGTTAATTCAATTAATAAGAATCTATGTTTTTGTGGCTTTTTTTATATTTTCAACAATATTAAATGAATTTTGCTACTGTAAATTCTACGTTGCTTTTAAAAATACATTACCAAAGCTTGGAAACGCCATCTATTGAGAATCGAATGAACGGTGTGACATACGTCATCTGAAAATTCCGTATTGGTTTGTTTACACTATTGCCGGATTCCATTGAAAGGGACTGTACAAGACGTGTATGACGATGATGGTCCGGTTGCATACATCCGTACGTGTAAATCTTAATTCGTTCCACGTGACTGGGGTGATGCTAAGTGCAATATCACGCCACCGCCGCCGTCTATACCTTGGGGAAAGACGGCTAATAAGAAAAAGTTAAAGGCTTTGTATGTATGTACCAGTTACCCTATACACATAAAGATGTCACTAGTCATGGATCATTTGTATAGGCGTAGGCGCCCATTTCATTTCCGCGCCCTATTCAAGCAGAATTTTACAGTGAAAGCCTCGATCCTACAACATTGTGCCATGTTACCCTTCAGTCCCGTCTTACAAAGGTTGTTTTCTTTGGTATGAATAACTTAGGTAGGGTTACATCACAGCCTTAAGGGACACTTTACGCCCGGCCGACCCTTAAATACGATTGATGTGGGATACGTATGTATTGACTTTCATTTCATTTTTTCGTTTTGATTATGTTATACGCACACACATCGACATGAGTTAACCACTGTATGTATAGGGTTCTTCTGAAGTATTAGAAAAAAAACCATGGTCTCTACAAATGAAACTGAACAACTTTCCACAAGGGACCAGTACTGAAATCACATTTTTTTTTATGTGATAGGTGGCAAACGAGCAGACGGATCACCTGATGGTAAGCGATTACCGCCGCCCATAGACACCCGCAACACCAGAGGAGTCACAAATTGGAGTTGAACTGACCAATTTTTCTGAGAAACTTACCTTTTTTGCGAATTTAGTGATAAAAGCTATAGAGTTTTATGAGTGTTTTTTTTTTTCAGGCATTTCAGACAGAGCTGAAGATGATGGCAAGTGCTTACCACTTGTAATATAAAAAAAAATCACATAATTTTCAGTAGCGTTATTATTAGTCAATATTGTAGTATCCGTTTTTCATTATCTTTTTAGATTTTTTTTCAGTTCGATTCAGGTAGGTTTATAGTTCTGATTTTCAAATTCTCTTGTAGGTATACACGTTTTATTTGATTCAGATTCAATTTCGATTCAAATATTCAGTGCCTTGTATTGTAATTGTGGAAAACATAATAATGATGTTAATTGACATACCATGTCGAAAGCTTTAACAAGAAGCGCTTGATATTATTTAGTTGAAATGAAACAAATCAAAATATAAGTGAAAACTTGTTATATAGTTTTTATATTAATAATTGTACCATTACAGTGTTAACTGGCTGTAAGTTTTCCTGTGAAATAAAATAAAATAAAATAAAATATATATTAGTAATCTTTTTACACTCTCTATATACGATGTTTGCAAATTGTTGTTAATTTTGTATGGAAAAAAAAATCTGTTGTATAGGTTCTTTAAAAAAAGTTGTTCAGTTGTTCGTGAGGGTACCGAAGGCCCAACCCTCCCCAATTTTGTTCTGATTGCATAAAGGTTCCTTATGGAGAGACTTTCAATTTCATTAGCACTATACCATTTGTGCTTTACAACATAAAATGTCACCTGTGTTACAGAGAGTAGCTCTTTAATAAAATCTCTTTGGTACAAAGACCAGACGTAGCAGGCATCAGGTGCAATTTGGTTGTCAAAGTCAGCATCGCAGCGTGGGTGGTCGTTATTCTTAATGTTGGGGCAACGGTCGGTAGAGGTCTATAATAGAAAATGGAAACTTAGCTAATTCAGCTGAAACCGGTGTAAAAGTCTTAAAAAGTAAAAAATCAAAAATAGAAAGCAAATAAAATAGTCGAGTCGCAAAAAAATACCGTTTAACCAAGAAACTGAACAAGATGTCCCCAAGGAACCATGCGCAAAAAAATACGTTTTGACATTTCGAAAAAAGTTGGGGAACTTGGGGAAAGTGTTCAGTTTCACGAGATGAATGACGAAATGAGAAGGTTTTAACAGATTTTGTTAAACCTTTTTTATGTATGTACTTTATTTGTATGTATGAAGCTACGTAATGTTATTATATTTTGTATAGGCTTATTTTTTGACATAATATAGTAGTTAAACTGGCTTTTGCCCGCGGCTCCGCCCGCGTAGATGTCGCTTTTTGACTGTCTCAAGGTATCCTACGAGAACCATACATTTTCCCGGAACAAAAAGTAGCCTATGTGTTAATCCAGTATTTCATCTATCTACCTACCAAATTTCATCCAAATGCGTTCAGTGGTTTCGACGTGAAAGCGGAATGAACAAGCAAATAAACAAACATCCACACTTTCGCATTTATAATATTATTATAGTAAGATGATACATACACTCGTGTATATAGTTTCATGAAAATGTGCTTGTCCATTCTCAAAAACATTGAAAGTGTACTTTCTCTAGTTTCTCTGGGGACTCTTAAGAACCTTGTACAATTGGAAAATAATATTTACCTACTATTTCAAAGCTGGAGTTTATTTAGCTTTCAATAGAATATGGCGGAGCTATAAAAATTGTTAGAAATCTTCTTTCACAAGTACCCTTAGTGATTCGCAGAGATTAGAGTGTGTCCTTATACAGTTTATACAGGATGTTAATTTTTTTTTCTACTTTCCCATGCTAAATTTGAATCAATAATTTGTATGGAAAACTGAAAAAAAACTTGTATAGGGTGTAACAAAAAATATGCGAGTTAAACTGATGTCTTATAATTATTGTCTATCTTAAAGGCTCTAATCGTGAAACTGAAGTACGTTTTTTTTACTAGTTTGCTGAAGTCTTTTTTTTGGAGATTTTTGAATGTCCAAATTTTTGTAAGCCCTACGACGAAAAAGCTAAGGATATTCTCGGACCAAAAAATGTTTCGCAGTAACGTACATTCGCGGTAACGTAATTCGCTTTTGTGTACATCGCAGTTGCGTAATCAAGTCGGATTTATAATACAATAAGGATTAATACAATAAATAAATAAATAATATCTGGGACAAATCACACACGGTCATCTGGCCCCAAACTAGGATTCCCTGTATCTTGGGAACCCGAGACTGATATACATACACATATACTTTTTTAAATACATACATATATAGATATAATACACCCAGACTCAGAGCAAACAATTCTGCTCATCACAGAAAAGTTTGCCCTGTGTGGGGATCGACCCTACGACTCTCGGATCAGAGGTCAGGTCAGGATCGCTAACCACTTAGTCACTGAGTCAGTCAAGTTTCATAAGGCAGTCTGGTTTCGTAGTCTTTAGTCATTAAGCATATGAAACTCTGCGATTTGGAACTTTAAAGAAATAAATAAATAACAATAACCAATGCTGATTCTCAAATATCTACTCAGAACCTTTTACAAATACAAATATGTAATACAAATACAAATAAAAATTATTTACTCTAAGCTTTAGGTACAAAAAGGTTTTTAAAATAAAAGAAGTTAAAGTTATGTAACGTTGCTTATTGCTAGCTAAATAACACAGTTAAAACTAAAACAAAAAAAAAACTTTTTGTGGTCTTTTTGAACTTAAAGTTCTTTCTGCTTTATTATTTGTTTTCTTTTGTATTTATCAGTTACAGTTATTTTATTCTTATAATATTTATCTGTTTATTTCATTTTAGTCAATATTATTAAATTCAATTCTATTCTTTATTTGACAAATAACAAAATAACATTGCTTTTAGCTCGTCACTTATACCTTATTTAATAATTACAATAACTAAATTCTAAAACACTTCAATTCATTTAAAAAAATATTGATTGCTATAAATATTATATAGGATGTTAAAAAAGTGCGTTTGAAATTTTAAGGGTTTACTCAGAATTCGATCTACATTTTTTTTCAGATTCCCATACTTTTATGAATAGTGAATCAAGAATTTATGTATCGGAAAATGAAAAAACAAATTGCAGATCGGATTTTTTCAATATTTTTCCTGTATTGTATACTTGATTACGAGTAACCCCTTAAAATTTCAAACGCACTTTTTAACACCTGTATAATATATGTATTGCATAGTATTCTATCAAGATGCTCTGTCAAATAAACAGTCATACACATTACAGGGTGTAACAAAATTTGCGTAAGACCCGTTACCTCAGTCTTCTCTTTATATATTAAATAACGTTTGTTTTTTGGTATATTAGGTTCTATACAAATTTTGTTACACCCTTGTACGAGCAAGCTCGCATACCTTCAACTTCAACTTTTATCTATTGCCCTCTGCCAAATTTATGGCAATTCCGCCAGTGTCCAAGGTAATTGAAGATGCACTGTAAAACTATAATCTAAGTAAACGGAGCTATCAATGAGGTAGTAATTGAGCCATCTGAAACAAAAAAGACAACACGGGACATTCACATATTTGTTAGTATACTACAGTTTAATATTGTTAATACGTAAAAATACACATAGATTATACACAAAAGGAGTGTTAACTAAAGACAGGAGAAATTTAAGAGAGACGGACGAGGGATTTTGTTAGATAGGAAATCATATATGGAGAATCTACTCGCATACCTTGTTCCAATCAAGAAAAAGCAAAGGTAAACAAAGTTACTATGGAACTGACACATGTCAACGTCAGTTGCCTTTGTTTTTTTTTATTGATTGTTTACCCCTTTTTTAATTGGAATGAACACGATCATTCAGCTTTGTCATCAATTTAGCATGTAATAGCTTTTTTAGTTCGTATTTCGACAGCAATACTAATCTTTGTCATTTTAATTACTTATATCAAATCAGTTTATTAAATAGCATTTTTATTAGGATTCACGTGGTTTGTTTAACAACCCATATAGTTCCCCACTGCAGGGTCACGGGTCTCTTCCCAAACATCGGGAAGGTTAGGCCATACTCCACACACGGGGGCCAAGTCCGGATTGGTGGAGGTTTATCATTTATCAATCAAACGACTTCGGGAATAGCCCGAACAACCCTATAAACTCATTTGGGGAGAACCGACGGAAACACTGAATGATTACTAACTTTCCTATCCTAAACGGGGCCGGGGCTCCAGTAACAAATGTGGACTATTTCATAAGGACTTGTGACTCGTATACATCATTTCTTAGATTTATCAATTCCTTTCGTGCGGGTCTTATTCCGTGTTACAAATTTTATTTTAGAGTTAGTCGCTTTCAAGTTTATATATATTTTTAACTAGTTTCCGTCTGTTACTTTGTCTGCGTGAACTTCAGAATTGGGTCCAGAGAGAAATAAAATGTTAAAGCAGCGCCGTCTAGTGATAAAGTAAAAATTTCAGTTTTCGGCCATTCCAGCGGGAACCCTCGAGTTTTCCGGGATAAAGAGTATCCTATGTGTTAGTCGAGTGCTTTATCTATCTACCCACCAAATTTCATCCAAATCTGTTCGGTAGTTCGGCGTGAAAGTACAACAAACAAACACACAAACAAAACAAATAAACATACAAACATCCATTCTTTCGCATTTATAATATTAGTGATGAGATGAGATTAGTGAGATTTATATTATATAACATACTTTTGTCGACAATTTTCAGTTGATTTTTTTCTCATAATGATATATGTAACTAAAATATTGTCATGGAAAGTAAATCATAAATGGTTTATCATTTCTGTAACAAAACAACTTTAAAAAAAAAAGCGGCCAAGTGCGAGTCGGACTCGCCCATGAAGGGTTCCGTAGCAGCAAGTAACATAATATAATAGTTTTTGTAGTTCGTTGTAACTTGAATGAAAGGTAAATTGCGATTTACGATTTATGACGTATTAAAAAAAAACTACGTACTAGATATCGTTCAAACCAATTTTCGGTGGAAGTTTGCATGGTAATGTACATCATATATATTTTTTTAGTTTTATCATTGTCTTATTTTAGAAGTTATGGGGGGGGGACACACATTTTACAACTTTGGAAGTGTCTCTCGCGCAAACTATTCAGTTTAGAAGAAAATGATATTAGAAACCTCAATATCATTTTTGAAGACTTATCCATAGATCCCCACACGTATGGGTTTGATGAAAAAAATTTTTTTGAGTTTCAGTTCTAAGTATGGGGAGCCCCAAAATTTATTGGTTTTTTCTATTTTTGTGTGAAAATCTTAATGCGGTTCACAAAATACATCTACTTACCAAGTTTCAACAGTATAGTTCTTAGAGTTTCGGAAAAAAAAGTGGCTGTGACATACGGACAGACAGACAGACAGACAGACAGACATGACGAATCCATAAGGGTTCCGTTTTTTGCCATTTGGCTACGGAACCCTAAAAAAACACAAAAATGATCTCAAAGTAATTAACGACCTGATTATCCATTGGATATTGTTTTTTCGCTGATTTGAGAGCGTTCTACTCCAGCAGTAGAGGCCCTTCAGAAAATTACTGTACAAAGTCCTCTCTTAAACAAAAACCTAGCAGTAGCAACTAATTACCACATAAAACCAGAAAGTTACATTTTTCACAAACTGAAAACTTATGTGAAAGTTCAATGTATTTAGTAACGCGCGGCAAAGAGCAGCCATCTTGAATCTGGCAGTATCTATTGTATGGTGCTCAGCCATGCTCAGCTCACTCGGGATTACTAGTGTTCCACTTCTGTTAAACTTATATTGCGTTTACGAGCATTCGTTCGGAAATAATCGTTATGCTTTTAACTCTTGGCTTGTGGTAGCTTTACTGGGAGAGAGCCTGACATGAATATTGGTTAAGTAAGGCGAAGAATACACGACGTCTGAAGCCGCTGCGGTTCCTGGCATCGTCGTGGCAAACTGTTAAGGCTATGAACGTAGTGCGATACGATTTTATTGCGATACGATTTTTAAATCGTTCTATATCTGTTCGCGTACTGTCATATTTTTACCTATATGCTATATAGCAGATTTATGGATTATTCGCCTTTATTATTGAAGTGCGCGCTTGATTTGTATCTAGCGCAGTAGAATCGATGCACTACAATGTTCAAAAACCACATTAAGATCGCGCTGCAACCGCAACAAAATCGCATCGCCGTGCTGCGGCCAGTCGCATGTGTTGTGTTCGCCTAATTTTATTTGCCAGTAAATTAGGTACCAACTGGAAATTCAAAAACACAATACGTATAGGTAATATGTTTCTGAAAATGTACAATTTAGAAACAAAAAAGAACAATAGGTTCAGTCTCGTGCAACTAAAAGTATACAGCCAAGTCGTGCAAGTAGTACTAGATGGCACGGCTACCCTGTATACTTTCAGGTGCACGGGACTGTACATAAGGTCTAACAAAAGTAGCTAAAATTATTGATACTTAGGATTTTATTCACGACAGTCAACAGCTTTCCCCAAAAAACCCATTCACAAAAATGTTTTAGCTGATTTTGTTATAAAATTGGGTAAGTACTGTTTTTCTGTCAAGATTATTGATAATGTAAATAACTATACTGATTTTGATAAAGACAAGTTTTAGAATTCTAGACTGGTGGAATAGGCAGAAGTTGTATAAACTTTCAATATGGAATAAATAACTATTTAACTAGTTCAAAATAACAGTCCTATCATTTAAAATGGGTAGCAGAGAACTTTTAACTACATGAAATACCTTAGTTTTGTTGTGTCAGGTATCTTACGAAAAGTAATACCACACGGGACGCCAGAATAATTCCTACAATATTCCCTGGAATAATTTAACGGCCTCCTTGGTCTAGTGCCCAAGGAGTCAAGTTAGACCTCTCGCTTCACATCAAGAGGTTGCGGGGTCGATGTAGAATTAAATATAAAACAATTAAAAAGAATGTGTAAATTATCATATAATGACATGTGGAACTGAGACACGATCTCTTACTATGGGCCTCATAAGAAGGCTCAAGGTCACCCAAAGAGCGATGGAACGTGCTATGCTTGGCATTTCCCTACGTGATCGAATCATAAATGAGGAGATACGTAGGAGAACTAAAGTAACTGACATAGCTCACAGAATCGCTGAACTTAAGTGGCAGTGGGCGGGGCACATAGCTAGTAGAACAGATGGTTGTTAGGGCAGTAAAGTTTCCGAGTGGCGACCTCGCACCGGAAGACGCAGTGTAGGCAGACCTCCGACTTGGTGGACCGACGACCTGGTAAAGGTTGCGGGAAGCCGCTGGATGCGGGCAGCACAGGACCGGGCGGTGTGAAAATCCTTGGGGGAGGCCTTTGTCCAGCAGCGGACGTCTTTCGGCCGATGATAACAATGATCATGAAATTTATCATCGTTTATTTAAAAAAACATTTAGAGTTTTATCTTGGAAAAACGATAGAAAACTTCATTAAACAAAACAACTTATTTTTAAAACTTCTCCCATCTGAATTCCTTATTCTTACCTACGTTTGTGTTACACGTAATACTTCCCTGGAAAACGATTTGTCATCTCTCGACATCTCACTTCCGAGCTATCGTATTAATAATATTTTTCCATCGCCCGCGCCGGTTTGTCGTAGGATGCTGCCACGGAAGTAAATAAAGTTAGAAAAGCTCTTACTCAAGAGCTCTACTGGAACAGTTGCTAAGAAAACGAAAGAGAAGTTGATTTAGTTCAAGTTCATAGGAAGGAAGGTGACTGAAATACTAGATTTTCAAAATACCTATGATTTTATAACATGTTATATCGATGAGAGATTTTTTTTTTCAATTTTTAGCGTTACCTGGTGATATCAAAATGTTGCCCTTACCAAAATTTAAAACATCTGTGCAACATCTATTTGTTGACAAATCTTATTATAGCATCAATGATTACATGAATGAAAAGGTGTTGTAAAAATTTGATATGAATGTATATACAAAATATTAATAATATTATTACATAACTTTGACTAAAAATATTGCATGCTTTTGTAAGGCAGATTATTGCGCACATTTGTTTATAACATATCATCTATTGTAATTCTATTATTGTAATTCTATTATTGTAATATTCTTGTAATAATCAGCAATAAATACTTTGACTTTGACTCTGATTTGATTTATTCTGTGGAAGTCCCATTGATTTCTTATCGGAAACGGTACTCAGCATTATTATATTTTCACCCTCTACCTCGTTGAGACTAAAAGGAACTAAATAAATTAGTTTCCAAGGCCTTTATAGGACAGATTACTTATTCATGTATTCAGAATTTTCCGAGATTTGTAATTCAATTTTACTTCCTGGAAAACCTAAAAATAACTAGTTTCCAGAGGAACGTATAAAAAAGCTTTTAAAGACGTAACATATATTTTCTTTGCAAAAACAGGCTCAACAGTATTGAAGAACACACTTTTATGAAGGTTTAGTGGAGCCCATACAATATTAGCTAAGTAGCTGAAGAGTCATATTTTTTTACAAACTCAGCAAAGTCGTAAAACAAAACTTGATCAAAATATTGGGTAGAAGCACTTAACGAACCCTACAGATAACATCATCACTTACCACTATGGGTAGTTATTAAAATGATTCCAAGGGCTTAATTACCAATTGCGGCATTAAAAAAAACTACTGGAACGCCCCTGTACCCAGGAGTGGGCGATAAGAGCAACGACACAGTTTTTTAACTAATGTTGCTTTATCGTACACTTACTACTCTACCTTTATGGTTCCAAATAAAGATTATTACTATTTCCAATATATATTTGGACTACTCTGGACACTTGGCGCTAGGCGAAGTGGCAGGAGCTACTCCAGCAGAAGCACAGATGGCTGGAAGTCAGTGCGACGAGGAGAAAAAGCGTCGGATAATTCGGGCATTGTCGTGGAGGATTGCCTTTTGCATAACCGCTATATTATCGCTTTTTATTATTATTTAAAAAATTCTCTCGTCCTTTTCCATTCACTAAAAGTAAGTAGTGAACTAGTGAGATATAAATATCTGTCAGTGTGACGACCTCGCCCGCTTGGCAGCGCCGGCGCAGCTGCCGGTCAAGGCGCAAGATGTGTCATACGGACGCGCCTGTCTTTCGCAGACTCGCAGATGTGTCACAGAATACCTACCTTTATACCTTTTTGGTGAATCACACGATTATTTAGAGTAAAATTTTCACATTTTGAATACTTAGAGTAAGAATTAGAGTACGAATGTACTAAATATGTACACAGTTATAACTTCAATCTCTTCAATACTTTCTTGAATACTCTTCAATACTCCAAATATCAATTTGGATACTTTCCAACGGGAAGATTTTAATTAATATTTACATAGAGGGGTTATTTTTGGACCCCCCCCCCCCCACCGAAACTTCACAGTGGCTTCTATTCATGAAACTGAACAACTTTCCCCAACCTTTCATACTAATTTGATCACGTGATCGGCATACTTTGTATGAAGATGCCCAAAAATTTTTTGCGAACTGACCATTCGTTTTTGGGAAAAGCCGTTTTTTCAGTTTTGAACAACTTTTGTTCAGTTTCATGAATACAACCCACTGTGAAGTTTTGGTGGGGGTCCAAAAATAACCCTGTGCGTTAAAGTAGTTATTCCGATGGATGTTTGGTTAATTAAACTATATTTTTATTTGTTTCTTGTTTCAGATTATAATCACAGCTTGAGACTGTAAGTACCTACAATTTATTTTCTATTGTTCAAGAATTATTTTTCAAAATTATACATACAATAAAAATGAAGATTTTGTGTTGAAGTCGGTGTTTTACACATTCTTTTTTTTCGCGATTCATTAAAATTTTCCTGTGTACTTACAACACAGTTACATACAAAAGAAAAGTAAAATAAAATTAAACTACAGAGGGAGCTTTATCTATTGTATCTAAATTACAAACATTAAATACGTTGTACGGTATTATATTGGGTCATTTAAATGTATTTAATATGTTAACAGGTGAAATAAATGAAACCTATACTTAATTCGCACTTTTCGTGCTTTGTCGTCTTTTGAGACAATTTTTAATGGATTGCAATTTTTTTTTTTGAGAATTCAGTAAGGTTAAATTCATACAAAAAAAAAACTCTTAAACCAAGACTTCTATGTTTTATAATAATAATATAATAATAATAATATCTGGGACAAATCACACACGGTCATCTGGCCCCAAACTAGGATTCCCTGTATCTTGGGAACCAGAGACTGATATACATACACATATACTTTTAAATACATACATATATAGATATAATACACCCAGACTCAGAGCAAATAATTCTGCTCATCACAGAAAAGTTTGCCCTGTGTGGGGATCGAACCCACGACTCTCGGATCAGAGGTCAGGATCGCTAACCACTTAGCCACTGAGTCAGTCGATATAAGGAAAGTCGAAAATATCTTCGCCTAAGAAATAACCAAAATGTTTCAACTAATATTTTTTAATCTCAAATATAAAGGTATTGCTGGAAGACAATCGCACTATATCGTTGCAAAAATGTGAAATTCTAAAAAATCTAGATTTAATATTTTGTGACAATTTTATGACTCTGTTGTAAACGCATATCTTGGATCTAGACAGACTGACTTCTCGCAATAAGAACGACACCTTTAGACATTTAGTACTTGGGCTAAGAACTATAATACAAAATATCTTATTTCTTAGGCAAAGATATTTTCGGGTTGGTTGCCACGACTTTGTACCGAGCACCCGTCTGTTGAGTTAATTTTTCAATTATTTCCGTTTTAGAGTAGTTTCAACGTTATTTTTGTGATGGCGAAATAGCTGTGATTCAGATTCAGAGATAAGCGGTCATAAGAAGAGGATTAATTCGGGAGACAGCTCCGTTTTCCTAGTTCCGTCTTTAAGTGCCCATCACCCTTAGAGCCGTGCCTTTCACTTGACATTGGCATTTCGCCATTTTTTTTATTGAAGATTCTCCCATTTTTCACTCGACATTGGCAAAATCACGCTCAATATGAGATGTGGAATGCCAAATAGAAAAATAGAATAGAAGATATTTTCGGTTTTCCTTATATCGAAAACATAGAAGTCTTGCTTTAAGAGATTTTTTTTTGCGTAAGATAATTTGCTATCTCGCGCAGTGCAATGAGAAAGAGAGAACTTGTTCCTATACATACTTTGGTATGCTTATATGCGTTTAATAGTATTCGCTGCCAACTCCGCGAGGTTAATACTCTAATAAATATTTAAACCACTTCATACTACTTTCGGTTCGCGGTTCTGTTCGCGAAAAAGATTTGACTTCTCATACTAAAGTAGACAATCAGCTGATCGACTTGATTTTCTGTTTATCTTGTAGTTTCATAAGCAGAACGTACTCTTCTTCTTCAGAAAGAAGTAGTCTTCTCGCTCCGCTAACACTTCCCGAAACGTTGAGTGTACAAGTTCCGCGTGGTAGGAACTTTGTCCTAGATAGAAAAAAAGACGATTTAAAAGTATGCGTACAGCATCTACTTAAATAAAAAATATTTTGACTTTTGAATTAAACTGTTTGACCGGCATTTTCCATATCACGATAAAAGAAAACCTTTATACTTTGGCTTGTGAATTTATTTTAAAAACCCACTTCACGAACGCATCAAATACTCATAGGGAAATTTCGGGTCCTCGTTTCGGTACTTATTCGTTAATTTGCCCAAAAAAAATATTTCGGGTTCTCATTTAGTCTAATTAGGTAACTTGACATGACGGAACGAATAAGAGCTATCCACTTAAAGGCATTAAAACCATTTAATATTCAACTGAGGTACCATAATACTTTAAAACTCCACTAAGTTCGTAGTCACGTTGCAAAAAGTTCAATAACATTGAAATCAAATTAAGTACAGACAGCCACAAAAATATCTGAACCTCTCCGTAATACACCATTACACCATGTAACACGAATAGCTTTAGTAGGGGTTCAGATATCTCTGTGGGCCAGTGTACTATCTAATAGACTCTGTCTTCAATACAAGCGAAGTCTACTAGGTTTTGTCCGCGACTCTGCCTGCGTGAATATAGTTTTTACAACTGTCATTGAGGTAAACGAGCTCTTTGGGATAAAACCTATCCTACGTTGTTCATCGCTCTTATCTTGGTTGAGTAGTTATAGCAATTAATAGCATTTTTGTCAACTTGCATTATTTTTGAGGTTTCCTAGTTGGGAACTAGTAATCTTATCTCCGTGGTGGAACACACACACACACACATCGTGCAGATATTTGGCGGTCGGTATGTCATAAATAAGATGGTGGTAGCTATTGATGTCTTACCTTCGCGACCTCTTGTCCTAGACAATCGAAATTTATTTGAAAACGAAAATGAATTCAATTGATTTTTGAGCTTTGTTTAGAAAATTATAAAACAGTTTTTGTTCTACTAGTAAATCTAGGTTCCTTCTGGAAAGTTGTGTAACTTTGTGAGTAGAATCTATTTACCGCTCATCAGCGTCTACAAAGTGACCCTCAGCCATAACTCCTGCCATAAACCAGAATCAGAACTAAGCAACTGTAATAATTCAACCTCAAAGGCCTTCTTTAATCAAAACACTACTTCAAAGTTTTCCCATAAGCGAAACTTTTCCTTTGTGGCAAGTTGAAACTTTAGTACGAAAGCGAGCTGCGTTTTCCTTCTGACTGCACATTTCAAATGCACAAATGCAACTCGGTTCAGTTTATAAACACGTTAAAATCGCATTCAAAACATGTTCGGCATTGGTTACAAATACAAACTTGTATTCTTAGGTATGTTTCTTCGATTACATTTACTTCTTCCAGTTTGAAGCTGTCCTCAGAAATGATGGAGTTTATATACTACAATGAGTATTTTTTACCCAACTATCGGAGAAAAGGGCACTAGACTTATTTTACATCCTGCATTATTTGTATCCGATCTGTGATAAGTCGGCTTCCTTTGGTTATAAAGTAGTAATTTAAAAAAAAAACTGTTTTTTAATTTTGTCACCATAATCATCATCATAAGTCCACTGCCTCCCCCAAGGATTTTCATGCCAACCTTGCACTCTCCGCATCCAGCGGCTTCCCGCAACCTTCACCAGGTCATCGGTCCACCGAGTAGGAGCCCTGCCCACGCTACGTCTTCCGGTGCACATTCGCCACTCGAGAAAGGGGATGTAAGATTTTAGTATGCAAGGTGGCCTATGGCCAGCCGCAATCTTGTTTTTTTTTCCAAAGTCGCTGTCACACCTAAAATCCTTTATAAACCGCTAGAGAACATTCAGACGATGAAAAATATCGTCAGTCATTTTGTGTTTAAACCACCAGTTTCGGAGATATTTCATGACAAAGATTTATTTACCATATGGAGGTATCATAAAAATCAATCAAATCGTCGGTTGCAGAGATAATCATATTATGATCATGTTATGATTATCTCTACAATCAGTGATGTTACGACAAAATTACCTATTATATTAAATAACAAATTAAAAATAAAAATATATTTTTTGATCATTTAGGTATTCTCTAGCGATTTAAGTAGATTTCAAACTGCGACACCACTTTTGTGAAAACTCAAGATAGAGGCCAGGTCATAGGCCACAAATCTTTGTAGCGTTTTCTGCTCCAACGGCCATTATGTTCTACAAGATATGTGAATGCCCACTGTCACTTCAGATTGGCGATTCTGTGAGCTATGTACTGTAGTTCTTCGTATTTTCTTAAAATGCTATGAAATCTGATAGAGGTATTTTCCCTTGCTCCTTATGTTATAAATGCGAAACTGAGTTAAAAATAATTAAGCATTGAATATTGATAAAAATCTTAGATAAAGGGCGGGTAAAAACATAGGACAGGTTTATCCCCAAAAATCCTTGCTTGCGAGCCGCTTGTGACTTGCGCACTGCGCACCCTGAAAGACAGTCATAAAATGATACCTATCCATGCAGGCGAAACCGCGGTCAACACCGATTCTGTAATAATACCAATTTACGATTCAAAATCCCAGATTATTCTGCGGAATCGAAAATAGCATTGTATTGTACCATTATTGTCCAATAATAAGTGCATATCGATGCTTACACATACGCACAGAATAGATTAAAATTGTTTACACTCGAAATAACGGAACCACGAAATGTTTCAGTGTTGTTTCATGCGATTTGCTTTGTTAGAGTCTAGTATATTGATTTAGTTTTAGTACGTACGTATATACAGGGTGTAAGGGACAGGTTTCCGAAAACTTTAAGGGTTTGCTCAGTAGACGAAACTGAACAACTTTCCACAAGATTTTTTTTCAGGAAACGAAAAAAAGTCGGCTTCTCCATACAAACTGTCCAATCAAGTTTATAATTTTGTATAGAGAGGCCGATTATTTTTTCGTTTCCTAAAAAAAAATTCTTGTGGAAAGTTGTTCAGTTTCTTCTACTGAGCAAGCCCTTAAAGTTTTCGGAAACCTGTCCCTTACACCCTGTATATATTGATTTCTGTATCGATAAACAGAAATAGCGTTTGATCTAGCCGCATCGCATTACTTTGTTAGTTTAAAGCCTCATTTACTAGAATTTTACATATTTATTATTATAATTCGTTTATTTTCAGGCAACCTAGTAAATAATGTGTACAGTCCCATAGATGCTTACATAAAAACTTATTTCGTTATTGGTATGAAAACGACTTTGTTGGATTGTGACGTCATCTCGAATTTCACTATTTCGACATTTCTAGAACAAAATATCGTTTTTGACACTTGATAAAAGGTAACTTAAATATAATTATAGGTATAGCAGTCAAATACCAGCCTAGCTGTTTTTTTTATTTTATTGAACTGTGTTACTACTATCTACAGTATTCCCATATAAATTATAATTATTCCCGTTTCCATCTTCCGCATCATCATCACTTACCATCAGATGAGATGACGTCAAGGGCATACCAATTAAGGATTAAAAAGATTATTTTTACTTCAATTAACTTATTCAAAGTAACCGTATCAGGATAGAGGAAATAATAATACATAGTTGCTGAAGCATTAAAATTGTAAAATTTTATACTTTATCCGATATTGAAGACGTAAAACAACGTTTGCCCAAGCACGTTGTAAAATCTAAAACTGTTTTTAAGTATAGTTACGTAAACGCTAGCTAACTTCGTAAACATTTTTCTCAGAGCATAGCTGGCTCCGTAAACAGCTTTCAAACCGGATGTTTAAGACTAGCTTCCGACTAGTTCCGACTGAGTCTAATACAGGGTGTAAAAAATAAAGTCTAGTAATCGCTCTTTGATTTCAACTTTACCGCAACATAAGTTGATTCACCTAAGATGTGTATACAGGATGTGAATCTAGTCGTGTGTCATATTTTTATCAGTGGTTCTACTACTGATCAACTTTCCTCAAGAAAGCCATAATCAAATAGCAAAAAAGTTTGGACTTTTCATACTAATTTGGTCGCTAGGCTGATCAATTTGTGTGGCTCTTCATAATTTTTTTGCGATTTGACTATTGGTTCCTTGGGGAAAGTTTATCAGAATCAGGAGTAGAAGCTCTGATTAAAATTTGACGCACGACTAGATTTACAGCCTGTATGATATAGTTTTTTTATGTCTCTATAATTTTAGAATTAAAGGAAAATTCCTCAGTTCAGGAAAAAACGCAGTTTTAATAACACTCTGTTTATCTTTTAATCGCTTAATGCGCTTTTAAAGAAGATTGCACTCGTAAACCGGTTTCATCTAAAAGCTCCTTACAGATTTTTATACAAAATCACAAGATAGAGGTATAGTTAGAGAAAATGCTCCCTAATTCATCCCTGGAGAACTATTAGTACCGACTTAACCCATAAAGAGGGTTATGATTTTGCCCATATTGAACCGTTATGGTCAGGCTACAGTGACAATACTTTTTTTGGACTTATTAGTGTTTTTCATAGACCCAGTTTAACCCTTCTAAGACACAGGTTTGCGCGTTCACTGCCAAGAAAATGCCATTTGTCGTAACACCTCGTTTTGAGGACACTCCCCTAAATGCCTCAGCTAGTATCGGAATCCTTGGTGTCGACATATCGAGTGAAGTCCAGTTCCGTGGTCATCTAGAGGGTAAGGCTAAATTAGCCTCGAAGAAGCTTGGTGTGCTCAATAGATCGAGACGGTATTTCACGGCGGCCCATCGCCTGCAACTTTATAAGGCGCAGGTTCGGCCTCATATGGAATACTGTTCTCATCTCTGGGCAGGGGCACCTCAGTACCAGCTTTTCCCTCTGGACCGCATTCAGCGGAGAGTGGCTCGAATCGTCGGCTGCCAGGATATTTCAGATCGGCTTGACTGCTTGGCACTGCGTAGAGATGTAGCCTCGCTCTGCATTCTCTATCGCATGTACAATGGGGAGTGCTCCGAGGAATTGTTCGGATTGATCCCTACCGCCTCCTTTCGCTATCGTTCTACGCGACAGCAATTTCATCCCCATCACTTAGATGGTCGGCAGTCCAAAACTGTGCGTTTCACTAGAAACTTTCTGCCTCGCACAACCAAACTGTGGAATGAATTGTCACCTGCGGTATTTCCGGACCAATACGACATTCAAACCTTCAAGAAAAGAGCGTACTCCCACATCAAAGGCCGGCAACGCACTTGTGACTCCTCTGGTGTTGCGGGTGTCTATGGGCGGCGGTAATCGCTTACCATCAGGTGATCCGTCTGCTCGTTTGCCACCTCTGCCATAAAAAAAAAGACTATTCCATTTTTATTTTTTAATAAATTATCGAACAGGCGGATCGGTAAGACCGAGATTTTCCCTACTGGGATCTTTGGCTCGATTCAAGTACATCGTTCGAAACGTCCTCACTACTGGAGTACCTGGGAAGAGGAGTGGGAACTCCTCGGGAAGTTTAGGCCATACTTCTTACACGGGGGCTAAGTCCAGATTTATGGGGGTCGTGGGGCTAATAGCTAACCTCAGTAATAGAAGTTTGAAACAGCCTATATAGGGCCACTACGACTACCATCTAGTGATAGCAATCGGCTGCAAAGGAATGAATGAATGAATATTTATTTGCCATGTTCAAGGGTTACATTAGATGTTATTTACAATGTAAGACAGGTCGCCTTAGACAGCCATAATCTAGGATGCAAACATTAGAATTACAAAGTATTTACCCGTTCTGTCGGGTAAAGCAAATAGTGAATCTGGCCCTCACGAGACAGGCTTGGCCTAGTGTGAGGTCCAGCAGCAATCTTGAACAAATAACGCTGTACCTCAAACCTAAACTAATATTCTTATCTATTTTTGTTTTTGTGTCCTAACGTGACTGTGTGTACCCTTTAGTATTTGTAATGTTAATTTGTTCACTTTTCTTTTTGGCAAATAAACAATTTATTATTATTATTATTATTTATAAAGTAAAATAATCATGCAGAATTTTTAAATAACAATGTTAAAATGTCAAAATAATTATAATCATATTCTGTCGTGGCTTAAAAACTCTTGTACAGTATAAAATAAAAGGCACGCAAATGATCGAGATAATCACCACCAGTGCCATGATCCAAGTACTTATCAGCTATCAGTAACATTTAAGAAGGTATTGGGTAACAAAGACTCTTTGGCACTATGAAAAAAAAAAAACTATTCCCATAAAATTTAACACCATGGTCACCCTACGCAGGTCCTAAATAGGTTTTGTCTTACTTCACCTTTTTCTCGTCCGGAACGAGCCTCTGGAGGGCAAACTGTTCAGGAATGTATTTTGAAAATATCCGTTTTGCTCTAAGAGGCAAATACTAAAAGAAAGTGGTGTAAGCAGAATCCAACCTGCCATTTATACCAAATTGTTATGGACAGTAGCATAGGTTTCAGGTTACCGAAATTGGTCCCTTGATCATTCATTGTTCTCGGTGTGTTTGGTAGCTGAAGGTTTAGTTAATGGAAAAGGTTGGATAGGAAGCAGTAAACACAACATCTCATCTTAGGGACAATAAGGCTTTATGCAAGGTAGTTTTCAATGGCGGATATGAACATATTCAGGCTCTTGTTCTGGTTAAATGTGGAAACAGAGTAGAACAGATATACGTTTATTCAGTACTAGCTTCTGCCTGCGACTTCGCCTGCGTAGACTTGTTAAGGCAGCGCCATCTAGTAGCGAAGTAAAAATTTCAGTTTTTAGCCAATCCTCTGGGAACCCTCGAGTTTTTCAGGTTATAAAATATCCTATGTGTTAGCCGTGTGCTTTATCTATTTACCTACCAGATTTCATCCGAATCCGTTCAGTAATTTTGTCGTGAAAGTAGAACTAACAAATAAACAAACATCCATACTTTCGCGTTTATAATATTAATTGAGACAACACAAACAGGAAACATATAAACATATTTTGACAGAATTCCCCGTAAATGGAGTCTGACTCACATACCAAGGATACCGTACAAATAAATAATATTGTGAATTTTACTATCTTATTTTCAGACTTCATTAAAGGTTTTTAGGTAATCTATAGGTAAACTATTTTCTGTATTTTTTCTTCAAAAGTTTGTATTCTCAGTAGTTTCGGGGATAAGTGGAGGGGGGTAATAGTAAATTTTCGTCGATTTATTTTTTAAATTATTATAAAACTATATATTTTAGATGCATCCCAAAACTGCTCCACACTCAAAATTAATTTATTTAGGTTACACGTCCGTCTTTGGGTCACAGAGAAATCTATATTTCAACTTAATCGGTTAAGAAAATTCGGAACAAATTGGCTGTGACAGACAGACAGACAGGCAAAGACACACGAGTGTTTCTATAAGGGTTCCTTTTTTCATTTTAAGGTACGGAACCCCAAAAATGGCTATTGTCTCGTCGACCTATACACCGATTTGTCGATAACTTTTTAATAAAATATATTTTCAGCGGAAAAGAATATTTCCTAACATTAAAAAAAGTAAATATTGTATTTCACCCATACAATGATATGGAAATAAGACTTTTTTTACAAAGTTTAACGAAAATATAAACACGATAATTCGATACGAGGATTTTCATATGGTTTCATCTTCTGTTAAGGAGAATACCAGGATTATGGGCGGGTATGTTTCGGATATGCTTTAAGCTAAAATGTGATCAATTTACACATCGTCACCTGAGTGCTTATTTGTCCAATCGACCATATTAACGAAAATTACTTTTAAATGCAGTTATCATATTATCCAATTTCCCGTCGATTGGTGTATGAATCTTATAATTTAGACTTTTAGAACATTAAACATAGAATTACCTGTTGACAACGCAATCTGTAAGAAGTCATTTAATTTGCGTGAAATAATCAGTAAAAACTTTGTTGTATAAAGTTTTGGATATGGAGATTGAACAAATAAGCACTCAGGTGACGACATACTGACTGAAGATATTAAAGTACTTACAGTCTACACAGAGTAAGAAATAAGTGTAACAAAAACTTAAGATAAGTTTTTAAGAACGGTGATATAAAAAAACAGAAAAAAATAGTCTGTGCCTTCTATTCATGAAACTGAACAACTTTCTTCGAGAAACGTGAAGTGTCAAAAAGTAAAAAAAAAATGGACTTTGCACACTAATCTATAAAACGTTTAATTATATTTGTATGGGAATTTTTTTACGAGACAATTAAAATAAATTGCCTGAAAAAGTGTCTCAGTTTCGTGAATAAAATTGACAGTCAAAAGTTTATAATACATTTTAAATCAACATGTCTGTACATGTAAAAAAGTGGAATTCCCTGAATGGCCGAACAGGATTCCGATCACGTCGTGGATCAATGTTTTCAAGAGACTTTAGAAACCAATTTAAAGTGAATAACTAATCACTTTTACTTTCGGCACATCCTTTGTGTAAGTCAAGTGCTCTTAGCTACTAGAAAAAAAAGCATTTTACTTATTTTAACCGCCTCCGTAGCGTAGTGCCTTGCCGCTCGCTTCACATCAGGAGGTCGCGGGTTCGATTCCCGGCGGGGTCCAACTTTGTGGACTTGGTTTGGTTGGTGGTAGGGCATTTCCGAGCCCGCCTGGCTAGCAACCACCATCTTATCTAAGTCTTGCCGCCAGACATCAATGTTAACAGCATTGATGTGTTCCGGCATGAAGATAAGATAGCCAATTCCCCATTGCGTTGGGGAATCTTGGTAAGCCCGCCTTCATCTTCGGCATCATCATCACTTACCATCAGGTGAGATGATGCCAAGGGCTTACCAATTGAGGGTAAAAAAAAAAACTACTAGCTTTCCCCGCGACTTCGTCTGCGTGCACATCAGAATTGGCTCCAGAGAGAAATGTTAAGGCAGCGAAATCTAGTGACAGAGTAGAAATTCCTCCGGGAACCCTTGAGTTTCCTGGATAAGAAGTATCCTATATGCTAGCCGAGCGCTTTATCTATCTATCTACCAAATTTCAACCAAATCCGTTCAGGAGTTTCAGCGTGAAAGTGGAACAAGCAATCAAACAAATTATTTATTCGTATGGCATTTTGAGTCGCTCTACATAGTAGTCCTACAAATTAATATCTAAGTTAATCACCCATTGGGCTGCGTTCTCGCTTAAAATGAATAGGTCCAGAGAATCTCCATCAATCAAACAAATAAACATCTATACTTTCGCATTTATAATTCGCAAATGAAGCTGAGCAACTTCAATTCAATTCAATCATAGAACCCATACAATTGCGGTTTTTTATTAACCATGCAAAGTTTGCAATACGACTGATCAATTATTGACTTAGGATTAAAAAATATCGCCGTATGAACCGTTTCCTTGGGGAAAATCTACCCTTTGCCATTTATCAGTGACCCTGCATTTTCTTATTCTTATGCCAACCAATCTGTGAGTGTTTCCCCATTTCTGCCCCCATAACAGAGATAGCCGCAAAGTATACGAAAACTCCATATACTTTGCGGCCTTCTTTGTTATGAGGGCTGTTTTCTCCCCTAACCAAGGTCCAAGTATTAAGCCTCCTCCGAAGGCTGCGCAATCAGGGTAAGCCATTAATTTCACAGGGGGACAGTCTTGTCAACACCATGCGTACATGATGGATGCTCTTACAATAGATCATAGATACATCGCCTTCGCGTTAAGGGCAAGTTACTCGAAATTTAAAGCAAGATTCTGGTTTTCAGATTTTTTTCAGTAGGTTAGATATTTTTGTAGGCCTGAAAACTGATTTATATTTATACAGGGGCCTGTAAAAATATAGAGAGATATATATATATATATATATAATACGGTTTTTAGCAGGGGAAGTTGATTAAAAGAAAAAAATATTTAGAGTGCGCGCGATAGGTAAAATTATTTAAAAATGTTTCCCCTATAATAGTCATAACATGTGAAGGAAATGATTTCTTCAATAATAATAATAATAATATCCGGGACAAATCACACACGGTCATCTGGCCTCAAACTAGGATTCCCTGTATCTTGGGAACCAGGGACTGATATACATACACATATACTTTTAAATACATACATATATAGATATAATACACCCAGACTCAGAGCAAACAATTCTGCTAATCACAGAAAAGTTTGCTCCGTGTGGTGATCGAACCCACGACTCTCGGATCAGAGGTCAGGATCGCTAACCACTTACTTAGCCTCCGAGTCAGTCATTCAATGTCGCGGTAGGATGTTTTTATAATAATAAATTACAAATTATTTCAAATTGACTCCTATTTTTTAATAAATATTTGATGCAGAAAATGCAAAAATAAAATACCTGTATTTTAATGTCTTCTTATTGTCAGATATTTCTCGAAGGAGAAAAATATTTTTATCTCGAAAAATAATAACTAAAGTATAAATGTATGTTATGTAATAATTTAAAAAAGATTAATATGGCTGTTTTTTATCGCAAATCAGTTACTGAGAAAATTATCTTACTTATCCTGAAATTCGTTTTCCGTTTAGCCTAGCCTTAACACTGGAGTGGGTAACATAGTCTTAAATCTTCTCAACGCCTATTCTTGGCAGTGCGGCAGACTGCCGTGCAGTGGTTCACCACTCATGTAATATAGTGTTTCTGCCACATGTTAGTTTACAGTTTCACATGTTAGTTTTCCAATCAGTATAGTTGAATGTAAAGATGAAAATGAAAAATGAAAATGAAAATATTTTATTCGAAGTAGGTAGCAGTGTACACTTTTCGAACGTCATTCTTTAATCTACCTAATACGAGGTTCCTACCACTCGGAACTCGTATATATACCCACCGTTTCGGGAAGTGTTTGCGGAGTGAGAAGAAACGGCGCAGCGGGCCCTAAAGAAACTCCCTCCAACACATTTAAAAAAAAAGTCTCATATTCTATTACATCTTAACGCTAGATCAATAAATGAATAATACAATGTCATGTTTGTGAATAAAATATAAAAAAATAAGAATAAAGGAAGAAAGGATTCAAAAGAGATAAAAGTAAAAATTATTTGTACCTAATGACTAACAAATTATTTGTAGCTAATGAAACAAAAGCGTGTGGCAATACATGAGAACCATAGACTAAACCAAGTCAGCTTCTTTCTTTCAAAAAAGGTCCATTGTAATCGGTCTAGTTGTTTTTAAATAAATCGTGATTGTTGATAGACGTACATACAATCATACAAAAGTTCCTTTTGTGAAATTGCTTCTAAGGTTTTAACATCCATCCATATATTAAAAAAAACACATGTATTCTGTATAAACCGGGTGAATCAAAATAGATGTAGGACTGAAGATTTAATGTGTCATACTGAACAAATTTTTCTTTACGACTTCGCTTATGTATCAAAAAAACTTTTTGGACTTTCCATACAAAAAAAAAGCTGATCGCTTTGTATGAAAAAGCTTAAATCGTTTTTTGCGATTACAGCAAAGTTATAAAACAACAGTTGTTCAGTTTTATGAGTAGAAATCCCCAGTTAATGGGTCCTACACCGAGTTTGCTACGTCGAGTTTGCTACACCAAGTTTGCTACGCTGAGTTTGCTGCACCGAATTTGCTACACCGAGTTTGTTACACCAAGTTTGCTGCACCGAGTTTGCTACACCGAGTTTGCTACGCCCAGTTTGCTACACCAAGTTTGCTATACAGAGTTTGCTACACCGAGTTTGCTGCACCGAGTTTGCTACACCGAGTTTGCTACACCGAGTTTGCTACACCGAGTTTGCTACACCGAGTTTGCTGCACCGAGTTTGCTACGCCGAGTTTGCTACACCGAGTTTGCTACCCCGAGTTTGCTACGCCGAGTTTGCTACACCGAGTTTGCTACGCCGAGTTTGCTACGCTGAGTTTGCTACACCAATTTTTCTACGCCCAGTTTGCTACACCGAGTTTGCTACACCGAGTTTGCTACACCGAGTTTGCTACACCGAGTTTGCTACACCGAGTTTACTACACCTGTGTGTTTGTGTAGTTTTATAATGCCTATTGCCAATAGGGTATTTGACTACAACAAAAGTAAATTATGAAATATTGTTCACTAAATAGCTCTTTTATTAAAATTGCAGAAATACTTATTCGCTTTAAATTTCATTATATACCTACATGTACGATTTTTAATAAAAAAAATCGTAGTAAGTATGCTAAGTACTACATTGCACAATGACGTCATCGTTTACTATTTCAAACATTTTTAGAATAAATTGTCGTTTTTGACATTTGATTAAAAGTAACTCAGATGACTAACAGTCAATTGCCCTATTATTTAAATAAGTAAAATGAGATGAAACGAGAACGTAATAACGTCAATAAATTCTGTTCGTTCTGAATACTGAATAAGTAAATAGATTCCTTGAAATATCACTTTTAAATTGTCATTATTTTGTTGTTTTTGTAAACAAAGCAATTCCAATTTACTTCTCATAGGTAATACCTATTTAATATCTACATTTTCTTTGATTAGAATCATCTTTGACGTAAAACGAAAATAAGAAGGATACTGAAAAATAATAATAGCAATCCCAATAAAGGGAAGAGGATTGACTTATTACTGTAAGGAACCAACGTTGCTTTGTGCCTCTAGGGTTAAGGGTACCACTGTGATAACAGTTCTAGAATATAGGGCTTTTGAACAAGAACTTTGTTTTTCAATAGGTCACACCGGAACTACGTGACAGTTTTGACATTTAGTTTTTGACATATCTGTAGTAGAAGCTTGGGCAATTGTTACAGCAAATTCAATTTCACTCGAAAATCGCATTAAAATAATAAAATTTCACTATGAAAATCTGTAACCGTCGTAGACGACAACACCAGCGCGCAGAGCCGAGGCAGGCTGCGGGCGCGCGGGTGCGCCGGGCTCGCCTAACGCGCCTAAGACGAGAGCATAACTAGAAAGGAACAAAAAGAATCGACATCTGTAACCTTGATCGTGGTGGACATTTATCAGACATTATTTTTCATTCCTAATTGCCAAACCTTAGTTTTTTTAATACACAAAAATTTTTAATCACTGTCATCTAAATTCATTGCTTTAAATTCATTGTTTTATATTGATTTACAAAACAAAGTTCTTGTTTAAAAACCCTTATTAACGTCCTCGATTGAGTTAGTACCTTTCGTGTCGAAGTACTGTCGCGTGTATTTGTATCGTGATAAACTAGTGTCGTCACAGAATACCCAATAGAACAAATTGTCGTCTCGAAGGATTGTTTTGTCAAAGTAGTATCAAGTGAAGCACTGTGTCGTGGTGAAGTAGTGCATGGATGTAGAGATGTGCATGTAGAGTCGTGTCGAAGAACTGTCGTGGTCAAATAGAGTCGCGGCGAAGAACTGTCGTGGCCAAATAGTAGTGTGTCGAAGTACTGTCGAGTTGAGTTGAAATAGTGACGTAACTTTGTCGTGTGAAAGTACTTGTCGTGACAAAGTATTGTCATATCAACCTGTTGGTTTATCGAAGTACTGTCGTTGATAGTAGTATACTGTCGAATTTGTGTCTTTTGAATCAGTTATCAAAGTTCAGTGCACACGTCACCTCTATCGTCTCATTTTATAATATTATAAATGCGAAAGTATGGATGTTTGTTTGTTTGT
This sequence comes from Coleophora deauratella, assembly GCA_958295455.1. Taxonomy (NCBI): domain Eukaryota; kingdom Metazoa; phylum Arthropoda; class Insecta; order Lepidoptera; family Coleophoridae; genus Coleophora; species Coleophora deauratella. The sequence continues at coordinate 3,104,217 of OY282401.1, read as the reverse complement.
CAATTTGTTTGTTTGTTTGTTCCGCTTTCACGCCGAAACTACTGAACGGATTTGGATGAAATATATAATATTATAAATTCGAAACTATGGATAATTGTTTGTTTGTCAGTTTGTTTGTTTGTTTGTTCCGCTTTCACGCCGAAACTACTGAACGGATTTGGATGAAATATATAATATTATAAATGCGAAAGTATGGATAATTGTTTGTTTGTCAGTTTGTTTGTTTGTTTGTTCCGCTTTCACGCCGAAACTACTGAACGGATTTGGATGAAATTTGGTAGGTAGATAGATAAAACACTCGGCCAACACATAGGATTTTTTATCCCGGAAAACTTAAGGGTTCCCGTAGGAATGCTTAAAAACTCCAAAATTTCCACTTCGTCACTAGATGGCGCTATCTTAACATTTTCTTTCTTTCTGGACACAATTCTGAAGTCCACGCGGACGAAGTCACCGGCGGAAGCTAGTGTGAAATATAAACTATAATTGGTCGTACTTACTTAAAAAAAACGTTGTAAGAAAATGAAAATGTTGTCGTACCAGATAGCAGTGTTAACTATGTCACACCAAGAAAGAGGGACAGAAATGTATTGTGTTATTTTTTATTATTTAAAAGAGTCGTGTGGGATTACGATGAAAAGATAACGCTGAGCGACGAGAAAGCCATTTTTCAGGATTATCCCATCGGAACCCTGCCTGCCATTGTGTGATATTTACATTATACTGATTGAATAGTATGCAAAAAGAAAAAAAAAGATTAATGTTTCTCTTTTCAAATACCTTATTCCTATTTAGGTAGCATTTTTATTCAGGTTTACTTTTTTATGAAAAGCTTCTAGTGGTAGATGCTAGTTACGAAACTTAACAATTTTCTCCAGGACCTTTTTGTGTGATTCACAATTGGTTATTGTAATAAGAGCAAAGACAAATGTTTTCCATACAACAGTTTAAAAACCAATGATCAGTGATTGATAAGTACATATAATAATAATAATAATATAATAATAATATCTGGGACAAATCACACACGGTCATCTGGCCCCAAACTAGGATTCCCTGTATCTTGGGAACCAGAGACTGATATACATACACATATACATTTAAATAGATACATATATAGATATAATATACCCAGACTCAAAGCAAACAATTCTGCTCATCACAGAAAAGTTTGCCCTGTGTGGGGATCGAACCCACGACTCTCGGATCAGAGGTCAGGATCGCTAACCACTTAGCCACCGAGTCAGTCATATATTAGTATGGAAAGTAATTTTTGCTTTCGTTTATTATTTGGCAAGTTATATTGAAAAAATAACTTTGAATATAAAAAAATATCATCCCTATGTTGACATAAATTCTTGCTTTCTTGTTTATTCACGATTTTACGAAATCTCATCTGACATCTGTGTAAACTAATATTGAAAATATTGTAAAAGATTTATGAAAAAGGCGTAAAAAAAGTGTTCTCATGTAAATCCCATGCCAATTCGTCTTAAAGGTATGAAAAAAAATATATATTTAATTGTAATTTCATTGTAAATTTTATTTTTTAGTATAAATGTTGTTTAGTTTTACAGGTAGAAGCTCATCTAACTTATTTTGTTACTGCCTGTAATTAAATTAAATTTAATATATTATAATTATTACTATGATATTAATTAGATGACCCCGCCACAAATCACTTATTATTTAGATACTTAAACAAATAAATTTACCACGACGTCAAAATAACATCTCAAAGAAACAGTTACAACTTTTGCTTACTAACATAAAATAAAAGAATACTTCGTCCCCATTTTTAGGGAGCGACATTTCGCCTGGAAATTAATACTGCCATCTAATAATATGCCTGTCTGAGGAGCCTTATCAGACCATTTGCATAACTTGGTTGTTTACTCGTGTTTTGCGAAAGAAATTTCTGAAATTCATTCGTCCTCTTACAGTTAATTTAATGTTCCGCGTTATGGCGTTAATGAATTCTGTATGTATGTTACGCGCTCTGTATTAATTTATTTATGTGATAAGCAATTAGGTACGCAATTGTCTCATCGAGTGAAAGGACAAATTCGAAATTACGGGAAAAACAAAAGGAGTCCCGCTTTATAGCCCATATTGTTGCTATAGCCTCCTGAGGCCCAAGATTTTTTTTGGCTTTCTAATCATTACTACCCACGGTCCTACCCATAGGACTTTTACTTTTCTTGTGTATAAGTGTGCTTTGTATGTGTTTTTATTCCATGTTTCCTGTGTGTGTTTTACTGAATAAACATTTTTTCTATTCTATTCTATTCTAATAGCGGATTATGGCCTACTAGCTAGAAGGACCCTGGGCGTTGATGACGTAAATGAATTAATAGGTATATTAAAAGAATAACCCTGGGTCTAAATTATTACTGACATTTGGTCCTTCGAGTAGGCCCTGTCTCCTTAGGAGGATAGAATACTGACCCGTGTATATTTAATTTAATTTCGTTAGTTAGAAGCGGTCGTGGCCCAGTGCGGTTACCGTGGTTGCATCGATCATCATTTTTCATTTTTTATTATTATTTAAATTGTATTTAATCACAATTCTTTTAGTCATAACTAAGATGACTTCTCCAGCCAACTTTCACGATAAAACACCTTTGAGGTGCAGCCAAAACTCATAACCTCTGTGAAAACTCCATAAAAGTTAATAAATCTGCACAAACTGCCCAATCTCTTAGGGCTGTAAAATTCTTACAATCACCGGAAACACCGATATTTCACTTGGATTTTATTTTTAACAACGGATCTTTTCGACCATCTATTTAACTTACACGGACAATTGCATCTCTAATAAACGATTATTGTTATATGCCCTGGAATGAAGTTAAAATCTTTTTTGTTTAGAAACTCTTTTGTTTTTCGTTTTTATTGGCCAAAAGGTTGGAAGATATATTTTATTTTTTGGTTTTCATTAAATGGGAAAAAATAAAGGTTTTGCCATCAAGAAAAAGGACTGAACCAAAATACAATATAATTTTTGTCAAAACATTTATACACATAATTTACGTATATTTCGGTCTTTTTAATATTCTCGTCAAATCTATGGAGACATAAGTATAATAGGTTAATTTTCAAATCCATTCCAAGGAGTTCGGAAATAGGCATATACTTATATATCGGAAAATCGGAGTGAGGTTGAAAGGACTCCGTGTAGAGGTGGAAAGACACGCTTTCGCTCTTTAGCAATTTGACGAAATTAGCATTGCCCTAGTTGGGTGTGGATGTGGTGTTCCAACCGAGATAGCTCTCAGAATCGCTAGACTTAAGTGGCAGTGGGCAGAGCACATAGCTCGTAGAACAGATGGCCGTTGGGGCAGTAAAGTTCTCGAATGGCGACCGCGCACTGGAAGGCGCAGTGTGGGCAGGCCTCCGACTCGGTGGACCGACGACCTGGTAAAGGTTGCAGGAAGCCGCTGGATGCGAGCCGCACAGGACCGGTCGGTGTGGAAATCCTTGGGGGAGGCCTTTGTCCAGCAGTGGACGTCTTTCGGCTGATAGATAGATAGATAGTGGTGTTCCAAGAGCGAAATGATACCAGCGGCCGCTACAACAATCATCTGACAAGATGTTGTGACCAATGACAAGTTGGGTACAATTTTACCCGCTCGACTATGGAAACAAAATACTCTTTTTGGTTACAGTAGCAGTAACTCTCGCTCAGTTATACTAGTGATCAGGTGCTCTGTCCATGTGGACTGGCCGCTGGCCTGCTTTTGTCATTAGTGTTTGGTCATCAATATAATTAATAATTACCTGTATTATGTGTATATATGTCTTTGTCGATCCTTTCACATTCTTTTATAATGGTATGCAACTAAATGTTACTATAATCGGCGTTTTTTTCCCGAATTATATATTACTTACAAGCATGGACGACTTATATACTTTTTGACCCAACGTTTCTTCACTCTCCGCAAACACTTCCCGAAACGTTGGGTTTACTGAGTATTACTGAGTATTTTCTAGACTCTATATTAGAAAAACAGTTATAAATTTAAGGTCGTTATGTTCATTCTGAATTACCCCGAGACAAACGGGCGTCTTTCTGAGACACACAGTCCGACAAAAGAGTTGAGTGATCACGTCGATCACTAAGGTCTTACTTTGTAGTAAAAACTCATTAATTATCTCTCCAGAAGCATAGGTAACATAATAGTTACACTGACCGGAAGATAGGCCGCCGTAACCATTTGTAAACATATACATCAAAAAACATAGCTAACTTAAAAATTTACTAAATATGACCACGCTGAATACATTAAAAACAACCGACTTCAATCGCAACAACTCCAATTTTGCTATGTTTTGTTGATTTTCTCAAAAACCGCTGAATCGATTTCGATAAAATTTATATGGGACCACCTGTGAAGTATACCCTTTCAAACAAAAAAAGAATTTTCGAAATCGGTTCAGGCGTCTTCGAGTAATCGGTGAACATACATAAAAAAAAAAAAAAAAAAAGATTCTGACGAATTGAGAACCTCCTCCTTCTTTTGAAGTCGGTTGAAAAGCGTTAATAATCCGAAGTGTTCCTACCGTTGGAACATGTGTAATTGCCTTAATAAAAAAACGACCGACTTCAAAATTTTGACAAAATGAGTTTTGATACAAAAAAGAACGACCTAAAAGAGCAAGCCTCACAGTCTCAGTAAAAAAAAACACCTCTACTTCCGTAAAAACATATTTGCCTCTTTATTCATCCACCCACCACCAGCCTCTCTCTTTTTGGTCGTTTTTTTATCAAAACTCATTTTACCAAACGGGGTTACTCAGAATAACGTATAGAATACAGGAAAAATATAGAAAAATTCCGAATAATTTTTTTTCTGTTTCCCATACAAATTCTTGATTCACAGATTTAGTATGGAAAAGTGAAAGGAAATTTGAAGATCGGATCTTTTTCAATATTATCCTGTATTCTATACTTGATTCTGAGTAACCCTTTAAAATCTCAAACGCACTTTAAAGCCCTGTAAAATATACTCGAAAACGTTACTCTTCGCTTCGACAGTCGAGTCAAAAGTTCCTGCCATGCGTTTAATTGTAATTGGGAACTCTTCTGTTCAAGGCTCATCGAACACAGCAGCCGTATGTCTATAATTGACTGGAGATGAAAAAGCTGAAACTCGAAAGTTTAAAAGTCCGGGACATTATTTCTATAAGTGCTTTTGAAAACAAATCTCCGATACCTCAACAAACGCTACGCTTGTAAACATTGTATTTTCTATTTTCCAATTTCAAAACTCACCTTTCAATACTTTCGCGTATTGTTTCGTAAACGCTCTGAATGTAAAGATGGAAATTGTTTTCTGTTGTATCAAAACCGAGCAATGTAGATTTTATTTTATTAGTGCCATTTCGTTTCGTCTCTGCGCTCCTCTGTTCTTTGTTTGCACAAAATATTGTGAGGCTTTCAATTATTTTAATAAACTGATTGTAGCAAGAACTCACTTCATTATCAAGTTCCATTTTGTTTTCAATGTCCTTGAACTTATTCAATTGAGTTCTGTTCCAAAGGGGTGAAATATAATATAATTTAGACTTCGGTGTCGGCAACTGTACCTGAGTAACTTCGTGCTCATGAATTTTAGATAAGTACCTAGTCTTATTGGCGTTCGTTAGATAAATAGAGGACAAGTGTCCAACAAAGTCATTCCGGGACATGGCTATACGTACCTAGTCTTATTGGCGTTCGTTAGATAAATAGAGGACAAGTGTCCAAACAAAGTTGTATGCGAAGTAATAAGAAGCGTTCGTTGGACCAAAATAAACATCAACACATTCTTTCTATAAAGCTCATGATTCCTGATTTACATTTAGAGATATAGAGTATAACACTGCATCAAAATCGACAATTGCCGAGAGAGTCGTTACGTCATCATCCTGGGGGGGGGGGTTATTTATTTTTGCGTTCATGTAGGCGACAAAGTTGGTAAACTATACGTTGGTACCATCGGCATCGACGTGGCATTAATGTATAATGCGCAGGAGGCTCGTTAAACTACAAATTTTTCGTGTCACCGTTTTCCGCCGTGACTCCCATACTTCGGAGTAAGAAGTTCATCGAATTCACGTCAAAAAGTAATTGCAATGCTCGCGACTATTCAGTTTTAACGCGTTTGTATAATTACGAGTGGAAGTGGCAAATCGCATTTATTTATAATTTCGCATTTACACGTAAAAGTGTTATTTTGTTTGGTGATTTTTATTTATATTACAAATTGCTTAATGTCGTTTATTTATCGAGTCTATTTTTATCATTCTCTTTCATCGCTTCTTCGTCGTTAGCTTGGCAAGTAAGGCTAAGCTCATTCGATGGGTTGGCTATCGTTCCATCTTGTTTGGACTTATCTCATCACTGGCACTGGGCTAATTCAATAGGACCGAGGCAATAAAGTGGTTAGTACGGCCACAGAGTAGCGTCACGACCAGAATGTACAGTAGCAAATGATTCATGTTTTTTATTACGGTAAAGATATTTTGGTTCCCTTTGACACCAATAGGCGTTGTTAGGAAGAGAGAGCAGTGAAGCTTGAACGTGTTATATATAAGGTGCTACTTTATTAGTGCCCGATATTTTAGTCAGTGCTTCTACTCCTGATTCTGATCAACTTTCCCCAAGGAACCCATAGTCAAATCGTAAAAAAGTTTTTGGACTCTTCATACAAATCGATCAGCCGAGCGGCCAAATTAGTATGAAGAGTCCAAAATTTTTTTGCGATTTGACTATGGGTTCCTTGGGGAAAGTTAATCAGAATCAGGAGTAGAAGCACTGACTAAAATATCGGGCACTAATAAAGTAGCACCTTATATATAAAGGGTGTAAGAAAATTTATGTAGGACGCAAAACATTTTCTGGACTTAGATACAAATTGAATGAATGAATGAATGAAAATACTTTATTGCACGACAAAACAGGAAAATAAAAACATCAACATTAAAATTAAAAAAGTTATACAGGTAGGCGGTCGCAAATTGATCGCACGTTTGGCAGTTTCTTTATACATGTAAAACATTTAAGTACAGAATTTTGCTCAACAAAGCCCATTCGGGAGTTCGATGTATCAAAATATTTTTTTAAATATTTATGCACTAAATTACTCTTTTATTAAAATATGTTTCAATTTTTAATTAATGACATATTTGTAATAATTAGCACGCAAAGTACTGTACTGAAAAATTACGATATCGTTTACGTTTCCAATTTCAAACATTTTAAAAACAAAATTTCGTTTTTGATTTTGGACAAAATGTAAATCTTAGATGACTGACAGTGAACTACCAGGCCCATACCACTTCATTTTGATGTACAAAAATCAATCGTGATTACTCTCTTATAAATACTTATAAGTAATTACTTTATAATAAATCTATCGTAGTTTCAACATTATTTTTGTAATGGAGAAATAGCTGTGATTTAGATTCTGCGATAAGCAATTTTAAGAAGATGATTAACTCGGGAGACAGTACCGTTTGACGTTCGTTTTCGGAGTTCCAGCAGCATCCACCGCATGGAGTATCTTTAAGTGCCCATCGACCTTAGAGCTGCCATTTTTTTAAGATTCTTCCAAAGTCACCATTCTCCCAAATAAACTTGACATTGGCTTGGCAGCCAAAAGAGTTGTGGCCACCCCTATCAGCAGAAAAGTTGAAGAATGCCATAATATTGTCCTTGCGTGAAATGAAATGGCAAAGTTTCCATTTATTCCCATCAAACAGTAAACGGTGGAGACGAAGGATAATAGAAGACAAAAATAGGCTCAAGTGAAACAAGCGCGATATTGCGCGTTTTCTATTTTATTGCATCTAGAGACAATCATTATGACCTTATTTTTAAGTGCGTCGTTAACCACCCATATCGTCCTCACTGATCGGACACGGGTCTCTTTCCATATCTCGGGAAGGTTAGGCCTTACTCCACACACGGGGGCCAAGTCCGGATTGGTGGAGGTTATGGAGCAGTGTCAGAAGATTTCAAGCCACCTAAAAGACCTGTCAGTCTGACATGGTTTAACGTAGCGGTCGTGGCTCAGTGCGGCTACGTAGTACTATTATCTAATCTGTGGTGCGGCTTTAAGTGGTTAAAATACCTTGCTAAGTGAAAAATATAAATTCAGCCATCCATCTAATTTACTTACTCTGTGACACATAGGCCCGTTCCACACACCCGGTAAATCACAAAGGACCGTTGTAAATCCTCCATAGGGCAGATAAAGTGCGTACGTGTGTCGCACCCTAATGTACCACCATCTTCATTTCTTGCTTTACTGCTAAGCCTCTTAGGGCTCCTCAGGTTAAGAGCAAAATGACAAATTCGCAGAATATATTTCGGTAGGAAAATTGTTACAATGTCATATTTTTTTAAAAAACAAATCAGACATTCTGTTAGTATTTTATTAAATAAAAAAATGGTTATGTGTTCTTGTACAGAAAACTCACATTATACTATTTTATTATATAAAATAAGATATACGTATATACCTACAAATGACAAATGACTGAAAATTAACGTAAGTAAGGTTTTACTTTTATACAATGACCTTATACATTTTTGTATGCATATCAGCGAAACATAGAGTACATTTCTATTTTTTGTATTTTACATCGGTTTGACAAAAAAAAATTGAATTGAATCGAACATCACTTTTGAATTTATCATAGATACTTACGTAAAAATTGATACAACAATTTCTTTAAAGGATTTTATGAATTGGTCATTTTGCAACATAGCCAAATTGTGATCCCGTATTTGACTACCAGTGCAGGCACTTTGTCATCAAATTCTGAATGATTATCTTAATCTAACCACGATTGGACGGCTTTATTAGGGATAAAGAGATTTGTGTGTACGTTGTTACGGGAAGAAAGGGATTTTATTACTGAGGTGGATTATTTTTTATACCTACTTAAACATGAGGATTAATCTGTTATCTTGGCTCGAAAAAAGGTGGTAAGCAAATAAGAATACCTATGGCAAGCAAATTTCTTTTGTGTTACAGCGATTCGGTTTTTTTGTTGTCGCAAAGAAATAATTTTAAAATATATGTTACGGGCAACGTGATTAACTGGGCATTATTAATAAGGACCGGCCATTATTAATAATGCCCTAGAGCGTCGGGCAAAGTGATTAATTTATCACTTTAACCGGCCATTATTAATAATGCCCGACGGCCCGTGGTCCATGTAATAAGTCAGTGTTTGAGATAGCTTAAATTTATCACTTGGACCGGGCAGTATGAATAATTCCCTACTTGTAGCCGGGCAATGTGATGAATTGGGCCGCGGCTGTGCCTTGCAACATGCGAGGGGTGCGTACGTGCGGGGGGAGGGCCGCGCCGCCCGCGCGCGCACCCAGCGACGTATTAGTTCGCAGTGATACTTCGGAACGAGAACACGTGAGTGCATTGAGTACATTTATCTCGCAAAATGGCGGCATCCATGGATATGATGGATATGAAAAGACTTTTTAACGAAGAAATTCATAAATTAAAATTAACGAAGGGGAAAAACACTCAGTTATTTTCTCGCGATGAGTATTATTCATTTTTAACCAAAGTGCAAGTGACAAAAGACAAGATCGCAAGCAAAACTCCGGAGGAATATCAGCGATTGTCGAGGTATGACATAGTGAAGATCGGAACAGTTCAAAAACTAATCGTACCAGTGAAAAATGACAGAGAACCAATTCAATATTACTGTTATTTGGAAGAAACGTTTGATATTATTCACGAAACTCACATTTCTATCGGGCATGGAGGTAGAAACAGGATGATGAAAGAGCTCAAACCAAAGTACAAAAATATTACTAAAGAGTTTGTGGCGTTGTATTTGGCTTTGTGTGAACCATGTCAAAAAAAATTAAGTGTTCCAAAAAAAGGACTAATGGTAAAGCCTATAAAAAGTAGTGAATTTAACTCACGTTGCCAAGTCGACTTAATCGACATGCAAACACAAGCAGACAATGATTTTAAGTTCATCATGGTATATCAAGACCACCTCACCAAATTTGTGATTCTCAGACCATTAAAAACAAAACGAGCCGAAGAAGTCGCATATCATTTGCTGGATATCTTCACAATATTTGGAGCTCCATGCATTTTGCACAGTGATAATGGCAGGGAATTCGTTAATAAAGTTATTGTCGAACTATGCCAAATGTGGGAAGAACCCAAAATTGTACACGGCAAACCCCGTCATAGCCAATCTCAAGGTTCAGTAGAAAGAGCAAATCAGGATATAGAAAAGATGGTATTTACATGGTTGGAGACAAATGAAACCACAAAATGGTCGGAAGGGTTAAGATTCGTACAGTTCATGAAAAATAGAGCTTTCCACTCCGGCATCGATCGCAGTCCTTACGAAGCTATGTTTGGCTGCAAAACCAAAGTAGGTTTAAAATCAGTCGAACTTCGAGAGTGTGTCAATGCCATCATTTGACGGGTTCACGGAGATAGTAAGTGAAGATGACCTTGAGGCAATGTTAAAAGATGGTGATTCCGGTAAAGGTCAAAACGTAATTGTGGACAGAGCGGATGATGCAGTAAATGAAGACAGCGATAACACAGATGAAAACTCAGCCGCTGTTACTGGTTCTATTTCTGTTACGATTGAACCTGAACCCCGTTCCAAACTGAAACAACATTCTGCCGACAACAATAATATGATCAATGAAGAGGAAAATTCTGATGATATAAACGCTGCATCTTTTATAAATGAAGTATCGAGCAAACCCGAACTGGAACAATATTCTGCCGATAGTTTACCAGAAAATCAGCAACCAACTGTGAGTGTGGACATAATAAATGAAAACCCTCGAGCAGCCGATCAACAGCCTTCTGCCGATATGAGCAATGAAAAGGAAAATTCTGATAATAAAAAGGCTGCATCTTTACTCAACGCAAAATCAAACGAAATTCGGAAGGCTCGTAACGCAGCTAAAGCATCACTTGATAAGCAAGCCGAAAAAATGTTGGCGCGTTCAAATGCAAAATTTCCTATTGCAGAAATAGGCCAAAGCGTTCGAGTAAGGATACCAGATGTAGATCGAGCCAAGACGGATAGTCGTAATATAATTGCTATTATTATATCTGTCGAAAAAGAAAAATTTTACAAACTAGGAACTAAACACGGTATTTTAAACCAACTGTACTCCAGAAATGAGTTTACTGTATGTAAAGAAAAGTTCATTTCGATCGACGATGTTCCAAAAGTTGATATTACTCTTCGAGAATGTGCTCGAAGAGACTCTCATTTTGACGGACAAGGCTTCCAGCATTGTAACTGTAGTGGTGACTGCAATTCAAAACGTCGTAAATGCAAGAAATCAAACATTCTTTGCAATTCAAAATGTCACAAAAGCTCATCTTGCAAGAATAAATAATTCTAAACTTAATAACTTTCTTGCACAGTTAATTAAATTAGATATTTCAGCTGATTTTTCTCAGTTTACTAATTTGTAAACTACTGTTCATAAGTAATATTTTTATCAAAATAAAAGTAGGTAACTACTGATGTTATTACATTTTTAACTTTTTATTTTTTAACAACTATGTTCAATAGTTTATTTTTTGTTAATTTTTCATGAAAATAAATAAAAACACTACAGTTCACCTATTTTATTACCTTGCCCAAGATAGGGTGGGCATTATTCATAATGGCCGGGAAAAGTGATTAATCATGCTGTTTTAATCACATTGCCCAACTGAGTCGGGCATTATGAATACAGACCGGCCATTATTAATAGTGTCCGGACTTATCAAATTGCCCGTAACATATATATAAAAAACTTTGTTATCTTGGCTCGAAAAAGGCTGGTAAGCAAATAAAAATATAGTATGCAAACTTTTTTCTGTTAGGCAATTCTGTTTTTTTTTGTTGCAAACAAATAATTTTAAAATATATAATATACAGGGTGTAACAGAAGTGTGTGACAATACTTCATTGGCTTTTACCCATCAAACTGAACAACTTTTGTTCTACAACTTTGTTGAAATCGCAAAATTTTTTTTGGACTTTTCATACAAATCGATCAGCTGGCGAACCAAGTTTGTATGAAAAGTCCAAAAAATTTTTTGCGTATTCAAAAAAGTTGTAGAACAAAAGTTGTTCAGTTTGATGAGTAAAAGCCAACCTTGAAGTATTGTCACACACTTCTGTTACACCCTGTATAAAAAACTTCATGGAAATTTTACTGTTTTGTCTGATATTAGTATAAAAACTTTACAAAAAACCTATTAGCTGAAAACATTGAAAGTCGCACCTGAGGTATTTATAAGTTCATTTCAATAAGCACATTTTCATGACATTTTAGATGTATATAACTCGGTTTGGATGGAAATAAAATGGCCACATTCTGACTGCATATAGAGCATTTATTTAACTAATTTCTTTATTATTTATTCATCACATAAACATAGCAATTGTTGGTACTGGCTGGTCTTTATACTCTATTAATTAGTTCTTTTCTTTTTACTTAGACTTTCGTCTTTACTTTCTATACCTCCATTTTTGTATAATAATCCATACTGAAATAGTTTACGCTGTATGTAATTATGTCGTGGCCAGATCATAGAATTGATCTTCTTAATGATGTGGCCGACCATTTCATGAAATGGTTGTATTTCATGAAATGGAAAATACCCGCTGATCACATCATGATATAGTCTGGCCAGATCAATTAATAAGTTAGCGTTTGACGATATACAGCTAAACCGTCGGCTACTTCATGAAATATGAAATGGTCAAGCATTAGTGATCATATCGTAATACAGTTATATAATTCACCGTTAGAGGAGCTGATATCTTTTCGTTTTTTGATCTTTTGCATCATGGAGGCGTACAATTATTAATAGAAAAAGTAAAGTTCTTCATGATGTGGCCGACCATTTCATGAAATGGTTGTATTACATGAAATGGAAAATACTCGCTGATCACATCATGATATAGTCTGGCCAGATCAATTAATAAGTTAGCGTTTGACGATATACAGCTAAACCGTCGGCTACTTCATGAAATATGAAATGGTCAAGCATTAGTGATCATATCGTAATACAGTTATATAATTCACCGTTAGAGGAGCTGATATCTTTTCGTTTTTTGATCTTTTGCATCATGGAGGCGTACAATTATTAATAGAAAAAGTTAAGGCGCGACGTGCATTCAATCAGAGGAGGTAGATGCATGATAATATAATATCGACCGTAACGCCACTCATTTTAAGTTCAGATCAGTGTGGGGTACCATCGCGGCGGTTACGTCAAAGCCGAACTGAAAATTCTCGAGATTTCGATGTTTTTATTACTTTTCTTGGCTTTCAAATAAGTTAAAATAAAACCGTTCAAGTTAAATTGAAGGTATTAAAATGGCCGGTTTTTGTGTGTTGGTTTCAACATAAACAAATGTTTTGTTTCCGAGACAATTTGCAAAATACAAAATACAGGGTTTACAGGATTTTTTTTCATCAAAGTTTTTGTGATTTTTATGATTCTGTTCAAGACAATTTGTTTTGTATTGTTTCAAGTATGTTATATATTTTTCCATGGTGATAGCTTTAAGCATCGTTTCAAGAATTTGAATTGAATATTGCGATTTGGCGATACTTAGAGCCTTAATAAAAATGCGCCAATCGAAGATAAAATGAAGTGAAATGTCCCTACGACACAAAACTACAAGAATTTTACGAAAGTCAATCAAAAACCGAGCGCAACGTAAAAAAACCATGAAGTACGGAAAGTCTTTCACAGGTTAGTAGATATCAATATTAAAAGTCAAGTATTAAAAATGTATAATTTATCTGTTGACCAAGATTACTCAGATTAAACTTTTAAACGTATTTTTAATTTTTATTAAACCTTTGATATCATGGGAACCCTAATTAGTTATATGGCCAAACGTAGATTGACATATCATCAAACGTCGATGTTTAAACGATATGGTCAGTTTTAGCTCGCCATTTCATGAAATACAACCATTTCATGAAATGGTCGGCCACATTATGAAGTGATCGATTCTATGATCTGGCCACGACATATATAGTTTTTATTTTATCCAGCGCTTCGAGTTCTCAAACAAATCCAAACAATAACATTATAGAATTATAGAAAAATCCATTTCCCGACATTTATAACCCAATTTCACACAAAGCCAAGCTCCAGCTATTTCATCATAAATTTCAATTTCACGGAAACAAAGCTAGTGTTTAAACAATGCCAATAATTTTACTGAAGCAAAACTCAAAACTTTCACATGTTAAGGGGTTGTTGAGAATTTTCATCATATTTCACTGACTCTTTCCTCCGCACGTCCGTAACGACCATGTATCTCTGTCTCGGGTGAAAGAGAACTGCAATACATTTTCTGTGAGCATGAAGTGTACAGAACTTAGGTATAGAATAGAGCCACGGCTACTTTTTCTAAGGAACCCTCAAGTTTAACTTAAAGTTCGCGCTTGGCAGCTAGTTTTTGTTGCTCTACTCACTTGTTTATGAAAGTTTTTCTCTTAGATTATTATTTATTTTACTAACAATTTTGCAAGACTTCGTCGTGGAAGGTTTTTATGAAAACTTTTAGTAGTGAACTGAAGAATAATTTAATTTATGTTGCACATAATATAATCTTTTTTCAAGTTTAACTGTCAAAATAGTTAGGTATAAGTAAACGTGTTTATTATAGATATTAGTTAGATAAAGAGATTTTCTGCGAAACAAAAGGTCACTTATTTCTTTTTGTGGATTAAGTAACTGTTTATACAGATTTAGAACATAAGGATAAAATACTGGCTTCCCTTAGTACGGGGCAGTCTATGAGGGGGCCAAACAGCAAAATAATATAATATTTGTTCAAATAAATTTAATTTTAATTATTTATATTTCTTTGACGCAAATTGTAATACGGTCATTTTGAATGAATTCCCCAAATATTTTGTGATGCTTTTTCTCTTTAATTCTAACAGTATTTTTGTCTTAAATACGCTATACTTCTACTCTTTATCCATAATCCATAATCCATCTTTATTGGTAATTTGTAAATTACATGTCATTTAAAGGTAATAAATCAATAATAATTTTACATTGGAATTTAAAAATGAAATTAGGTGTTACATAAACAATAATTAATTATTTTGAATAAATGTAGTATTACATACAGTAAAGCATATTAAATATATTATTAATATGGCGAAGCTATAAAGCTTTCAGTTCATTAAAACTATAGAACGACTGCTCAATTAGCCAGCGTTTTAGGTTATGTTTGAACGCTCGCATACTTACTTGATGCCTTTATATTTTCTGGCAGACTATTATACACTCCCGGTCCCATGATGTGTGTCAGTTTCTCTGATTTGCTAAGTAAGTGGGGCAGAGGAATAAGTTTGTCTGCATTACGAGTTTCGCGACCCTGTATATCTCTAAATGTTTTATATAGAGAAAAATTTTCTCGCACGAATATCGCTACCTGCATAATAACGAGAGACGACAGCGTCATAATACCAAGCGACTTGAAATACGATATGATATTTATCTAGCGATAAGTGCTAATTTTATTGATAACAATAAATGTTGAATTACTTTTTTTATGGGCACTCCAAACCATGAGTATACGAGTACGATCCTTAACCCATTGACTGTCATGCTACTCTCTGACAAATTGTGCCCCCCCGCTAATGCCTGTGGCCCGGTTGTGGCGCTCAAAGGGTTAAGCACCTTACCTTAGAAATTGGTCGGTAAGGATAGCCGAGCCGTTAGTAATTTCGTACCGGTCCTGCCACCTGATACCGGCTTAGACGCTTTCGGTTCGGTTATTGAAGTCGTATATCTTTCGAATACATTTTCAATCCCTTCTGGGGCGTATAATATCCTTCAATACCTTTTGTAGCTCATCTCATTGTTAGATATTACGGAGGTAAAGAAAAAGTCGGTGGGTCCACGTTACGGTAGTGAGTCGGACCTCGTAACCAAGGGTCTTGGGTTTAAAGCCGGCCAATGTAACTCCACGAGATTTTCGAATCTTACATACATACATTTTGTATACCGATCGATAGCTTTAACGGTAAATTTTAGCTGCTAGTTAGGCCTAAGGTTAGGCTCTACTACACGCAAGGGGATCAAGTCCGAATTGGTGGAGGTTGTGTAGCTAGTGGCCAGCCCCATCGTCAAAGTTTCTGCCTCTAACATGTCTTAATAGCTGTCGTCTGGTGATAAGAAAAATGCTACTAACAGTCAGATCCATCTAGGTTATGACCGTGTCTATAGTCAGTTAACTTGCATGATGATGCAACCACGAAAGTCGGACTGAGCCTCGTCCGCACGACCAAATAATACAATATTTAAATACCCTAACCATATTTTTAATATAAAAAAATTAACCAGACTGCATTAAAATGTATCCTTGTCACTCTCGGGATCAAGACAAAACTGACGACATATCTCAAGCTAAAATCCATCAAGCTGTATAGGCTACACAGCGTGCCAAACAAATATACATATATACATACACTACGGTTGCCAACCGTCCTGTTTCGCAGGACATGTCCTGCTTTTTGGGGTGTCCTGGGCTGTCCTGGATAGTTATTAAGCAACGTCCTGAGTTTTTAAAGAGTCCTGTTAAGTTAAGGACTTATGTTTTAAAATTTTGCGTGCAACTACTCTCTCCAATCGTTCTATCACTGTCAAAATGTGATTGCTATTAGTTTTTTTATTGACTCTGCTTTTAGTACATGAAACTATAACAATCAGGCGCTGCTCTTACACATAATATATAGTCCTGGCTTTAAACCGAAATCTCCTGGTATTTCTACCTTCAAATCCTGGATTTCAAAGTACGGAGATGCCAACCCTAACATACACTCGAAAAACATAACCCTCCTTCTGGCGCAGACGGGTAAAAATTGGTCACTTTAAAAAAAAGTCGACGTAACATGAGGCAACTCGTAGAGAGAGGTTATCTGACTCAACATTTCTAAAAGAGAATTGATGTTGTAGGTGCCCTGTGAAAATCCCGTGTCGCGTTTTCCACAATCGAAATCCGGACTGTCCGGTTGGATTCCGGATGAATTCCGGACGTCGACTAGTCGTGCAGTGTCCGGAAAAGACTAATTGTTATTGAAATCTTGAATTCATTTCCAACGTTGGCGTTCAAGGTATTTGACCTGTTTGAACCTTGAAATAATGAGAACTCTACTCTGTTATAATACATATGTAGTATATTGATGTCGTGTTTATTAATTCCAGTAAAGGTGTTTTTTGGCACTGAAAATGCTTATTCAATAACTTCAGTAGGATTACCTATAGTAAATCAACAGAGTAGATTCTACAGGGTAACAAAATAGAATAGATGACATAACGCTTATTTTTCTACTGCTGTATAGTCGGGTTCTTTGTAAATTTTTTGTGTACCTCAAAAGAAAAATCCCTTGGAGCTGAAAAATATTAACATCTAAGTCAACGCAGTATATGTATCTTTGTAAGTGCTTGTAAGTGACTGAAAATATAATATTTTCTATTCTAATCTATTTGATCAAAAGATACGGCCGTTTACCCCGCACATTTTGATATTCGTAAGGTACCTAATCAAAACCTATAGAGTACTTCCAAAAATTTTGGCAAGAAGCAATGTCTTATTGTACAAGTAAAGGGAAAAATACGAAAAGCGTAAATTTTTAGTTACATCGCAAAAGGAAATATTTTTATAAACTTATTTGCAGTTGGTAAACTGACCGTGACCTATATCGATGTATGGGGACAGCACTTTCCTAACGGCAAAGTTAAGTTTGTCCCCCAATCCAGTTTATCTTTTCGTTATAGCAATGTTCAGTGCTTTCATAGTTTATGAACTTCATAGTAATGTTACCAAAGCGGGAAAAATCTTCGAGACTCGATTCCCGTGAATCCGTGATGGACGAACTCAAACTATAAACATACCTATGTTTTTGTACGGAACCCACGGTGCGCGACTCCGAGTCGCACTTGGCCGGTTTTTATTTATATAAGAAAGCGATTCTGTTTCTATAGAAGTCTAACTATCACATTATTCGAATTATTGTGATGTACGTATAAAAGCGTCGGTGGCGCAGTGATAGTCCTCCTAACCGGAGGTCTCGGGATCCTGGTCAGTGCACAAATGAGTTTTTCGAAACGTACGAGCATTTTCATACCGATTGCTTTAACGGTGAAGGAAAAGGTCGTGAGGAAACCTGCACATCTGACTTCTAGATGTGTACTATGGTCGGATTGCACACGTCCGTAGGTGTAAATCTAAATGCCCAACACGTGACCATGGGTGATGCTAAGGGCAAAACTAGGCAACCACCTTGTGGATAGGATGGATAAATGTGCCAGACGATAAGAGAAATATCGAGTTATTTACAAAATTTCGGTCTAACTTAAAAGCAAATTCTAAAGTGAACAGAAACCACAGACAGCCATTGAGTAAATTTTATCTCACGCCATTTTGAAGTCGTCCGAATAATTTTAAAAGCCAATGTTTTAAAAAACAGTTAGCTCTGCACGTTGTAGTGATAATAAAAATTACAGTTTTGCTCATTATTGCCTTCCAGCGACGTCTAGACGTAATGGAATGCTGCATATCGGTCATTTGGCAAAGTGCCCAGTTTTTGTGCTTCATACTTTGGGTAGTTATAAATTTTAACGCGTTAGCGCTGGTTTACTAAATAACTGTAAAAATGTGTCTGAGTGGTTAGTTTTTTTTACATCAATTGGGAAGCCCTTGGCATCATTTTGAAATGGTATGATTTTTTGAAAGAGACGTAGAGGTATTTGGGTCCTATACCCAACATTTTAGGATCTTTTGTAAACCTTTTAGCTTATTCTGTTACTATGTTTCTTATACATCCATTGCTAAGTAGCGCTTACGGCTTAAGTGGACACTTTTATTCAAATATTTTACCCTGGTTTAATTATTAACGCACTTTTATAAGATTCACCTGTAACTAACTAACTAACTAACTTTGTATGTAAACGAATCTTGGAAGTCGAATTTAACCAATATTTTATGCGTGATAAAAGCGTGTTTTTTCTATTATAAGAAACCTTGTCTGTGTCATCGCTGTGTCTAAAAGTTGGAAAGAAATGTACCTGTTAATGACATACTAGCTTTGGTCCGCAGTTCTGCCTGCATGGATATTTTTTTTATGACTTTCGTTTACTTATTGACCGCTACGCTACTCTGTCAAATCGTGTTCCCACCGTCAATGTTGGCTCCAGCAGACAAAAATGTATGAAAATCTCAATTCCTGGCGCCCTGTGGTACGATTTTCGGTCGGTGGTCGGTCGGCCCTAGCGTCAAAGGGTTAAGGGCGCGCAGTACGCGAGCCGCTTGGAGCTGCAAGTACAAAATTGAGTTTTTCGGAATAAAACTATTCTATCTTGTTTCCTGCTACCATCTTTTTTTTATTTATTTTTTTATGGCAGAGGTGGCAAACGAGCCGACGGATCACCTGATGGTAAGCGATTACCGCCGCCCGTAGACACCCGCAACACCAGAGGAGTCACAAGTGCGTTGCCGGCCTTTGATATGGGAGTACGCTCTTTTCTTGAAGGTTTGAATGTCGTATCGGTCTGGAAATACCGCAGGCGACAATTCATTTCACAGTTTGGTTGTGCGAGGCAGAAAGTTTCTATCTATCTAAGCTATTTGCCTTTTCGGTTAAGTAGGTAGTTACAGCAATAAATCCCCTGCGTGTCATGCGATTATTACTTGTTTATATTAAAACTAATATTTTAGAAGGAAAGACTTATGGTAATTGCTTACTGAGTGTATACACAGATTCGTTTAGTACTTTCAGTTTTGAACGGATATTTTTTATTAGATTGAGTTAACGTTGTCTTTGAAGTATGCTGTGTAATGACTAGGAATTCCTCATCTCAGTGATTTTCCTTATGTAAACTCGTACTTTATAATATTACTAGCCATTGCCCGCGGCTCCGCCCGCGTGGATATCGCTTTATGACTATCTGCATCCTACGGGAACCATGCATTTTCCCGGAACTAAAAGTAGCCTATGTGGTAATCTAGTATTATATATATCTACCTACCAGTTCGTTCAGTAGTTTCAACGTGAAAGCGGAGCAAAAAATCAACAAACATCCATACTTTCATATTTTTATATTAGTAAGATCGTTACACCCTGTTATTTGTATCTATGGAGACTGATATAAATCTAGAAAAAATATAACCCTGTATTATAATTTGGAGACCTTATTCTGTATAATCTTATAGCCATAATAGCTCTGAAGCTGGTTATGGATTTTCAGTAAAGATTCACTTGGAAGTAGATTTAATTGCAATAGATCTTAGCCGTTAGCTATATCTTATACTAGCTGTTGCCCGCGGCTCCGCCCGCGTGGATATTGTATTTGTGACGGTTCTTGAGGATGGCATGGGAATGTTATATCCAGATCCCCCTTAAACTATGTCTACTATGTTGTTTTCCAGCTTTTACTTAAAAGTATTCTATGTGTTAACCAAGTGCTTTATCTATCTACCTACCAAATTTCATCCCAATCCGTTCAGTAGTTTCAACATGAAAGCGGAACAAACAAACAAATAAATAAACAAACAAACATCCATACCTTCGCATTTATAATATTAGTGATGATAGTGATGATGAGATGGGATGAGAAAATTCAGTACATTGTTTTTTAAGTTTTCTGACTTTTACAAAGTGGACGGCCGTGGTAAAAACAAATAAATAGGTGATACTGACATCGTGGACTTTTCATACAAAGCTGGCTACTCAGCTTATCGATTTGTATGAAGAGTCAAATTTTATTCACAAAAAGTCCAAGTTAAAATATGCTCTTAAATTTCACTCAGTATAGGTAAAGCTAAATAAAAGTACAAATCTCGTGTTCTTTTAAAAAAGCATAAAATTCGTGACGTTACGTGAAAATATACGTATTTTGCAATAAATCCTCAAACAGCGTTTTACCAAATTGCTGTGTAAATTCACCCGATACCTATCCCACACTCGGCGTGATCTCAAAGCTAATACATAAATAGACATCAAAGTAGCACACGCATTCGTTAGTGATGTGTTAAAAAAAGCTTATTTTCCACCACGTTAGCCTCTCCTTGGCCTATTTAACGTTATTTTTAGTTTGTGTAAACATCACAAAATGGTCACAGTTTACTTAATTTTAGTTTTAATTAAATTAGGACTAAATATAATGATATATGTCATCATCATCAGGCCTACTACATCTTGACAGATGATTTAACAGCGTGAGTGAGAGTGGAGTATCGCCGCTCGTGACTAAAAAGTCCAATTCTGGAGCGACGCATACGGTCGCACTTCTGGCACGTGAACTGAGGCTGCGGGTCTGAAAATATGATTGTGCCTTTGGGCTCGCTTGTCGGCCAGGTTCTGAAACCAGGCGTCACCGTGCGCTTTGCAGCCGTCAGATAAAGATTTTTCCATTTATTGCGGTTGGACGCAAGATTTTCCCATTAGTTGCCGTCGATCTTAAATGCAACCATGTCCCTCTTAGCGCAGTCTTTAAACCGTAGCAAAGGTCGTCCTACCTTTCATTTCGCGAATGCTACTTGGCTCAACAAGACCTCCCTCGGCAATCGAGAAGGGTCCATGCGATGCATATGCCCGTGCCACCGCAGTCGTCGCTGGTTGAGTAAAGATGCTAGGCAGCTGCGCGATCTCCAGCACCCTCTCGTTGGTTACCCTGTCCTTCCACGTTATGTCCAGGATGCTCCGAAGACATCCTGATGGAAGGTATTCAGTCGTCGCTCCTGCCTGGTATACGACGTCCAGGTCTCAGCTCCGTACAAGAGTATACTCAAGACGCAAGTTTGATAAACCATCATCTTAGTTTTAACTGTGAGGTGTTTATTATTCCATACTCTTGTGCGGAGCCTACTGAACGTCGTGGCCACCTTGCCGATGCGAGTGTCGATCTCTCCATTGATAGAGAGATTGCCCGACACAGACGATCCCAGGTAACAGAAATTATCGACTACTTCCAAAGTTGCTCCATCGAGCAAGATGTTAGGCTGGTAGGAGTAGCCCTGTGCGGAGATTACTGTCTTCTTTGTATTTACTGACATGGAGAACAGGAAACATGCGTGAGAAAATTTGTCCAGAAGAACTTGGAGCTCTTGGGGAGTTTCGCCACGAAGGCCGCGTCATCGGCAAAAAGCAGGGTGTCAACAAATAAGTCGTCACGATTACAGCGAGACTTTTAGTGGGCGAGGTTGAATAATTTGCCATCTGCTCTGGTGTGTAAGTGAACTCCTTGCTGCGAATCACCAAAAGCGGCTTTAAGAAGCAGGGAGAAAAATATGCCGAATAGTGTTGGTGCTAAAACGCAGCCCTCACGAACTCCTCTGCGCATGTTGAAAGGATTGGACATTTGACCATTAAAGATTATGGCACCTTTCATATCATCGTGAAAGGATTAAACCAGTTTCAGCAGCTTTGGGGAACATCCTATTTTCTCTAGTGCGCGATAAAGACCGTCCCTGCTAACCGTATCGAAGGCTTTATTTAAGTCAACAAATGCGATAATCAAGGGTGTGTTTTGCTTGCGACATTTTTCCTGGAGTTGACGGAGGGTGAAGATCATATCCGTGGTGGATCTTTGAGAACGAAATCCGCATTGGGCCTCAGGATACACGCTCGGCAAGTTGCAGCTTGGCAAGAGTGACTCTTGCAAATAGTTTGCAATTGTAATATGTATGATGGCGGCGGCGATAACTGGATAGGTGACGGCGGCCGTTGTAACTCGATGTCAGGTTGGTTTTATGATCATTTGGTTGTTTAGGATCCATGGCGTAGGTTATCGGGCAAGAAAACGAAGTAGTTATAGCACACATCACAGTTATTATTTTCAGGAGCACTTTTACAACAGGTATCGTTGCTAAGTCGAATGGACTAACGATCCCGTAGTGTAGGTCTGCACAGCTCGACGTCTGACAAGTAACTGACTAAAAAATTAACGGACTACCGACAGCTGCGCTCATCCCCACTCCACGATTTCGTCGCACGCGACAATCACACCACCGTGACGTCACGGATCCATTCACCCGCCACTATTTTATGATCAATACAGTGATTTATTATAATTTCATTTAGAAATCTACGACACGGCCAGAACTGACAATCACACGTCCTCGTGTGTTAGGTTACCTGAAACAAACAAAAAAAACTACTGTAGCATATCTATGGCTCGGCCTCCCTGACCACACCTTCGTTTATAAATCGCATTGAAAGTATACCACAAAGTAAGGTTCCCTGCCAATAAGTTAATCACTATCAGACTATGTAAAACAATCTTAAGACACATGGCCCGGCTGCCTCCTGCAGCTTTAAGCATACTATTCTGGGCAAAATCGTACCAAACGATAAAGCCTTCCACTCTAGTCTCAACGAGACCCGGGCCCCCGCCACACCTCACGTCGCCCATTGCGCCCTGAACGCCCACCAGGTGGACGCAGTTACAACTACGACTGAGATGCAGTGCGGCCAAATAGCCATGTTCTTAATTAGTGGCGGATGCACCTTCATCCGCTTCTTTAACTTCAACATTACAGATTTCTAATTTGCTAGGAACCCGACTCTGAGGCATCACCTTCTAGTAACTCAATTTATTTTAATTTGGGGTCCAACTTAACTTGGTTTCGATCCTCATTTTTTTAAATCAAAACAAAATCTCCTACACTGATCTTCACAAATTTTTGTTTATTTTTGTCATATCGTAATTTCTGATATTTAGCACTCCAAATCAATATTCCGCACCACATGCTCTCTCACTTCAACAATATTAACAATAGTTTTATCGTTTCAGCAGTAAAAAAAGGTCTGTCAACTTTGCCAATGGGAAGCTCTAACGGACTTGATTTTGCAACTCAATTTACTAAGCAATTTAATACTTACTGAACGTTCTCCAAAGGATTCTGGCGGAACCTTTTCGCGCCCTATAATCACGTCATATTTTAAAAAGTTGTTGGGTAAAACATGAAATTAAATTGACCCAGTTACTGTTATTTCCATCAATCGTTATATTACTCAGTATCTGTTTCGTGCAATTTACATTCGAATTCCTTATTTCCGTTATGTTGATTGTCGCATTAAAATGCGTCCCGGTAAATTCACGTGATCTATTAGCTTCAGTGAGAGAACATACGGTACCAGAATTAAAAGAAAATGGCTACGACTCACCGGATTTCGCCAAATGCCCAGGGACTTCTCGAATCTCGTAACTGCCCACACGTCGTGTTGTCACCGGAGGTACACCAGTCGCGTCCACGCTGCCACTGGTACTTGCGCCACGTTTCGTGCAGCGAGAGGCTATATGCCCCTTTGAGTGATTTGCTGAGAGCGATGATCAGAACTCCTTCTTCCAATGGTCGTTCGGCCAAACAAAATGTCGACAGTTGTGTTCCAAGCGCGAGGATCAGCGTCATTTACGTCAGGGTTGAACTCTGGTAACTTAATCACAGACAGCTGCGGTGATTTTACAGCTTCGATTAACTGCATCACATTCCGATGCTGAAGTCAAACATTTTCCAGTGGTTTTCGGTAGAAGCTGCAGTTTGTTTTGCCCGAGGTGATCCCGCTTCTGATGATGGCGGCGGCGATAACTGGATAGGTGACGGCGGCCGTTGTAACTCGATGTCAGGTTGGTTTTATGATCATTTGGTTGTTTAGGATCCATGGCGTAGGTTATCGGGCAAGAAAACGAAGTAGTTATAGCACACATCACAGTTATTATTTTCAGGAGCACTTTTACAACAGGTATCGTTGCTAAGTCGAATGGACTAACGATCCCGTAGTGTAGGTCTGCACAGCTCGACGTCTGACAAGTAACTGACTAAAAAATTAACGGACTACCGACAGCTGCGCTCATCCCCACTCCACGATTTCGTCGCACGCGACAATCACACCACCGTGACGTCACGGATCCATTCACCCGCCACTATTTTATGATCAATACAGTGATTTATTATAATTTCATTTAGAAATCTACGACATGTATGACTTTGGTTTTTTGTTAAACATAGGTATTCTTGGTTAACCCTTGGCGTTATCTGATAGTAAATTGAAATGGAGCCGAATATGGAATCGGGCTAAAATTATCTATTGCAATAGGAAACTGGCTATCTCATCTACATATCCGAACACATCAATGCTATTAATATTCATGTTTGACGGCAAGTCACAGAAATTACCCTACCGCACAAACCCATTCCTACAAATTTGGACCCCGCCGGGATCGAATCCACGACCTCCTGATATGTATGAAGCGATTGGGCTAGCCATAAAGGCTATTTATTAGATGTAAAGGTAGTCCCCTTAACGTGCGTATGACTTACGTGTAATCTTTATAAAATTTTATCAACTCTGCCTCGATGACTGGGTTTTAAAAAAGTGCGTTTGAGATTTTACTTAAAGGGTTACTCACAATCAAGTATAGAATACAGGAAAAATATTTAAAAAATCCAAACTACAACTGTTTTTTACAATTTCCCATACAAATTCTTGGTTCACTATTAGTATAGATGTACTCAAATGCACTTTTTAAACGTCCTGTATTAAAGAGACGACCTCTTATATCTTATGTGCTCTTTAGTGACTGACGTTGCCAATTTTAGTTTTGAGCGAATAACAATTATATTTCCAAAAGTAAAGTCCTCTAGTTCGATAAAACTGTACCTAATAAAAACATATTTGTCACAGAACCAAACTTATTTTTATCCTTCAATTCTGTGGCCTTAAGTCGCATAATTCAAAGCCACCGTCTTATTTCTTGGCTTACACTCAAGCCGAGTGACTCAAGACTCAAGTTGTTAACCTTATAAGCACCTCTTTGATGAAGCGAATCGGTGCTTAAGGCAGTCCCTTTTCGCACCACTGAGTTTTCTCTTACAATTTTCTTTGTGAGATACAAAGCGTGAGAAGAAATTCAAGTTGAAAATCTCTTTTACTTGAAACTTATATGTGTAAGTTCGTATGTTTATATGCATGCTTGTATATTCATTTTAGAGACACACCAGAATCCTTTTTTCATTTAATCATCCTTTTTGTAATTTAGTACTTTGTTTTTATATGGGTAAGAGCCAGATTACACGCTCAGTCTGGCGTCAGTCTGGTCTATCAGTCTTGACTGACGCCAGAATGATGGCTGATTTTCACGGTACACGGTTAATCTAGACTGACGGCAGACAGTGGGTTACACGATCATTCTCCGATCATTCTGACCAGACTGACGCCAGACTGAGCGTGTATCCTTGCTCTAAAACTCTACGCCTGTGTACTTAGTGTTCCTGAAATGAAGATTATTAGGTGTAAATCTTAATATTACCATGTGAACACGTGACCGCGGGTGATGCTAAATGCAACACCAGGCAAACTGCAGTCTTTCCTTTGTGACAGATATGTCTCAAAGAAAGAGAGAAGTTCAGGCAGGTATCTTTTCCTTGTTATTAAAAATAGCTGCCCTACTAAATTGAAAACTCGGCCATGATCGAGTTGCCCCCAGAATGTAACTATTCAAGTTCAAGTTTATTTATTCCGTTAACAAAATACATTGTGTAGGAATCACATATTATTATATCGACAAAGAATTACAAAATATCACAATTTTTACAATAAGGTATTTAAGATAATTACTAAAAAAACACACATAAAATCTACTTGCAAAACTTTCAATGCAGTAGTAACATCTCTCCAACAAGAAGCGCTTTAAACGTTTTTGGAATTCGTTAAAACTGTTACTGTGTTCTTAAAGCCTATAAATTAAATACCAAAATATTTTACAAAACTTAACTGCATTTGCAATATTTAACTGGCGTTTCTGACGTAAATATAATGACGGTAACAGTAAAGTTAAATGGTTCATTTCAAGGTACGTTTTTCGCCTGTAATAAAAGTTATCTTGTTATCTCTTTTTAATGATGGTATGTAGAAATTATCTCTCGGTGAGGCTTAAAAACGCATTTATTTTTTCATAATCCAGGTTTTTGGGCGAGTTTTAACATAAAAGGAGAAAATAATTCGTTCAATTTTATATATTTTACATAAATCAGCGATTTTTTAATATTTTTACGATAGATTAATAATAATAATAATTCATTTGTTTCAGACGACATAATATGGTCCATATACAGTTTTGTTAGTAAAAAAAGAGCCCAATGTGGTATTTTTTATCATCAAAGACAGAAAGATTTGAAGTTAAAAAAGATTTGTTTGTAGT
This sequence comes from Coleophora deauratella, assembly GCA_958295455.1. Lineage (NCBI taxonomy): Eukaryota > Metazoa > Arthropoda > Insecta > Lepidoptera > Coleophoridae > Coleophora > Coleophora deauratella. The sequence continues at coordinate 3,076,969 of OY282401.1, read as the reverse complement.
GATTTCCATTGAGAGTGTGGCCCCCTCCACGGGTACTCGATCCCTTATGAGTACGAAAGTGCCCCTAAGAGTACAGCCAGTATCTCAAATAATGAGAAAATACTTACTTAATTACTGGCTACGACGGAATCCGTCCTACAGACCTAAAAGCCCTCAACAATAAAATTACGCCTGTGATCACTCATCTGCTTAATACTAACATTTCTAGGTCTGAATATCCCGAAGAACTGAAGATAGGAATTGTTCGACCCATCTACAAAAAAGGAAGTCATTTAGATCAAAACAATTATAGAAATTATCGAACCAATAACAATCTTACCTGTCATTGATACAGTAGCTGAGAGATACAGAAGTAACGAAATAAATAATTACTTAGGAAAAAACCAAATAATTAACAACAAACAGTATGGTTTCCAAAAAAATCGCATACCTCTAGCTCTGCCAATTTACTAATGAGGTCAACGAGTACATGAATAAAAAAAAACATGTGCTCATTGTCTTCGTTGATTTCAGCTAAGCTTTCGATATGTTAAATTATAAAACTCTATTTTTGAAATTAGAGCAGGCTGGTATACAGGGACCTTGGTATATTGGGACCCTTATTAGACTGGTTTACTGATTATCATAAAAACAGAACCACCTATGTAAAAATATGTAATTCATATAACTGAACAGGGCACGGCTCAAGGTTCTATTATCGGTCCTACTGAGTACTTGATCTATGTATGTTGATGACATGTGCAATGTTATCACTGAGGGCTTCGTATATCAGTTCGCTGATGTTACCTGTATACTAGTAGTAGACAAAAACTTTGAAAGAGTAGAACGTTTGTTACAATCTAATTTTGATAAGCTATGTAAATGGTCACACGATGTAGGCCTAGTGATAAACGCTCAGAAAACTAAATTGATGCACCTCCATTTCACACAAAATAAATCGGACTATAATTTAAATATAATTGCACATGACCAAACTTGTTTACATAAAAAAATTGAAAACAATAGCACTTGTACTTGCATGGCAATAGAACAAGTCAAAGAACATATGTATGTGGGTCTTATAATTTACAACAGATTTAATTGGAAAGCACATATTAATCATGTATGTGACAAGTTAAGAGCTACATTATATGAACTATCTATACCTAAAAAATAAGATACCATATAAAGTACTAAGACTGTTATACCTATCACTGGCAGGTTCTGTTTAAGTGTGTCTTGGCCTCCGATACGAGAAGACGCCACTGGTCTCGATCTTGAGAATGAGAAAATACAATGAAATTAAAATCGTGGACCATTTTTACTATTACAACTACTGCTAGTCACAACACTGAACAACTTTCTCCAAGTAACCAATTCAATCAGAACAAAAAAAAAGATTTTTCATACAAAGCTGGCTACTCAGCTCATCGTTTATTAGGAAGAGACCTAAATTTTCTAGTAGTTTTCATTCCAACTTACAGCTTTCCGTCAGGTGGACCGTCAGCTTTTTCCATGTAATACAATAAAAAAAAACTATTAGTAGCCAACCTCTGTGTCAAAGTTTTCAAGCCTACTTATAAGGCCTCTAACATAAAAACTGCCCTTTAATGATAGGAACAGGCACTATCACTTGCAAAGCTTGGAAACGGTCACGATAAATGCCACTATTAGTCAAACCCATCCATATGTTGGCCGTGTCTACAGTCTGTTACCCTGTGTGATCGATACTTTAACACATGGCGTACTGAGCCAAGAGGGTTTTTAAATGATTGTTTTTATATTCTGTTATTTACAATGAAGGAATCTGAGTGTACTGCAAAAGAAAGGTTCTCTCGCGACCGTACTTCTGATGTCAAAAGAAAAAAGCCGCAAAGTAACGGAAACTCCATATACATACTTTGCGGTCTTTTTTCTTATGAGGGCAGACTTGACTTCTGAAGAGGCCATTAGCTGTTTTTGATTTGAAACCGCGCTAAAAGGTTACAGATGTATTTGAACGAGTGACAATTTCGAACCTCATGTACGAATATCTTCCCTCTTTTACTTCACTCACGTCAAGAGTATCGAAAAATGTATAAAAAACGTATCTTTTAAATACTTAATTTTAAACGTTTTAAAGTGGTGTAATTTTTAGTGTTTCACACGTTTTATTTTTGTTTCAGGTTTTGCGGAAAATGAAAGTGCTCAATTGTTTCAAGAAGAAGATTATTATAAAAACTTAAAAATTAATTATCTAACATTTAACCTGTGCGTGTGAAAAGTGTACGATAATCAAAGTGACATTCGAAAACAAACAAAAAATATATATATTTTTAATGTGACAATCAAATTTACAAAAAGTTTTCATTCCTCAAACCTTTAAAAAGCATTAAAAAAGAAAAAGCTAACAGCAATACCAGTGCGTGAAAAAGCTGAAACTCAAAGCAAGGAGATCGCAGTCATTACAGACCAGCAAGGAGTTTCACCAAGTGAGCGTACGGACAGTAAAAGCTCCTTGGTCGCAAGAGTGTTATGTGGCTGTAGATGACATTGATGACGCGAATGTCGGAGGGCGGTCCCGGCCGGCAGGTCAATGACATCGGCGCTCGGCGGCGTGCTGTCTCTAGCACTGGGTGAGTTATTCTTGGAAACTTTCCTGCAATTAACTTATAATTAACCTTAGTAACCTTCCCGTGGTCCAGTGGCTATTCTGCTCGCTTCACAACAGGAGGTCGTGGGTCCGATTCCCGGCGGGGTCTAAATAAAACTTTCAAATTTTTTAAGACTCCATTTGGTTGGTGGTAGGACATTTCTGAGTCTAAATCTTACCGCCAAACATCAATGTTAATAGCATTGATGGGTTCCGGAATGGAGATAAGATGGCCAGGTCCCTAATGCGTTGTGTAATCTTGGTAAGCCCGCTTTCAACTTCGGCATCATCATTACTTACCGTCAGGTGAGATGGTGCCAAGGGCTTACCAATTGTGGATTTAAAAAAGATTCGTTGAAGGGTGTAAAAGAAAATTTTAATGCTGGAGTCCACTCATGAAACTGAACAACTTTTCCGAAGGAACCCATAGCGATTTCACAAAAAAAATGATGTCCATACGAAATTGGCTGATTGGCCAATGAATTTGTATGGGAAGTAATATTTTTTTATGAATTTGTTATAGGTTTCTCATATTCATGAGTGAAAACCCGGTTGAAGTGTTTTTAAATACCTTTAAATGGGTCAATTTCAATATTAAATAAGAGCAAAGAGAATGTCGTATCTACATAAATTATCGCTAAGAAAAAAAAATATTATTTACTGAATCTGAAACAATACAAAACAGATTTAATAGATAACATTTCAAATTAATACCTCAAATATTTTTAAGTGTAAATAGTCAAAAATGTGTCCATTTTTTTAAAAAGAATCGATGTGCTCATCACAGAAATATCTGGCCTAGGTGGAAATCGAACCATAACCCTCAATTTTGTAGACAGGAAACTCATAACCCTCAATTCTGTAGACAGGAGCGCTAACTACTGAGACAAAACAAATTTATTTAATTTCTTTACTAAAATTGGAGAATTATTTCCTCTATGTCGCGTCTCTTTATGTCGAGTCTCTTAACCGTGCGTTCACGTAAACAGTTTTTCTATACGTTTTGACAGTTAGTGATGATTGTTATGAGTCAAGCGATATCAGCGCCTCTATCGGTGAGTTCTGTCAGTTTTCTTCCCCATTTAAAGTTGTTATGAGTCAAGCGTCCGTAGCGCCATCTGCAAATAGCTTTGCGTTTTCTTCCCCATTAGTTCCGCGTTTTTTATTATCGAGGTGTTATAAATTAGTTTTCTTTTTGTAAAATTGTTAAATGGAAAATGTATGTGACTTGGACCGTTCCTCAATTAAAGGCGAAGTTGGAAAGTACATAATTGAAAACGTAACTTTTCCCACGTCATCCGAGAATCTTTAGGAAATTAATGATTTCCATTATTATTGCAACCAATCGCCACACAATGCGGCATTTTTTTAATAATCTTAAGTTTTGTTCACGTAAACAATTTTTTCTATACGTTTTGACAGTTAGTATGAGTCAAGCGATATCAGCGCCTCTATCGGCGAGCTTTGTCAGTTTTCTTCCCGATTATATAAAATAACCAAACATCCTTTATAATTATAAGTTGCTAAGATTCAGGGGGTTCATGTAATCGAACTGCGGTTGATCTTGTTTCATTAACTAACTTGTTTTAACAGACACAGGAACTCGCTAAGCCAGCATTAAGAGGGCACCCACGGTCCCTAGCGCTTTTTTATTACAGGATGGAGGTCCATAAGGGGGTTTTCTGGGCCTAAAATTACAAAAATAAAGGTTGATCGCGGTTATGAAATTTTAGCATTTTATTTATCAAATCAAACAAAATGTTTTTTTTATTTTATTTAAGTACATGTTTAGCATATACTTTTAAATCGTCGTCTACATATTACAAAGTTCCTACTACGCGAAAGTTGTACACTCAACGTTATTATTATTTTAGAATATAAGTATGTATGTTAAGTTTTCATTAAAATTATTTGTATTATTCTAGTAATTGTTTACTCCACAGGGGCCCAAAGATTCCCAATTTAGTACTTTTGACCTAAATTCAACCATTTTAAGAGACTTAATCGCTGTTTTAATATGTGCACAAGGGCGCAACATTTTTATCTTAATGCAATAAGATTTGCGTCATATTGTAGTGCACTAATATTTCAATTAGATGGTGTTAAGTCCTTGCGCTCATATAAAAACAAGAGATAAAAGGCCTTAAAAGGCCTTAAAATGGTAGAATATTGGCCAAAACAGCGAAATTGGGAATTTTCAGGTCCCTGCTGGGTAAACAAGTATTAGAAAAATACAAATAATTATAATATGCTCTAAAATAATAAAATGCAAAATTTTGTACACTCGATCAACCTTATTTATTCGTATTTTTTAAGGACCAGAAGCTCCCTTATGGACCTCCAACCTTTATTGTGTAAGGTGATAAAAGGCTGACAGCCCACCTGATGGAAAGTCATAAGCATCCATGGCATAACCCCAGAAGGGTACAAAAGTTGTTCAATTTCATGAGTAGTTTTTTTTAAGGGAATAATAGCGCTAGTGAGCGATCGGCGTCCTCTTAATAGATACAGAAAGTACTTATACATGCTCTTAAAGGGCTTAAAAAGTTCTGATAGCAGGATTGACTATAACACGGACCATTTCGGAGTTGGTTCTAGCCCCTGAGTGGAATAGGGCGTGTTACTTTTATTTTGGACAGTTGAAAACATATCTACCTGTACTGTATAAAGTCTTAGAAAATTAAAACTGAACTAGTTTTCTCAAGAAATCAATAACCAATTCGTAAAAACAGGTTAACATAGCTTAGGATACCACCAATACATAGTGTTCTCTTTCCCAATAACTTTGAATATACACACGGATAACATGACATTGGAGTGTAAAGCTGGGGTCCCACGGCCCGCCAACTGCCAGGCCAGGCCGGATCAAGAACGACTGTCGTGGCACGATCGCACCACGCGCCGAGCCATTCGACAACAGGCGACGACAGACGAGACCGTTCCCACGGCGCGGGCTGATCTGTCAGAAAACGGCCCGCCAAACAACAGGCCAGGCCGGATCAAGAACGCCTGTCGTGGCACGATCGCACCACGCGCCGAGCCATTCGACAACAGGCGACGACAGACGAGACCGTTCCCACGGCGCGGGCTGATCTGTCAGAAAACGGCCCGCCAAACAACAGGCCAGGCCGGATCAAGAACGCCTGTCGTGGCACGATCGCACCACGCGCCGAGCCATTCGAAAACAGGCGACGACAGACGAGACCGTTCCCACTGCACGTCGTCCCGGCCTGGCGCGGCCTGATCTGTCAGAAAACGGGCCGTGGGATCCAAGCTTAAGTGAGGATTGGCCTGTGTATTGGAACACCACAGACACTCTAATAAACTGTCCCCTTATATTTACCTATTATTACTACATAACCTTACCTTCCCTGGGTAACTTATGATCAGTTCGCAAATCATTGACAGCACCCCTGGTGTTGCAAATGCCCATAGGCGGCGGTAACCACTTACCATCAGTCAGTCAGGGCCGTCAGCCTTTTTTCCATTCTCTACAGTAAAAAAAATTATAAAAAAATGTAGTTTGTACACGCTTTGTGTGTGTTAGTGTATTGCGCGAAGCAACTGGCAACGGATCCTCTAGCGAGGAGTAAATAGTGGCCTTAGACAGTATTGGGACCATCCATTTATCACATGATGTTTTAAGCAGCATTTCAGACACCCCCTACCCAAAATCACGTGTATTATTTTGTACAAAATATTATCTTTAAATACAGGTATAATGTAATTTAATTCTGGAAAATTTAGCACCGTGATAAAAGAATCCATACAGACATTAAGGTTGCAGGTTGTTTCTGAATGCCTGAAGCCGTTTAGAATCTTGGGAAGAGTTAAAAACAACATAACAACAACAGTCCGACGTTTGGCAATTACTCTAGAAATCCCGCATTCAACGAAAAAATAAATACACGTGATATCTCAGTACACCCCCCCCCCTCCCCCCTTGTGATATTTCGTGATTTTTTCTGAACCCCCTCCCCCCCGATCCCGAATTAATGGACGACCCCATTAATGTATGTACTGAGGCATGGTTGATATAACCTACAGCGTATAAACACATTATGTAAGAAAATCATCGGAGCGGAATTAACTCTACGATTGACTTAGTCGGGTTTAGTATTACTATCTGGGCGTCGCACAGTGAATCCATTCTCCAAAAACGTGATCAAAATTATGTTTTAATTCATTTTGTCTTTAGAGTGATTAAACTATTAATGACAACGCTGAACACGTTGAAAACAACCGACTTCAATCGTAACAGCTACCATTTGCTATGTTTTTTTAGTTTTTGTCGTTTTTTTCAAAAAGAGCTGAATTAATTTCGATAAAAATTATATGGGAATACCTCTAAAGTATTACCTACCTAACGAAAAAAGAATCATCAAAAACAAGTCATAATTGGCGAAGTAGTCGCGAACAAACATACAAAAAAAAGTAAATAAAACAACATACAGTCCAATTGAAAACCTCCTCCTTAGAAAAAAATTGATCTCTTTTTATGTCGCAAACAGCCTTGCAGGAAAGCAATCATCGGATATGGGACTGTTTTTCCATACAGGGTATAAGGGTCAGGTTTCCGAAAATTTTAAGGGCTTGCTCAGTCCTGTCCTGTCAATCAAGTTTATAATTTTGTATGGAGAAGCCGATTTTTTTTTCATTTCCTGAAAACAATTCTTGTGGAAAGTTGTTCAGTTTCATCTACTGAACAAGCCCTTAAAGTTTTCGGAAACCTGTCCCTTACATCCTGTATAGATAAAAGAGATCTTTTGTCAACTGACTTCAAAAAAAGGAGGAGGTTCTCAATTCGTCGGAATCTTTTTTTTTTATGTATGTTCACCGATTACTCGAAGACGCCTGAACCGATTTCGAAAATTCTTTTTTTATTTAAAAGGGTATACTTCACAGGTGGTCCCATATAAATTTTATCAAAATCTATTCAGCGGTTTTTAAGAAAATCAACAAAAACATAGCAAAATTGGAGTTGTTGCGATTGAAGTCGATTGTTTTTAACGTATTCAGCGTGGTCAATTATCAAAGATTTGATAACATTTTTAGTAAGATTGTGAATCAGATCGTGCAAATACTGGCGGTAAAAGGAAGTAAAGTAGAACCAAATAAACATGGAAGCACTCACTAAATTAAAATAGAACCTTGCTATAAAAATCCGGGCACAAATCACACACGGTCATCCGTCCCCAGACTAGAATTCCCTGTAAAATTGTAATACATATGTATAGGCAAATGAAGTATCATTGTCGAGTAGTAACTGAACAAAAATCGGTGTCTTCTAATACGGCGAGAGAGAACATTAAACCACTTAGTTTGAATTTCATAGAAACCAATAATTATTTTATAACACAAACACATATAGCATATTTATTTTCATAGCGAGAAATTTATCTTCTAAAGTAAGTTTTTTGGCGTTAGTTTAAAAAGTGATAGAACAAAAGTTTGTCACAAAACTCACAAATAACCTGGAAGACGTTTTTCAAATAAAAGCTAAAGAACAAAAGCGATATATTACTATGACGAGTGGACAGTTAACTCATCAGATCAAATCAGATCAGATAACTGATCAGTTAACAGAGCCTGCACTTATTTTGTAACACCTTATACAAGGTTATTTTTGGACCCCCACCAAAACTTCACAGTGGTTTCTACTCATGAAACTGAGCAACTTTCCCCAAATAACCAATGGTCAATTCGCAAAAAAAAATTTGGACCTTTCATTCTAATTTGATCACGTGATCGGCCTATTTTGTATGAAGATGCCCTACATTTTTTTGCGAATTGACCATTGGTTATTTGGGGAAAGTTGCTCAGTTTCATAAGTAGAAGCCTGTATGTTACTTTACCCGATTGCGCCAGTGGAGGCTAATATTTTTATAAATATAAAATTGACAAACTGCTACAGTGGCATGATTGTGGCAATCCCGTACCCTGACGTCTTCTGTGCTCATCAATCAACCACGAAATAGGGCTGGGCAGTGAAGTTCCTATCGAATATCGATAACCCAATTTCAAAAGGTACATAAATAATCAGAATTTTTTTTAACTGGTTGAACTCATTATCAGGTAGCAAAAAAGCAAACGATTTTACATTTCAAAAAGACTTGTTTACAACTTTTGTCAACAAACTACGAAATTCTCGAGGAAAGTTTAGGCATTGTAAGCAGTAAGAAAAATAACTCGATTCTTAATAATTTGTTGTAAATCAGTTCAAGAGTTCCAAGAACACTAGGATAGGAATATTAGTGTATAATTTTTTTAAATATACACTTTAATTTAAATACTATCTCAAAGACTGGTTAAAAAATCTTAGTTCACAAATATTTTTTTCAACGATGGTTTCGCTAAATTCATATTTCGAAGCCTTTGATTCATATCTTATTTGACATAACGTTACAAAGTCAAAGCTGGGACACGCAATCCCAAATAAAATCTATTCACTATACCATTTACGACCCCGAGGTCAAAAAACTCGGGAAATACTGACACAGACAAGGAATGCTGACTTCCTGGTGAATAATGGCTACCTTTGCCTATAGGCCGTAATACCAGAACACTATTACCAGTGACCCTTTGATTCTGATTGAAATGGGTATAGAGTAAAGGTTAGATCTGTAAGCAATGTCTGGACCTCGTAGCATTGAACTTTATAGGAACAGTTAATTTGTCTGATAAAGCATTGGGTTTCTTTTACCTTGTGACGTATCTCTCGCTTCATCAAAGGTTCTATTCGTTTTCAATCCTACTTGAACGGCAAAGAGTGTATTTCAAGGAGGGTATTTATGTAAAGAAAGAAATATAGTAAAAGCTTTTAGCTTTGTATGGATAATCGATTTTAGTTGACGTTGACGTTTCTGTTTAAAATAATCGTTAATAATAATCGTACCCACTGCAGGGTGTGTATATACCTCGGTAATACGTTATTAGGCATGGGGGCAATCCCATACACGGGGGCATAGTCCGAATTGGTGGAGATTGTGGATTAGTCATAGAGCTGCGAGACACGGACCATTCGACGCAGTTTTTTTCTGATTAAGAATCTGCAAAAAAAAACATATGTGTGGTTTACAGCGTTGAAGCTTTTACAGTGCAAACTGACATAAACTGACAATCAAAATTAAATCTGACCTCTGTTAAAACTGATAACTGTGATACGTATAAATGACAACTATCAGCAATAATTAAATAATTACCGTTGTGAAAATGCATTTAAAATCTCGAGCATTCCTTGCATACTACGTATCCACGCGATAGAACGTCTGGTATAACCAACTAAACGTTTGAAAGTAATTTTAGTAAATATGTTGTTTATAATATTAAAGAGCACTAGTGACACAGATTATCCGATATATCTGATCACCTACGTTATCGATATAATGTATTGAAATTAGTGCATCCCTATTTAGGTGCTTACACATCACTCAACGCTACGCATGATAAATTCTATCCCGGAAGTGACAAGAATTTAGTCTTACGTGCTTGCAACAGATTCATATGGTATCATGGCTTTTATACATGGTGTAATTTTATTAATTGGTCCAGCAGCTTCACGTCGCGGAGATGAAAATGCTGCGGTGGATATGTGGCGTTACGCAACTCGATCGCATCCGTAACGAGCACATCCGTGGTAGTCTCAGTGTCCGAGGCGTAGCGGACAAATTGCAGGAAAGTCGTCTCCGATGGTTTGGTCACGTAAGCCGCAGACCGCCAGAGTACGTCGGTTGAATTTATCGTTGATGGTCCTAGATCCCGTGGAAGGCCCAGGAAGAGCTGGATTGACGTTGTGAGAGCGGACATGAGAGCAAATGACCTCACCGAGGAGGATGTTGAAGATCGGGCAAAGTGGAGTAGATTGAGTCGGAAATCGGACCCTGGCTCCAGCCGGGATAACGCTAAGTAGAAGAAGAAGAGGTCTTATTAATGGTGGCTCCTACTCGTGTAACTTAATAAACTTTTCCCAAAGAACCCATACAATCGATGTTAGCAAAAAAAGTTTGTATTCACCAGATGTTTGAAAAATAGCTCTTCACATACAAACTGAGTTGTTTAACCAACTTTAAATAATAATTTTTTTTTTAATAATATTTTTTTTATCACTAGAATCACATCATTAAAATAATATTTGTACTCAATTCCATTGGGCATCCTTAAAAACAAATCAAATATCAAATTTGAATTCTATCCGTTCACTTGTCAACAACACAGAACCCCCCCCCCCCCCTGCTAATCTCCGTATTTCTATTCATCCATCGCAAATAAAAGATATTTACGTTCCTATAAAAAGGAAAATATAAATCCTGTTAATCTATCGTGAACGACCTTTATTATTTTTTTGAGCATAGATATTAAATTCAATTACATTCTGTCTATTTTTCATTCTTTCAAATCATGTTCGGCGTTCGTATTGGAAATTGGAGCGGAGGTTTTGAATGGAAATGACAGAAGTTCTGATACTTTTTGCTCACGTGATTCGTCGCGCGGGGTTTTTAAAGACCCCAATATATCAAAGACCCTTTTGATAAGATTTTGTGGATTCTTAAATCATTTTTATTTTTTATATTGTAATTTGTAAAACAAACAAAACAAGTTTAAAACATCTAATGAGTATTTTTTTTTAAATTATGTAAAAAAAAATATGAATTCTGTTAAAGAACTATTTCAGTTCTTTATTCAACCATCTATACAAACAAATCCTTTTTTTCTATGGAAACTACAAAGGAACCTTCTTCTTTTTTTATTCATATGACGACATTGAGTTATGTTACTCATAAAATACAAAATTTTAAGAGATCAACCATACTAAACATATAATTTTATAATTTGAAACTTTTTCACCTTCATTGCTGTCGGCACAAAATTACAAATTGATGTAGGATGAGCCTGATATTCTATAATACGCTTGTAAAAGTGGCAAATCGTCCCAAAATTACTGTGCAATTTTATGAGTAAATAAAGATGTTTCTTTATTGAGATTAATTGTCCAAGTGGGAAATATCTCAGATTCCTGTTTTAATCCTCCGAACCACCCAATATATCTTCGCCACGTTCGTCTAATCAGTCTTAAACAAGCTGATGTTGGCTTTCATTAATTTAAAAGAAATATCTTAATATATTTCTAAAAATAAAACAGATATAAAAAACAAGTTGTTGGCTTTCATTAATTAAAAAGAAATATCTTAATATATTTCTGAAAATAAAACTTAAATAACCAATTAAATTCAGAAAAATAAAAAAAATATAAACATATATAGGGTGACTTTAAATTAGTTCTTGATACGAAAGGCTATGAATGTGCTCATGATAACAAACAACTTTCCCTGAGGAACGCATAGTGAAATCGCAAAAAAAAATTTTGTCTCTCCATACAAATCGACCAACTGACCGGCCAAATTAGTATGGAGAGACCAACATTTTTTTGCGATTTGACTATGGGTTCCTTAGGGAAAGTTTTTTGTTATCATGAGCACATTCATCGCCTTTCGTATCAAGAACTAATTTAAAGTCACCCTATATATTTTTTACGTACGTGAGTCGTAGCGTGGGATCTTTAAAAGTCTCACGCACTATAATACGTCTGTTTCTCGTAGTGTTTGTGTACAATGTGTGTGTGTGTGTGTGTGTGTGTGTGTGTGTGTAGTGCACCAATACACTGCGCACTAACAAATATTCCTTATAGGAAGGTACCTAAAGTTTCACATTTCAAACTAAAATGGAAATGAAAAATATCCCACTTTTTTAAGCCCTGAGCTTTTAAGAACCCCACGCGGCGACTCGAGGGTTAAGAAAAAAAAACTTGGCTCAAACTTTTATTCGGATCAATTATTCTCAAAATGAAGACTCAGACTATATCTTTGTTTGACAAACAAAGATCTTTGTTTGTTTTATTGACATGTTTGCTCTTTCTCTGACTCAGTGTAGCAAACAAATCCTAAGAAACTGTAATAATTAGGTACTTAATTAGGTACAGTTACAGTGTTGTTTTTACGTTAATAAATGGCAGCATTTAGAATTTTTAAACCACGAAATTTTATGTGTGTATTTTCTCATTTAATAATAAGATTTTTTTAAATTAAGTACTACCTAGTTTTTTGTCGAGATAACTTTATTTTTCTACGAACGAATTTTTAGTTATGTAACTACTAAATGTATAGTGGACTATGTGAATAAGAATTCTTATAACGTTGTGCATACAGGCTGTATCAAAATTGTAGTACGACCTGTTAATTGGGGATTCTACCATTCTACTCATCATTCTGAACAATTTTTGTTCTACGAATTTTGGACTCTTCAAAAATGGCCAAAATATTTTTTTTGTAATTTGAGCAAAGTAAAATCCCCAGTTAACGGGTCTTACACAAATTTTGTTACAACCTGTATGGGGTGTTAAAAAAAGTGCGTTTGAAATTTTAAGGGGCTACTCAGAATCAAGTATAGAATACAAGAAAAATATTGGAAAAATCCGATCTACATTTTTTTTCAGTTTCCCATACTAAATCTGAATAGTGAATTAAGAATTTAAAACTGAAAAATAAGAGTTCGGAAATTTTTGAATATTTTTTCCTTAAAACAACGCACTTTTTTAACACTCTGTATATGATGGATGATACAACTATTATGTAAGGCTATGATCTTTTAGCGTTATAGGTAGGGATCGTAAGTTTTAGGATTTAAAAGAATGTATAAATAAAATAGGAGTCCCAAAAAAATAAAGTGAAAATTATTTATGACACTCAAGAGAAATTATCATTTCACCTTCAGTCGTGACAATGACAGAGAACATGAAAGTAGACGTATCTTTTTTAATATTTTTAAGAAAAACATATTTATCATTATCTAGATAAATAGAAAAAGCTTAATTTATTTTAATTTATGTATCACAAGTAAAAAATAAGCGACCGTGGCTTGCGTGGTCGCATCGATCAAATCAACTGACTAAAGAAACGGTCATAACCTGGATGGGTTTGACTGTTAGTGGCATTTATCTTGACCGTGCTTCGCAAGGCACGTTAAGCCGTTGGTGCCGGCTGCTATCGCTAGCAGTCGTTAAGCCATGTCAGAGGCCTTATAGGCGGCTTGAAAACTTCTGACACTGGAATTGGCCACTAGACCCACAACCTCCACCAATCCGGACTTGGCCCCCGTGTGGATTATGGCCTAAACCTTCCAGAGTTATGGGAAGAGACCCGTGCCCCTGCAGTGGGGACGTAATGGGTTGTTAACAAAAAGTAAAAAAAAAAACTTGCAAAAGCCAAACAAAAATGAAAAAGACAAACAAACTGTCGATAATTACCTACTACACATGACATGTAAATGTGTGTATTTCGTGGCTTGCGCTTAACAATTGGCATTAACATAAACACAGCAAAAGTAAATTGTCGTATTTTATGTATGTATGTAACATCTTACGCGCCTAGGTTCTAAAACGATAAAAAAAACATAAAGTAGGCAACCATAACTGATTAATAACACAAACACAAGCAAAAGCCAATCTTCGTATTAATTCATATAAATCTAACGGAAAATAATGTTTTGCGTGTGGTACAAGATATAGGAGGATGCTGCAACGACAGACGGCCATGCCCTCTTAATTATGATGATGATGACAAGATATATAGAATAACGTTGTTAGTTCACAACTTAAATATATATATTTAGAATTTTTGGAAAATATAATCAGTGCCTGAACATTCAGTGTCGATCAAACGAACTGAAATTCGGATAAAAATGAACTACTTTAGTCTTAAAAAAATATATTGAGATTTTTTACTTACAATTTTGACGAGCGTATTATTTAGTAGAGACGATAATAACACTCATGTCTTTCATATTTTCAAATTATTATTTTTCCCTTCTATAGGGGTTTTAAGACTATACAGGTAACATAGCTTCGCAATAATTAATTTTAAAAAGTTTTTAGGTCGACACAAAACTAAGGCCTTTTCGACCTAAAACACCGACGATAGAGCAAAAATATTATTTACTCCATAAAAATGTAAATGTTGTTCAAAATAATATTGTGGAGTGAAGGTATGTGTATTTTATTAAAATATACGAAGGATTTAAAAGTACTTAATAGTTTTCAAATAGAGGTTTTGTTCTAAACCTCAGATAATCGACTCAAAGACCCGAAAATATAAGTTTTTAAAGGTTTGTATCTAAATATTAAAGATACAAAAAGTATAATTTTTTTGATAAATTATCCTAATTATTTTTTTCTTCCAGAATGTTGGTTATGGTGTGGGAAGGAACTCCATACAAAATTCCTTAACATTCTCAGTGTAACTATTATTTTATTACTGTTCCTTTACTTTCGTTTCTAAATTTTACACGTTCAGTAGCATCTCTTTATTCGTATTAAATCTGACAATAATAGCCCATCCGGTCTATTATGAAACAATCGCTCCAAGCTTTCACCACCCTCCATGCTGGTACAAATGAGATCTGACCACGCCTCTCTTCGTAGCCCTCAGCTAGAGGAAAAACTGCCGATTCCTGCAAAAATGCCGCCCTGTTTTCGTCCCTAGAGGCCGAAGGTCCAAGAAAAACTTTTTCATAGGTATACCATCTTCATGGCCAGCTCAGCGTAAAGGAATGATGAAAGATGAAAGATATAAAATCTTTTTTGTTTTGTTTGATCGTTGAATGCCAGTCGGCGAAAAATTGAAGTAAAAAGTTGAAACGTCTTTTGTTTTTAAGAATAAAAGCGCCTATTATTTTTTTAGGTGTGTAATAGATCAAGGAGCTTTAAATACTTCCAGACTCCTTGGTTATGACTTATATACGGTTTTGTCTCCAAGACATAATAGACGGCGTAAAGTCCATGTAATAATTATTGTATACATCTTAAAAAAACATTTTTCTTTATTTCAAGCTTTCTAATAGTCAGTAATAAATTAAAGCGATGAAAGTACAGATACTTCGATTACAGCTATTAATAACATTGACTTTTTAACATTATTTTTATAATGTATTATATTGTTATTCATCAGTCAATCTCAGTTCTGAGTAAATCTTTAGAACATCATTAATTTAATAATTTCCACGAACAAATATTTGGCTAGGATATGATCCACTTGTTAAAGATAATGAAGGAAGTAATTTGTATTTACAGCGTTAATTAGCCCTAGAAATTCATACATTATATGTAATTAAAAGTAATGAAATGCCTAAAAAAAGTTAGAATTCAGTATGGCTTTCTTAAGAAAGTTGTTTAATATAATGAGGACAATCCCCGTTTAAAGTTTATTTTTACGTCATGTATAAAGAAAATTTTTAAACATATTAATTTTACTGACTCTGTGACTCAGTGGTTTATAGCAGTCGTGACATGACTACTTTCTACTTATGACGCTGCGACGTTAAAATTTCCATACTAAGATACATTGTAATGAAAAAATATTTTTTTGGGTTCCGTACCACAAAAGGAAAAAATGAACCCTTATAGGCTGACTTCGTTGTCCGTCCGTCTGTCCGTCCATCTGTCTGTCTATCTGTTAAAACCCTTTTTCTTAGGAACGCGTAGACATATCAAGTTTAAATTTATATCAAATACTCAGACCTGCAATCCCTTGAAGCTGTGAAAAAATCAAACGTCTATGCCAGCGCAATTTTCCCTTTACTTGTGCTATAAGCATTGCTCGTTGCTAAATTTTATGATTCTAGGTCAACGGAGTACGTAGCCTATATATACCCTACTACCCCTATAAGTACCCTATAGGTTTTGATTCTCATGCAAATGTCCAAATATGCGGCAGAAACGGCCGTATCTCTTGATTGCGTTGGCATAGAAGTTTGATTTTTTCACAGCTTTAAGGGATTGCAGGTCCGAGAATTTGATATAGAGTTCAATACATCTGTCATTATGAATTTATATGGAACCCTCGGTGCGCGAGTCCAACTCGCACTTGGCCGTTTTTTTACATAAAGCAGCCCATTTTAACCGGCTTCTTTTACATTTGTCGCAATTTTCAGCCGTTTTTAGCTTACTTTATATTGAAAAGCAATGCTTTTGCGACTTTATCATACGCACAAAGTCGTTGTCATCCTTAGAAAAATAAAATAAAGTATGTAGGTACAGTTTTGCTGATGGAGAAAGAAAGAAAGAAAAGAAATAATCTTGACATAGCTTTCTCGAGACTTAGTAAGGTGAAAAAATCATTTGTGGGGCAGTGTGTACGCTTTTATAACAAAATTCCGAATGACGTGTGTGAACTAACAGAATGTAAATTTAAGAAACATATAAAACGCTGTATTTATTCAAGAGGATACTATAAGACTGTAGATTATTTTAATGATAATGACATTTGGAATAATCCTCCAGCAAAATGATATGACGTTTATAAGAGTGCTTAATGTACCTACGTAAAGAAGTAAATGATTTTGAATTTTGAATTTTTGAATTTTGAAAGAAAATCCATTTATTTGACAGTAAAAATATTCACAAAAACAATAAAGAAGAAAGAAGAAGAGGGGAAGAAGCCAATAAATTATTGCTACATTTTTTACTACGATATAGGGCGTAGCTACGCCCTGTATAGCCCTCGATCCAAAGGGCGTAAGCTCGGGATCTAGATAGACTCGGGAGAATATTTGAAAGACACTTTATAAAAACTATTTTTTATACCTTTTTAGGGTTCCGTAGCCAAATGGCAAAAAACAGAACCCTTATGGATTCGTCATGTCTATCTGTCTGTCCGTCCGTATGTCACGGCCACTTTTTTCCGAAACTCTAAGAACTATACTGTTGAAACTTGGTAAGTAGATGTATTGTGTGAACCGCATTAAGATTTTCACACAAAAATAGAAAAAAAAACAATAACTTTTGGGGGTTCCCCATACTTAGAACTGAAACTCAAAAATTTTTTTTTCATCAAACCTATCAATGGATATGTCTTCAAAAATTATATTGAGGTTTCTAATATCATTTTTTTCTAAACCGAATTGTTTGCGCGAGAGACACTTCCAAAGTGGTAAAATGTGTGCCCCCCCCCCCCTGTAACTTCTAAAATAAGAGAATGATAAAACTAGAAAAAATATATGATGTACATTACCATGCAAACTTCCACCGAAAATTGGTTTGAACGAGATCTATTAAGTCGTTTTTTTTAATGCGTCATAAATCGTAAACCGCAAATTACCTTTCATTCAATCAACTCAAATATAAAAAATATAGAGTTCAAGACATGTGTGATTATGAATTTATACGGAACCCTCGGTGCGCGAGTCCGACTCGCACTTGGCTGGTTTTTATTTTTTTGGAAATCACTTAAAATACGGGGTGTAAAAATATCACTTCCAAATTTTAACAGGTTATTGTATATATACTTACGAAACTGAAATACTGTTAATATAGCAAAAAAAATGATTTGTATTTTTCATATAAATTAATAAATTGATTTGTATTTTTCATATAAATTGATTAATTAATCTTTGTATGGAGAGTCCAAAAAAAGTTTTTAAGCATTCTGTATAGGTTCCATAAGAAAACTGCTGCAGGCTGCTGATCTATGGATCGTGGGTTTGTGTTTTTGTCGTTATCCTCAGTCTAAAAAAATCTTTATGATTAATTCAATAGTCATGCGACCTGGATGGACTCATAAAAACATAGACTTAAAGGACAGGCCCTACGGAAGCGACAAATGGCACCATTTTATTGGTCCCAAAATTAATATTAGAATTCTTTGAATAAACTCCCTGGCCTACTTTTTAAGTGAAACTAAATAAAAAAACTTTAATCGCAGTAACAGTATACGGTACATAATACATTTCACTGGTCTTATAAAAGACACAGCCAACGGACGGGACAATGATTGATATTTTGGGACCAAAAAAAATGGTGCCATTTGTCGCCTTCGTTGGGCGTGTCCTTTGTATAAGTCGATGCATAAAAAGTAATTTTAACAGTCTCTACTGAACCTAATGTACCTAACATTAGGGATAGTAATATGTGAAAATAATGATATTATTAAACATACCACCGCACCGCAGTGTTGCCACGCTCCTTGCACTTTATTGCCCCAATGTTGCCAAGTGAATATTCTCTCGGCACGGTATAAATACGCTCTCGGTTCCAGCCAACCATATGGGTCATATTAGAGGAACCAAAAAATTTTCATAACATTAATATAGAATAGTAGAGAGAAGTTAGTGTTGATTGGTTTTTACGCAGGAATAACCGGTGAATCGATAAATAGTTCACTTTTACATAGCTTTTGATAGTTTTAAGTAAGTAACAAATTTAATTTAATCTGGAATTTAAATTTATTTGTTTTTTATTGCATACCAAACATACAGAAATATCTAAAATATAAATAGAAACAATGCAATGGCCAAATTTGTGTTTCAAATTTTAATTATTTTCACATTTCCAGTTTTTATTAGTAAAGGTCATGACATCAACGAGTACTACATAATACGTATTGCTCGTTTCTAAAAGATACCGATTTTGAAAAATCACTGTCTAGATTTTAAGAACCAGCTATCAAAAACAAAACTTCCCAAATAAAAGATTTTTGTCGAAAAAGTTTCACAACAATCGCTTTTTAGAATTTTTAGAAAAATCCACAGAATAACGTTTTTTTATCAACTGTTGGTAAACCCTTGGCTTTCTCTTACCTGATGGTAAGTGAAATGTGATGATACTGAAGACAGAAGCGGGCTTACCAAGATTCCCCAACGCAATGGGGAACTGTCTTATCTTCGTGTCGGAAAACATTAACGCTGTTAACATTGATGTGTGGTACAAGTTAGATAAGATGGTGGTAGCTAGCCAGACGGGCCCAAAAATTGGATCTCGCCGGGAATCTAATCTGTAAGCCTCCTACGTAAAGCGCACGGACTACCTAATAAATCATGCAGTTAATTAATACATATAGGGTCCTAATATATACCCATTGCTGACGAGTATGAATGAATTTAAGTATGCTAACGAGAAACCACACTTGTACGATAATAAAAAATAAAAAAAGCAATAAATAACAATAAAAAAATAATTTAAATTAATGTACTAATTGCGAATTTGAACGAACTGCCAATATGAACAAATTAAATCTATTATTTTATGACAGTAACATACCATATTGCTACATCATTGTTTCATATCCTCCAATAACAGTCAAGAGTGAATCGGTTGGACCACGAGTAAACAGTCAATTACTCGTCGACCCACCAGTGGGTCAACGTGGTGGGACCACGAGTCGGGAGCAAAAAAATCAACCATGGCTTCGAAACATGAAACTGAACAACTTTCCCCAAGGAACCTATACTTAGTTCGCAAAAAAAAATGTATCTATTCGTATATTGTACTAATTGATCAACTGATCCGCAAATGTATCTATGGGAAGTCCAAAATATTTTTTGCGAAAGTATAGGTTTGTTACATGTTTTTCAGGTATTTTAGAAGGACCCCATACTAATAGATTTATGCGTTGATACTCATAATCCTTTATTACCCGTGGCACACCTGTTTGGCATAACCATGCACAACTAGTAATAGATATTATAAATGGGCACTATACAAAGTCATTTGTTAAAAATCTCTTAAAAAATATATGACAAAAGCGCGTATTCACGATACGTACTCACATACACGTAACTTTTTACTGCAAAAGGTATTTCAACTTGAAATTAGAAATGGATCAAAGGTTTTTTTTAAACACTCTGAAAGAATTTTAATGTCAGAAATCGACCGTCGTAAGAGCAGGCTTACCCATCTCTCGACAGAGGCAGAAAGCTTAATCCCATACGAGTACAGCCAATGCATCGTAGTGATGGGATGATCAAGAGGGAAAAACATGATGAAATGATATTTTCTTCTTCTTCTTTTCTACCTATACCTACCTACTTACCTTTTCTACCTTTTCTTGTATATAGTTATCCTGGCTTAAGCCTGGGACAGTAAAGTTCTTGAGTGGCGACCGCGCACCGGAAGATGCAGTGTAGGCAGGCCTCCGACTCTGTGGACCGACGACCTGGTGAAGGTTGCGGGATGCCGCTCGATGCGGGCAGCACAGGTGTGGAAATTCTTGGGGGAGGCCTTTGTCTAGCAGTGGACGTCTTTCAACTGATGATAATAATAATATCTGGGACAAATCACACACGGTCATCTGGCCCCAAACTAGGATTCCCTGTATCTTGGGAACCAGAGACTGATATACATACACATATACTTATATAGATATAATACACCCAGACTCAGAGCAAACAATTCTGTTCATCACAGAAAAGTTTGCCCTGTGTGGGGATGAACCCACGACTCTCGGATCAAAGGTCAGGATCGCTAACCACTTAGCCACCGAGTCAGTCAATGTGATGATGATGATGATGAAGCCTTCCGACACAACGTAATCTTTACTTTAGCCAAACTTCAACATTGTCCTTAGTGCGACCATTAGCTCAGTGGCGTAGCTATCGGAGGGTTAGGCGGTGCAGTGCCCAGGCCCTCAAGCTCAAGGCGGCTTGGACCGGCAAACCTTAATTTAACCATTTGAACTTAGGATTTCTACTACATTCAGAATATAAATACCATCAACTCTTCCTGCACTCAGCAATGGTACTACCTGCATGTACTGTATTTTTACTTGATAAAACCTTACCAGACATCCTATTCAATAAGATAGGACCCCATTTTTTTGCACCAGGGCCTTTGGTTACCTTGCTACGCCACTGCATTAGCTCCCATATTCGCTATCACTACGTCAGCGCTTACTGGGCCTCACGTGATATAGAGCCTTCCAAGATTAAGGCATTTGTTGCAGACATATTGTTGTTTGAACCGTACGTGACCAAATCGTCAAAGACGACTTTCCTGTCGCTACGTCTTGGATATTGAGCCTGTTACGGATACACACGGTCTTAGTTCGCTAAAAACCTAAAATGACCCGTGTTCCTGGCCTGGTTATTATGCCTTTTATATTCCTGTTTCACTAGACTTTTAGAATTTTTGATAAAGCTATGTTGATTGATAAGTCTGTTTAATACAATTTTAAAATATAATATTTACACAGTTATCTATTATACCAAGTTTTATACGCTTTTTATATTTATTTCCCTCGCTTCACGTCCTCAACAATCCGTATAAGTGGAGTCTATAAAGAACTCTAATTAAAGACAAAATTTTAAAATAAAAAATATATTTTCTGTAGCTACGTTATAAAAATTGCGTAACACAGTACAATGTGCGAATGTGAAGTGTGCGCTGCGCTGTACTTTAGTAAGAGAAGGATCTTTTGTTAGTTGAAAAAGTTTTTTAATTCATCATTCCATGTTTGTCCCATCACTAGTGTGTTTTTCCCTAGGGATGGGCCCGGGGTCGCATATAATTTATGCATTGCTCATTCGGAACTAACGTTCTCTGCTGAGCTCGAGACAAAATTAACACTGGCAGTTTTTACAGATTTTTCTTTTCAGTAGTTCGGTCTCCTTGGTGGTGAAGTGTACTGAAAATCTTTTTGATCCATACTTTAATATCGTAATTATTGTATATCCTTGGACAATACCCATTCTAGCATTCCATAAAATATCATCAGACATGTATACACATTTATGGTCCTGAAATACCTATAAACCACGTCTTTGACCTAGAACTGCGTATAGGTTCCTTGTGGAAAGTTGTACAGTTTTTTTGAGTAGACGCCGCTGTTAAATCTTTTGCAGTTATTTAATAAGGACCCTAATAAAAACATACATTGTACGTAGTACGTAGTAAAATCAGACACAAGCAACCAGTGAATGTGTTAATCAAGACCTAAGTCCGTTCATGCAAGAAATTAGGTCACATACTGTACGGCAGAACTCTGGAGTTAGGTATTAAACTATTGGAAATCGCGCTGTCCATCTAACTTAGACTCTGTTACTAAGAAATAGAAGTCAAAACTGATCCAAAAGCGTGAACTAATAGTACATGTAAGCAGATTTACTGATAACTTGGGATATTCGTCTAATTCGCACAGTCGTTAGATCCCAAAACCAAATCGTGCTATAGAATTAACCGCCTCCATGACATTGTAGCTAGGCCACTTTTGGCGGGGTTCAACGTTGTGGGACTTGGTTTGGTTGGTGGTTGGTTCGTCGTTTTTAAGACCGCCTGGTAGATAGTAACCAACCACATCGATGAAGCAGCATTGATGTTTTCCAGCATGAATATAAATAGCAGGGCCCCCTTACTTTGTGGAATATTGGTCAGCCCGTTTCCAACTTCGGCATCATTGTCACTTACCATCAGGTGAGACAATTCCAAAATCTAACCATTGTTAATTATGGATATATAATTAAATTAAAATAAACACTGGAAACTGTAAACAATATGTGGTAACCCAGCTGCGGTAAAGTTACCTCGAAGTCCCTCGCTTCGTCATAGAGTTATCTGTAGTAGAATTACATAAGAGTAAATATATAATTTTAAATTAATTTATTGGTAGACAACCGAAAAAAACTGTTATTTGTTTTAGAAGACTATAAAGACAGGCCCACACTGGGTACGCTATACTTAGACAGTTATTGTTTACGCCCGCCCGACGCAACACAAAACAGGGGGTGTTATTTTGAAGTATGTCTGTCTGCAGCAGTTACTAACAAACGGGTAGACCGTTTTTTTTATATTTAGAAGCGGATTTTATTTAGCAATTTTCGTTTTTTTTATTGCGATGCACGATGGTACTCAGCTATGTTTCATGACCCATGGTTCAGTCAGTAGTGGTCAAGTTATAGGTATGTAAGACTTTGAATGAGCAAGGGTTTTAAAGCTAATTTTTTACCTAGTTTATTACTTATTTCTAGTTTATTTTCTTTTCTTTGGCTTCTTTTTCTCTTACGATTTATATTTTCGACAAAAGCAACGTAATTAGTCCCGAATATTAATATTTTATTAATAATTGTGAAAATATGTCTATATGTCCCTCTTGACGCCTCAACGATTCAACCAACCTTGACGAATATGACAGGTACGTGACCTAGAGAAGGACATACATAATTTATCTATATTTTATCCACAAATGTTTATAAATGGTAGGACGTAACGCTGTTTGCGAACAAAACTACGGTCAGAAAGCTTATGAACTCGTGTCGTGAGTATCTTTTATAAAAAGTTCTTTGAATAATTACAATTCTTAAAACTTGTGACATTTTACTTTTTTGCCTAAATTTATGTCAGACTTAAAAACTTTTTGTTTATCTAATGGGGCTTTCTTAACTCCGTAAGTACTAGACTTAATAAAATAATATTAAATATATGTATACTTGCTTGGAAGTCTAGACAGTCTTAGTTCACGTACTCACTACTTCAATTTACGAGTACACCTACGGAACCGTCTAGGACCCAACTGTGGGTACACAGGTGGTCTAACCAAGCAGTCTAGATATTGCCCTAAACCGGGTGTGTTTTATTATTATATTGCATCACAAAAACATGTGCGGTTTTTGGGCAAACGCCAACCGTGTCGGCGGATATTAAAATAGGCTTAGGACAGAGACCTTTATTATACCTATGGACAGGGCCCGAATTTTAAAATATTTTTTTCATAATAAGCATTGCATAAACATTACGTGTATGCACTATAGACAGCATTAGGAAGATCCTATGTATATACAGGCTGTTAAAAAAGTGCGTTTGAAATTTTAAGGGGTTACTCAGAATCAAGTACAGAATATGTACAAAATTCCTGTATTCTATACTGGATTCTGAGTAACCCTTCTAACGCACTTTTTAACATCCTGTATACAGGGTGTTAAAAAAAGTGCGTTTGAAATTTTAAGGGGTTACTCAGAATCAAGTACAGAACCTAGGAAAAATATTGAAAAAATCCGCTCTTCAATTATTTTTTTCAGATTCTCATACTAAATCTAAATAGTGAATCGAGAATTTGTATGAAAAACTGCAAAAAAAAATTGAAGAGCGAATTTTTTCAATATTTTTCCTGGATTCTATACTTGATTCTGAGTAACCCCTTAAAATTTCAAACGCACTTTTTTAACACCCTGTATATAAGAAAGGTACCTCACAGTTAGCCTTGCGGTTGTTCGTAGTAAAATCCGTCTAAGACGTCAGAGGACTCGGTTAATGGGGTTGTCTGATTCAGGTACCTATCGATAACGCTGACAGTAGTTATCTAATATTTTTGAGGTTTGTAGAGGTATTTGTGACAGTTCGCAAGGCTATAAACATTCACAGGTTTATATAAAAGAACGGAAAATTTGATATACTAAGCATTTACATCTTGTATATGTTTCATATGTTTATGCTTCGTCTGTACGACTTGATTTCGGGCTAATCTTACATTTACATTTGACAAAGTTTTTGAGTAACATAAAATTTATAGGTACGAATAAAAATTTGTGTACAGTGACGTATATTTAAAAGTTGAAACATCCCTTTGTTCTTATCTGTAAGACTAGGGCCACTCCATTAACATCCGGCTCGAAGGACCAACAAATAATGTAATAATATAGAAATGCTGAAATGTTACTATTTATGAAATGAAATAATATTTATTCGAAGTAGGTATCTCTGTACACTTTTCGAACGTCATATTTTTTCTACCTAATACGAAGTTCCTACCACTCGGAACTCGTATACCCAACGTTTCGGGAAGTGTTTGCGGAGAGAGAAGAAACGTCGGGCCCTAAAGAAACTCCCTCCAACACATTTTTTAAAATAAAATTCTTATATGCTATTACATAATTCAGGTAAACAACAAAGATATAGTTAGCTTAGTTGCATACTATTACAAACGAATGTGAAAGGATCAACAAAAACATACAAGTACAATGTGCAAACAGGTAATTATTGTGACCAAACACCAATGAGAAGAGCAGGCCAGTTCACACGGACAGCACCCGATCACGAGTATAACGCGGGAGTCAGCCATCGCGCCCCTCAACCATATTTGAGGGAAGGGAACGACCCGGCTCCCGAAAAAGTGTTAAACAGTGTTATTT
Source organism: Coleophora deauratella (assembly GCA_958295455.1). Taxonomy (NCBI): domain Eukaryota; kingdom Metazoa; phylum Arthropoda; class Insecta; order Lepidoptera; family Coleophoridae; genus Coleophora; species Coleophora deauratella. The sequence goes on along the minus strand of OY282401.1, from coordinate 3,051,417 downwards.
AAAAATCAAGTCATATTATTACCGTTACTTGTTTCTCGTGTGAAATGAACATTATACACTATTAGAACACGATCAAGATGCGGTATATGACACGGAAAAATCTACTCAAAGTGTACTTACTTGGTGCACTTGTGCTGTACGTATAATATAATAATAATAATATATAATAATATCCGGGACAAATGACACATGGTCACCTGGCCCCAAACTAGGATTCCCTGTATCTTGGGAACCAGAGACTGATATACATACACATATACTTTTAAATACATACATATATAGATATAATACAACCAGACTCAGAGCAAACAATTCTGCTCATCACAGAAAAGTTTGCTCTGTGTGGGGATCGAACCCACGATTCTAGGATCAGAGGTCAGGATCGCTAACCACTTAGCCACCGAGTCAGTCAGTATTGTGATAGATATTTAGAAAAATAAGAACCACAAGTGCCATTGCGAGACCAACTTTATACACATACTGAGGTTGACGTAATAATTCTAATAAATGGCGATTTTCAGTGGCAGTAGGCGAATCTTGTAGGTGAAACGAGAATGGGTAATTTTGTATGGGGATCTTACCCAATGCACTGTAGCATTATGAACTATGTTGGTCTTTGTTGACCTCATTTAATTTTTCCTCAGACAGTATACCTTAATTCACTTGGAGAAAAAAATGTTTGTTGAAAGATGAACTGATTTTCGTAATAATTATTGTAAATATTTGTTTCAGGTATGTACGAGAAACCAGGTTTTTTCTCCAAATGAATTTTGACAAGTGCTCTGAGGATAAATTAAACTACTCGTACTCCATTAGGGCAACTCATACCGACATAGTTCATATTAATTCTACAATTCACTTTGTGTTTACATACGCTTTATGTAGATTCCTGAAATCAAGTTTGAAGCGACCTTACTTACACCTTAGTAACAGATGTAAGGTCTTTGGCTTAAGTTCGGATATTGCGGAAGGTATTTAGACCTGAAATCGGGATAGGCGTACGTACAGAAAATATTATTTAAAAACTTAGCTACATATTAGAGTGAGTGTACCATGAAAAATAACTTAGATCACCTAAAATGTGTATTTTCGAAACCAGTTACAGTTTGTCTGCTCGATGTATATGAGAAATCCAAAATTTGGATATGAATTGAGTATAGGATTCTTTTGGAAAGTTGTTCAGTGAAGTCTTTTTACTGACCTCCTTAAAATTTGTCCTATGTCTTACTATACAGGGTGTAACAAAATTGGTGTTGGACCCGTTAACTGGGGATTCTACTCATCATACTGTACAACTTTTGTTCTACAACTTTGCTCAAATCGCAAAAAAAATTTTTGACTCCATACAAAAATGACAAAACAGATGATCAATTTGTATGAAATGTCCACAAAAAAAATTGTGATTTGAGCAAAATCGTAGAACAAAAGTTGTTCAGTACGATGAGTAGAATCCCCAGTTAACGGGTCCTACACCAATTTTGTTACACCCTGTATAGTTATACTACGTACTTAACATTATATACACGGTTTAACATTAAAAGCAGTCGAGTGTGAATAAACACCTACTGATAAAGATATTAATGTCTATTCCTATCTGTCCATTCCGCATCAATAGCATTGTCATCCGAGGCAGAAAAACCTTCAGCACAATTCTATGCATCATTCGGCTAAAAGTTTACCAGACCAGTAGCGTAGTAAAACACAATAGTACCGAAGACAACAGTACTGTCGTACTGTACTGTACTCTTCTTCCCCCTTAGGGATAAGATCCGGCGTGGCATAGCGCAAGGCATGCAACACTAACACACAGCTATGCGTATACAAACAAATGCGTATTTTATATCATTAGTAGTATCATAGTATAAATAGTAGGTTATCTTCATACAATGGTACATCGCGCGGCTTGTATGTGTGCGCGCAAGTAGGTACCGCCGTCTACGCACACAAAAGCACAAAATGCCGAGGTGACCGAGGTGAAACTTTTGGGGCTGCACCGCGGCCGAGTGACGTGACGTGTTAATCACTTGCCGTTTCTTGACACGACACGACATCGACGCCATCACGTGTAAAAAAAAATTACTGCATCTACAAAACGAAAATATTGTTGTGTTTCTGGAATTCAAATCCAGAATTGTCGTTATTCAAGATACCGACTGATCTCGAAAGGTAAGAATATGATATTGAACAAACAAAATATTAAAGCCACTTATTCCATTCTTTGGTAACTGACGGAGGAACATTTACATTATACCTACAAGTGATTAGTAATACCTGCAGATCTCTTAACTGGTGATTCCACTCTTGAAACTGAAAAACTTGTTCTATTTAACTTTGGACAAATCACATTTTTTTCTATGCTTTTCATACAAATCGATCAGCTTATTGAGCGTAGTTCATAATGAGAAGTCCAAAAGATTATGCAATTTAAGCAAAGTTCTAGAACAAAAGTTGTTCAGTTCATAAGTAAAATCACCAGTTACGAGGTTAGCATTTGGGTATGTGACAGTCATCCTGTATATTTTTGATCACTATTATCAATTCATCACTGTGTTTGGGCTTTATCGAGGTAGGTAATTTTACAATGATTATAGACCAGGAGCCAGAGGGTTTTAATTTTTCATTTAATATAAATACAGTCTGAACTTAAGATTTTTTTATTGCTATCAAATCGTCACTGCGCAATAAAAATAATATAATTTAAATACTAGCTCCTTTTAATTAAACTGCTCTTATTCTGATTATTTTCACAAACTTTTTCTAAGCCTGTCGTTCCTTTCCTTCATGCGGTGGTACCGCTCATTATTCTCGGATTCGCTGTTTTTGGGTTACCTACCACGTTTCTTTTTTCTGATTTGATCTGCAAGTCAATTTTTGTGTCATTTATTTAAAAAGTGTTACAACAAAAGTTGTGACGTAAGACCCGACTAATAAATAGCCTGGATATACCTTGTTCCAATCAAGAAAAAGCAAAAGGTAAAAATCAAACTTACTATGGAACTGACACATGTCAACTTCAGTTGCCTACTAAGTTTATTTAGGTACCTTTTGATTGAAATGACCTATATCTTTATGTATTTGTATGTATCTGCTGTTTAACAATCAGTTAATTATTATAATGGTTAGTACCTTACAAAATACAAATACGCAATGATGAGACTGATAAAATGCAGTAAGCTCCCGGTCTACATGACGCATCTAGAATCACGCAGACGGCCGCGGGCCGCGCCGCGCATTGGCCGTGCGCCGACCGAGAGCTGCTGCAACGCCGCGCCGCCGCCGCCGCCGCTTAGCTCAGTCACATGAATATCTGCCGGCCTTACCGCACGCTGTCCGTCCGCACCCAGACACAGGGCAAACACATGTGTGCCAAGGTGGGAATCGAACCTACGACCCTAGGATCAACAGAGCGCTAACCATTGAGTCAGTCAGGTTTTTTTAAATGAAATTACGTAATTATTAATAGATATAAGGTACTAACTTTATTAGTGGCCGATATTTTAGTAAGCACTTTTACTTCTGATTTTGAGTCTCGCTAAAATATTGGGCATTAATAAAGTAGCACTTTATGCAGGTATTCTACTCCTAAAACTTTGCCCGATAATAAGCTCATAGTCAAATCCCAAAAAAAATTACTATCTCATAAAAATTGGTAAGCTGATTAACGAATTTTGTGTGGTAAGTGATTTTTTGCTATTTATAGGTGTTTTATAGGGAAATTTCTCTAAATTCATGATTAGAAGCCACAGTTAAAACTTTGTCGGTCATTTTTTATCACCCGGTATAGGTAAGTACATACACTTATACAGTGAGGCACAACCCTGCGTGTTTGGTCAACAACACCATATACATAAGTATTATAGTCTACTACCGGCGAGCAGATCACCTACTCTCTCTACTCTGGTAGTATACCTTGTTCCAATCAAGAAAAAGCAAAAGGTAAACAAACTTGCTATGGAACTGACACATGTCAACGTCAGTTGCCTACCTTCTGCTTTTTTTTATTGAAATGAACTATAGGCAGTTATAACGTGACAGTATATTGTAGGATCTAGGGTGTACCATTAGTTCATCTACCCGACGAGGGCCGACTTATGCTACACCTTCCGGTCCGCAAACATCACTGGAAAACCTTTTGTTCTAATGGAAAATGGATGCAGCGCTGCATCCATTTTTCATTTCAATCGACAAATTTCATTTTTATGCTAGTTTATATGACCTAGATTATATCTTGTAATTTTATTGTTTCAGTACTTTCCATGATCGGCACCACATCGGAAAGCTCAGCTGATCATGACATAAACTCCGAAATGACGCCTCACATAGATCACCGCGATCTATACAAACCTCTCATATATCCAAACATGAATCGAAGGACCAAAATACATAGATATAGTGAACAAGACGATTTTATCAAAACTAGTGAATTAAGATCGAGTAAACTTATTGAACATTTTAATAAAGGAGATGTAATAGACAAAAGGAGTTTTAGAGGTGTAAATAAGCGTTATGGACGTGCCAAGAGAAGGGTCAAAAGAGAGACAGAGGATAAAAGATGCGAAGTTTTCAATTATTATGACAAAAATACGAAGATAATCAAGCATCCGCATGATCCGAAATCACCGAACAAGATGTACTATCCGAAAATGAATTGCCATACTGTTATTAGAGGTAAGTTCTCTACGGTGAAGTAAAATTAAAAAGGTCCGTAAAACAAAAATTTTGAAGTACAATTCGATGCTTATTGTGTTCGTTTATGGGGGCTTCTCATCGTTAGCAACCCATATCGTCCCCACTGCAGGGGCACGGGTCTCTTCCTATACCTCGGGAAGGTTAGACCATACTCCACACACGGGGGACAGCTTGTGGGGCTAGTGGCCAACCCCAGTGTCAGACTTCTCATCATACAGCTTCTCATCATACTGACCAATTTGTTACTACGACTTTGCTAAAATGGATCAGCCAATCGGCCTATTTTGTACGGAAGGACAATTTTTTTGCGATTCTTTAAATTATTGTTTTTTTTTTCAGCTGCACCTGGCGAAGGAATAACCCTCACATTTGTAGATATCTTTCATATAGAGGGCCACCCAAACTGTGAATACGATTTTTTAGAAGTGAGTTCATTTAATTTTTTTACACTTTTAATATTTTAAGGTGGATGAGACTCTAAAGAAGTAACTGAATGCAAGTGATTAAGATTTTTTTTACCAATATCAATGTGTCAGTATCTCACCTGACAAAATGTGACCCCAAATTAACAAATAAGTGTTCAGTAGAAAAAATTGGGTCACATAGCAAAACTGCAAACCAAAGCTGATAAAATGTTCTCGAATGGCAACCACTAGCCAGAAGACGCGATGATGCCATATCTACATCTTCCGGCCTATGGCAAGAGTTGAGCCCGGACTCTCCAACAAAATGTCGCGTTATATTGACGTACTATGTTAGCGTTTGTACTCGCGTAAATGTGTGTGTTGCGTGACTTGCGCCAAGCAACCCTCACCAGATCATACCGAGAACGGAGTTGAGGTCGCCTTCAGAGAGGAAAATACCTTTAGTCTAATATTTAAGTGTTGCTTTTGTCGGTAGAGCAAACGCCATCATGTTATGTCTCGGCCAACTATTTTAGGTCCTGGTAGGACACTACCTTCACTTTTCCTTCAGCTGTTTGAAGTAGCCTTATCTTGGTCTTCCCCTTGCTCTCATTTATTTTAATCTTTCTTTCCATTACGTTTCTAAAGAAGGAATCGTGGCTTAACAAATGCGTCTTTTTTCTGTAGTCCTCAATAAACATCTCTTACAATACCTACTAATTTATGTATGTCTTGTCTAGTCTGTCCCAGATACCAGTAATTTCCTTTTTCAGATCCGTGACGGGCCATACGGCTACGGTCAACTGCTCGGCAAGTTCTGCGGGGAGAAGTTTCCTCCCCAAGTTATGTCCACGGGGCCAGCGCTCTGGCTGAAGTTCAAGTCCGATGACACCATCGAATACGAAGGCTTCCATATCAGCATCGACATTCAGCAGAAATCTACGAGTCGTGAGTGGAATTTCCTTTAGGTTTTAAAATTCATTTCAAGTATTCTAGGGCTGGCTTCTGACCCCACAACCTCCACCAATACAGACTTGTAGTACGGCTCGTTAACTCCAAAAAAGGTCAAATCCGGTCCAAATCGGCAGAAATCATGAAATTTGGTATACATGTAGCTTTTGCCCTTTTTTGAGCCCAAGTTTGAGCCCTTGATTCAAAATCAAACTAAATCCCCAGCTAAAAATGTGTCTTCGTAAAAAAAAAACATTATGTGAGCATTTCAAAACTATAAGACCTATCAGCAAACTTCTAAGACAATTATTGTAGAGAATTTAATGGAGAATATTTTGTTCATTACAAGTTTTGTTGTGGGATTAACCGTTTTCACAAACACATTAAAAAACTGCCATTCGGGACACAAGAGGGGGGGCGGGGACGGGTTTAAAAATCACTATACGACTTGTCCCCCTTCTATTTTTTATTGTACGTGCAAAAGTTACATGTATATCAAATTTCATTATTTCTGCCGATTTGGACCGGATTTCGAGCTAACGAGCCGTACTGTTGGCCCCGTGCGTGGAGTAAGCTAGATTTACCATATGAATCGAACTCGGTGAACATCACTCGTTTTATCGTAAAGTATCTTTCTTCTAGCTATTATTATTTATTAATCAGTAACTTTTTTCAAAAAGGCTTTTTTAAATATCTAATATTTTATTCGGCCAGTGGAACCTCAAAGAGTCCCCATGAAACACCTGAAAAATGAACCATGGCTTCTCAATTGACAATAAAAAATTTGGTCTCCTCATACTAATTGATCAACTGGTCCGTCATTTTCTATCGGAATTCCATTTTTTTGCCAATTGAGTACATAGTTTCCTTAGAGGAAGTTGTTCAGTTTCATTAATATAAACCACATTTTATTTTTTTAGGTATTTTAGAAAGCACCCTATATAAACGCCAAATACATATTGTACTTCCGCATTTTTTTTTACAAAAATCTAATCGTTCACCAGGCCAGGTGCCAGAAACCTGCAACCATACGTTGTCTGGAAAGTTTGGTGTTGTGGACTCGAAGGATATCAACAAAGACTGCCTAGGCAGCGCCATCGGACAGTCCTTAGACGTCATTTGGACTATCACCAGTCCTGAGCATACTACGGTAACGTTATAGTCTTTAGACGTCATTTAGACTAATACCACTCCTAAAGATACTATAGTACGCTTATAGTCTTTAGACGTCATTTAGACTAATACCACTCATAAAGATACTATAGTACGCTTATAGTCTTTAGACGTCATTTGGACTATCACCACCCCTAAAGATATTAAGGTAAGGTTACATACAGTCTTTAGACGTCATTTAGACTAATACCACTCATAAAGATACTATAGTACGCTTATAGTCTTTAGACGTCATTTGGACTAATACCACTCCTAAAGATACTATAGTATGCTTATAGTCTTTAGACTTCATTTAGACTAATACCACTCATAAAGATACTATAGTACGCTTATAGTCTTTAGACGTCATTTAGACTAATACCACTCATAAAGATACTACAGTACGCTTATAGTCTTTAGACGTCATTTGGACTATCACCACCCCTGAGGATATTAAGGTAAGGTTACAGTCTTTACACGTCATTTGGACTATCACCACTCCTAATGATACTAAGGTAAGGTTACATACAATCTTTAGACGTCATTTGTACTCTCACCACTCCTAATGATATTAAGGTAAGGTTACAGTCTTTACACGTCATTTGGACTATCACCACTCCTAATGATACTAAGGTAAGGTTACATACAATCTTTAGACGTCATTTGTACTCTCACCACTCCTAATGATATTAAGGTAAGGTTACAGTCTTTACACGTCATTTGGACTATCACCACTCCTAATGATACTAAGGTAAGGTTACATACAGTCTTTAGACGTCATTTGTACTCTCACCACTCCTAATGATATTAAGGTAAGGTTACAGTCTTTAGACGTCATTTAGACTATCACCACTCGTGAGGATACTAAGGTAAGGATACTAAGTTACACTCTTTAAACGTCATTTGAACTATCACCACCCATGAGGATATTAAGGTAAGGTTACAGTCTTTACACGTCATTTGGACTATCACCACTCCTAATGATACTAAGGTAAGGTTACATACAGTCTTTAGACGTCATTTAGACTAAAACACCCCTGAGGATATTAAGGTAAGGTTACAGTCTTTTCACGTCATTTGGACTATCACCACTCGTGAGGATACTAAGGTAAGGATACTAAGGTAAGGATACTAAGTTACACTCTTTAAACGTCATTTGGACTATCACCACTCGTGAGGATACTAAGGTAAGGATACTAAGGTAAGGATACTAAGTTACACTCTTTACACGTCATTTGGACTATCACCACTCGTGAGGATAGTAAGGTAAGGATACTAAGTTACACTCTTTAAACGTCATTTGGACTATCACCACTCCTAAAGATACTACGGTAACGTTACAGTCTTTAGTCATTTGGATTGTCACCACTCCTGAGCATACTACGGTAATGTTATAGTCTTTAGACGTCATTAAAGTTTGGACTATCACCACTCGTGAGGATACTAAGGAAAGGTTACAGTGTTTAGACGTGATTTGGAATATCACCACTCCTGAGCATACTGTGGTAACTATAGTACAAGTAAAGGGAAAAGTCCGAAAACCAAAAATTTTTTGGTTTTCGGACTTTTCCCTGCCTTTACTTAAGACATTACTTCCTGCCAAATTTCATGATTCTAGGTATACGGGAAGTACCCTATAGGTTTTGATTCTCATGCGAGTGTCCAAATGTGCGGTTTAAACGGCCGTATCTCTTGATTGCGTTGGCATAGACGTTTGATTTTTTACAGCTTCAAGGGATTGCAGGCCTAAGTATTTGATATAAATTTCAACTTGATACGTCTACGCGTTCCTGAGAAAAAGGGTTGTGACAGACAGACGGACGGAAAACAAAGTGATCCTATAAGGGTTCCTTTGTGTGTGTGTTTGTGTGTGTTTTGAATCTAAAATATTGTCATTTAAGTAACTGTGAGAAAAAGTTCTTGGTCTAGATAGCAATTGTTAAACGCAGCTTGAAAACTTCTGAGTTCCGACACTGGGGCTGGTCACTAGTTCCAAAACCTCCACTAATCCGGATTTAGCCTCGTATGGAGTAGGCCTAAGGGACACAGCTTCTGACGGAGTAGCGCGCGGCGCGACCAAGGGCGCGATTTACGATGGTATGCCACAGCTCGAAGCTGCGATCGCGGCGGCGGCGTCAGCGGTTGACGTATTTAAGATTTTTTGATACTGGCACTATCGAAAGTGGCACGCTGTTGTCTTGAAACAAATGCGTTCTTCGCTCAAGATATCATGGAGTCAAGATCAGGAGTGTATCCAGTTTACAAAAAACGGAGAGAATGTGGCGAAAACCACACTCTCTATTATGAATACAGGGACTATACCGATTTTTAAAAAATATACGAGAACAAGTATAGAAACATTTGATTATATACTCGGCCACATACATGAAGACCTGAAACTTTACTGTAAATTCATGATTAACGCGCGAAAAAAACAAAATAAATTAATTTAGTCGCGCGATCCCGAATGCGTCCAATGATGCCGCCGCGCACGCCGCTCTGAGCTGTGGCCGACTCGATACTCGCTAGCACATTTGTTTCATTCGCACATCGCACGTTGCCGTTGTCGTTGCCGCGATTCGCTCGGCTCTCGCCGCGCCGCAGGTGACGCCGCATTTCGCGTCGCCGGGAGCAGTGGCATAACTTCATACTATTTACTACATTTGTTTTCGCCGCTCGCTACTTGCCGCACCGCAGTTCGCGTCCCAATTCGCTCCGCAGTTGGCTGTGGCCAGGGGGTAACATTCCCGATCAATGGGAAGAGACCCATGTCCTAGCAATGAAGACGTTATGAGTTTTTAACGAAATAACTTTGTAACGTATTCAGCATGCACATACATATGACACGAGTATGGCCCTATAAAAATATTAACTAAATATGTAAGGAAATAAAATCTTACCTTACCTTATCCTACCATAAGGTAGGATAAGGTAAGGTAACCTACCTTACCCTACCTTACCCTACCTTACCCTACCTTACCCTACATTACCCTACCTTACCCTTACCTCACCTTACCTTATCTTATTGCCCTGTATGTACACAAGGCGACACAACCAACTTTGTTTGGACTTTTAAGCAGGGTTCGGAAACCGGTTTTTTGAAAATACCGGTTTCGGTCATTGACCCCTATATCGAAATAATTTCGGTTAAGGTTTCGTTCAGGTTTCGGTTACCGGTATATTTAACCGGTTTAACCAAAACCGATATTTTTTCGTTCGAACGGAATTAACCGGTTAATTTGAAGAATATGCGACTTTGTAGGCATGTTTGCCACGTGCAAACAATTGAAAGCGTGCGAGAAAGTGAGCAGAAGACTCGGGCAGTGGCACCCGCACGACGTGCCTGTACTTGACTAAGTTTGGTTTTAACCGGTTAATTTAGTTCTTATTTCGGTTAGAAAACCGCTTCCTGATTAACCGATATTTTATTCAAATTTACCGGTTAAGCTGGAAACCGGTTTTAACCTGAACGGAATCGTTATCCGAAATTCGAACGAAATTAACCGGTATTTGTTAACCGGTTCCGAACCTTGCTTTTAAGTATGGATTATCCAAACTTTTTATCATATCCTCCATTAAAGTCATCTTGTAAACGGGGTGCAGCTCTATCGTATTGTGTTCATTAGGGCTCGTTTCATTCACACTGACCGACTCGTCTGTCATAAATGCAAAAGACCAATGATGCTGATGATAAGGTATCTTATCCTGTAAATTATTTTTCAGATATATCTAAACTTCACTTCATACGCACTGGCGAGCCCCAATGAGTGTGAGGAAAATCTGATCCAGGTCTTCGGATACATCCTTGAGTTCGACTCCAAGTAAGTTCTTTGTTCTTCAATGTAACAACAGATCCATTGTAAACACATGATAGAGATAGATAAAATAATTCATTCACATAGCTGTTACATACTGCCAACACCAGTCTATGGTCTATGGTATTGTCTATGAACATTTACATTTGAACGCCACGACGGTCGCTATGTAACTGTCTGAGAATCTAATAATTCTGGTGTGAACCTAAAGACTTTAATTCTAAAATAAGAGAATGATAAAACTATAAAAAATATATAATGTACATTACCATGCAAACTTCCACCGAAAATTGGTTTGAACGAGATCTAGTAAGTAGTTTTTTTTTAATACGTCATAAATCGTAAACCGCAAATTACCTTTCATTCAATCAACTCAAATATAAAAAATATTGAGTTCAAGACATGTGCGATTATGAATTTATACGGAACCCTCGGTGCGCGAGTCCGACTCGCACTTGGCCGGTTTTTTTATGTGATAGGTGACAAACGAGCAGACCGATCACCTGATGGTAAGCGATTATCTCCACCCATGGACATCCGCAACACCGGAGGAGTCACACTTGTGTCGGCAACGCACTTATCTTTGAAATGGGATGGGTGGGATGGGGGAATGGGGAGGGGAGGGTTGGGCCTCCGGTACCCTCTCTAACCCGGCGAAACACAACAAGCGTTGCTTCACGCCGACTTTCTGTGAGGTCGTGCTATCACTCCGGTCAAGCCGGCTCAATCGTGCCGAAGCATGGCTCTCCCACGGTAAAACCAAAACCAAATCGATGCCAAAATACATTCAGAACTGAAACTAAATTAAGGCAGTAATAACTTACAAGATTAAGAGAGCTTTCTCATTAGTTTGTCCAAAATACAACGCATTTGTCCTCGTAAGAAATGGAAAGGTTTCTGTGCATTCAAATAACTGAATTACGAATAACTCGAAATACACTCAACCGATCCAGCTTTCACAAACCAGCTTTCGATTGAAAAAAAAACCACCCAAGTGCGAGTCGGACTCGTGCACCGAGGGTTCCGTATAAATTCGTAATCACACATGTCTTGAATTCAATATCAAATTCTCAGTCCTGCAATCCCTTGAGGCTGTGAAAAAATCAAACTTCTATGCCAACGCAATCAAGAGATACGGCCGTTTAGGCCGCATATTTGGACACTTGCATGGGAATCAAAACCTATAAGGTATTTCCCGTTGACCTAGAATCATGAAATTATCAACAAACAATTCTCTTACAGCACAAATAAATGGAAAAGTCCGAAAACCAAAAATTTTTAGTTACATCACACACAATAGATTGCAGGCCTGAGTAGGTATTTGATTTAGGTAGGTTATTAAATAAATAAAAAATAAATACGTCTATGCGTTCCTGAGAAAAAGGGTCTTGACAGGCAGACAGACAGACGGACGGACAACGAAGTGATCCTATAAGGGTTCCTTTTTTCCTTTTGAGGTAAGGAACTCTAAAAACAACGCGCTTGAGAGCTGCTGTGCCACAGCCAGACACACATTTACAACATAGGCTTTAAACTTATAATACGCTACTTTTACGTCGAAGATTAAGAATAATAACAATCATTGAACTACCTATTCATTTACTTTAAACAAAAGTTGTTAATGTAAAAAGTCTAAACAGTACAATTTCACTTCCCTTTAAATCAACAGGTTAGCCCACTACTGCGGGTCAGTGGCCAATGCAGTGATGACGACAGGAGCCGAGAAAGTTGGGGATGAGGACCACGGCAACATCATGTATGTGCGCATGTTTGCCAGCAAAGCAGCCAGGGAAAAAACTGCCTTCAGTGCGACCTTCACGGCGTTCAGGACAAAAACCAATCCAGATGGTAAATCATTGTCACCTATCGTGGCTGGAAAACGCTCTTAACAACAATTTTTTTTAATTGTAATATCACGTTTTCAGACCAATGCGAAGAGGATGAGTTTGATTGTCAAGATAACACGTGCATAGATGGACCCCTCAGATGTAATGGATACGCAAATTGTCGATTGAAGACAGATGAGGACGCTGAAATTTGCAAGGTATGGTCACAGGAGCGAGTATTTGTACGGTACATTTGTGGATTGTTACGGCTTGCTGAATATAAATAACATGATTTATCTCGATTCCAAACCACATAAATAAAAGTAAACCACCATATTCTTCTGTTTATCGTGAGACACAATTTACCGTCTATCACCAAGGTGTATATGGTGGTCGCCTGATTGGTTGGAATTAGCATCACCCGTGGTCACGTGTAAGATTTGTAAATCTTACAAAATATACCTATCTCTATCTACCTATCTCTTTTTGTTAGTGTACCAACGAACATATGCAACGTGATCTTCATACATATCTATAATTGTAATCAGATGTGCAGGTTTTTTGACGATGATTTGCTTCACCGTTAATTAATCGGTATGAAAATTCACGTATCTTTCGAAAAATCCATTGATACATTGGCCAGGATTTTACCTCTGGTCACTACCGTGGATCCATCGATGCTTTTAAGGGTGCGTTTCCACTGAGCGGAGCAGAGCGGAGACTGATCAATTCGGCACGTCTCCGCTCCGCTTCGCCTCAGTGGAAACGCACCCTAACGCCTGCCACATTTACACGACACTTATTTCACATTTTTTACGCGTTTATGCAGACGATGTCATGAGACAGCTATGGCAAAGTACTGTAGTGATTATAACGTATGTTTTCACAGAATGAAACCAAGTCCATCATCGGCGAGACTCACATCATGACGATTCTGGTGATTTTCTCACTCATCCTCTCTGGAATGAGTTTTGTCTTCCTCTTCAAGTGCATACGGAAGCTTTATCAAGATCATAAGATCATCAAGGTCAGTGATTAAAATAATCTCTAAACTAAGGAAACAATTAAGATATAGGTGTATGTCGATTTCTGCTAGCTTCGGGCCACAAGTTGTGTGTGTTTGTGTGTATGTGTGTGTGGCGAGAGGAGTACTGTTATGAAACTCATCTATAATAATGAAAATTTTTACTTATTTAATAGATTAAATTACACAATACATTTTTTAAATTAAACAATAAAAAAAATTGTTATTGTAGAAAAATCGCATGTAGAATAAAAAAAAAACACAGTTTAACACGTAGAAGGCCAACTTTAAATCAAATTACTTAGTTCTATTTTGGCGCATTTCGTAGCAAAGGTGCAAGTCCGTGCTTTTGAAATATTGCATTATCTTTTTGTCACGCCGTGTATTACTAAAAATCACACTGATTTAGCTAAATCTCTTGAACTTGTCCATCTGCACAGGAACACATTAGCCAGTCGTGCGAGGACCGTCTTGATACTCTTATAGATAGCCGGTTCACCCTTGACCCAAAGAAGTTACAGCGCGACCGGGACAGTATTGGACCAAGGGCCAGTCTAGAAAGAGACAACCATACGAACGAGATGTTCAAACAACAGAGAAAGATGTCGCAGCAAAGAAAGGTTAGTTTAATGACGTTGATGACTTTGAATATTTCATGATGATGATGATGAAATATTCAAAGTCAGAGATCACACAAAGGAAAAAGATGCAGATAGAGCTATATACCTAGTAAAAAACAGTATTTAGGATAGGTCATTCTAAATTGGTTTCCTTATATACTTTTGTCCTTCTAAGCATGAAAATATTTTTAATATTCTCTGAAAGATACTCGAGATGATAGAGTTTTCCAGATGATAATAGTCTTTAATAGATACTGAAAACATTGTGCAAAAAGGAAATACTGCTTAAGAAATGAGGAATAATATACTTTTTTTTATCCTTGTTTTTTTAACGTTTAAGTTTGTATGATGGTGAGATGGATTAAATACTCAAATATTACTTACAGCACTCAAGCATAGAATCCGACCTAATCCAAGAAACACAGATAGACTTCGACGAAGAACCTTGGAGACGTGATGCCGAAATCACACCACTGGAAGCAGCTGAAATCAAACTAGAACGGAACGGTAGAACAAGAAAGCACGATACGAGCAAAAGAGAAGAGTCACTCAGGAGGACAAGAGACAGAAATAGCGAAGAACCTAAAGAAAGAAAAGAGATAAGAGATGCGTCAGTTGGTGCACCGGACACGAAGGAGTCGGGATGTCAGACTAGGGAGAGTCTGTTCCAAGCGGAGGTGGCGCCTTCTGAAGGTAAGTAGTTAATGCCATAACATAATAAATAGTACTTCATACAGTACCAACGGTCTCTCCCGCTTTCTGAAGGCGACCTTACGCCACTTTGGTATGATCCAGTGACAGTCCGTATCACTCAATTAACTCGCTTGCTCTTACGGAAGTTGAAGTAGATGAATAAGTTGGACAATTTGTATGTAGTCTGGGTTATATATTATTGATTAAAGCTGGCAAAGAGTGTGACGGTGTCGTGGCCAGATCATAGGAATTGGCCAGAACAGTGTAGTTTAAATCCCCATTTAAAAAAACTCCTTTACACAATTATCGACAACAGACGCTGAGGCCATTCCGTCCGTCCGTACACATCACTTTGTCAACTTCTAAGCGGAAAAACCTTCAGTAAAAATCACTTTCGATGGGCCTAATTGGGTTTTACAAGATCTGATTGACATTTTATACTTTTGAACGTATTTTGAGTTTCGACTTCGGGTTGTCAGGAAGTTCACAGACAGGGGCGTATTCAGGTGAAATATATGGGCCTTTTTTTATAAGTAATGTTTGTAAGGGTACACGCCTACGTTTCAGCAATAAATTGCTACACAAAACTTCTTCTCTTCTTCTTCGTCTTAAGAGCTAGGCTCTTATTGGTGAACCAATCGCCATTCTGTCCTACTCTTTATACCATATACAAAATATATACCATAGATAAATCAACTAGAGTTTATCCTAGAGGGCGCCACTATCTTATGATAATTTAAACAGAATAAGCGTCTTTTAAATCGTATACTTGAAATCTCTGACTTTTTTAGAAAGTAGCTTACATGTTTTGTAAATCAGGTGTCATAAAATCAGCTGAAACCGCTTATAAAACTGATAAGCTTTATTTTCATTTTTGTCGATGGTACTGTATTACTTAATTATATTAACTGAATGAAGTCACTTACAATGTGATTGATACACTGAGAAACAAATTGTCAATACATATTTTAAAGTGACAAATCGAAGAAGCCTGCCTGATTACATTTCTGCTCTGAACCTTTTTAAGCGACAGATTCGCGTTTAATTAATTGGCGTGTTTTAATTGGATTTTTACGAAAGCTCTTATGGATAAAGATTTATATAAGTGGGAATTCTAAAAAAATATATTTATTTTTTACTTTGACAAAATTATCATGAAGAAGAAATTAGTTTATTCCGTTTTTGACAAAATAACTAGATGGCAATTTTGATTATATAGGGTCCTTCTAAAATACCTGAAAAAACTAATAGTGAACTCATGGAATTTAACATCTTCCTCCAGGAACAAATGCTCAGTTTAGCGCGACCAACGCATGCTTTCAGTTTTAATTCATCACCATCGGGTCATCTGGCCCCAAACTAGGATTCCCTGTATCTTGGGAACCAGAGACTGATATACATACACATATACATTTAAATACATACATATATAGATATTATACACCCAGACTCAGAGCAAACAATTCTGCTGATCACAGAAAAGTTTGCCCTGTGTGGGGATCAAACCCACGACTATCGGATCAGAGGTCAGGATCGCTAACCACTTAGCCACCGAGTCAGTCAAAGGCGGCCTTATCGCTATTATTTCCTCAATTTTCTTCTTCTTCAAGAATCTGTTCTACGAGCTATGTGCCCTGCCCACTGCCACTTAAGTCTAGCGATTCTGAGAGCTATTTCGGTAACTTTAGTTCTCCTACGTATCTCCTCATTTCTGATTCGATCACGCAGGGAAACACCAAGCATAGCACGCTCCATCGCCCTTTGGGTGACTTTGAGCCTTCTTATAAGGCCCATAGTAAGCGACCATGTCTCGGATCCATATGTCATCACTGGCAACACACACTGGTCAAAGACTTTAGTCTTGAGGGACTGCGGTATTTTGGACGTAAAGATATTGCGAAGCTTCCCGAACGCTGCCCAGCCGAGTTGGATTCGACGATTGATCTCTTTCTCGAAGTTGGACCTACCTAACTGAACTGTTTGTCCCAGGTATACATATTCGTCAACAACTTCGAGTGTAGAGTTTCCAACCTTCAGAGGAGTGGGTGTAACACGGACGTTTGACATGATTTTCGTCTTATCCATGTTCATTTTAAGACCCACTTGTTGGGAGACTCTACTAAGTCCTTCGAGCATTGCGCCTAGGTCTTCCAAGGTCTCAGCCATGATCACGATATCGTCAACAAATCGAAGGTGAGTGATGTACTCGCCATTGATGTTAATGCCGAGTCCTCTCCAGTCCAGAAGCTTGAAAACGTCTTCCAGTGCAGCGATGAACAGTTTCGGAGATATAACGTCTCCCTGTCTCACCCCACGCTGCAGCCGGATAGGTTTCGAATTCTGATCCTGGAGGTGGACCGACATGGTGGCGTTTTCATACAAACACTTCAACACTTCGATGTATCGATAATCAATTTGGCACCGTTGGAGAGACTGCAACACAGCCCAGGTCTCGATCGAATCAAAGGCTTTCTCATAGTCCACAAACGCCAAGCATAGTGGCCGATTATACTCTTCGGTCTTCTGTATAATCTGCCGCAGCGTATGTATGTGGTCTATGGTACTGAAGCCTTTTCGGAAACCGGCTTGTTCGGGAGGCTGGAAGTCGTCAAACCTGCGTGCGAGACGATTCGTAATGACTCTCGAAAACAGCTTGTAGACATGGCTCAGGAGTGAGATGGGTCTGTAATTCTTCAGCAGAGACTTATCACCCTTCTTGAAGAAGAGCACCACCACACTCCTGTGCCATGCTGTAGGCGTTCGTCCCTCGAGCATGACGGAATTAAATAACTTCTGAAGAGCTATAAGTACCGGTTCTCCACCTGCTTTCAGAAGCTCAGCCGTAATTCCATCATCACCCGGTGCCTTGTTGTTCTTAAGCTGTTTGAGAGTCATTCTAATCTCGCACAGGCTGACGTCTGGGATATCTTCGGTATAGTGTCGGGACAATCTGGCTCTCGGGTCTTCAGCCAGATTGCTGACAGGTAAGCGTGTAGTCATGTATAATTGTCCGTAGAATTTCTCAACCTCTTCCAACAGCTCGGGCTTGGACGACACGACTCTGCCATCCTCGGTCTTCAGCTTTGTCAGTTGGCTTTGACCAGCAGACAGATCCCTTGCGAATACTTTTGACCCTTTATTGCGCTTGATAGCCTCTTTAATACGATTGGTATTAAATTGGCGTATATCACGGGTCAAGGACTTGGAGATCTGTCTGTTTAGTCGCCGATACTGACAAGCATCTTCAGAGGATTTCAGAATCAGGCTTCGTCTTTCCTCCATGAGCTTGCTGGTGAAGTTCTCGAATGGCGACCGCGCACCGGAAGGCGCAGTGTGGGCAGGCCCCCGACTCGGTGGACCGACGACCTGGTAAAGGTTGCGGGAAGCCGCTGGATGCGAGCCGCACAGGACCGGTCGGTGTGGAAATCCTTGGGGGAGGCCTTTGTCCAGCAGTGGACGTCTTTCGGCTGATAGATAGATAGATATAGATAGATCAAGAATCTAAAACAATTTTTGCTATTTCGGCCGAGTGGTAGAATGAAAGTTATTCAATATGATGAGTACCTAGAAGCCTAGTAAACGTTTCCTACACCTACGAATATGTATAAGAAGCCCCAATTACTGGGTCGTACACCAGTTTTATTAGGCCCTGTATAAAGACTAGTCAAAACGCGACAATTTGACACTCGATTAGCATTTCGGATCAGGTGGGCTTGAACGCCAAATATTTTATTGGGGCCTAAACGACCGCTATATAATACGCCATGGGAGCAAAATTAGTTATAACTTCACTATGACTTTTATAGGTGTCAAATTATGAATTGTTTCCACTGAATGACTGGCAAAAGAAATGTTCAGCGATGACCTTGTTCCAGTGTCGGCCAGTAGAAAAAAGATTCTGTGACATTTTAATCAATCACTAACTTCATCGGACTGTCGGACTAGTCTTTGGATAAACTATAACAACATGTATCAATAACTATTGTTCTATAACTTTCTTAAAGATGGACTTGTCCCGCAACTCGGTCAGCTGATATACTCGTACTATCTGTTTGTCAGAAACGTCCAATCAGCAACTTGGTGGAACAAAAGTGGAAAAAAAACAGAAGCGGACCTTAAAGTATTGCATATTTTTGTTACACCTGTATAACAATGCAATGGTATACACTAAAATAAATACAAAAGTCTACGTGCTTTTTTATTAACTCAAATAAAATATTTTCTTACATACAATGACTACTTCATCCCCAGGTTCCGGTAACTCGAGTAACAGCCGAGGGTTCTCGACCTTCGGGTACTCCGGAGGCACGGTCGTGCGGCCGTCGACGCCGGCGCAGACCGAGACCTCAGAGATCACCATCGAGCTTCTGAGACAGATGACACCACAGGAGACGGTCAAGCCACGTAAGCATCATCATTATTTTACTATGGTGACTAGTATTTACATTAATACTGTCATACAAAATGGCCACTCCCTGTTCCTCACTAAAGACGACCTTACCCACTATGAGTAAGATCCGGTTCCGATTTCTTAATGCAACCCACGCAACATACACACATGTGTGTATGTGTGTGTGTGTGTGTGTGTATGTGCACACAGGCTGTGCTACGCTACAACGTGTAGTGATGTTCAGCCTCTAGTTTCTCATCCTACAGCGTTTCTTTTTGACACTGTACTCTTTATTTGCATTCAAAACCGGCACCGGAGTAACGGAAATTTATAACATGCGCAAACGCCAATACTCGGAACGCTCCTAGCGCAGCAGTGGTGCGCTCTCGCGGGGGTCGCGAGATCAAGCGTCCCGCCCGCTACCGTGTGTCTGATTGATCTGTCAAGTTAAAGCTTGCTTGTATTTTCTATGTGTACCTATTTTCTTTGATTTATATTATATTTCGTGTTTTAAACTGAACTGTTTGTTACCTAATGTGTGATTAACTATTGCAATACACGACCTGTTTGAATAAAATCCAGGGACTTTAATTTCAACTTGAGCTACCCGGCGACAAAATATATTTTTAATAACATTTTTCTTTACAGAAAAGAAAATGCCAGATCGTCGCCCAATTAGCAACGAAACTACCCGATCAGCACCAGATGTCATCATTGTGTCTAAGCCGATTCGCTGAGGGTGACCCCCGGGGCCCCCGCCGTGGGCCCCGCGGCCACCCGACTCGTGGCACCCGCTCGGAATTCGGCCCTGCCCTGAAGGGTCGCACCAACCTCACTGCTGTCGCCACGAACTGTCAAAAAGCATGACTTTTGATAACTACGACGGGTACTACAGTCACTACTATAACGACGGACCAAAGTTAATTTATGATTACTGTTTGAAAAGTGATTTTTACAAGTCTAAAACTTTGCCACGGAATTTGGGCTCTAACGTTGAGTGTAAACATAAGGTGCACCCACAGAGAAATGTATGTTTTTACGGTGTTGAAGAGTTTTCGCCGCCACCGTGCAAGAAAAATAGGTTTGTGGTGAAAGCGGACATCGAGTACCCTAGATAACGAATGTGATTTTAGTGTTAAGCTGAATTGCTTCGTTTTGTAGTTTTAAGAATTTTTCACTGAACTCTTTTGTTTTGATGCCATTGGATTTTTTAAATGTCTCTATTTCATTGTTAACAGAGCTGGATTTGGCTTAATGTGTGTGTTTAAGCCACTTTTTTACGTCATGTTTGGAGATTGATTTAATATACATTGTTTAATGTATTAAGTATGTGAAAGTAGGCACCCAGCTAAGAAATATTCTTCAAAACATTCATAGATTTCGATTCAATCTCTGGCTTCTACTCATAAAAACGAAAAACAGCAGCTTTCCTTTGTGGAAGCTAAGTCAAAATACACAAAAAAATTACTTCTCGAAGAACCTGATTAGCTGATCTGACAATTTACCTACCTTTGAATAAACTCAGGCCTTTTGTGCATTGATTTTTTTACATACCAAAATTTATTTATTTTTTGTCTAAATAAAGTGCGTTTCCCAAGTGCGAAAGTGGACAAAAACAATTTGGCTAAGAGACGTATATTTTTTATGCATTATGCATTTGGTAATTTTAAATGATTTTGTTCATCGCCGTTTATGTTCTCCCAATGTAAAAAAAATACATTAGCTCCCTGGATTTTTAAAATAAAATGAAAATATTTTATTTGACATAGGTGTACACTTTTTGAGAGTCATTCTTGTCTACTCGTACCTAATACGAGGTTCCCACTACTTGGAGCCGAAATACCCGCCGTTTCGGGAAATGTTTGCGAAGTGACAAGAAACAACGGGCTCAAATAAACTCCCTTCAATCAAAAAATACTTATTTCCATTTATTTTGTTAAAAACACATTTTTTTAAACATTCACTACGAAAAACACGAACATCAGACAAATTATTTTATTTTTTAGCAACAAAGAAAACATTTAGACAATAAACGATGGTAACGACTAATCTATGGTTCTTAATGATCAAAAAATATTTTGACACCGACTGTCACGGGCAATCTAATTCAAATTAGGACACTTTTTATATTACCCCCCTAATGTACAGAGAAGAACAATAGACGGTCTCCGCAGCGTTGTCACTAGTCCTCTTGCTTCAACATCAGGTCGCAGGTTCGATTACCGACGTAACCCAACTTTATGAGACATGTTTTGGTTGCTGCTATATCATTTTCTAGCTGATATTGCATATAAAAAGGCCACGAAATCACTGGATGCCGGCAACCAAGGTTCGGAAACCGGTTTTTTGAAAATACCGGTTTCGGTCATTGACCCCTATATCGAAATAATTTCGGTTAAGGTTTCGTTCAGGTTTCGGTTACCGGTATATTTAACCGGTTTAACCAAAACCGATATTTTTTCGTTCGAACGGAATTAACCGGTTAATTTGAAGAATATGCTACTTTGTAGGCATGTTTGCCGCGTGCAATCAATTGAAAGCGTGCGAGAAAGTGAGCAGAAGACTCGGGCAGTGGCACCCGCGCGACGCGCCTGTACTTGACTAAGTTTGGTTTTAACCGGTTAATTTAGTTCTTATTTCGGTTAGAAAACCGCTTCCTGATTAACCGATATTTTATTCAAATTTACCGGTTAAGATGGAAACCGGGTTTAACCTGAACGGAATCGTTAACCGAAATTCGAACGAAATTAACCGGTATTTGTTAACCGGTTCCGAACCTTGCCGGCAACACAGGACCAGTCGGCGTAGAAATCCCTGAGAAAGGCCTTTTTCTAGCAGTGGACGTCGTTTGGCTGATGATGGTGATGATAAAAATAGAGACAATAATTTCCCATTGCACTAGGCATAATCATATACTCACAATTTATCTTATTTACGTTACGACTTGACAGTCAATCAGTGAACTAGAATATGTTTTTACTGAGGAACCTAAAGATTGTAATATCCATACATTTCTGGCTATTCGTTTGGTAAATTGGGAACATTTCATAAGCTTCATGAGTAGAGGCCAAAGGTTTTGTTTAAGGTCGGTATATTATATGGACCATAAAAAACGGTATTTGTAATAATATGATAAATGGTATAGTACAGACATGCATAATGGTATCAGAAGTTAGGCAGACTATGTTAAAATAAAAGTCAACTTTAAAGCGGACCAGACACTATCAGTAATAATGACAGTATTTTTACATCAGTATACTGACATTCCATCGTTTAGTATGCGTCAGACCATCATTCCAACCACTACACTGTCAGTATAATGTCAGTATATTGTCATTACTTGAAAATACTGTCATTATTACTGATAGTGTCTGGTCTGCTATAAATTTCATTGTTTAGGAGAAATCTACGAATCTCTATATTTTAGCTGGGAATTTTATAAGAAGATGCCCATTTTTATTTGAGCTGAACACAAATTGTAATAGTGAGATGCCTAATTTTATTTGTAAAGAACGATTATTTTACAAAGTCCACAAGTTCTGTTGACGAATTTAATATATTTTAATTTAAATTATTTTCTATAAGATATTCCGTAATTTCCCAATTAATCTCGTAAAATGAAGTCTTCCAAATACATGGATCTTTTATAATTACTTATGGATTGATTTCGTCATAATAAAATCTTTTTGAATTTATGATATAAAATAAAATGAAAGAAGCAATTTATTAAAATTAATAGAATTAAAATTTTGTTTTTATCGAATATAATTTGTTATTTGCATTTTTGAGAAAAATAAAGATAGTGTTTATTAAAATTATTGTATAAAATAGGTATTGAAATTGTGTAGAATTTTTTAAATTAATAATACACTAATCATAACAGAAAAAAATCAAATTTTTGACCCCCAATGTAATGTGTTTCACGGAGAAAAAGCACACCCATTTCTTTTCATTTTTTTATAATTTTGTATATATTTTTTGGAAAAATAACATTTATCGCTATAAAGGTTTTAAAAGCTATATGCATATGTAAGTATGGTGTTTATGCCAACTGGGAAACAAGAATTTAAAAAAAGTGTGAATTCCGACCTGACGAAAAACGCTTCATACTTACAGCCTTACGAAGAAAAAATTTCGAAAAATATGTAACTCAGTATTAACGAAATATAAAAAATATATATCGAGGGTTCACGGGCGACTTGTATTAAGCGACATTTTTAGAAATGTTCAGGAGTCTGATTTAAAAAAATATTTCTTAGAAAAATAATCATTAAAACTTAACTTATATAGATTCTCGATATTCTTATTATTTTAAATATTATTCAGAAGTTATTTTTTGTGAGGTATTTTGTAAGAAATAAATTTTTAAAGTAGAGGTTACCTGTGTTTCCAAAAATGTCGCTTAATACAAGTCACCCGTGAACCCTCGATATGTTTTATTTTTGCGCGTTCTACTTAAAACATAAACATGGGGGTCAAAAATTTGAAAAAATTGAAAATTTTGGGAACTTGAAGTAGACCAACATAGTCAGTAATTTAGTGTTACATTATAATTAAAATTCTATAATTTACGAGTAGTTTAATTATTATTAGCACTGCTATTCGTATGGTATATAGTTTTGTATATCAATAAGAAATTATTTTTGTTGAAACATTGTTACAATTTTGCGAAAATTTAATACGAAAATAATTAAGTAGTTGTTTCGATATTTGTTAATTTTATGTGAATTTGTTATTTTAAGTAATTAAAAGAGCTATTAAAATGCTTTACTTTAATGGCTGAGTTTGATTTCCTAAATATCAATTTTTAACCGACTTCAAAAAAAGGAGGAGGTTCTCAATTCGTCAGAATTTACTCGAAGACGCCTGAACCGATTTAGAAAGTTCTTTTTTTGTTTAAAAGGGCATACATCCCAGGTGGTCCCATATGAATTTTATCGAAATTGATTCAGCGGTTTTTGAGAAAATTAACAAAAAAAAACCTAGCAAAATTGGAGTTGTTGCGATTGAAGTCGGTTGTTTTTAACGTATTCGGCGTGGTCATAAAAGTGAGCATCTTTCGTAATACGGTATTTGACTACTAGTCATTTGAGTGACTTTTTATCAACTGCCAAAAACAACATTTTGTTCTGAAAGTGTTCGTGTTACTGGCATGTGACGCCACAGTCTTTGACGAACTTATTGTCTGATTGTAATGAATATAAAATTTAAAATGAACAAAAACATCAGTCGAGTAATATTATTCGCTATTCTAGAACAAATGCTATTTAGTGAAAAATATTTTTCAATTTAATTTTGATAGAGTCAAATACCCTATTGTCTATGGTGGTATAACGGTGCAGTAAGATTGAACTAAATGTTCATAAATCTGGACTAAGCGGAGAAAAAAAAAACTATTCAGTTTTTCTCTGGCTTCAACACACATTAATATAAGACAAAACTTTGGGCTGAATCACTATTATAGTTGATACTAGATACTACATACAGGTTGTAACAAAATTGGTGTAGGACCCGTTAACTGGGGATTCTACTCATCGTACTGAACAACTTTTGTTCTACGACTTTGCTCAAATCGCAAAAAAATTTTGGACTCCATACAAATTGATCATCTGTTTTGCCATTTTTGTATGGAGAGTCAAACATTTTTTGAGATTTGCGCAAAGTTGTAGAACAAAAGTTGTTCAGTACGATGAGTAGAATCCTCAGTTAACGGGTCCTACACCAATTTTGTTACATCTGTATAAGGTGTTAAGAAAAAAGTTGTCATTGCTTAAACTGGGGCTTCTACTAGTGAAACTGAACAACTTTTCCATAGGAACCCATAGTCAATTCGCGAAAATTTTTGCTTAAAAGGTTTTTTCTTTTTCAAAACTGACTTAAGAGTACATTCATTTTTCTCAACATTACATTATTATTTAAAAAAAAATACAGTAGTTGACGCGTAGTGGCATCGGATAATTAAATGAACCTCTAATATAGCAAAATCGATATAGTAATTAAAATACTGTCCACATCAAAGGAAGGAATAGCTTTAAAACTGACGAACGGAAATTATGTAGCAATGTCCATCCCTGTTTTAAAAAATCCTACCAGCGTCAAGGCAAATTGAGAACCGAACTGTATTTATCCAATCAAATTGTGTTGCGTTTGGAATCTGGGAGTCTCATCCACTGGGTGATATAGAAGTTGAATCGTAAATCTATGTTCCTAATGGAACCCACAGTTTATGGATGACGGCTCTCGCTATGCTAGTGATGTGGTTAAGAAGAGTTTGACGAGTTAGGTCCAGTTCCAGAACCGAGGTAAGAAAAGCCTGAAAAGTGTCTATCCTTTCCCCTCTTAAAATACTTACATAAGGTATCTTGCTATCAGGATAATAAATTATTCCCACGAAAATATTCTGGAACGCTTTCCTAGAATGAAAATTTAAGTTGAAAGTCTGTGAAATAAAGGGGTTTGACATTGTAAAACGTCATGTTATTTTTTTTTTGCTTTTTTTGGTGGGAACATACTGTAACTAGTAGAGACGCATACACCTACAATTTACAATGCCACGATGTACACTGCGTTGCCGATTAGCCAATATGATGCTAGGAATATGAATAATATTAACCACACACGTAATATACACGGAAATCTACTTGATGTGTAAATAATTGACCACGCTGAATACGTTAAAAACAACCGACTTCAATCGCGACTCCAATTTTGCTATGTTTTTGTTGATTTTTCAAAAACCGCTGAATTGATTTCGATAAAATTTATATGGGACCACCTGTGAAGTATACCCTTTTAAACAAAAAAAGAATTTTCCAAATCGGTTCAGGCGTCTTCGAGTAATCGGTGAACATACATATTCCGACGAATTGAGAACCTCTTCCTTTTTTTGAAGTCAGTTAAAAACGGGCCCAGTAGGAATCTTTTGAGTTAAAATCAAACAATTCTAAATCGATTTCCCGACGAATAAGCGACGAAGCTTCATTTTGTGTTGCAGAAGAACTTTACAGACATCTAGTAAGTAAGATGTATCAGTTTCTCATCGATGTTTTCACGTAATTTCATTATTATGAAGATTTGTTATTCGTTGAAAACCTGAAAATAGTATAGGCTACTCGTGAAATTTAACAGCTTTTCTCAACGACTCTCTACAAATTGAGCAAAAAAAAATTACGCCTTTCCATGCTAAGTCAATAACAGTTGATTTTTAAACTAGGTTTATGGAAATAATAGTTCGTTCTTTTTGTCCCGGTTACCTACCCAAGTTTTTTGGAGAAAGATGTTCAGTTTTTTTAAATAGCCGTCCTTTATAACTCCAGTGCGAATTAGACCAGTACATCTCTAGCCAGAGTAATCTAACGAGGTCCTCCCAGCGGCATTGTAACTGTTCGATTTATAACAAGCTACCACAGAGTACTGCAAGCTACCCGTTAGTAAGAGAATGCAGCTATTGTGAACGCCACAATCGGGCCTTTGCCCAAATAACACTTCCATTAGTAGATAATTACACAAAGAGTAACAGAAATGTATACTGAACTTTATACTGAACAACTTTTGTTAAACGAATTTGCTGAAATCGCGAATAAATGAAGAAAATAAATAAATGAATATGAATATGAATATAACATTTTAGAATGAATGAATGAATAAATGAAAACACTTTATTGCACAACAAAACAGGAAAATAAAAACATAAACATTAAAAAAAAAGTTATACAGGTAGGCGGTCTTATCGCTAAAGAGCGATCTCTTCCAGACAACCTTTAGGTGAAGGAAATCGCGTAAGAACATTATATAGGGTAGTGCGCAATATCAATAATGAAAAAACAATAATTAAAAAGTAAATACTGAACTTAAGAAACTACTAATATACATAGACCATACTATAAATATATACTTATTAATACATACAATACATTTATATAAATACATACATATTATACATATATATTACATATTATACTACAGTGTAATACTAAATAACAAAATAATAATAATACAACCAAACACAACCAACTTTAAAGGACACAGTAAATAACTAAGAACTTAAGAAGTGCGCTTTCACCTGCGACTTGAAAATATTAAGAGAAGGAGAACGACGAATAGATTCAGGAAGAGAGTTCCACAGTCGGATAGAACGGATAGTGAAGGAATTGGAATAGAAATTGGTAGTATGAGGTGGGATGTAAAGGCGAAGAGAGTCAGCTGATCGAAGAGGACGAGTATGAGTAGAAGAGAGATATTGAAAACGGTCTTTGAGATAGAAAGGAGTACGAGGATCGAACAAGACTGAATATAATAGATTTAGACAGTGAGCATCCCTTCGACAACGCGCAGAGAGCCAATTTAGTTGCTTACGATACTCGGAGACATGGTCATACTTCCGCAGCCCAAAAATAAACCGGATGGCAAGGTTTTGCAAACGCTCTAGTTTGTTCACCAGATCAATATTAAGGTCGGGGTAACACGTGTCTGCATAACCTAATATTGGAAGGAGAAGAGACTGGGCTAACACAATTTTGGTGGCAGTGGGGAGAAAATTGCGCAATCGGTTTAAAGAACGGCTAGAGGCAAACACCTTCCTACTGATCTCGGCCACCTGAGGGACCCAGGAAAAAGTTTGGTCAAAAATGATGCCAAGGTTTTTCACCTTAGCACTGTAAGGAACAGGAACACCATTAAAAATAATGGGTGGCAGTTTATTATAGTCAATCCTAGAAACATAGTAAGGACTACCAATTAAAATGCACTGTGTTTTAGTAGGGTTGACGTTTAAGCCGTATGATCTACTCCATTTCGAGATAACGTTCAAATCCTCATTTGTGGTATTAATAGCTTGAGATAGATAATCTAAAGGTGCCTGGGAATAAATTTGAAGGTCATCCGCGTAGAGATGGTAAGAAGAAGAAATATGAAGAGAAATAGAATTAATGAAGAGAGCAAATAGAAGCGGAGATAAGACGCCACCCTGTGGTACACCCGCACTGGTTGTACACCAAGATGAGTAAGATTCCTCAATACGTACGCGTTGTCGGCGTCCGCACAGGTAGCTACGAAACCAGTCAATTTCAGTTGGAGAGATGTTAATAGAACTTAGCAACTCAAGCAGTATGTTATGATCAACAGTGTTGAAAGCGTTACTAAAGTCTAGAAGTGTTAAAACTGTAAGTTGCTGTTTTTCCATCCCAGATCTAATGTCGTCGGTGATTTTGATAAGCGCAGTAGTCGTACTGTGGCCTGGACGAAAACCGGATTGGAAAAGGTTAAGGAGATTGTTTGCGACCAAGAATTTACTCAGTTGGCTGTGAATTAGGCGCTCGAGGACTTTAGAAAGGAAAGGTAGAATAGAGATAGGACGATAATCAGATAGACCTGAGGGGTTTGACTTTTTGGGAAGGGGAATAATGTATGCTTCTTTCCAAATATTAGGAAAGGAGCCTGAGGAAAGGGATTTATTAAGGATATTGGTAATGATGGGACAAAGGATATCAATCAGGGGGAGGACCATATTGCGACTGATTTCATCACCACCGACTGCATTAGATGTGATTTCGCGAATGTTCTTCTCAACATCCCCAACCGAAAGTTGACTGAAAGTAAGAGGAGAAAAGTTCGGAGTTGCTTGCTTAGAAAGGAAATCAAGTGTTTGAGCTTTAGTGATGCTATCAATATCAGAAGTGGAGGAAAAATGATTATTTAGGGAGTCAAGGTTGATGCCAGTCGGAGAAGAGTCTTTTTGGGATTTACCTATTCCTAAAGATCGTAAAAATTTCCATACTTTGGCAGGGTCACCTTGCTCAACAGACTGATGGATATGACGTCTTTGAGCGTCCCTGCACATCAAGTTACAACGGTTCCTCAGGCGGTGGTATTTATTTTTATTCCGTTCCGATGGATCCATTTTGTACTTGCACTTGGCATAGTTCTTTTTGACCATTAAAGATTTTATCTCCTCGGTAAGCCAAGGAGCAGGAAGGTGCTTAACCTTGACGGGACGTATAGGTGCGTGAACGTTGTAGAGTTCTAAAAGTAAGGAATTGAAGATGATGACTTGTTCATCCACCGTACTAGCCCGATCAAGTACAGACCAATCAATGTTGCTAGCGTCTGCACGGAGACGGTCAACATCCATACCAGCAAAGTTGCGTAGCATAAGCACACGAGGTTTAGGTTTAGGGGGGCTAATTTTATAGGAAACAAAAATCAAATCATGATACGAGAACGCATCAGCAGTGTGCTGCCCATACTTAAAAACGTTATTAGGGGAAGATACAATGGAAAGATCTAACAAAGAGGGAACACAGCCCGGAAAGAAATGAGTAGCTTTAGAAGGAAGTATATGTAAATTGGAAGCACTAACGATATTATTGAGAGAACGTGAACGGGCATTACCTTTGATCAGACACGTGTTGAAATCACCCATTAGGATGGTATGTGAGTAGGGAGCGGTAACATCTTCGAAAAGCTTTTCAAAAGCAGGAAAATAATTTATTCTTAGAGACGGGCTGTAATAAACACCAAGAAGGACTTTATTATGAGAGAAAGTGAGTTCAAGAAAAAGATGTTCCGCTGTATTTGGGGGTGGAGGTTGAGGCAACCGACTTATCACTGCACTGTGTATGGTATATAGCTGCGTAGCTAGATGGCTACACCTCCATGAGAGGTATTAGTACGGTCATTACGTACAAGAATAAAGGGTAATAAGAAGTAGAAGGAAGACAGGGATGAAAGAAAGTTTCAGACACTAGGATAGCGTGAATGTTATTGTTGTCGAAGGTGGCTAGAAAATCAGCATAGTGTGCAGGTATGCTTTGTGCATTAATATGCACAACGTTGAAGTTTTTAGGACAATCAGAAAAAGTTGATACTAAATAATCAGTCAGAGAAACGGGAATACTATGAAAACTGTCATCACTGCTATTTAGATATCATTTTCGATTTAAAGTTGACATATCTTTTTTTTTTATCACACTCATATATGTGGGGTATCTATAGATAGGTCTTCAAAAATTATATCGAGGTTTCTAATATCATTTTTTTCTAAACTGAAAAGTTTGCGCGAGAGACACTTCCAAAGTGGTAAAATGTGTGTCCCAGTGTAACTTCTAAAATAATAAAACAAAAAATTATATATATGGTGTACATTACCATGCAAACTTCCACCGAAAATTGGTTTGAACGAGATCTAGTAAGTAGTTTTTTTTTAATACGTCATAAATCGTAAACCGCAATTTACCTACAACGAACTACAAGAACTTTTATATTATGTTACTTGCTGCTACAGAACTCTTCATGGGCGAGTCCGAATCGCACTTGGCCGCTCTTTATTATCTGTACTGCAGGGGTCGGCAACCCGCAGCCCGCAAGCCTCCTACTTGCGGCCCGCGAGTGTTTTGTAAATAAAGGTCTTATTATTCAACATTATTTTTATTTAGAGCCAAAAATGAAATATGTCACATCTGCGAAAGATAGTGACAGATAATTTCGCGTACGCAACTCGACTCGTCCTCTTCCCGCCCGGGCTCCACACGTGACGGCAGGCAATCAAAGACTAGTCTTTGCAGGCGATTCAAAACTTCAAAACTGGCGAGCGGAACGCGCGGATGCTGGGAGCGATACTGGTCTGTGATTAGCTAATTCAAGAATACGCGAGAGCCGCAACAGGACTGTCATCCATCCGGGTTTTCCCGGATTTTTCCTAATTTGAAGAGCATCTGGGGCCGTCCGGCCGGGACATATTGGTAACGGAAAGGGGGGCAAGTGGGTTCTCTTGTACTTCCCTGGCATGAAAAATATTCAGAATAGATACGAAAAATACAATAAAAATTACGCGCTCGCTGCGTTCACGCTTGTTTGCTCATAGGGTCTTCTCAATGCATGAGGCTGTATTCATTATGTCACTATTTGGCCCGTGATTGCTAAAAGGTTCTATCCCCTGATCTATAGTACCGTTATTTTAGTATTAGGCCCTCCGCACATGGAGCTACTCAAAAAGAACTAGTTACAAACTCAAATTACTAACGAGTTACTTGAGCGTCACCACCCGTACATTCTTATTGAGGTTCGCACACGACGCGATTGTTGCTAACGCGTTACTAACCGGTTAGTGACTAGTCGCGTCGTCGTGTCGTCCATGTGCGGAGGGCCTATATGTTTCAAGCAGATTCCCCATTGATTTGGGGGTTGCGACTTATGTAGGATTATTTAGTTAATGCTAAGGAATCTATTGGCAAATAATAATTAATAACAATTGTTTCGAACGTGTGCAGGTTGCTCGAAACTTAGGCCTTCTTATGGACGGTGATTTACGTTTTGAGGAACACGTAGTTGAAACTGTAAGAAACTGTTACTACAGACTTAAGGTATTATATCAAGTTCGAAACTACCTCAATGTCGACATGAGAATTAAGCTTTGCGATTCCCTAATCTTATCAAAACTTAACTATGTAGATACCGTGATTGGTGGGTGTCTTTTAGCTCGTTCAAAAGCACTAATTCAACGAGTGCAAAATGCGTGCGCTCGATTTTGCTTCCCGGTGCCCCCAAGATCGCATATCACACCATATCTAAATCGTAGTAATCTTATGAAGATGGAGGCTCGACGTTCCCTACATTTTGCAGTTCTGCTTTTCGGAGTCATTAAAACCCAAAAGCCACGTTATTTGTTTGAAAAACTTGAATTTTCTCGAAGGGAAGTAAGGTTCGCGACTCGTCTTGTTTGCCCAAGACACAGTGCGGCTGCATTTCGTGGCAGTTTTCGATATTCTGCCACGAAGTGCTGGAATAAGCTCCCACCGCCAATCAGAAATTGTAGTACTATAGGTTCGTTTAAAGGTCAGCTCAGGGCTCACCTTTTACATATTCAAAAGTCACAAATATAATGCTGTGTGTGACTCTTCTTAGTGGTAGGTTTTAGTTAACTTTTTCTTTTAGTACCGATCCCAAGATCTTCTGATCGTAGGGCTAGAAGTGTCACACACAAACAAACACAGATTCACATTCTTACACACACACACACACACACACACACACACACTCACACGCACTCACGCACGCTCGTAACTATTTCAGTCGCTTTCTCGTTGTCTTAATGTTGTCTACAGTAAGTACCTATTATGTTATAACATACATACATACAGCCTAGTTTTATCAGCTTGTATCTTTCAATACCTACGCAAATTATTATTTCTTCTTGCAATTTTAATTGTATTTTAAATGTGTCCCGTAGTTTTGCTGTCCTACACACATTAAACAAGGCCCCACAGAAAACCAGCGTTGTAGCAGCACCTGCCTGTTACGACTAATGCTGAGTGGGGACCCTTTTTTGGTGTCACTATGCAGCACCTACATTTATTTTTAGCTTAAGAACGAATGTCTTACTTTAAGGTGTTGTGTTTTTACATTAAATAAAGAGTTTCTATTTCTATTTATATTTCTTATTGGCACACAGTTTGGTGGTATCGATTCTGGGTTTTTGTTCCATACATTGTGGACCTTCTCCTTTGACAAAGAGCTTTAGATAGAGAGCGGGGGGAAAATAGAGATATATAAAAAAAGATGCAGATAATATAAATACTATTTATTGTACACACAAAAAAAAATATTAAAGGTGCGTTGGTTTAGTTAGGGGTTGTCTTATCGCTTAAAACGATACATAAGGATAGTTTTATCACAAAAAAAAGACTCGCGAGCCGTTCGCGCACCGGGCTCCTTTAATAACAGTCATAAAACTATATATATATATAGGTATACCTTGTTCCAATCAATAAAAACCAAAAGGTAAATAAACTTACTTTGGAATTGACACATGTCAACGTCCGTTGCCTAATTTAATAAGTTTGTTTACGTTTAGAATTGTATTATATTTAAAGTATCTATCACATTATAAGGACATTATACAGTATGGATACTCCCTGCCGCTCTCTGAAGGCTACCTCACCCCCGCTGTGTGACCGATCTGTGACCATTTGGCAAGAGGTTGGCATAGTTCCAAAACGGTTCCAAAGCACAGTATTATAACCAAAGACAATTTTATTTTTTAAGGAAAGAGCTAAGCCTTCTAAGGCTATACAGCCTTATCTGATGATGTATACAGCCTTTACTTTATTTGTAAAAGTCTAGCTAATAATAAAGAACAATGAGGGCTAATTGAATCTCGATTCAACCCTAGTACATCACGCACTTATTTACATGTGTACAAACATGAATGTCTTTGTAGTAAACAATGGCGCATTTGTATGAAGTGTCCAGGGTGTGGTATTTATATTATTATTATTGTATTTTGTTACCTGAATTAAACAAATAAATAAATACAGAATCAACTATACGCAGGCGGAGCCGCGGAATAAAGCTAGTAACGTATTAAAGATTATGGTTGGTTCAATCCCTTCTGATCGCTCCATTAAATCCTTATAATTTCCAACTGTCGCAAACGAAAACTCTGCCCTCATAGGAAAGAAAGCCGCAAAGTAGACGGAAACTCCATACAGGGTGTAACAAAATTGGTGTAGGACCCGTTAACTGGGGATTCTACTCATCGCACTGAACAACTTTTGTTCTACAACTTTGCTCAAATCGCAAAAAAATAAAATTGACTCCATACAAAAATGGCAAAAATGGCAAAACAGTCTGATGATCAATTTGTATGGAGTGTCCAAAATTTTTTTTGCGATTTGAGCAAAGTCGTAGAAGAAAAGTTGTTCAGTACGATGAGAAGAAACCCCAGTTAACGGGTACTACACCAATTTTGTTACACCCTGTATATTGTACTTTGCGGCGTTCTTTCGTATCAGGGCAGAACTGGGAGCCCTTTGAATATTTCCGAACTGAAATTTAATACTTACAACTTTGCGACGCTGCGCTCTCTGCATAAACTTTTCAAGGAAAGTTACCGTAAACTTTCAACCATAACACAAACGTTTTATTAAATTCTCAAACTGGTTCAGTGTTTTAGCCCGAGGCGAGCGCGAGGGTTAAAGCACAGCCTCCTTTAGTAGATCAATGTAAAATTTTGACTTCGGTCGAGTTAATTTTTTGATTGAATCAGTCAAATTGGTGTGACGAGATTTTAATGGACATTTAAATAATTTATCATGGCCTAAAAAGACGGCACTTAAGTTCATTAAATATCAGATAAAAGTGGTCAAGAATCGATGGATACCAAAATGATTTTTTTGTTGACTGGCATACCGGAACCCCAGTTTTTTTTACAATTGCACCAATGCTACATGAAACTGAATAATGTTTCCCTGATTTTTTTACAATAGGAGCACAAAATGTGTATATTCCCGTTGTCCGCAAAAAATATATTTGTCTGTATAAATTTTCCGATGTGCGCGAATGGTGGACAAAAGCGGCGGGCAACGGGACGGGAATAGACCAAGAAATCACGCTATGTTAATCACGTAAGTTGCGAATTTACCATTGGTTATTTGGGGAAAGTTGCTCAGTTTTGTGAGCAGAAGCCACTGTAAAGTTTTGGTGGGGGGTCCAAAAATAACCCTGTAAGTATATTCGGCGATGGCACTGATGTTGCACTTAGCATCACCTGTGATCACATGTAAGGCATTAAGAAATTAATTATTGTAAATGTCAGCTGATCCTCTTTTGTCTGGGAAGTAGAATTTTATAAATTTAGTTGTTAACCATGAAGAGTGAACGCCCTCTGTAAAGTTTCCTCGCGAGGTATTTCTACACCTTTATTTAGATAGGTTGTTGCGGACAGTTTCAACCTGTTTAAATTTGGCGCCAGATATTTTGAAAACCGCGCGCTGTGGTACTTTGATACGCGCGCAATGTCTGCAAACGTGACTACTAGCGCCATCTAGGAGCGGTGATCTGTAGTAAAGCCTAAGGCACACCGCATAGTTACAGCAGTTCCATACAAAATTGGAAAAGCGACATCTATCGTCGAGTAGCAAAACTGCTAAGTCAGCCTGTCCTTCAACTGATGAAGAACATTCCAGAGTTCGTTAAGTATGGAACAGATGGCGCGAATATTCTGGTGTCATTCGGTCTCTGTCAGACTTGTGTAAAATAAGCGAGATAGACAGAGATACTTTCCAGAAAGTCCGAGAGATGGAGCAAGGGGCAGTCCTTAACACGTCACTTACGTGTGTGTGTTCGTATGTGTGCGTAAAAAGAAAACTCTCGGCAGACGGCGAAAAGTATGGAAAAGTCGATGCCCCTTATATAAGCCGCTCGGAGCTGCACCGCAGCGTCAGTTGTAAATCAGTTGGTCATCAGTTCAGAACAGTGAACAGTTCTCCAAGTGAAGAAAGTGAAGTGCTACGAACCAGTTAGTGGACAGTTACCGCGACAAGTACCCAGTGTGTGTGTTGAAGTTCGCGTGTTAACTACGTGGCCTAGTGTGTCCTCGGACCCAAGCGCGCTACGTTCCTATTGCAGTACCGCTCGGTGTGCTCTTGTGTAGCCCAGGCGTACTCACTTCCACTAGTGTTATTGGACTGGACCTTCGTACCTTCATCGCCGGTGAATCCACCTGGACGATTTCTTCAAAGTTGTGTGTTTTTGTTGTGACTTGTGTGTTAACTGTTTACTGAACATTTAAGATTAGTGCCGAACAGTGTTCATCAATTTTAGTGAACGTTAACCTAGCCGGGCCAGTTGGACCATTTAGTGCCCGAATTGTTTGAAGTAGTGCCCGTCATTTTTTGTGAACTATATTTAGTTTCTATTGCTTTTTGAGTATTTTAGTGTGTTCTTTGTTTTTATCTTGGACATTATTGGGTGCTGATTTGTTTTATAAACAATAAACTCCGTCGGTCCGGATTTTTGTGTTTTTGGTTTTCGGGAGACACAGCCCACTAGGACGTTGTGCTCGCCTGTCGTCTACAGTTTTCTGGTCCTTCGAGCCGGATCGTTGGAGCTAGCGCCACCATGAAGACCAGGAGCCAGTCTGCCAAGGAGTTGGGGAACGTGTCGGACACGCCGCGCCTGCTGCAGCAGCTGTCGACGGGGCCGCCGGAGGGAGTCGACAGGGTCGCTTCCTCGCGCCACGCCGATGCAGCCGACGTCGTAGCGTGCCACGTGGGCCTGCCCACCGCGGCCACGCGCCGCAATGGAGCAGCCGCTGACTCCGAACGGATCTGCAGCGCGCCCGCCACCTACGCCTACGCCGAGGGGGATCGCCGCTTCGACGCCATTACAGACGGGATGCTCGACCTGCCACACGCCGGAGGGAGGAATTTTGTCGACGATGCGCGCACCCAGGGTGCTGCTGCCGTCACCTCCGCCTGCATCAGGGGAACCTCGAGTGCCGTCACCGTGATGGGAGTTCCCGTCGCCACCAGGGTCGCTGACGGGACGAAGACGTCAAGCGCAGCCCAGGGTCAGCGCCAGTGGTCTGGAGCGGTGTATTCACATGCTGCTCTGGACACCGCCTACATTGAGGATGCTGCCGCTCGTTTCGCTATGGACCCGACCAGTGGAAGCGTTCGGGACTGTACCGCACACCACCTGCCGGAAGGTATGCCGCCTTACGCCGCCGTCGTGACAGAAGACGTGGTCAACACCTCTGCTGGACCACGTGCCCGGAGGGTCGCCGGTGACATCTTGGCGACCTGGTCACGCCGAAAAGTGTCGTCGAGTGGGTCAGTCCGATCTACACCGAGCTCCATCGCGAGGATTCAGCAAGCGGAGTACGAGGCGGAGAAGGAGCTTGTCGAGCTACATTGTCTACAGCTCCAAGCGCGGGAAGAACTGGTTAAGAAGAGGCTTGCAGCACAAATCGCCGCCATCGAAGCTGAAGAGGAGGAAGCTGAGGGAGGGGACGCAATGGCAACTCACAGCCGCGTCCAATGCTGGTTACAAGAGACCCGTCGACCCCCAAGCACTCTACGGGGGGAGAAGACGAAGAACACCGTCTTCGAAGACGCAGTACATGAAGAAAGAAGATCTTCAAGACAGAATACTGAAGATCAAGCCAGAAGACCTGTCAAGGAAGATTTTGTAGAAGAGCCGTTTGAAGAAACGCCTCGCCAGACAGAACGCAGAAGATCGCCAACACCAACGTGACTTCGAAGCCCTGGAAGAGGAATTAAGCGACTCGCCGAGGTCCTGCAGGAGATCGTCCGCACTCGTCCACCACCACGACAGGCATCTGAGCTCCCTACGTTCTCGGGAGCACCAGGAGAATGGCTGCCCTTCAAAGCTGCGATGAGGGACTCTACGAAGATTTACAACTTCTCAGCCAGCGAGAACCTTGCACGTCTACGGACATACTTAAAAGGAGAAGCAAGAGAGACAGTGCAAGCCCTACTCTTCACGGCAACAAATCCAGAGCAGATAATGAACACATTGGAGAGATGCTATGGGCGTCCTGAGTCTATCATCAACAAGGCAATAGAAGACATAAAGGCACTACCACGCATAACAAGTCCCGGAGAACTGAACCGCTTTGCCGTTCAAGTCCAGTATATTGTCACTGTTCTGAACGCCGTCGACAGCCGAGGCTTCTTGAACAATCCCATGTTGGCCCAGGAGATAGTGGACAAGCTGAATCCCCACATGATGAGCAAATGGTGCGACTTCGCTTGGCAGGAGAATACTACTACCAGTGAGCCAGAAGTGGTCACACTGTCCAGATTTTTGAATAGAGAGGCGGACAGAGTGTCAAGATATGTGCGACCTAATGACCATAGTACAGTCACGGCCGCCCGAAGGGATGAGAAGCCTACGCCTTCTGAGCCCAGTCACCAAGACCGGAGGAAGGAGCTTTCCGCGACCAGTCATGAAGACCGGAAGAAAGCAGCTGTCTATTTCACCCACACCACGAGGAAGAAAAAGAAAAGACCTTCCACGACCAGTCATCAGGACCGGAAGAAGGTACCTTCTGCGACCAGTTGTAATAACCGGAAGAAGGAAGAAGTGGTGTATTCAATCAGCGCCACCGAAGAAATATTGAATTGTCCCTGCTGCGGAGGTGGTCATCGCATCGAAGACTGCCAGAAGTTGAAGAACCTTAGCCCAAAGGAAAGGTGGGATTGGGCCAAGGAACAGAGATTCTGCTTCAGGTGTTTGGAGAGGAAACACGCACGCAGAAACTGCAGGGCCAAGAGATGTGGTGTTGATGGATGTGAGTGCAGCCATCACTCACTGTTACACATTACCCCAGTGCGAACCAGCCAGTTGCGAGGAAAGAAGACAGCACAGGAGTCATAGCGGCCGGTAGCATATCGACGTACGCTCTTCTCGACGAGGGATCGACAGTCACGCTCGTCAGTGAAGAGTTGGCGCAGAAACTTCAAGCCGATGGACCTGAGAAGCCTCTGCATATCAGTGGAGTGAGCTCTTCGACAAGTGAAGACCACAGCAGAAGAGTGCAGTTGCGCGTCAGGGGACGAAGCCAAGAAGAGGAGTTCGACATCCAAGGCCGAACAGTCAAGAATCTTCAGCTTCACTTCCAGTCGGTACCAAAAAAACTATTGAAGTTTGCGCACTTGAAAAACTTGAAGCCAGCCGAAGTCTGCTTCGACAACGCGCAACCGAGTCTGCTTATAGGCGCAGACAACTGCCATCTCACCGTGACCCAAGAACTACGAACGGGTAAACGGATGGAGCCAATAGCGTCGAGGACGAAGCTTGGTTGGGTCATCCACGGAGTAGCTCCACGGTCTCTTATCCGCAAAAGGAGGAGAGATGCTGTGCTGCACGTAAGAACTATCGAAGAAGATGTCTACCAGCTCAGTCAGATCTATGAAGATGCACCTAAAAGACTGCTCCAACATGAAAAAGATGCAGAGGATGGAACAGCGCGTGGGACTTTCAAGAAGACACGGAAGAAAGTCAACAGACGTCATGGGGTTGGACTAATACGGGGGGAGGTCAAGCCACGGGAACCTCCCAGGAACATCAAGATCATAGAAGTCGACGCAATGAGAAGTCCAAGAAGTTGGGCCAGCTCAACAACCGAGGACCATGAATGGGATCCTGGACCACCATCCCTGGCAACTACTGCAGAGAATCGTGGAGAGCTGAAGACCGTGGAGCAAAGGAGGTCGTCCGCCACGGAAGCGTCGCAACAGAAACTGGCGCATAGCAACTACACCTCAGTTGCGCCGTTTGGAAGTCGCCGGGAAAAGATGTCAGTTCCTCAACGGGATCGCTTCGACGAGATCAGGGCCCAGCATGAAGCTGCAGAATCTAACAACATTTTGGAGAAGAAGCTAGATCCGGTCATAGAAGACAGATTGTTGGGACATCGAAGAAATGAAGATGTCATAACGCTACCATCACGTCAACGGAACGGAAGTCAGAGAACTCCGCAGACCAACGACAAAATTGAAGATGGAAACTGTCCTCCCAATAAGAATCGAGGCTACGACAGGGAGTCTTCGCCGGGGGGAGAATGTTGCGGACAGTTTCAACCTGTTTAAATTTGGCGCCAGATATTTTGAAAACCGCGTGCTGTGGTACTTTGATACGCGCGCAATGTCTGCAAACGTGACTACTAGCGCCATCTAGGAGCGGTGATCTGTAGTAAAGCCTAAGGCACACCGCATAGTTACAGCAGTTCCATACAAAATTGGAGAAGCGACATCTATCGTCGAGTAGCAAAACTGCTAAGTCAGCCTGTCCTTCAACTGATGAAGAACATTCCAGAGTTCGTTAAGTATGGAACAGATGGCGCGAATATTCTGGTGTCATTCGGTCTCTGTCAGACTTGTGTAAAATAAGCGAGATAGACAGAGATACTTTCCAGAAAGTCCGAGAGATGGAGCAAGGGGCAGTCCTTAACACGTCACTTACGTGTGTGTGTTCGTATGTGTGCGTAAAAAGAAAACTCTCGGCAGACGGCGAAAAGTATGGAAAAGTCGATGCCCCTTATATAAGCCGCTCGGAGCTGCACCGCAGCGTCAGTTGTAAATCAGTTGATCATCAGTTCAGAACAGTGAACAGTTCTCCAAGTGAAGAAAGTGAAGTGCTACGAACCAGTTAGTGGACAGTTACCGCGACAAGTACCCAGTGTGTGTGTTGAAGTTCGCGTGTTAACTACGTGGCCTAGTGTGTCCTCGGACCCAAGCGCGCTACGTTCCTATTGCAGTACCGCTCGGTGTGCTCTTGTGTAGCCCAGGCGTACTCACTTCCACTAGTGTTATTGGACTGGACCTTCGTACCTTCATCGCCGGTGAATCCACCTGGACGATTTCTTCAAAGTTGTGTGTTTTTGTTGTGACTTGTGTGTTAACTGTTTACTGAACATTTAAGATTAGTGCCGAACAGTGTTCATCAATTTTAGTGAACGTTAACCTAGCCGGGCCAGTTGGACCATTTAGTTCCCGAATTGTTTGAAGTAGTGCCCGTCATTTTTTGTGAACTATATTTAGTTTCTATTGCTTTTTGAGTATTTTAGTGTGTTCTTTGTTTTTATCTTGGACATTATTGGGTGCTGAT
Organism: Coleophora deauratella; assembly: GCA_958295455.1. NCBI lineage: Eukaryota > Metazoa > Arthropoda > Insecta > Lepidoptera > Coleophoridae > Coleophora > Coleophora deauratella. Next base: position 3,010,442 of record OY282401.1, on the reverse strand, counting down.
TTGTTTTATAAACAATAAACTCCGTCGGTCCGGATTTTTGTGTTTTTGGTTTTCGGGAGACACAGCCCACTAGGACGTTGTGCTCGCCTGTCGTCTACATACGTAGTCGGTCCCATAATGAATTGGCCTGATATAGTTCTACACGACATGTCGATACATGTTATGTTGCATTGAATAGTACGGTTTTCAGACACTTTATAAACGAACACGCATGGACTTGACGAGCGTAGTTCAGTTTAGCAGTTTGTTTGAACAACAAGTGTCGCGTATTTTTTCAAAATGTCGAAAACCGAGTATCGAAGCGTCATAAAGTTTCTATTTAAAGAAGGCTTATCCCCCGCCCAAATTAAAGAACGATTAGATGGTGTGTATAAGGAGTGTTCTCCCTCTTATAGCACAGTAAAAAATTGGGTGAAAGAGTTTCGCCTCGGGCGAGAAACCGTCGAAGATATCGGCCATGACGGTCGACCGGTAGAAGTGCTCACTCCCGATACTATTGCTCAAATCGAAGAAGAGGTTTTGAGTGACCGCCGTTTGAAGATTAGAGAAATTGCAGCTAGACTTGGGCTCTCTAAAAGTACCGTCCATCATGCAATCGATGAACATCTTCATATGAAAAAAGTCAGTGCAAGATGGGTCCCGAAACTTCTGTCAGCTGTGCAGAGACGGGAGCGAGTTCGCTGTGCTGCCGAGTTTTTAGATCTTTGTGGAGAAAACCCAAAGAACGTGATCGAGAGACTAGTGACTGGTGATGAAACTATGGTGTTATATTATGATCCAGAAAGCAAGCGCGTGTCAATGGAATGGCGTTATAAGGGTGAAAAGCCGCCTAGAAAGGCAAAGGTGCAACAATCTACCAAAAAAATCATGTGCACAATCTTTTGGGATTTTCAAGGTATTTTGATGGTTGATTTTAAAGAGCGCAATACAGTCGTAAACGGCGAATATTATGCTTCATTAATATATAAACTGCGAGATATTATAAAGGAGAAGCGCAGAGGCAAACTGAGTAAAGGCGTCCTGTTGCTTCACGACAACGCCCCCGTGCACACCGCCGGTGTTTCGAAGGATGCAGTGCGTCAATGCGGGTTCACGGAGCTGGACCATCCACCTTATAGTCCAGACATGGCTCCGTCCGACTATTACTTATTCCCAAATTTAAAGCGGGACTTAAGGGGAAGAAAATTTTCAAGCGATGAAGAGTTGCAGGCGGCCGTCTTCAGTCATTTTGAAGACAAAGATTGCGATTATTTTTATAAAGGATTAGAAATGTTATTTCACCGATGTCAGAAGTGTGTCAGTATTGATGGAGACTATATTGAAAAATAAAAATGATTGCATTTAATTTTCTTTTTTATTTCATAGTTAGGCCAATTCATTATGGGACCGACTACGTAGGTAGTAAATACAAACACATTTATGGCTCCAAAATGGCGGATATTCGATAAATACGAGTAAAACCTCACTTCTTTCGACTTACGTGAATCTAATTTATCCACAAGTTATTGTGTTTTTCACAAATACCTGTTTTTCCCGTCCTCCCCTATTGTGAATGTTTTCTTTCGGTGTTAATATTTATTTACCTTCCATCAAAGTAATAAACTAAAAGGTAAAAATACCTAACTGGGGAATACAAAATATTATCAACTTATTTTTTACGTTATTTTTTCTTCTTTTTTTGTGTTGTACCTAAAATACCTTAGTGAATGAAAATATCAAAATTGTAACCTCAAAAGATGTTATCTTTTGTAATCTTTCTATTTTCTTTGATATATAAAATTATTTTCAGGTCAGACATTTAGTTTATGAAAAGTTAAAAGACTATGTTTTCATTAATTTCTTAACGTTGTATTTTATATATCTGATACAAAATCGAGATCTAGACCAAATTTTGCATTATATTTATTCTTTTTTTGCGTTCCCAAGGCTGTTAATTACGAACCTGTGTTCAGTAATGACCTATCTACCCCTATTATAACCACAAATCCACCTTTTATACCCCTTAAAGCCTTATTGACAGGTCAATTTATGCCTTACGGAGCGTCAGCAAAGTATTATTTCGAATTTATGTTGTACCAATACAGATTTCGTGGCAATACGCTGTGAATTGTATGTAATAGACGCCGAAGGCTATGGTAGATCGATTAAATGTTTATTAAATTATGTTGATTAAATTATGGCCATTATTATATTTCCTTCTGTCAACTATCAAACTATTGAAGAGGTCGTAGCCCGCTCATTGCGGCTTGCTTGGTCGTGTCGATCACGCAGGTTAACTGACTACAGACACGGTCAGTACCTGGGTGGATTTGACTGTTAGTGGCATTTATTTCGACCGTTTCCGTGCTTCGCAAGGCACGCTAAGCCGTTGGTGTCGGCTGCTTTCACTAGATGGCAGTCGTTAACCCATGTCGGAGGCTTTATAGGCGGCTTAAAACTACTGACACTTGAGTTGGCCACTAGCACCACAACCTCTACCAATCTGGACTTGACCCCCGTGTGTGGAGGTTAACCTAACCTTCCCGAAGTATGGGAAAAGACGCGGGCCCCTGCAGTGGGGACGATATGGGTTGTTAATAGGGTTGCCAACCGTCCCGGATTTTCCGGGACGTCCCGCTTCTGGGTCAATTTTGGACCGTCCCGCCGTGACCCCTTGCGGGACGCCTTTTGTCCCGGAAATCAGTGATTATATTATATTAGTATCTATCTCGTACCAACTACCCGACGGTAGTTGGTAGTGGCCAGCCCCAGTGTCAGTGGCCCCAGCAGGGCCAACTGTCCAACCCGACGGTTGGGCAGTTGGCCCGAGTAACTTGTTACACATTATTAAAATTTCTTAATACCTACGCATTGCGTATTTCGTGTGACCTCCTTCAAATGCATCAGCAGGGAGAGTGTTTTCTCTCTGTGGAAATGCATGGACAGACAGCACAAATAAGCTGTATGTCGATCACGTTAAGGCTGAACTACAAATTAAAATTAATTTACACCAAAAATTCAGTGAATTTTATAACTTTGTGTTGCAAAACAAAAACTTATAAATGCGCAAAATCGCAAAATAAGTACAGTTTTAAATGTAAAAAAAAAATTAATTTAATAATTTAAAATGTTTGTCATACATTTGTATTGTTTTTGTTTTTAATAAAATGATTAAAAATATATATAGTTTTTTGCCTTAACCATTTTGAACCTATGTGGTGTGTTGTGTCCCGCATAATATACCCAAGTCCCGGATGTCGAGCTGGGTAATCCCGGAAATGCCTTTTTTGTAGTTGGCAAGCCTAGTTGTTAACCAACTATCAAAGAGAATAAAAATCACTACGGTTTAAGAGTCAGGAGCGTTATGCCACAGTCCAGGGACACTCCATATAAATCGTCTCAGCAACCTCTCTTTCTGACTCGTACAAGCAAGAGAGATAACTGGACAGCTGACTGAATGAGCTGTCACTGGATGTTGCCTTCAGAGCGGCGGCCGGTGTCCACTGTCCATGTATGCTATTTATTGTAATGCTCTTATAAGGTTACGATCCAAATAAGGCCTACCTTATTTTTATCTTCACGTAATTAGTAGGTTTTTAAGAAAAACTCGCTCATCTTTCGAAATATTAATCTTTATTTATTAAACTTTAAAATAAATGTAGTTGAAACGATAAAAAAACAAAAAACAGACTTCTGTGAATCAAAATATTCAAAAAGTCCTTTAGGCCTTATTGGGAAACTCATGCCGCAATGAGGCCTTTCATACTAAAAGAAAGAAAAAACAATCATTAAACTTCAGTTGCTAAAACATATCAACGTAATTATTTAAATTTAGTAAGATCCTTTAGTAATCATATTTGGACGTTATAATCAGTCTTGATAATCACCTCAACATATTATCCTTCCTTTCTTCATTTTCTTCAAGCAATCTCCAGAACAGTAATTTTTTTTATCACCAGGGGTTAAGCCAACATCCTGTCGTATGTGTAAGAAAAAAAATATTACAGAAAATACATTGAAAAAATGGCGTATAAATGCTTATGTAGGGGTTACTTATTTTAAACTAAACAACACACCAAAAAAAATGCGTGCAAAAATATCAAAATACTTACATCATTACCTGTAGAAATTTTATAAAACAGGCGTGCACTCCGCTTCCCGACTGTTTTTGACTGTATGTTCCGACATACTCGTGCTAAGCGGCGCTCGCTATTCTTGTAGGTATGTGTCAGATACATCCTTACGCACACCACTGTAAACTTTCGCGGTTATTTGAAATGTCTAAGCGGGAAATTTGAAACCTAGGCCTTATTGGGGCATAGGCTTTGTTTGGGTCTCTTAGGTCTTAAAATGAAGTTAAAACCTGGACATATTTTTTTTTAAACTAACCGGCTGATTTTAAAGTAATTTTATTACCTGTAATCGGATGAGGTATGAGTATATCTACGTCGGCACAGTGTGTTGAAAAAAATTGTTTAGGCTCTAGTTGTTACTGACAGGTGACAGATACTTGAGGCCTAAAAATGCTTTGTCCATCCGACAAAAAACTGAACTTTCTGAAATAACTGAACTGAAAAAATTGAGCTTGGTTTTTGTTTAATAATCTGATTATATTTATTTATTTTACAATTTATTGTGTACAATAAAGAAACACTTACAAAACACAGTTTAACGAATAACATACACGAATCGATTCTACCGTATTAAAATTTTATTTGCTTTTTTATCGATAAAAATTTTGAACATCACTATTTACTGTCTCTTCTCTTTTAACAAAATTGATGGCTGTAACATGAGATAGATAAAGTGTATCCTATTTTGTATCAAATCAGGCACTACCAAGAAAAGATTTACTGTAGCCATTAATCAGTATTTTCCGCGTGAAGTAACATTAATTATAGCTCGTTTGTCATCAGCCGAATAAATGAGGAAATTATAACTTACCTACGAAAAAGATGGACCTGCGAAAAATCTATTTTATCTTAGACTAAACAACTTTCTTAAAAAAAAAACAAGTAGGTACTATATTTTTGTTTTTTAGAATAATATTTCACGTGGCGATTTTCTTACACTATACAGGATGTTAAAAAGTGCGTTTGAAATTTTAAGGTTTTTCAGATTTTCTTCAGATTTTCTGAATCAAGAATTTGTAGGGAAAACTGAAAATAAGTTGTAGATCTGATTTCCTCAATTTTTTTTCTGTATTCTATACTTGATTCTGAGTAAACTCTTAAAATTTCAAACTCACTTTTTAACACCTGTATTTACGCGCCTTAGCCGAATGAATTCGCAATAAAATTTACAAAGTCTCCATACAAATCGATCAGGCATTTGACCAATACCGTATGGGTAGTCCAATTTTTAAAAAACAATTTGGCAACTACAATTGTATAGGATCAGGAAACCTGTTTTGTTACACTCTGTAGAAGACTTATAAAAACCGGCAGCGGCAGCCACTTTCCATTAGGTGGGCCGACGGCCTTTCTTCCACGTTAAACAATAATATTAAGACTCCTAAATTCCTCAAGAGCAAGTAAATCGCAAACATTTTGTTAACCATAAAAACTTCGCGAGTTTTGTTATAAAGACATAATTCTGCAAAAAAAGCGTGAAACTTTTTCACAACATAACGAAGCTATTTCTCAACAGCCAGTAGGTACTGTTTCTGTAGCCTGTTATAGTCTCTCCTTGGTTTCCATTTATTCTGTGCAGCAGGGCCGGTTGTAGGGCGGAAATAGCGAGCACTTTTCAATTTTCTTCAGGACCGTGTTTCGCCTTTTTGTCTGTCGTGTCGATTCAAATAATTTCCGAAGTGAAAATCTTATAAAGCACACAATATAACGAATTCATACTTCTTTAAAGATAATATCAAAATTTGAAAAAATTGTATATAAATCTTTAGTTGGATATTAATTCGTAAAATAATCGGTTTGTCGTAAGTAAAATGGAAAATTGCCGGAAAAATTGTTGTTGATTTAACCTCGCCAATTTCGTGGACAAACGGATGTCAGGTTAAAAAGAATTATCTTGTCTTTTATCTTTTAAAAATATCTGCCAGGACTATAAATTGAGTTTCTATTCAATAATCTGAACATTTTTCTCCTACGAATACCAGTCAATTTCCAAAAAGTTTGGAATCTTCATACAAATCGATGAGCAGATCGACCAACTTTGTATGAAGAGTTCCGATTTTGAAGAAACTTGTTCGGATTAACGTGTGTGTGTGTATGATCAGTGTTGGCCGGGGCAGATATTATAAAGCACCCTTTATATCGTATTTATATTCTTAAATATACGAACATATTTTACCTCTTCGTTTTCTTACAAAACAAATCAATATTCTCTTAAAAAAAAATGTTTAGCTTCATAAACAAGGTTGGATATCCAAAAATATTTTACCATGGCTTCGTCTACTTATGAAACAAATCAATCTCTTTTACATTTTTGTTGTCTACCTAGATAAGGTTGGCGAATTTATTACTCTAATAAACTTTTTTCAAGTAATTCTTTCAGTATTTATCTCGTCAATTTTCGTGCTTCTGCCACCTTAAGCTTTTGGTGCCAGTTGTTATCACTAGATGCCAATCGTTAAGCTATGTCAGAGGCTTAATAGGCGTCTAGACAACTCCTGACCTTGGAGATGGTCACTAGCTCTACCTACAGTTAAAAGTGAAAAAGAAGTGTTTTAAGAATTCCCAAACAATAAGTTGATAATTATCAATAACCTATGGATCCGCACTAAATACCTCCCTGTTACATTTCAGTCTTCAAAAGCAGGAGCTATAAATCAAAATGCTGCGTACCACCCTAAATCTAATAGAAGGGAATCTCCTTACGCAAGATACCAAGATGGTATGCTTTCTAGACTATACAGAAAGTCTCTTCACTCAATAATCGACAACGCTGAATACGTTAAAAAACCGACTTCAATCGTAACAAGTGCAATTTTGCTATGTTTTTTGTTTTGATGTTTTTTTTTTTCAAAAAGCTCTGAGTTAATTTAGATAAAATTTATATGGGACCACCTCTGAAGTATTGCCTACCAAACAAAAAAAGAATCATCAAAATCGATTCATAATTGGCGGAGTAATCGCGTAACATACATATAAAAAAAAAACAACATACAGTCGAATTGAGAACCCTTTTTTGAAGTCGGTTCATTCGGCCCAGATTAGGACATCTTGTAGGTGTTATGGCAACCAGAGATAGATATACCATACATACAAATATAGAAATGTACGTTCAAATAAATACATATATAGATATAATACATCCAGATACAGTGCAAACAAATCTCATCACAGAAATAATTGTCCTGGGAATCGAATCCATGACCTTCGGAACAGCAGTCAGGAGCGCTGATCACTGAGGTACCAAGTCCGACTATAAATCACAGAAAGAAGGCAGACGTTTTTGGATTTCGACTAAGCATCTATGCGGTGTGGCTTGGAAAGCATTTTCCATAATTTTCCGAAAAGTATTTTTCCAGAACAAGATTACACAATAGTAACTTGTATACCTAAATAAAAACGATCCCCCTTTAAAACATCCAAAACTATAAGTAATAATCATCGACCATCATGTCGCCATAATATAATTTTGTAAATATAAATTTCGCCCCAATTTGAAACTCAATTTTTGAAAAGCAATAAATATTTTAACACGAAAGTAACTTAAATATATTTTATTATTCATTCACTATAAAACTCTAATATTCCTACGTTTAACTAAATCTAGACTTTCAATCTAGGAATCACAGTAAAAGCGTTCATTTTGTAGAAAGCTCTATTCTTTAGTTGAGGATTTAATTTCAAAGAAAATTGCTTCTAACTTATTTGAGTACCATAATTTCTTATAGAGTTTAATTACGATCTTCTTTGTTAAACATTTAAACTATAATACCTAAATAACTGAAAATTGGGTCACCTGTTTAAAAAAGTGTGCCTACAGGTACTATAAAATTGCGTTGCGTTGGGTTTATTGAAAAATGTTGTTCACTTTTGTCAAATTTTGTTTCATGTTGTTCAGGGTGTAAAACTTAGCAACTTTTTTCAGGAACCGATACGAAAATCTCATTTTTTTTGGATTATTTCTGTGATGAGCAGATTTATTTGCTCTGGGTCTGGGTGTATTATGTATTTAAACATATATGTGTATGTGTGTATATCAGTCTCTGTTTCCCATAATACAGGGAATCCTAATTTGGGGTCATATAAAAATATGTGATTTGTCGAGTACATTTTACTTTAAAAAATAAATAATTTTAACTTTATAGGTCAAACAGTTTTATAAAAACCTTATAATTGTAATTCCACGTAGATACAAGGAACCCTAAATACATAACCAAAAGATCTCACTTGCAAGTAACAAAAAACCCTGTCTTTGCTGTCGCGCGGTTAAAGTGAAAAAAAAAATTGCCTTCACATGGCAATTAGCATGTGAGTGACAGCAGTCAGACTGGTGTAATTAGAGCCTTACTAGAGTTGCTATGTGGAGCAAAAAAAGGGTGTTTTGCGAATTTTTAACGTATGTCTACCAGAACTTCTACCCTCTGCTTGGCTCTTAAATGATTTTATTTTTGAACCCTAATAGATGTTGATTGATGTTCATAGATGGGTGTTAAATACCTATATTATGGGGGATATTAAAAAAAAATAAGTAAAAGAAGAAAAGTGTTTTTCTCGTTATTTATATCGACATGTATCGAAAAATGGTAATGTATATGTCGTGGCCAAATCATTGGAATTAGCCAGATCATAAAATGACTGGCCATATCGTCAAGGACCTCCGACGAGAGAGACAAGGGAGTCGAGCCCCGCGCGGGGCCCCATTATACGGTACGGTACCAGTACTCTAACCTAACCCAGAGTTTTTTCGGCGCTTCTCAACGATATGGGCAATTCTATGATATGATCAGACACATACATGCGATACCAAAATATAAACAATCTGACAACAACAACAAAAAAAAATACAAACAAATAAGGTTGTGTAATTACTGATTAAAGTGCAAACTCTAAATTAAAAGAACAAATAATACAAAACGGCAAAATGTGAGTCGGACTCGCTAAAGATATAAGAAAATCTCGCTAAAATCCATTACGGATTTTGAAGTGAATGAAAGGAAACTCTTTTTTTTCTAAAACCACAACACAAACATTTATGTGGTGTTTCGCTGCGCAAAGCCAACTCGTACTTAGCCAGTTATTTGTTAACCGCAACACATCCAAAAACCAAAAACCCTGGCTCTGATACCGTATTTCTCTTACAGAGTACAGTATCCTTATTTTTTAAAGATAGCACTTAAATTAAGTATTATTAGTGTTAAAAGTACAGGCAAATTATTGAAAGCACGAAATATTATCAGTGTTGCTCTGTTTCATTAATATGTGGTCGCCAATACCCGTCTGTTTAATTAAAGCTCAGGTAGGGTGACCATGTGTAATAAAAACTGAAAAAATATAAACAGTATAGAAGGCAAGTCGCATTGTTTGACGGCCCCCCACCAGGTGGACTGATGATCCAGTTAGACTTGTAGGAAATCACTAAATGTATAGCTCAGAACTGTGCCAAGTGCAATGGGGAAGGCCGCTTTATCCAGCAGTGGACATCTTTAGGCTGATATGAGGATTAGGTGAGAGATATATTTTAAGCAGCTTAGCTGTATAGTTCTTTAGGCCGTGCGCATGGAAAACATCAATCAGTTATAATAAGTATTTTTAATAAAATAATAACATACTTATTTATTTGCATTATGAATTACAAATATGTAAAAGACAAATGATTACTTATAAATAAAATATCGATTCAAGCGCGTCCCCTTGAGGCGGCATAGTGCCTAGCAGGCAGGCAGCGTTCCCACGTTGGATGGTTAGACTTATTCGCTGAGAAAAGAAGCTGCCCGCTCTGCGGTCACCAGAAGCCTCGACGAGACGCGCTGACAGGTCCTTTACGAGTGTCCTTTACATTACGATTAGTTATACCACACACACACACACACACACACACACACACACACACACACACAAAACACTCAAACACATATACTCACGCACACAAACACGCGTGCTCTGACACACAAAGCACATATGCACACACACAGGTATACGCGCATAGCACATACGTCACACTACGGAAGTTCTAAAATGTATTGTCATTTAATTACGATCATGTTGTTTGTTTTTTATGTTGTTTGTATGTCGCGCACTGATAACGCCACCCTTGATGTTGTTAACACTAGCAATGTTTACTATTTACTAACATGACAAGGTTGCAAATGAATTGTTTTTATTATTATAAGTATTCGGTTTTAAGTTTTGAAAATTTAGTTTTTAACTTTTGTTAATATATTTCATAAACACTTTTAGCTAAGGAAGAGCGGTACCTCCTGACACAGGCTTAAGCTTAAAAGGAGGTTCCAGCCACTATCATATTTGTAAAAAAATCTACAGAAATAAACAATTTTATTTATTTTATTTTATTATTATTATACATTATTAAAGTGATTTAGATAAGCAGTAGGTATGTAATAATGTAATGTATGTTTTACATTCCACTTTAAAGTGAACAATCACCTATAGTCAATTTCTTTAGGTATTTAAAGAAATGTAAACATACTTGATATGTCTTTTTATTGATATCTGCATGTTAAAATTCTCAAACTAGTAGAGTATATTGCGTGTTTAATAGAGATGTAAAAGAAACTTAGTACCTACGTTTGCAAGAAATATCAGAATTTTTACATGCACATTTCAATAAAAAGATATGTCAAGATTGTTTACATTTATTTAAATACCTAAAAAATGGAATATAAAATTCAAAATTCAAAATCATTTATTTCTTTACGTAGGTACATTAAGCACTCTTATAAGCGTCGTATCATTTTGCTGGAGGAATATTCCAAATGTCATTATCATTAAAATAATCTACAGTCTTATAGTATCCTCTTGAACAAATACAGCGTTTTATATGTTTCTTAAATTTACATTCTGGTGGTTCACACACGTCATTCGGAATTTTGTTATAAAAGCGTACACACTGCCCCACAAATGATTAATGATGATAAATGATAGTCAATTTAATGCGAAATCTCCATATTTTTTTGGGATTTAAGAAAATTCATAAAATAAAAGTTGTTTAGTTTCATGAGTAGGTAGTATCCCACCTTTGTTTATATGTATCCTTTTTTATTTATTATTTTAGGATGATAGTATTTTTTTTGATACATTTCAAACTGACCCAAGTCCACTTACAAATATGGCCGAAGTTATGCCAACTGACATAAAGTAAGTTAGGAATAATGTACTTCATGTCAGTGACATAACTTGATAACGGCATAACTTCGGCCATATTTGTAAGTGGACTTGGGTCAGTTTGACATGTACTGACACAATTGTATGACAAGACCAAAACAATTTTGTATTTGTAAGCTCCACAAGACTGTAAATAGATCTTTACAGATCATTTTCAAATCCAATATCAGTATCCCTCTGATTCAATAAAACTATGAAATCTTGGGACTACGGTGAAATTTGCACTTTACCTAAACTGCCTACTTTAGATAGTACCTAATATCGATAATATTAGACCCCTATTCCGCACATTCGCAAACTATGGCTCAAATGGTCACATTATATTTCTAATAAATTCTCTCTTTATGGCCACCCTACTTTTCCAAACGGTCTCAACCGGCTTATGGATTTCCATTTGCACCACTTCGCCACTTTGTATCACTTGTATTACATAGTAGTCGTGTAAATCATTTCACCTGTATATAGGGGGTAACGAAATTGGTGTAGAATCTATGTATTAGTAGGTGCACTACATTACTAGAACTGACAGACATAAAATCTGATTGAATATGGAAGAAAACTTTCTTCTTTAGGTACTGTTTTTAGGACGTATTGTTTATATAGTGGATTTGGCTAATTATTCTTTTTTTTTAATTTATTTATTAAAGACACAAACGGTCTTTTTATACACTACGAAAATTAAATTTCAAAATAAGTCCAGTAAAACATAGCACAAACATGGATGAAGGTTATTGAGCTGAAGTAATTTTATTTTACTGTACTCGACAGTAAACAGTAAACTTCGGATCGTTTACTATAATTCCCTCTATCTATCTATCTATCTAAGAAGCACCGTAATGAAATCTAGAAAAAATCCATTAAAATCTGCCCATCCGTTTGGGAGCTACAAAACCACAGCCATACAAAGAGACACGCATAGGCTTTTTACGCTGAGAATTTAAAAAATACGCAATGCAAAATGCCACAAATTCGTTTGGACAGTGAAAATATTTCACAGTTGTCTATTGCGCAGTAAAATAAAACGTTTTTGTGACAATGTCACAATTTGTTTGAGAGAATAAAGAAATAAAATAAACATTTGTTTTTATGGTAACAGTTAACATTTTAAGTTCTTTTGTTTTTCGTAATTCACACACTGTCGTGTTGTGGGAAATAGGAACTGAAATTTATTGTAATTTAATAAGTGAAGGCAAAGGAACTCCTGTTTCTACTGTTAAGTATGTACTGTATGTAACATGTGTGTATGGCTGCGTTTTTCTCCAAATTTATTGAAATAATTGGAATGAAAAGTTTCTGATAGAAATTTTGATATCGGGAGGAAGATGGTATATTTCGTCGGTCGGATCATAAAGGGGTGTATCCAACAAATTCTTGATTTTGAGTTAATACGTATTAAAGGTTAACTTAAAATAAACCTTAACACTTAAAGGGAGTTCTTGTTCTAAATGATAGCCTCGTTAACTACATCAAAGCTTAAGGCACTAAGTTGGAACAGTTCTTCACAGTAACTTTTTAACTTTTTATTTAAATCACTCTACTGTAAAGTTGTTAAAATACGCTTACGCCCCTTTATGATCCGACCGACGATTTTTCTGTAGTTTCTTAAAGCTTACACAATAATGGTTGACAACAAAAAAAATAATTGAATCAAGTAATAGTACGATATATTCCAGCGGTTCCCAAATTGTGGTCCGCTGAAACCTCCCCGGTGTCGTGGGAGGGTCGCAGGCGTTCCGAGAGTTAGGCCTTATTGTCAGTTCAGTATAATTCGGTACCGATCTGTGCAACACATAGTATATTCCTACTCTTTCGCGCATACGGTACAAACATAGCGCGCACAATAATTTCAATCATAAGTTTTGGATGGGACTTAAAGATGAATATTCCCTTTGGCGAGGTAGGGTTCCGCCGAAAATATGTAGGTCAGTTAGGGTTCCAGAGCAAAACAAAATTGGGAACCGCTAGTATATTCAACGATGTTTTGAACAAAAATTTATAAAGTAACGTCTGTATGTCTGTCTGTCACAGTAAAAAAGAGAGAAAAGATCAACACTTTGCAGAAGGTTGTGCAACAACCATTATAATAATATAATAATATCTGGGACAAATCACACACGGTCATCTGGCCCCAAACTAGGATTCCCTGTATCTTGGGAACCAGAGACTGATATACATACACAAATACTTTTAAATACATACATATATAGATATATATTATAATTATAAAATTTATACAATGAGTATATCTATATTATAGTTTGTGAAACCGAGATATACACTAAGCTATGTACACATTCAACGTTGTATTGTTTCGTGAAGTGCTTTGTACGCTCTCACTCGCTGAGAGCTCGACAAGGAGTTACCTACGCCTGTCTATGGTTTTAGAGCGTAAAATCTCTTTGGTCTTACAAGGAGTTATGCTTACATGCATACTGTAGCGCAAGCAAAGACGTTTTAGGATGCGTTTTTTTACTACAACCCAAGGAATTTATATGTAGTGATATACAAGTTCTTTGCTACAACCAGCGTAAGCATTGTTTTGTAAAATAAGTATACGAAAATGAAGAAAATGCAATCGCAAAAATGGCAAGTTGACGTACATAAAAATAAATTATGAAACGTTACTAATAGCACTTTTACTGATAAACTTACTCTCTTGTTTCAATACGTACATATGTAGTTTTTATTTATAAAAAATATCGTTATGATTATAGAAGTAATGTAATTACCTACAACGTAACATAACGTTATTATTCTATGACGCCATTATTATTTCAACCATTTCTAATACGAAAAGTAGTTTTTGGTATTTGAAAGTTACCCAAATTACTATCACTATGCCTAAATAACTAATGAATTTGTGTATGAGGGGCCCAATTTTTTTTTTTACAGCGACAGCAAAAAGATCGTATGATTTATAAAGGCCCAGTTAGCGAATCCATTTTGTCAGACAATGTATTAAAAGGGGATTAATTTTTTTTACCCATTAAGTATTACAAAGCGTTTTTTGCCTTTGTAACAATAACTTGTTAGAAAACAATTAGTTAGAAAAAAAAGTTTTTAATAATAACAATGTTCTCTATATCAATGATACAGATGTATGGATAGATACTCCGGCTCCTATTAAATTCTAGTAATAATAATATTATATTCTATTAATTGTATAAAAAAATACAGTCATGATTTATTTTTCGAAAAATTGTTGCAATAAGTTTCTTGTGGACTCGGCTTTTCTTCTCACTTCGCTAACACTTCCGAAACGTTGAGTGTTCAGTTACAATCGATTCGAAAGAATCGATTTAAAAGAATGTGTACAAAACATTTTGAAATCGAATTCAAAACGAAAAATTAATATTAACCTAACATTCTGTTCAAAAATATAATATTTAATTTATTTAACAATATATCAAAAAAATGTAAATCCCGCGCACTTTACACGTTCGCGGCGCAATAAAGATCCCGCGTTCCGTGATCCCGGCAGCGCATTGAATCCCGCGGGAAATACATACCGATACCGGGAACTAGTGCATATTTGTACTGGCTGAATACTATTGGACTTTCAGAATTTACTGGTTTATTGTTGTGTCAGCCAATGTGGCAGTCTGTATTTGTTTACTTTTGTTAATAACCCGCCATCCATAACAGATAAAAGTAATACTGCTCTGATTTTTAAATGTAATTTTAATAATAATATATATATAATACACCCAGACACAGAGCGAACAAATCTGCTCATCACAGCAATGTTTGCCCTAGGTGCGGACGAACCCCCGACCCTCAAGATCAGTAGTCAGGAGCGCTCACCATTAAGTCACCGAACCAGTTAAAAAAAATTGTTTGATTACATTTGTTTCCTGTGAGTACCTAATCGTGCGCTCCAATACTCTGTGGCTCCAATACACGACACGGCCAGAACGTACGGCGGCGGGGCGGGGCGGCGCGAGCGATAGATGTGGAACTTTCTTGACGCCAGCAGCGGCGAGATCGCTCGGTTTGCGGCGGGCGGTGTAGTGTGCGCGATGTCGATACTTCGACATTTTCACAGTTATTCTTACTAATAACCCTTATCACTGACTCAGTGATTTACACTCCAGACTATTGATCCGAGAGTGGTGGGCTCGATCCCATCCCAATCCAGGGCAAATATTTCTGCGATGATTTATTTTTATTACTGGCTAAAGAAGACCTACATCCATACTACAAACAAAACAAAAAGGCGATTTCGGCAACTACTGAAGAATTATGAAGATTAAAGTCGAAATCCGGAAGTGGAGACGATAACCGTGGGAGAGCCATGCTGCGGCACGAATGGGCCTGCTCGACCGGAGTGATACCACGGCCTCACAGTGAGTGAGGGCATCGGAGGCCCAACCTCCCCTCCCCCCAATTCCTCCCATCCCCCATCCCATTTCAAAGGTCGGCAACGCACTTGTCACTTTTCTGGTATTGCGGGTGTCTATGGGCGGCGGTAATCGCTTACCATCAGGTGATCCGTCTGCTAGTTTGCCACGTATCACATAAAAAAGCGGCCAAGTGCGAGTCGGACTCGCCCATGAAGGGTTCCGTTCCGTTCCGGTTTACGATTTCTAACCAATTTAAAAAAACGACTTACTAGATCTCGTTCAAACCAATTTTCGGTGGAAGTTTGCATGGTAGTTTACATCATATATATTTTTTTTAGTTTAATCATTCTCTTATTTAAGAAGTTAAGGGGGCGGGGGGACACACATTTTACCACTTTGGAAGTGTCTCTTGCGCAAACTATTCAGTTTAGAAAAAAGAAACATATTAGAAAACTCAATATCATTTTTGAAGACCTATCCATAGATACCCCGTATGGGTTTGATGAAAAAAATTTTTGAGTTTCAGTTCTAAGTATGGGGAACCCCCAAAATTTATTGTTTTTATTTTTATTTTTGTGTGAAAATCGTAATGCGGTTCACAGAATACATCTACTTACCAAGTTTCAACAGTATAGTTCTTATTAGTTTCGGAAAAAAGTGGCTGTGACATACGGATCTGATCTGAGGGTTGGGGGTTCGTCCGCACCCAGGGCAAACATTGCTGTGATGAGTAGATTTGTTCGCTCTGTGTCTGGGTGTATTATATCTATATTATTATTAAAATTACATTTAAAAATCAGAGCAGTATTACTCACTTCGCTGCTCTAATATTCATATATGGATAGAAATAATATTTTTTCTAACACTGTTCTACCCTTACTAAAATTTGGAAAAAAATATATGTTATAGAGCACACTAAGAGTAATTTATAAAAAAAATATCGTGAGGGTGTCGCACAGAATTCGTGACATTTTAATTTTTGAAAATTTTTAAATTCGTGTATTTCGATATATAAATCACTGCGAACACTAAAAAGTACTTTGTTTAATACTTCTTTGTTGTATCTAGCGTTTGCAAAAAGATCACAAAAAAAAATTATGTTGTAAGGGAAAAAAATATTTTTTTCAAAAATCAATTAAATTTTTTTTTTTTCAAAAACTAGCGCGTGCTGAGGTTTGATAGCTTAGGGAAATATTTCTCTTGAGAAGCTGATGTCATGGTAAAAATATCAACCTAACTTTCCCGAGGGGCATCTGGCCCATGCTTATTCCGCTACACTCTTTAATAAAAAACACGACTTCTGAAAACTGTACTATCATAAGGATTCTAATGATACTACAAACATCTAAATCGGTTTAGCCATTTCAAAATTATCATATAGAAACTCACCCACATACAATACATAAATGAACCCTAAAAACATTAAACTCCTTTTTTGGGGCAGTCGTGTAAAAGAGTCTTTAGTCACCCCCACTAGCAACTAACAACCAAAGAAGTTATATTTCTCCGGCCCGCTCTCCTTGCGATTTAGTGATTACACCAATCTTCCCTCCAAGATTATAGCTTATCTGATGCTTACCAAACACGAAAATTAATTGGAATTGGAATGCCTGAAGCTGTTTTCGCAACGGAAAGCGCTGCATCTCAGGATTTTTATGAAAATTACTCATACATTTTATTTTTTATAAAATGTTCCCTCGATCATTGACAGAGACATACTGAAAAGTAAAAATTTTACAAAATTGACGTTAACATTTTTACTAGCTTCAGGTTCGTATAAAGGAGCTTCGTTGACTGTTTAGTCGGAGCTCCTCGGCGATATAGCAAGTTATTTCATCATCTGGCCAATTCCTATGATCTGGCCATGGCATCCATGCTACGATCAGCAAGCGGTTGATAGATATCCTATAACTGTTACTAGACTGCGCTGACAACATTTTAAATGGTAAATTTAGCATTGGAGACATTTTAAATGACTGGGCTGATATTAAAGCATACAGCCATAATGGTTTTTTAATAACTTTTTAATAACTTGTCACCCAGTTTGCACAGGCTCTATTTAATAATGCCTGCGACATACCCTATACCCTCAGACTAAAAAAGTATTCGATACTTTTCGATAATTTTATATGTAATAAAAAAAAATGTGTCTATTCTACCCATCCTATATCCTACATAAAAAGAGTTTAAACATTTTAATGTTGTCAATTGTATAACACTAATATTTATCCAATATATTAATTAATAAAAGACTAGCTTCTGCCCGCGACTTCGTCTGCGTGGTCTTCAGAATTGGATCCAGAGAGAAATAACACGTTATGGCAGCACCATCTAGTGACAAAGAAAAAAAATCAGTTTTTAGCCATTCCTCCGGAAACCCTCGAAATTTTCGGGATAAAATGTATCCTATGTGATGTGCCTATCTATCTAGTTTCGGCGTGAAAGTAGAACAAACAAACAAACATCCATACTTTCGCAATTATAATATTAAATGAGATGAGGTAGATATCTACACACGCCACATGCTTCCGTCTCATCTCAGGCAGAGCTATTAAACCCACAATTACTTCTAAAGCCTCTGAAAAGCTCTTAAATAAAGCAATAAACACAATACCGTACTAATATCTTACCCTAGATTTACTCAGGCGTTGTTAAATGCACTGAAAATAAATATTCCCATTTTATTGAGGCATTATAAGAGTAAATAAAGTGAATTTGTGCTATTCTAAGGCAAATTTGGCAAAGTTAAATGATAATGATGCCGAAGATGAATGCAGGCTTATCAAGATTCCCCAACACATTGGGGTAGTTTACATACCATTGCTTTAGCGGTGAAGGAAAAAACACGTGAGGAAACCTGCACATCTAATTACTTGATGGTATGGAGGTAAGCGGGAGACTAGGTGGACCGATGATCTGGTGAAGGTTATCGGAATAAGGAAGCCGCTAGATGCGGGCAGCGCAGGACCAGTCGGTGTGGAAATCCTTGGGGAAGGCCTCTGTCCAGCAGTGGACGTCTTTCGGCTGATGATAAATGATGATGATGATCCATCGTATTACACACGTCCATAGAAGTAAATCTTAATGCCCAACACGTGACTGCCGGTGATGCTTCAGGTAACCGCCGTCTATACCTTGGAAATGTACCACACGATAAGATTGGTTGACCATTCCTTTAAAATCTGATCATTCTTTTCATCCCATTTTTACTTTATTCTGTAGTTTTTTATGCTTAGGTTTTTATAAAATTTAGTTATGGATAAAAAATGGTTTTCAAAATATAAATCCTGCTGTATGCATTTTTTGTTTTAGCCAAACTGTTTTTTTTACAATAACGAGAAAATGTCAAAGGGGCTCGTGCGAGTTCTTAACGAAAATTCAATTTAGTCAATAATAAAATAATCAAAAGTATCTAATTTAACGTGGTTACGAGTACATTACCATTATTACAAACTCTACTAATTATGATGTTCTTCCACTAAGCTGAGTTTCCCCCATCAGAGCTTTCCGTTTCACAAATATCAACGAGAGGTTTGAATAAATACAGTGTTTTTTATTGTACAAACGAGACCCAAGAACATAAATCAGACTCACACTTAGCCATTTTTTTTGGTATATCTCTGCTGCTCGGTGGACGCAGACATGTGATGAAAAATGCATACGTTTGGCGTGCTGCCAGGATCCGTACTGGTATGACGTTACGTATGCACCTGACTTCGCTCTGCAATCCCAACTAATATTACAAATTCTAAAGTATATCGGTCCGTCTGTCTGTTGCGTTTTCCCACCTAAACTGCTGAACCAATTTTCATGATTTTTGTTATAAAGACAGATGAACCAAGGACATAGGCTATTTTTTTGTCATGTAAAACCGAAGGGGTGAAATAGGGGATGAAAGTTTGTATGGGAAATAAATCATTTCTAAAGTTAGAGATATAAAAGTTCTTCATTATGAATACTTTGCTGCGGAGATTGATGAAAGCTTGGAGAAAAAAATAGGCTACTCGAAGTACTAATTCTCCGCTGACGAAGTCGCGGGCACCAGACCAGATAGTTATACAGGAAGTAACAAAATTGGTTTAGGACCTGTTAACGGGGGATTCTACTCATCGTACTGAACAACTTCTACGACTGTGCTCTAATCGCAAAATTTTTTTTTGGAAATTTCATACAAATTGGATCAATCTGTTTTGTCATTTTTGTAAGGAGAGTCCAAAAATTTGTTTGCGATTTGAGCAAAGTCATAGAACAAAAGTTGTTCAGTACGAGGAATAGAATCCCCAGTTATCTGGTCCTACTCTAATTTTGTTACACCCTGTATACATAGTGTAACAAGAAGATGTGGTAATACTTCAAGGTGGGCTTCTACTCATCAAATTGAACAACTTTTGTTCTACAACTTTACAGAAATCGCAAACTTTGGAGAAATCGCAAAAAAATGTTGGACTTTTCATACAAATAAATCAGCTTGCCGGCAAAGTTTGTATGGAAAGTCCAAATTTTTTTTTTTCAATTTCAACTAAGTTGTAGAACAAAAGTTGTTCAGTTAGATGAGTAGAAGCCCACCTCGAAGTATTACATTACCACACCTTTTTGTTACATCTGTATATGTGTACCACTGGTACCACTACACACGTATTGGTATTTATCTGGACCGTTTCCGTGCTTCGCAAGTTACGTTAGGCCATTGGTGCCGGCAGCTATCACTAAATGGCAGTCGTTAAGTCACGTCAGAGGCCTTATAGGCGGCTTGAAAAGTTTTAATACGAGGGTTGGCGGCTAGACCCACCACCCTTCACCATTTTGGGCTTGGTCCAGTGTGTGGAGTAAGGCCTAATCTTCCCGAGTTACAAGGAGGGGACCCGGGCCCTAGCAGTGGGGAAGATATTAGATGTTAACGAGTAACAAAAACCACAAGCTCAATATCACTCAAAAGATTATGAAGAGAGCTTTGCTTGGGATTTCCTTACAAATATGAAACAAATTATTGAACATCATATAGAGGGATAGTACACTGGCCCACAGAGATATCTGGACCCCTACTAAAGCTATTCGTGATACAAGGTGTATTACGGAGAGGTTCAGATATCTTTGTGGCTGTCTGTACGTACGTATCGTTGATTAATAAGACTATATTTTGTCTATAGTTTCAATAAATATATTTTGACTTTGAAGAAATTCATAGAACAATTAATGTCAGCGACTTAGGTCATAGAATAAGCAAGTAGAAATCGTAATAGGCAGGTTATACATATAGCTTGCAGAACTGACAACCGATGGGGAAGGAAGAACCAGAAGAAGTCTGAGAAGGCTTCCCACAAGATGAACAGATGAATTCAGTCTTGCTAGAAAGCCGCTAACGGCTAATATATACAGTACAGTAACAAAAAGGTGTTTCAATACTTTAAGGTGGGCTTCTACTCATCAAATTGAACAACTTTTGTTCTACAAGTTTGTTGAAATCGCAAAAAAATGATTGGACTTTTCATACAATATAGCTTTTCATATGTTACTCTCCCGAAGATTTCATCTTACAATTAGCATGGTTCTAAAGTACATGATAGATGTATATCTATGTAGAAAAAATATGTATGTATATATTGTATGTATATGTATCATAAATGTATGTGCTTTAGAACCATATCCAAAAAAGCGGCCAAGTGCGATTCGGACTCGCCCATGAAGGGTTCCGTAGCAGTAAGTAATCGTAAATATATCGTAAAATAAATCGTAAACCGCAATTTACCTACAACGAACTACAAGAACTTTTATATTATAAGTTCTTGTAGTTCGTTGTAAGTAAATTGCGGTTTACGATTTATGACGTATTAAAAAAAACTACTTACTAGATTTCGTTCAAACCAATTTTCGGTGGAAGTTTGCATGGTAATGTACATCATATATATTTTTTTAGTTTTATCATTCTCTTATTTTAGAAGTTACGGGGGGGGGGGGGACACACACATTTGGCTACGGAACCCTAAAAAGTACAATTATTTTTTTGCGATTTCAACAAACTTGTAGAACAAAAGTTGTTCAGTTTGATGAGTAGAAGCCCACCTTAATTTATTTATTATTACACCTTTTTGTTACAGCCTGTATATATATTTTTTAATAAAAGAAATGTGTCTACAAAATTTCACGTGAGAAGGAGCGGAGAGTAAAAAAACTCATTCGCTATTCTGTGAAACGTTTGTGTACGTTAATTGGTACTCGTATTCGAGATATGGGGAGGGGGAAGAGGGTGGAAGGACCAATCAAATCAGGCACAGTTAACTGGCTCCTTTCTAGAATTTTCTGTGCTATGAGAACCAGAGACTGATATACAATTATAAAGTCACTAGGTTTTGCCAGCGGCTCCGCCCACATGGATTTCCGTTTTGTAAGGTTTTTTCGGTTGGTTGCGGGGACTCTGTACCGAGCACACGTCTGCTGAATTAATTTTAAATTATTTCCGTTTTAGCGTAGTTTCAACGTTATTTTTGTGATGGGGAAATAGCTGTGATTCACATTCAGTGATAAGCGGTCATGAGAAGAGGATTAATTCGGGAGACAGCTCTATTTTCCGAGTTCCAGCAGCAAACAACCACGTAAAGCGTTTTTATGTGCCCATCACCAAAGAGATTTATATACAAGAGCCCCAATCACCTACAACGCTTCCATGAAAACGTGGAGTAAAGTAACAACAACTAGGACGTAGCTTCGAAACATGATTTTATGTGAAAGTGACACTATATTTGTCTCACTCTTTTTTTTTCTGGCCTCTTATTGTGTCGGCCACAATAATTCCGCCAACGTCAACGTAGAAATAATAATTGTCCCAGATATTATAATTTATTTTGAATTTATTATTATTATTATTTTAACTGCACAAACAGAACGCCACCTAGAACAATACAAAAGCGATTTATACTAACTACACACATCACGAACAAAAAGCACACATTATAAATTACGGAAGGTAGTTATGAGGGTGTCTCACTCTTACTAAGCGAATCTATACAACTAAACGTCAAATAAGAAAAAGATGGCGATATGTTTCAAATATTTCAATGACACTTGAATAATGTTGCCAGTAATAGTATCATATTCCCCACTGAATGAATGATAGATCGATTTTTTTGTATCTGTAATGTAACACTGAGTGGATAATATTATCTAATTATTAGCAATAATTTAAAGGCAAAAGTGAATAGGCGTAATGAAGCGAAAATTTTTAAATTAACAGAAACTTGCGAAAATATTTATTCAGCTAATGTAAAAATGGCATATTTACATTAGCTGAATAAATATCGAAATGGCATATTCAGTGTTTTATTTTGGAACAGCCGAATTGTAATTGTAATCGGCAATTATTTCAAGCAATAATTGTAATTAATATTGTAATTGTAATGGTTTTTCACAATGGCTATTGTAATTAAGATAAAGCTACGTTGGTGGTGGTTCTTTCAAAAAAAAAAATGTTTTATTCATACAGATCGAAATACTGATGAGCCCATTTTGTATAAAATATTCAAAAAATACAAATAAGTAAGAATATAAAATACAAGAATTTAGTTTTATCAAATATTGTATTTATTGTCACTAGCTTTCGCCCGCGACTTTTATTGTATATTACTATTTTTTTCTCCTCGCGTGATCTTTGGGAATCCTATTTAAATGATAGTTTTCAATTAATATTAAGTTAATAAAAGTTAATTAGATCTTTTAAATTAATATTAAATATAAATATAGGGTAACATTTTATTTATTGTTTCTTCTTTCTCTCTTTTATCGTTTCTTTATACTAGGTGTTAACAAAGTGCGTTTGAAATTTTAAGAGGTTACTCAGAATCAAGTATAGAATACAGGAAAAAATATTGAAAATTTCACAATATTTTTTTCAGTTTCTCATACTGAATCTGAATATTGAATTACGAATTTGTTCGAAAAACTAAAAACAGTTGTATATCAGATTTTTTAATATTTTTTTTCCTGTATTCTATACTTGATTTTGAATAACACTTCAAAATCAAGCGCGTTTTTTTAACAGCCTGTATACAGGATGCAACAAAATTGGTGTAGGACCCGTTTACTGGGGATTCTACTCATCGTACTGAACAACTTTTGTTCTACGACTTTGCGAAAATCGCAAAAAAAATTTGGAAACTTTAAACAGTTATCGATAAACACACGTAATACGTCCTTATCATTCATTCATTCATTCAAATTCCCCAAATTAGGGTATTTCGTATTTTTATTTTTAAGCAACACTGAACGATGGAAAATGGCGACAATTTGTGTTGAATTTTTATAAAGTTATTTTTATTCAAATCTTAACAAAATACTTATTGACCTGTGAAACACTTCTTGCGAAGCTTCCTTCTTATGGGCTTCCCGAGGAATTACGCAATTGGGTCACTAGTTTTCTTGCAGACAGAAGCATAAAGGTCGTAGTCGACGGTGCATGCTCAGATTCTATGTCTGTGAATGCTGGTGTCCTTCAAGGCTGTGTGCTTTCGCCTACACTGTTCCTTCTGCATATCAATGATATGCTGCAAATCAGCAGCACTTATTGTTATGCGGATGACAGCACAGGTGATGCCTTCTATACCGGCCGTGCCAACATTTCTCGGGAAAACGTCATCGAGAGCCGAAACAAACTTGTGTCGGAAATTGAGGCCTCTTTAAAGAAAGTCTCAGAATGGGGTCGACTTAATTTGGTCCAATTTAACCTCACTAAGACACAAGTTTGCGCGTTCACTGCCAAGAAAATGCCATTTGTCGTATCACCTCGTTTTGAGGACACTCCCCTAAATGCCTCAGCTAGTATCGGAATTCTTGGTGTCGACATATCGAGTGAAGTCCAGTTCCGTGGTCATCTAGAGGGTAAGGCTAAATTAGCTTCGAAGAAGCTTGGTGTGCTCAATAGATCGAGGCGATATTTCACTGCGGCGCATCGCCTGCAACTTTATAAGGCGCAGGTTCGGCCTCATATGGAATACTGTTCTCATCTCTAGGCAGGGGCACCCCAGTACCAGCTTCTCCCTCTGGTCAGCATTCAACGGAGAGCAACTCGAATCGTCGACTGCCAGGATATTTCAGATCGGCTTGACTCCCTGGCGCTGCGAAGAGATGTAGCCTCGCTCTGCATTCTCTATCGCATGTACAATGGGGAGTGCTCCGAGGAATGCCCCGCGTGGTAGGAACTTTGTACTAGGTAGAAAAAAAGACGATTTAAAAGTATGCGTACAGCATCTACTTAAATAAAAAATATTTTGACTTTGACTTTGACTTTGAATTGTTCGGATTGATCCCTGCCGCCTCTTTCCGCCATCGTTCTACGTGACAGCATATTCATCCCCATCACATAGATGGTTGGCAGTCCACAACTGTGCGAACTTTCTGCCTCGCACAACCAAACTGTGGAATGAATTGTCGCCTGCGGTATTTCCGGACCGATACGACATTCAAACCTTCAAGAAAAGAGCGTACTCCCAAATCAAAGGCCGGCAACGCACTTGTGACTCCTCTGGTGTTGCGGGTGTCTATGGGCGGCGGTAATCGCTTACCATCAGGTGATCCGTCTGCTCGTTTGCCACCTCTGCCATAAAAAAAAAAAATAAAAAAAAAATGAAAAAATCGTGATACCAGCGCTCTTGTTATCTCTGGCGGAATGAGATTTACACGATTTTACTACGCAATTCGGCATGTTTTTGTGTAACAAGGAGTAAATACGGAGGACACGTTGTAGTGACCGTATCACAATACAGACTGAGTAACTAATAAGACGTTTAGCCATATATGCCGTTAGGGCATGTTGGCCACATAGAATAATGTTCTGGAGATATGACATTTCACTGCCCATCACCCTTAGAGTCGTGACTTTCACTTGACACTGGCGTTTCGCCATTTTTTTTATTGAAGATTTTCCCATTTTCCACTATACATTGGCAAAATCACTCTTCATAGATGAGATGTGAAATGCCAAATAGAAAAATAAAATAGAAGGTTTTTTTCATCATCATCAGCCAAAAGACGTCTACTGCAAAAAAAAGGCCTCCCCCAAGAGTTACCGCCTATAATTCAGTGCCTCCCTAAATTCTGGTAAGTTGTTTCTCAGTCTTTATTTTAGCTATATTAGTAAACTAGTTTCAACATTAAAATATAGTCTTAAAACATTTTTCTGATCTCTCTGGCAGCTGTGAATTTTTCCGTGTATTCCATTTGTCTTAAAACATTTTTCTGATCTCTCTACAGCTGTGAATTTAATTTTTCCGTGTATTTCATTTTGTGTTACTCTCCACCCTATCAACTGTCTCTATGCGAAAATTCACGTCGATTTTTTGCCCAATTTCAACGTGAAAAAAGTATAAAAAAACATAGATTCGCTCTGGTTTCGTTTCTCTCGCCCTGAAAGAATTCATAAAAGTTTCGGTAGATCTACGGTATTGCCTCCGACCTCCTAACTAGAGGTCTCGGGTTCAAATCCTGGCTAATGTACAATATCAATTAGTTTTTCAAAACTTACTTCACACCAATTATTTTACCGGTGAAGGAAAACAGTCCAACTTAGGCAAAAAATATGACATTCCAAAAGAGTACACTGCTACAGAGTACGAATGAAATAGGTATTTTCTTTTCGTTTCAAGGTTATCCTATTACGTATTCTGTGGGGAAAAATCCAAACGCAGAAAAACATTAACAAGGGACAAATGTAAACATCGGAAGAACAAGGTAATAAAAGAAAACTTTGGGAATGTTAGATTAGTATCACTGTATATGGACCTACTTTGAATTTAGTTTGTAAACTGTACTTGTTGGCTTTCTTGAGTTGAAACCTAACCTATACTATTCTATTTTTTTATTTGGCATTCCACATCTCATTTAAGGAGTGATTTTGCCAGTGTCAAGTGAAAAATGGGAGAATCTTCAATAAAAAAAATGGCGAAACGCCAATGTCAAGTGAAAGACGCGGCTCTAAGGGTGATGGGCACTTAAAGACGCTCCACGTGGTGGTTTTGCTGCTGGAACTCAAAAACCGGAGGTATTCCCGAGTTAATCCTCTTCTTATGGCCGCTTATCACTGAATTGGATTCACAGCTATTTCCCCGTCACAAAAATAACATTGAGACTACTCTAAAACGGAAATAATTAAAAAAATAACTCAGCAGACGTGCGCTCGGTACAAGTCCCGGCAATCAACCCCGAAACCTAACCTAAACCATCATTTTTAATTCGAGAGACTAGTTTGACATAAGGTTGACATGTCAAACGCAAAAATGATACCATTTAATAGTGTTGTACTCTATCGACATCTTTTTTTAGTGGCAGTTTGCATCAAGATTTTATGGTAAAGCAGCAAGAGGCATTTTATTAAGATTGACTCGGTAGCTTCACTAAGGTATAATTGCCACTGCGAGTGCTCCTAACTACTGGTCCGAGAGTCGTGGGTTCCATCTCCACGCAGAGCAAACTTTTCTGTGATGAGCAGATTAGTTTATATCAGTTTCAGTCCTAGTTTGGGGCCAGATGACCGTGTGTGATATTTATTTTATTTATTATTGTAAGAGATGCGCAGGTGAGGGATAGAAAGGAAACGTAGAGTCTTCAGTGCAGGGGCGTTTATTGCGTGCACTTACAGAACTATTACAGAACTAGTGAGAAGGGGCTGCAGCTACCAGGTAGAGGAGAGGGCCGGGGTACCGGCTCGTTCCGCTCCACTCAGTAGAAGTAGCCTTTTAGTTGTAGTACTAAGATTGCCAGGGTACTGTCAGATCTCGGTACTAACCCTACCTAAGGATACCTAATACAATATCGGCTATGCAACCTCTTTCTAGTAGGAGGGCATCTCGATAGCGCGTTTTAAAAGGCATGTGGCGCCATCTATCGATGTATGGTGGAACTAATTATGCGGACTTCGTGTTACATCTTCTCCCCCTCTGTCCTCGAAGGCGTCCCGACGAGAAGGACAGATAAAATACTGGTTAGTTCTTCTTTTTGGGTCGTCCGCGTCGAGTAGTGGTTGTCATTGTGCCGGTTTGGTTAGTTGCGTCTTTGCGTGGTCGTCCCCTTTTCCTAATAGGCTGCACTGGTGGAGGCGGACAACTAGAATCCCCGATGAAGGGAGTTAATGCTGACGTGTGGAATGTTCCGACTATATGGTCAGGGTCATCTGGTTTAGTCAGTATGTATGTAGTAGCACCCTGTCGTGACTTTACTAAATACGGTCCGTCTCTTCTTGGTGCAAATTTGGCGCTGATACCTTGAGCTGAATTGCTGACGGCATGTACTGTAACAAGTACTAGATCTCCAGGTTGATATCCGGGATCAGGTCTACGTGACTTGTCAGCTTGCTTTTTCCTAGCTTCTTCCTTGCTTTCTCTTACTTCTTTGCTTCTCTTGAACGTTTCAGCCAGTTGCAATAGCCTTGGCGTGATCTCCGGTACGAAATTCTCCGAAAGAATAACTTGTTTCAGATCATGTTGGATATCGTCTGGTGTTCTGAGTTCGCGGGCGAATGTGAGAAATGCCGGCGATTTTCCCGTTACCAAATTTGTGGCGGTGTTCATAGCAAAGCGTATACAAGGAAGCTTGTCTGCCCAAATTTTGTGGTCTTCATGCACAAGTATCGCTAGCTGTGTTTTGAGGTCCCTGTTTTTTCGTTCCACTGGGTTGGCAGCTGGATGATATACAGGTGTAAAAGTATGCTTCATTCCCAGACAATAGGTTAGTTGCTGCATTACTGCGCTGACGAATTGAGGCCCATTATCACTGTGCAGCCGTCTGGGTATCCCATACCTCAGGAAGACTTCATTAAGTAGTGTCATAGCACAGTTTTCGGCACTGGCTATTCCTAAGGCAAATAACTCTACCCAACCGGTGGCGATGTCCTCGACGATCAATATCCAACTTTTGCCGGAGGGTGTTGTAGGTAATGGCCCAAATAGGTCAAATGCCAATGTTTCAAATCGTTGATTAATGGCTATAGTTTGCAACAGGCCTGCAGGTTTTAAATTTGAAGGCTTGAATCTCTGACACTGTATACAATTCTTCACGTATGCTTCTATGAACCTTCTCATTCGCTTCCAGTAATAACGTCTTGCTATTCGTTGATGGGTTTTGTCCGCACCATAATGTCCAGCTAGTTCACTATCGTGATAGGCTGCTAAAACATTCTTCCATTCGTGTTCAGGTACTAAGAGTTGTGCGTCTTCCCCATTGCCTTCCGGATCATATTTATACAGAACGCCATTATTCATAACGTAACCCTTTCCACTCCAGTAAACCGCGTCTTCTCCTTGTTCTTTTTCTAGTGCTTGTACTATTCTTGCTATATTCTCGTCCTTCATTTGTTCCTGTCTGATTTCAGCAGAGCTGCGAGTCGGCATATCCACAACTATGCTGCATACTCCACAATCATTTCTGTTCTGTTCAGAGCAATGTGGTCGTGAAAGAGCGTCAGCTACTACATTGGCTTTTCCTGATACGTACTTGATGGTTACGTCATAGGCTTGTATTACTAATGCCCAGCGTGCCAATCGTCCAGTGGGGGTTTTTAACGAGAGTAACCACTTCAAGGCCTGGTGATCCGTCAGTATGGTCACAGGCATTCCCTCTATATATCCACGAAATTTATTAAGCGCCCATACCACTGCTAGCGCTTCTCTCTCGGTGGTAGTGTAGTTTCTCTCCGCCGGTATTAGCAAACGGCTCGCATACTCGATAGGGTGTGTATCCTCACCCTCCCCCTGCTCCAATACTGCTCCTATAGCGTAATTACTTGCGTCCGTCTTTATGGTGTATGGTTTCTGTTCATCAGCTTGGCGTAATACCGGTGCTGAAGTGAGGCATGTTTTCAGGGTATTAAACGCTTTATCTTGGGCATCACCCCAGCTCCACGTAGCCTTCTTTTTAGTCAGCCTTGTCAGCGGTTCTACTATTGCCGAAAAGTTCTCGATAAAGCGTCTGTACCACGAGCATGTTTGGATGAAGGACAGAAGGTGCTTCAGGTTTCTCGGTCGTGGAAGTTTCGTGATCGCTTCAACTTTGGTAGGATCCACTTGCAAGCCTTGTGGGGTAATGTAATGTCCCAAATACTTCACGGTAGCACAGCAGAAATGGCATTTGGCGAGATTTACTGCGAGATTATTGCCTTTTAGTACCTCCATAACTCTTGTGATATCTTCAAGGTGTTCTTCGAAGGTAGAAGACAGAATAATGAGGTCATCTAAATATGCCAGCATCTTGACGTTCCCTACTAAAGCTTTGACGCGATCGATAAGGCGTTGAAAAGTCGCTGGGGCGTTACGCAACCCAAATGGCATCCGGGTGAATTTATATATCCCGAATGGTGTTATAAAGCTAGTTTTGTCCTGGTCTTCTGTTCTAACCTTGACTTGCCAATAACCTGTGCGTAGGTCGAGTGTCGTCATAAATGGGGTCGGCTTAGCTTCTTGTAAGAGGTCGTCAATGCGAGGCATGGGGTACGAATCAGGTACTGTGATTGAATTAAGGTGGCGGTAATCAATGCATAGGCGAATCGAGCCGTCCTTTTTTGGTACCATCACCGTTGGTGCTGACCAAGGGGAAGTCGAGGGCTCGATGACACGTTCCTTCAGCATTTTCGCAATCTCGGTCTGCAGTATTTCACGTCTTGCCGGAGACAAACGATAGGGAGGTACTGCGATCGGTGCATGTGTCCCTGTATCGATGCTGTGTTCAGCCAATATAGTTGGCTCTTTACTTGGGAGAAATACTTCTTCGTAGTCGTCGAGTAACTTATGGATCCGTTGTTTCTGTTCCTCATTGAGGTCTGGTCCTTTTTTTTTTTTTTTTTTTTTTTTTTTTAACGTTGGGAAATCCGTCATGGATACCCAGTCACTGCGGGGGCAGCAACCGGGTTATGCCGGACTCCTACCGGCTAAAACCCAACGGCGTTCCCGCTTCGCCGTATGGCAGGGGTCTGGGAAACCGGCAGAGCCTTTACCTCCAGTCCCCCACCGGCGACTGCCACCCGAAGGCGGCCCGGCTGCGTGTTGGGCAGATAATCTGCCCACCCGCGTTTGTAGGGTGCACCGGACGCAGAGCGCACCCTCCAACTGCTTCCTCAAAGTGGACAGCAGACCCCCCGGTCTACTGTCTGGAAGCGATGGGGGCCAGGAGACCCGACCCCCTGCGGCGGATAAGATGGTAGGCTCCGCCGCCAACCGACGCCGCGCAGAGATGAAAATCTCTGGCGGCACCCGCCTGGGGCATCGATAAAATCGACGCCCCCGAGCATCCCTTGATTGGACCCTTCAGAAAGGGTCCAAGGGAGCTCCTCCGCGGTGGGCGCGAGACACATCCCTAAGGATAGTCAAGCGCCCCCTCCTGTGCTGCGCTTCGTCTGGTCCCTCGCTTCAAGCCTGTCCGGTATGGGTAACCCTATCCGGCATAGCCTTGAAGGTCATTAGGACACGCAAGCCCCCCCACCAACGACAAGGTGGCAGCACGACGGGGGGGATTGAGGTCTGGTCCTAACTCAACCTTCTCAACGTCCAGTGAGCTTATTCCGATGTCATCCCCTGTGTATCCGGGAAAAAGTGCCGCCGATCTGGGGGACAGTTCAACTTCGGCCTCATCAACTGAATGTACTGCGTCTTTATACAACTGGTCCATGAGGTCGGGGAACCTTCCGTCGAAGACGTGGCAAGGACGTTTGGGTTCAGGTTTAGCACTTAAGGCAGTCCACTTGTCTATGGTTACTTTTCTCGACTCTTTTTTCCCTTCACCATTACTTGGGGCAGGGGCTGTCTCCGATGTGTCAATTTGCGCCATAGATATACCCACTGTTCCCTCCTCTTCGAGGTTGTAATGGACGTGAGGTTGATCTATGAAATGCCAGCTAAGTTGGGGAACGTTGATGACCATGCCCGCATCCTGAATGAAACCAACCCCTAACAGTGTTTTGTTGTCCTTGGACTCCGGGAGCACTATGAATGTTGTGGGTATAACTCGGTCGCAAATTTTCAGGGGCACGGTTGCGGATAATATATTCTCCCTCCTCTTCACTCCATCAGCTAACGTTACAGTCACTGTTTGTTGCGCGAATTGGCAGCCTCTACGTTTGAGAAGTGTGTAGAGTTCGTAAGAGGCGACACTGGACTTGGCACAGGTGTCGACGTAGGCAGTTCCCACTACATCGTAAATGCCAATTCCAATTATAGGTCTTCTTCGAACATCAGTTTTTACATTCAAAGAACAGAAGTCTAGGTTTTGTTCCAGCTTAACTTGTTTTGTTGCTATGCAAGTAGGGCATTTACTGCGCACGACACCTGGGGCTCCACAGCCGTAGCACGAGAAGGTCGGTCGAGAAGGTGACGGAGCCTGAGTAGACGTTTCTTCCTTCTTAACGGTAAGAGCCGGTGGTAGGCCAGTAGCTCGAAGTTTCTTTCTGCAGACATCCGAAGTATGTCCCAGGTATCTACAATAATCGCATCTTGGTTTTTTAGGTTTACCGCTATCTGCATTGTTATTATTGGAGTCAGGAGCTGTAAACTTCATTGTCTTTGTCGAAACAGCAGTTGGTTTTTCCCTTAGTAATTGCTCCACTGCTCTAGCCGCATTAAGAAGTTCTTCGAAAGTCTTTACTGATTTGCGCTGGACCTTTTCTCGAATCTTCATCGTTAGCTGACCATATAACACGTCCAATTGTAGTTCTTCGTTCAGTCCAGGCGTAGGCAACTGTGCCAGAAGAGCACGGTTCTTCGCGATGTATGACTCTGTTAGCATGTCATCCGGTTGCTTGCTCGCGAATATCTCTTGGAAAATCATATACCCATCTTTCTTGGGAGCAAACGCATGCCGAAGTCTGTCCTCAAACTCCGACCATGTCTTGATATCGGTTTTAACACCTTGCCACCATGTGGCGGCTTCTCCCTTGAGTATTAGTGGCAGGCTCATGATAGCATCAGCTTCGGTGATCCTCCTCATCGATTTGTAGACACTCGCAGCGGAAAGGAATTCTTCCACCTTCATGGTATCCCGAATGCCGTCATATGAAAACGACGCGCTGTCGAAGGAATTGGAGATGGTTTGAGCCGTCTGAGCTGATGTTACAGCATGTAGCGCCGCTGATGTGAGAGAGTTCACTAGCTCCCGTAGTTGTTCTGGTGACATAGATACGTTTGTAGCCATTTTCTTGGGCTTCTTCTTTCCTGTCTCAGCTGCGTGCGGATTGAAGTTTCTGTGTGGTCTCGTCCGCAGAGTAGGTCCAATCTTGGGTGCAACCGAAGAGCCACCGTTATTGCTCGATGTCGCCACTGTGGTAGCAGTTTCTCGCCAGATGACGTCACTCCGGTCCCGCGTTGGGCGCCAATGTAAGAGATGCGCAGGTGAGGGATAGAAAGGAAACGTAGTCTTCAGTGCAGGGGCGTTTATTGCGTGCACTTACAGAACTATTACAGAACTAGTGAGAAGGGGCTGCAGCTACCAGGTAGAGGAGAGGGCCGGGGTACCGGCTCGTTCCGCTCCACTCAGTAGAAGTAGCCTTTTAGTTGTAGTACTAAGATTGCCAGGGTACTGTCAGATCTCGGTACTAACCCTACCTAAGGATACCTAATACAATATCGGCTATGCAACCTCTTTCTAGTAGGAGGGCATCTCGATAGCGCGTTTTAAAAGGCATGTGGCGCCATCTATCGATGTATGGTGGAACTAATTATGCGGACTTCGTGTTACATTATTTATTTATTTGTTTATATTTATTTATTCGTCACCACTGCTGGGGCACAGGTCTCTCATAGCCCAAAAGCATACATTATACAGGATGTATCATAAAAATATAAATCCCGGAAACTTTAACGTGTGCTACTAGCCATTTTTGGATGGACTGTCCAATTTTTTTATCAGTATGGGTTTCTTGGGAAAAGTTGTTCAGTTTCATGAGAGGAAGCCTCAGTCTTTTTACATCTTGCATAGATTACGCAGAAACACCTGAAAAAAAACCAGTGATATCTACTTGTGAAGCTGAACAATTTTCTCGAAGAACCAGAGCAAAAAAATGAATTTCAATACAAAGTTTAATGGCAAGTCGTATTTTTGTTAAGTATTTGTTTTGTATAGCTTCGGAAATTTTGTTAATTTTTTTTTCATCATGACTCATCTTATAATCAGGTGGAATGATGCCAAGGGATTACCAATTGTGAATAATAAAATATGAGAAAAAAAGTTTGGTACATAAGTATTGAGTAGCATATGCAATTCCCGCTTGTCCACGAAAAAATACTCTTGTTTTTGTATGTATCTTGCTGAGTACCTACTTATGTCATGTCAATAAATCCTTCAACTAAGTTAAAAAAATTGTAGGCAATAAAGTTCTCTACAATATGACCCATTCGCGGCCTTATGACAATAAACAGGGTAATAAAGGGTGTTACCAGAGATATACGGGGTGATCTCCAGCCAACATATAGGGGGTGATTGTAAAACTGCCGCGCCGGGCTGTGATGTGGAAAATAATAGTTGTGAACTTCGCGAGTAGGGTGACCATATTTGTGAAACTTTGAAAATCTTTTCAGTCAATTTAGAGATTTAAAAACTTTATAGATACGAGTATAACTAGTTTGATAAATCTTATATATTAAACGGCTTGAAACCTTTTGACGAAAATCTAGGATTAGGGGTTAAAAATCACAAGAAATCGATCTAGGAGGAAATTATCTACAAAAACATTCATTTTAGGGAGATTTGAGCGAAATAAACATAAAATATGAGCGCATATGATGTTTATTTTTAACCGTTGCTTATAAGTACTTTGATGGAGTAGCGGTTTTGGAGCGAGCCATTTACGTTTTGCTTTTTTTTAGGTCCGGATTCAAATCCCACCCACGAGACTTTATTTTTTTGTCTTTTTATCTTTTATTTTTTGTGAACTTATTTATGTAAATAAAAAGACTTATGTGTTTAACTTAAGAGTGATAAAAAAATGATTTTAGAGACATTTGAACAAATTTTCATTTATAGCGCCATCTTTCGCCGTATAAGTGAATTAAAACTTGATGATTGTGCCGCCCTGCCCTATGTTTGGCAATAGGGAATTTTTCACTGCTTTCTCTAAACTCAACTAGATGGCGCTGATAACATTTGGAATAAGAAAATCTCTAAAATGTCGCCAAAATTGATTGATATTACTGACCAATATCATGATAAATGATGAATAGCTTTTTAATATTACGTATCATTTCTGTTTTTTATATAAAAAAAGGATAATTTGCATGTATTTTTTTCAATAGAATCAAATTATAAAACAATATTATAGATATTTTCAGAACAAATATTGCTTGTCCTTTTATCCCTTAGAAGGCCACTATCGACTAAAACAACGCCCTGTAAAATGTTTCATAGAAAATATATCTTATATAAGGTGCTTCCAAAATATATGCCACCGCTGCAATGGGAGTAAGAGTCATGCATATAGATTACAATAGTAAAAAAAATTCGTACCCCGGAGTCGTTAAATTGATTTGGGAGACTAAACATTTTTTTTTTACTTTGATTCACTTTCGCACAACACGGTCCGTCAAGTACGTATACGCTCCGTCATGAAGTCATGAATGAACTCGATGTCATTTCACTGAATGAAAGCAACGCACGCTCGTATCTCTTTTTACAGGTTAATTTAGTGAACAGCTGATTGTCTTTAAATTAAATGTAGAGCAGAATAAACAAACTTACCAGTTATTAAAACGGCTTATTCACGTAACAAGGTGATAAACTTACCATCGCACTTTGACAGGCTTTGGACTGTTAAATTACGTACTGTAAAGTATCTGTTAATAAAAAGTTTAGGTAGGTAAGGCATCTACTCAAGAGTAGATGCGTAAAATTAAAAAGAACGTGTATTACAGTAAGTAACTTGGCGTGTTTCTAAGTTCATCACCTTATTTACAAGGATTTGCACAACACAACACTGGTGGCTGGCTGACTCACACCAAACCTCTTTTCATACGGGTTTACGGCAAACGCAGGGATGTTATTTGCACTCGCGGTATTAGAGTGTCAATCACCTTATTTACAAGCTATTTCACAACACAACAAAGTTTTACAACACAGTAAAGTTCTCGAGTGGTGACCGCGCACTGGAATACACAGTGTGGGCAGGCCCCCGACTCGGTGGACCGACGAAGACCTGGTGAAGGTTGCGGGAAGCCGCTGGATGCGAGCCGCACAGAACTGGTCGGTGAGGAAATCCTTGGGGGAGGCCTTAGTCCAGCAGTGGACGTTTTTCGGTTGATGATGATGACACAACACAACACTGGTGGCTGACTCTTACACCAAAAGTTTGCTGATACAGGTTTACGGCATGCGCAGGGATGTTATTACACTCGCGATCAGAGGGTATCGCGGTAGCAGAGTATCATTTCAAGGTACTCTTGATTCGTATGTACGTCTGGGTGACATGGTTATCTCACTCGCGGATGGGGGCGCAGGCGGTGCAGAACGTTCGCGTCACGCCTGCGCGTCACCGCTGCGCATAGCGAACTGACCTCTGACCTGTACGAAGGGCGCGCGGGCGCCAACCGCCCCCGCCCGCCGGGTCGCGCCCCGCTCCCGAGTGAGTATGCGAAAGGGTGCGGACAGATCAAAGCCTTTTGCAGCACGACACAAGTGCCGAATTTGTTTGATGTCTAGCCGCAACGTCGGAGCGTTTATGACTATGGTTTAAGCATGTTTTCGCGCGCCTGGTTTCATTCAACACAATACGGGATGGCTTAATAAAGTAAAGCAATTTATTTTTATGATTGTTATTTTTTTGTATGGAAAAAAAAAGAATAGTTTCCGGACATGAATGTCTCATTTTCGTGATCACTATACATGATACTTTCTCCCATTTCAGCCGTGGCATATATTTTAGAAGCACCCTATATATACTACTAAACAAGTTATCTTAGTTTATAAAAACTCCGATTGAACGAGCGACGCTCGGTCTCCCAGCTAGTACTAGTTAAATTAAAGATGACCAATTGAATGACTGCCACTTTACATACCTATAAATTGATATTTGGTTTTTAAATTTCTGTATTGTTCTAGAGATAGATAGCTAGCACAAACAGTTTTATTTGTACCTACATATACATTGTATATTAATGTTGATATGGAACTGTATCGTATGTTTAACCTGGATAACGTGTGTCCATTGATCATAGGCCTCCTTATTGGCCTCCTGTGCCACATGCATCCACGGGTCAACTTCTCAAGAACTATATGATCCTTGTGTTCACAACATCACAGCCCTGTCTGGTGAGAGAACCAATCGTCCATAGCCTCTGCGTCTGTTACAAACTGTTCACTAGAGCGTTTTAGTAGTTGTCCAGGACTTGTGTTACCCTTTCGGCCTTACTAATTCCACAGGAAAGGTAAGCCAATACGTGCAGAGCCAGGTAGGCTGCAGAAGATCTGCGCATTTTTAGGTTTGACCCTACTTGCGCCTAAAGACTACGTTCGCGTTTAATTTGGAGTTTCCCTTCTCCTCAATGGATTGCAGATCAATGCTAACTAAACTCATCTCCCCGAACCATCTAAAAATACGTCTTCTGGTACCTATAGATAAAATAATTATGTTCGAAAAGTATACACTGCTCTCTCTTATCGTGTGACATAATTTTAACCGTCCTATCCACAAGATATAGGCATAGGCGGCGGTTTTTGTACACTGCTAGCTACTACGAATAAAATATTTTTATTTCATTTCATGGTCATCCTACTTGCGGTATTGTACGATTGAAATCTGTATTGTAGATCGGCGCAAATAGGAATACACCAAAGTCTCGATGTGAGGCGGTTGGGAATAGGCCAAGTTCGCATATTTATTTACCTCTGTCTTTTTTTCACAAAAAATGTACTTAAATATATAGGGTGTAACAATATTTTACGGTAGGTCTCACTGGTGAAACTGAACACATTTTTAGAAGATATAACTGTAAATGCGCTAAAAAAAAACAGCCAAGTGCGAGTCGGACTCGCGCACCGAGGGTTCCGTGTAAATTCATAATCACACATGTCGTCAAATTCTCAGGCTTTATTTTTTCACAGCTTCAAGGGATTCGAGGCCTGAGTATTTGATATAAATTTCAACTTGATACGTCTACGCGTTCTTGAGAAAAGGGGTCTTGACAAACAGACAGACGGACAGACGGACAGACGGACAGATGGACATACGAATATACGGACATACGGACAGACGGACAGATGGACAGACGGACAGATGGACATACGGACACACGAACATACGGACATACGGACATACAGACATATGGACAGACGGACAGACGGACAGACGGACAGATGGACATACGAACATACGGACATAGAGACAGACGGACAGACGGACATACGGACAGACGGACAGACGGACAGATGGACAGACGTACATACGGACAGACGGACAGACGGACAGACGGACAGACGGACATACGGACAGACGGACAGACGGACAGACGGTCAGACGGACAGACGGTCAGACGGACAGATGGTCAGACGGACATACGGACAGACGGACATACGGACAGACGGACAGACGTACAGACGGACAGAGGGACATACGGAAAGACGGACAGATGGACAAACGGACAGACGGACAGACGGACAGATGGACAGATGGACATACGGACATACGGACAGACGGACAGACGGACATACGGACATACGGACAGTCGGACAGACGGACGAACAACTAAGTGATCCTGTAAGGGTTTCTTTTTCCTTTTGAGTTACGGAACCCTTAAAATTACGGATATCCCATCTCATAGATACATTATTTTCAATCGGCCGATCAATTTGTATTATTATTTTTTTATTTCAGCTATAGTTTCATGAGTAGAAGCCACATTTAAAGTACTTATTAATACTGCTTTGTGTGTGAGTGTGAGAGAGTTGGTTACATACACTCGTACATATTATGTAGATTATAGAGAACCGCAACCCGCAAACCGCGACCCGTTAACTAGGGATTCTACTCATCGTACTGAACAACTTTTGTTCTACAACTTTACTCAAATCGCAAAAAAAAATGTTGACTCTCCATACAAAAATGGCAAAAAATGTTAAAACAGATGATCAATTTGAATGGAGAGTCCAAAAATTTTTTCGATTTGATCAAAGTCGTAGAACAAAAGTTGTTCAGTACGATGAGTAGAATCCCCAGTTAACGGGTCCTACACCAATTTTGTTACACCCTGTATATCTGTTAGAAGTTAGAACACTATCAGTATACGCTGAACTATTCTATAAATAAAACTTCAAACAGAGCGAGACCATGTTAAGGTCAGGTTTACCAACGTAATCCTTGTGACTTGAGTCTGAGTGTACCTAAAGAACCACAATATTCTTCAGATAAAGACTAGTATCTTAAGACTTATCATATCCGTTACTTTCTCACAAATGTTGGATATATTTAATAACCTCCGATGCGAGGTAAAAAAGTATTATTTATGAACGTCTGTGTATCCTTTAGTGGCATTGTAGCTCTCAAACGGATGGACCGATTTGAATGGCCGATCAGCTGATGAATTTGTATGAAGAGGCGTTTTTTTTGCGAATTGGCTATAGCTGCCCTCAGATGAGAAAACGTGGTAACCTAAAATTAGTGAATAAACATTCTATAGGATTTTTAGGTTACTGTTTTTTGTATTTTGGTTTTAAATGGAGTAAATCAATTTTTGCCCACATTACGTACATCAGGAGTAGTAGATCAAATTAAGCTATGTTACGACAAAACGCGATAACGCGGTTGCCGCGTTTTGTCATCCGAGGGCAGATAGGTTCCTTGGGCAAAGTTGTTCAGTTTCATGAATAGAAACCACAGTTAACGGGAATGCAACGAAAAAAAATTCACCCAGCATAAAAAATAAATATTTAATAAGTTAATAGGTAATTCATGTAAGGGATAGTGCAATTTATATTTTGTTGTCGTGTAAGGTTACTCAAGATTGCCTACCTGCCTATTTTCATACCCCGGATGTTTCATACAAATCATTTGAGTTATTTAGGTACCATTCTACCATTAGGTATGCGACCAGGAGGAAGGGCGTCGGTGGAGTACTCAAGTATGAACCATCTCACCCTTGCAAAAATCTGGGGTACATCCCAAGGGCTAGCAACGCGCGAAATTCACGGTCCTCTAGAAAAAGGATCAAAGCTTAAATTTAATATAAACACAGTTATGTACGTTATGTACCAACATACAGAAAGAGACGAATAATATCCTGAAAAACAAGTTCGAATTTCAATCAAAATCGCTCCTATTACTTATACGTCGTGAAAGGCATTTTGGGAGTTTTTCACAAGTAGGCTTTTTGAGGGCAACCCCTTTAATAGTGCAAGGGCACATTTTGCCACTACGTCCTTATAATAATTATGTTTTTAGTCAATGTTAACCATAATTTCACAAACGTAATGATAAATATCCGGCGGGACAAATCACGCACGGTCATCTGGCCCCAAACTAGGATTCCCTGTATCTTAGGAACCAGAGACTGATATACATACACATATACATTTAAATACATACACATAATATAGATATTATACACCCAGATTTAGAGCAAACAATTCGGCTCATCACAGAAAAGTTTTCCTTGTGTGGGGATCGAACCCACGACTCTCGGATCAGAGGTCAGGATCGCTAACCACTTAGCCACCGAGTCAGTCACAAACATATAATTTCACAAACATATAAGTAACTTCACGAATATACAATTAATTTCATGAAAACCATGTAATCTAAGGTTTATTACTCGACATCTTGAATGTAAACGGTAATATAGCGAGAAAATGGTTTTAATCTACTTTTATCGAAGCTCCTTGACGATATGGCCAGTCTTTTCATGATCTGGCCAGTTCCTATATCTGGCCACGACATATACAGATACATATAAGATTTGGGAAATCTTAGGCGTTCGGGAAACATCGGCTACATTCGGATATAATCCTTTCAGACGATTTATTTATTCGTTTATTTTAGTGTTAAAAAAGTGCGTTTGAGATTTCAAGGGGTGACTCAGAATCAAGTATAGACTACAGGAAAAATGTAAAAAAAAATCTTATCTACAACTTTATTTTCAATTTCCCATACAAATTCTTGATTCTCTAACTATCGTAGTATGGGAAACTGAAAAAAGTTGTCGATGGGATTTTTTAAATATATTAACAACTAAGTAGGGATAGTTTTCTTCAGTTTCGCCTCTTTCAAGCATCGGAATACAAAATTATCTTAACGATTGAAACCGTCTTTTTGAGAAATTATGGAATAGAAACTACGCGTGAAGTTACCGAGTACGCGATTTCACGTTGACATATCAAAAAAGTCTCCACTGTGTTAGGGAAATTACGCGTCAAATTATGGAGTACGCGATTTCACGTTGACATATCAAAAAAGTCTCCACTGTGTCAGACCAAACATGCGGATCGCAGTGGAACGCACCAAAAGGGTAGCCGGGGAAAGTTGGGCCATTCGTCTTTCTATAACGTCATCATTATATTCACGAGTTGTCAATTTCTTTTTTCACATTCCACTTCACACATCCTCGCAAGCGTGGTTTATGGAAATATGTGATGTTTCTAGAAGGGGATCAAAGCGGAAATTGTTTTGTTTTTGTTTTCTTAAGACGTTAATGTTGGGAAAGAGACATTTGGTCTGACGTATTTTCTTGCACCACCTCCGTGGTGTAGTGCTTAGTCCGCTTTGTAACAGGAGGTCACAGATTCGTTTACCGGCGCGTTCAAGTTTTTTTACTGAATTCTTGACTGTAAGTAGGTTGTAAATATTATTAATAGCATTAATGTGTTCCGGCATGGAGATGAAGCCAGTTCGCCATTAGGGAATCTTGGTAACCCCGTTCTCATTTTCGGCACCTGTGTCTATAATATTATTTACTACACTGTGTATCAGC
The DNA here is from genome assembly GCA_958295455.1 of Coleophora deauratella. NCBI lineage: Eukaryota > Metazoa > Arthropoda > Insecta > Lepidoptera > Coleophoridae > Coleophora > Coleophora deauratella. Next base: position 2,968,898 of record OY282401.1, on the reverse strand, counting down.
TACCATAATGTAAAAAAAGATGACAGGTTATAAATTAAAAAATCTGAAACTGAATGTGAAACTCAAAACCAAAGGACGGTTTTAGTCTGAAGCTGTGGGCAAAAGCTACTAATTTATAAGAGTATTTTGTGGTATTGTAAATCCTTATTAGCATAGATCTAGTGAAATAAAATATGTCTTTGCCATAAAAGAGACATCAACGAGCGTCGTACAGTATTTTTAAGTAATTAAAACTTGGTATTCGTAAAAATTAAATAAAACTTAACTAAAGATTTTCCAGCAAGTTTAAGCTTTCCATCGAAACAAGTTTCATTCCAATTCATCCAGCTAATTTCGAGAGAACCTTAGACAAATAAAATACACACTTAGCGGCCAAAACAGAACATTCTTTTAACTCCTTTGTTTTACTTTGAAAATACTCATAAAATAAAATTATCTGTTCACTGAAATTTAAAGGTAACACGCAGAAATCAGGCAAAAAATTCAGGTCACGTTACTTTTGTGAAGCTACCGTATAATTCAAACTGTCCCTTAGCTGGCAGGGATCTAGACATTTCAAAAGTTTACTGGTAACGGTTCGTTACGTCTACATGAATAATGAAGACTTATCTGTATTGACTTTGAACTTATACGAGGTTTTTATTAGAGTCTATGCCTTTATACCAGTGGGTAAAGTGGTGATTGACTTACTTGCTGACTTTAGAGACTACATTAGAGGAGCATTCCGTCGCCTGAGAATGAAAACTTCGTATTTGCGAAAAGAGTAATTTTTCAGGAGCAAGGAACAACCTCGCCTTAAATTTGTTTTTACTACTACAATTTGTCCCCTTAAGTATGTATTAATTAGCAAATTTGATGACGTTTCAGATGCTTTTACAATTCATTTCGAATTGTTGTCTTAAATTCGTTAAAAGCTACAAATATAGTGATAACAGATAAATTAACAATTTTGCGTTCCCGAGGTTTTCACTCTCAGGCGACGATTTGTGGATCACAAGTTTTTTTTTTAATGGCAGAGGTGCCAAACGAGCAGACGAATCCTGATGGTAAGCGATTACCGCCGCCCATAGACACCCGCAACACCAGAGGAGTCACAAGTGCGTTACCGGCAAGTTGTTTAATTTGTTAAGTAGCCCTAATTCATTAGTTCTACAGCTATTTTTTCTTATTCTTTTTCGTCGTTCCCTCATTGCTGAGGATCGTGACAACATGTGATCCTCCACTGGATGCGATTACTGGTCAAGTGGACGACTCGATACAGACTGCCTCCCACTTTACTCTTCACGGTATCGGACCATCTCATTCTATTTTATGCTATTTCTATTTTATGCTTATTCTCTTTTATGCTATTTCAATTTTATGCTATTTTTCTTCTTTTTAGAAATCTGTTTTCTGACGCCACTTAACTATTTCCGAACTAAACTAAGTATACATATGGGGAAAGACGAGACGGTTAATTGTGCAACACGATAAGAAGAAGAAGAACTTCACAAAAGTAATAAATTAACCAATCACTTTCCCGCTAAAGCAGCTTTTTAGACCTGCATAATACAATGTGTTTTATCAGCTTTTAACCCGTTTGTGGTGTGTGAAATTACTCTGTAACGGGGTGGGAACAATGCAGCGAAATTGCCTTAAAAGGCAGGCGAAGGGTTAAAACATAATAAAGCGAATCGGAACGCTGTATCATCAATCATTTAGTGATATTCAACTTTAAATAATAATAAAAAAGATGAATTGTGGTTGGTTATCTTTTTTTCTGCTGTTAAAAATGTACGGTCACGGTTTTAAAAGTAGGTTTCAAAAAGATTAATGAATATTGAAAACCTTTTTATTAGTTGTTTTGACGCTTTTAACAATTTGATCAACTATTATAAAGACGTTTCCAGATGAGCTTTCTGTACCATCCATAGATGACGCTAGTTTCCATAGGATACATAATATATCCATGCTGGACAAAGCCTCCCCCAAGGATTTCCACACCGACCGGTCCTGTGCTGCTGGCATCCAGCGGCTTCCCGCAACCTTCACCTGATCGTCGGTCCGCCGAGTCGGAGGCCTGCCAACACTGCGTTTTCCGGTGCGCGGTTGTCACTAGAGAACTTTACTGCCCCTACGGCCATCTGTTCTACGAGCTTGTGCCCCACCCACTTCCACTTCAGTTCAGCGATTCTGTGAGCTATCTTTAGTAACTTCGGTAACTTTAGTTCTCCTACGTATCTCCTCATTTCTGATCCTCCTCATATCTAAAATATCCAAATAAACAAAAACCGTCAAGTTATATTAAATAATCAATAATAATTTTAAAAAAATACTTCTGTATTATCCACCACCGCTTAAATACCTATTCATGTTAAATTTTATTGCACATTATTCATGCAGGGTTATTTTTGGACCCTCCACCAAAACTTCACAGTGGCTTCTACTCATGAAACTGAGCAACTTTCCCCAAATAACCAATGGTCAATTCGTAAAAAAATGATGGGCATGTCCGTGTCACGTATTCCCTCTCTTCGGCATACCAGAAGACGAACTAGGGCCATAAAAACTTAACTTTATTACTCACACTTTAACATATTTTAAGCTCACTTTACACTTTTAGTTGTAAGTCAAGTAGATAAGTATACCACTTAGAGCTTCAGGCACAGATGTGAATTGAAGCAAAATGTAAAAAAAGTGCAAAATGTCTCATTTGCAAATTGACAATGGAGCTAATTTGCGTACGAAAATAGATTTTTAGCTGGAAATGTTTGATGTCTAAGTCAACTGGGTTTGGCCACTAGTTCCACGACCTCCAGCAGTCCAGGCTTGGCCTCCTCGTGTGAAGTATGGCATACTCTTCCGTAATCAACTTTTTTACTGACTATTTATTTACCTCATGTCTAATTACTTTATTAATCCAGACTCGCCCCTCAAAGGAGGAGTATGGCCTTTCGTAAGGTATGTTTCTCTGTTTGTTTTAAGGGAAACTTCTAGATTCTCAAGGCGCTAAGTATCGCCAAATCGCAATATTCAATTAAAATTCTTGAAATAATGCTTAAAGCTATCACCATCGAAAAAATATATAACATACTTGAAACAATACAAAACAAATTGTCTTGAACAGAATCATAAAAATCACAAAAACTTTGATGAAAAAAAACCCTGTAAAGCCTGTATTTTGTATTAATTGCAAATTCTCTCGGAAACAAAATATTTGTTTATATTGAAACCAACACACAAAAATCGGCCATTTTAATACGTTCAGTTTAACTTGAACGGTTTTTTTTTTAACTTTTTGAAAGCCAAGAAAAGTAATAAAAACATCGAAATCTCGAGAATTTTCCGTTCGGCCTTGACGTAACCGTCGCGATGGTATTGTGTAAACATCTGTAACATCTTAGTTGCAAAAAACCTTATAATTTTCATACATAACGGGAAACTTTCAAAAGTATAAAAGTGAACCTCAAAGGAGTTTTGTATTTGTAGAAAAAAGTTTATGAAATATACCAAGGTGACCGATTTAGAGGCGAAAAATATCTTTAAAATTATGATATCACTTTCCAACATCTTTTTGAGCTTCAATCAACTTGTCAGGATATTATCAACCCTTTGATACTTCTTTGTGACAGAGATTGACAGACAGACAGCGCAATTTCGTCTACATCTGCCTGAACAGATATTATTGACAGCTGCAAACGACCTGTATATTCTATTAATTTCATAAAAGCAATATCGGATTCTGCCCTTAGCGTCCGAGGTTATCTCATGTGCTTTTAAGACTTTAAAGATATTCTTGAAATTACTGACTGATTTCTAGGAATTTTTGTGTGCCTTTGTGTTTGTCGTAATTGTGGTGTTGTTATTGGTGTGGTTTTTGTCTTAGGTAAGCGTATTCGTGAGTAAATATGGACCCTCCTGATCCCCCTGATCCTCCAGATCCTGACTCCCCTCCACTATTCAGCCAAGATATGAATCAGAGTCACAGTCTTACTCAAAATCAAGACACTCCAACCATGATGGATTTGTGTTCGTCAGAGCCTCGTGGACAAAAGAGACATGGAGAGCGTATCCAAGCTCCTATCAGCAAAAAGAATGCTTCATCCCTCGATGAGGTTTCTGCTTCTGTGCAAACTGTTTACACTCACCCTTGCCTAACAGAAAACTCCCGTGGATACACAAGAGAAGATCATGGTCCATTTATTGTCCACCTATCTCGGATGGAGACAGATCCATCGGCTGGTTTGACTCTTCGTCCCATTAAAGTAGGCTTGCTCCTTTGCAAGAATAATGTTAAAAACATTGTAAAGGATGGAATAAAAAGTGTCGGCCGTAACAGAGTCTCTATCGAGTTCTCATCCTCAGATGCAGCTAATGAGTTCTTAACTCTTCCTTGCTTGGCAGCTAATAACTTTACTGCAACAATCCCTACGTACAACGTGACTCGCATGGGCGTCATACGCGGAGTACCAGTTGACTGGTCTATGGATGAGTTGGTTGATTCAGTCGAACTCCCTGATGGTTGCGGCAAAATCTTAAAAGCAAGACGTCTGAACCGAAAGAAATTTGTAGACAACAAGCCGACCTGGGTTCCAACCATGTCAGTTGTATTAACGTTTGATGGCCAAATGTTACCAAAATATGTGTACGCCTTTTACACGTCATTGCCTGTGGAGACATATCAGCTACCAACAATACAATGTCACAGCTGTTGTAGATTCGGACATATTAAAACACAATGTAGAAGCCGCCCAAGATGTTTCAAGTGTGCACAAAACCATACCGGAGACAGTTGCAATGTGGTCGAAGAGCAGTCTACTTGTTTATTCTGCTCGGGTCGTCACTTTGCTACTGACAAAAAGTGCCCTGAACAATCAAGACAAAAATCCATTAAAATTACTATGGCCGAACAAAACATCTCATATTCAGAAGCTGCTTCCCAGTTCCCTAATGTTCGAAGGTCATATGCAGAGGTGGCCAGTGCTCTATTTTCTCCGACCCCTACCTATGAGCCCGTTGACTCTTCTTCGCGCCCTCCCCTTCCCACCATGTCTCGCTCATATAAAAAAACTGTTATTTCCTCTCCCCGTGTGAGACGCCCCCCTCCTCCAGGATATGACAAAAGAGCTCATGACTCTATTGTGGCTAATGCCCCCTCATCACAACCAAATGGTTGTGCCCTCCAGGGTCCTTCAAGGCTTGTCAGCACTGATAGTTTGTCCCCTCAATCCCCCAATGAAAATTTGATTGAACTGATAATCTCCCTTTTAAATAATATTATTTTGAAATTTAATGACTCCTTACCGAACAACGTAGCTGAAAAAATTATTAACTTAGCTAACTTAATATCCATTAATAATAATAATGGATCGTCTACAATTTCTTCAATGGAATTGTAGAAGCTTACGACGTAACAAATTCGAACTTACTTTTCTTCTTAAAAAATTCTCTGTCGCCGTTGCTGCCATCTCGGAGACGTGGCTGGCCCCGAATTCCTATTTTAGGGTTCGGGGCTATGCCTGCCTCCGCGATGACAGAAACGACGCCTATGCAGGGTGCGCCCTGCTTATAAATAATTCGCTTACTTACTCACAAATTCCACTCCCTCATATATCTTCAAATGTTAATGTCGTCGCTGCTAAGATAGCAGACATTAGTTTTATCTCAATTTATATCCCTCACCCCAGCGTTAATCTTGTCCCTGATCTACGTCTATTACTTTCCTCGGTTCCCCCACCTCTTATAATCCTCGGCGATTTTAATTCACACCACACGCTATGGGGATCGTACCACTGCGATTCTGTTTCTCACCCCCTTATAGATTTATTTGATGAATTGAATTTATGTATACTTAATGATGGGTCAGCAACCCATCGAGTCTATCCGAACCAGAACCCACAATCAGCTGTGGACCTCTCTTTATGTACTCCAAGCTTAGCTTCGTCCATATTTTGGAAATTATTAAGCTCCACCCACGGTAGTGACCACTACCCTATAATTATCTCTATGTATAATTCCGTTTGTCCTCCTACTCCCCCCGAGCCATTATTGAGGTTTAAAACTCAAGAAGCTGATTGGACTGCTTTTGCTGCTGCCGTAGACCGTAGGTTGTGCATGGGACTTGAACCTGGTAATGATTGCCGGATACTCTATGAGTCATTCGAAAAATTATTACTGGAATGTGCTGAATCTCACATACCCAAAAAGAGCTCAGCTACTCGTAGACTTTCATCTCCACCCTGGTGGGATTCAGAATGCACTACAATGGTTAAACTACGTAAGGACTCTGAGCTGACTTATAATTGTTCTATGACTCCAGAGAATTTTATCGAATTTCAAAAAATTTCTGCAAAAGCTAGAAGACTATTTTCTATTAAAAAAAAGAAAGGTTGGAAATCTTTTTGCGAAAGTATCTCACCAAGATGCCCTCTGTCAGTTGTATGGCAGAATGTAAAACGGTACCGTGCTTCATTGTCATCCGAACAGTCTGCATCCAACGATCCAGATCCTTGGTTAGAGAGCTTTAAAGATAGATTAGCCCCCCCTTTTGTCCCGAACTTTTACGATCTCCCTCATTCTTCTTTTGAAACCTCACTAAATTTAACTAAATTCGACGAACCATTCTCCTTCAGCGAGTTAGAATATGCCTTAAATGGCCTTAAGGATTCTGCCCCTGGAGAGGATGGAATCCCTTATTCTTTTGTTATCAACTTAAATGAAAATTCAAAAATATTTTTTCTAAATTTAATAAATAACATTTTTACTTCTGGTCAAATTCCAGTTCGCTGGAAAACTCAAGTGGTCATCCCAATCAAAAAACCAGGTAAAGATGAAAACGACCCATCATCATATCGCCCCATTGCCCTCTCTTCCACATTATGTAAAATTTTAGAACACCTAGTTAAAAATAGACTTGAGTGGTTTGTGGAAAGTAAACACATCCTCTCTACTAGCCAGTTTGGTTTCCGTAAAGGCAAAAGTACTATGGACAGTTTAGCCATATTCACCTCGGACATTCGATTAGCCTATTCTAATGATGAAACTCTGGTGGGCGTCTTCCTTGATATAGCTTCTGCTTATGACAATGTACTTCTCCCTGTACTCAGACAGAAAATGTACCAGCTGAGTATCCCGGTGAGGATTATACACTTCGTTTGCAACCTATTTATGGGTAGATTGATTAAGTTTCGACACCGAGGTAATCTGTCTACTCCAAGATATATATGGAAAGGCCTTCCACAGGGATCAGTTTTATCGCCTTTATTGTATAGTATATATACTTATGATCTGGATCTTTCCGTCAACTCCTTCTGTAATATCTTACAATATGCTGATGACCTTACTTTGTACTTTTCCTCCAAATCTATGGAGGAAACCTCCTATCGCCTTAACTCTGCTCTTTACTACCTGAGCGTGTGGTTACAAGATCATGGACTCGACCTTTCTGTTTCCAAGAGTAACGTAGTTTTGTTTAGCCGAAGGAGATCTACTCCTAGTATTAATCTCTTTTATCAAAATCAGTTAATGCCCGTTGACTCCAAAACTAAATTCTTAGGCGTCATCTTAGATTCGAAAATGTGCGGTATTCCATATCTGAATTATATCCTTGGTAAATGTGAAAGAAGCATAAACGTTATGCGGGCTTTATCAGGTGTGTGGTGGGGTGCTCACCCCTATTGTCAAAATTAATTTATAATGCCTTGGTCCGTAGCCACTTTGATTATGGTTCTTTCCTCCTTGAGCCTTGTAGTAAAATTTCACTTCAGAAACTTGATTTACTCCAGGCCAAATGTCATCGTATCATCTTAGGTGCAATGAAATCTTCGCCTAAAAACGCGTTACAAGTCGAATGCGTTGACCCCCCCTTAGCCCTCCGTAGACAGTATCTGGCCAATAGATTTATATTTAAGATCAACCAAATTTCCTCCCATCCGCTTCTTACTCGTTTGAATCAACTCTCTGATAAGATCTCTTCTTGTAGATATTGGGTCCACAAAAGCACACCTAAAATTGTTGAAAGTTATTACAAAATAAAAGAAGTACCTTACACTTTTGTTCAGTTCCCAATTTTTCCATTATTTTCCTACAGTTATGATGCCCTTATTTTCAAACCAAATATAATTCTGGACTTCGGTATTTGTAAAGAAGATCCTTTTGCTAAAGTTCGCTTTAATTCCATCGTATCGGAGCAATGGAGCAATTACTTGACCATGTTTTCGGATGCTTCCAAAACATCTGATCAGGGCGGTGTCGGGGCGGCGATTTGGATTCCCAAATATAAAATTGTACTGAAATATAAATGTCCTCCCTACGCGTCCATTTTCACTGGAGAAGCGGTTGCTATTTTCGAAGCCGTTTCCTATGCCTTCTCCCACAAAATTCAAAAGGCAATCATCTTCACTGACTCCTTAAGTTGCTTACAATCCCTCGTCAGTAATCTATTTAGGAAAAAAATTAAATGTCCGCTAATTTTTGATATCAAAGAATTGCTTTTCAAATGCAAAACTCAAGATTTAGATATAGTTCTAGCTTGGATCCCAGGACACTCTGGTATAGAAGGAAACGAATGGGCTGATTATTGGGCTAAAGAAGCCGTTCAAGATGGTGTTTTGTGTCACTACAATATTTACTCCACAGATTTTGTTGACATGGCCAAATCTTATTTGTATGATTCGTGGTCTACAATTTGGGATCAGTCTAGACAACAGAAAGGCCGTCATTATGGCTCTATTCAACCATACATTCGTAAAAAACCTTGGTTTTATAAATTCAAAAAATTTAACAAACAGACTACCTCCACAATTTGTCGACTCCGTTTGGGTCACGTTGTTACTCCAGTATTTCTTGCCAAAATTAGGATAAGGGATCACTCAGTTTGTGAGTGCGGACTCGATGAGGGCTCTGTCGACCATATTTTATTTTCCTGTCCAAAATATCCTTTTTCCTTGTATGATATTCTTCCCCCAGATTTCCCTCGTCCTACCAATACTTCTTCTTTATTGTCCCATATAGATACCCCTATTGTTACAAAATTACTTTGTAAATACATTCAATATAACAATATTAAATTTTAATTCTATTTAGACACTTAATATAACAATTTATAAACCTTTAACTATCATTCCTTGATATAATATGTTACGTTATGTTGTGTTGTGTTGTTTTAGGTGGTGTGCAAAAATAAAATAAAAAGATGGTGGTGGTATTTATGTGAAATCAAAGAAATCAAGTCTCTTTCTTAGCTCCACCGGTCAATCTCCTTTATATTTCAATGAGTTTTCCTCAACGTTGACATTGGCAGAATTGTTGGGCCTGAAGCTACAACAAAAGGCCAAAAAAAAAAAAAAAAAAAAAAAAAAAAAAAGCAATATCTCAGATGTTTTAATATTTGTTATCCATTCAAGCAGAAATACAATACAATGTGTAAAAAGACCAACCGGAAACAACAGTGACTTCTACTCACATTTCCCAAAAAACTTATATTAAATTCTCAAAAAAAAATGAGAACGTCTTTGATACTTCTTTGTGACGACGATTGAGAGACAGACAGCGCAATTTCGTGTACATCTGCCTGAACAGATATTATTGACAGCGGCAAACAACCTGTACATTCTATCAATTTAATAAAAGCAATATCTCAGATGTTTTAATGTTTGTTATCCATTCAAGCACAAATTAAAATAATGAAAATCGCAACTCCAATACAATGTGTAAAAAGACCAACCGGAAACAACTGTGGCTTCTACTCACATTTCCCAAAAAACTTATACTAAATTCTCAAAAAAAAAATGGGAACGTCCAATGGACATTGTCCACACTAAATTAGGTGATTGGCCGATCAATCAGTACGTATGAAAAGTCCACAATTTTTTTATTGTTAATTTAGTTTAGGTTCCATAGGAAAATACATTCAGTTTTATGAGTAAAATACCCAGTTAAAGTTTACAGGAGTGGTCTTTTTAGGTACGCCATAGTAAAGCACTATTACATTTATTATCACGAAAATTCAGCTCCACTTTTCCTATGCCTAGGTACCTATTCGGACAAAAATTTATAAATATGAAAGGAGAGAGTTTACCCAGAATATACAATTATTTTACAAAGAGTACCTATTCTTTCTTATATTATGCACGTATTTTACTATATTTATATAAACAAAACTGTTTATACTCGTAATACCTTAATAAGTTCATTAAAGTAGAAAAATAATATTTCTATGCTTAATTATAAAGACTAGAATTTGGGTATTAAGAATTAATGGATTTTAATGTTTAGTAGGTGGTTGACGGATAGCAGGTAGACTAAAATTTGTAATGGGTACTTTTTCGTCCAAAAAATGTACCTATTGGATCCGAATTCCGCGTAGACAAAATAGGTCCTCTACTGCTATGTTAGTGATTAATATTCCCGCCGTGTGTAGTGTCTTTATTTTCGCATCGTAACGCGCTGTTTTCCAACGTATTACGCTCAAACACACGGAAACATAATGGTAAATATATCGTTAAATAAATTGTTTTTTTTCCTTTTGTACGATATATGTTATTGATGGGATATTGACAAATTATGTGGCTTTGGCTTGGTTGACAATATAATAATAAATAATAACATTAATAAATATCCGGGACAAATCACACACTGTCACCTGGCCCTAAACTAAGATTCCCTATATTATAAGAATAATAATAAGATTAGGTTAAGTTAAATATGGTTTTTCTCCATCCAAAGGCACTTAATTTTTTTTTATTTACCTATGTACGATTTGCGATGCAGTTTCGACAGCTTGCATGTAGTTATAAATAAACTATACTTATGAGTATTAAGACTAATTAATACTAAAGTACAAATATGAAGACCCACTAAAATCATAAAGAAAAAGAAGACTACAGAGAAGAAAAATGCCTTTGTCTCTTCTCCCTGGATCCTCTTACTCATCAATAAACACAAGGCCTCAGCTACAGCCTTCTATTGCTTTCTCTTGACAGACATCGATACTATATTAGTATCCAGGCAGTTATCGACTTTTAGAGTCAAGACGGTTGCCGATATTAACTGATCCTTTTTTGACTTATTCCTTATTCAAAAAGAAATTGTTCCTTACGGGCTGGATAACACTATATTTGACTCCAAATTAATCAAAAATGGATTTTACAGTAAAAAGATGTACGTACGTCTTGAGTAGTTAGATCCGACAAAATGGCCGAATCGCCCGCCCCGCGCGCCTCAACACCCCCTTCCGGTGTTGCTAGTGTTGCGCCCGAACAGAAATAAACCATAAATAAGATAGACGGACTAAGTTTTTTCTTGCAATAGCATGGTTGAATTTGAATTTAACTATAATTATGTTACACGATAAGAAAGTACGCAATTTGCTGTCAAAGATCTTTATGTTATTTAAACTTTGACATTTAAAAATTATGAAAAGTTAACATTTTGCGGACTTGACGAAATGCGCCTGTGTCCGCTAAGTGCTTACCTGGCCCTGGGCGATTGCAATAGTTCAGGGGTTGAGATTCGAAAGTTGGCGCGAGAATCCCGAACTTACTATCGTCAGTTTAGAAGATGTGAGTATACAACACAACACAGATGCACCCTTAAAAGAACTGAAATATCTCTAAAAAGTTTATTGTCTGCTCGGTGGCCACCTATAACAGAAAAAAAAATTGGCTGTCAAAGTTTAGAGTTCAAAAGTTCCCCGATAATATTATTGAAAATCATGAATTTTGCTTAATATTGTGAACCTGATGACTACACTTATTTTACTGAGTTTTATGATAAAAAGTCCGAAACTCCATTTTTTGTGTTATTTCAGTTTTTTTTAATAAAGGTGCGATATGCTGTGTCAAACTAGATCTTATTTTTCACGTCGCACCAAAAATGGTTACGAAAAAACCTATTACGATACAATTTTAATGTTATATTTATGTAATATGACCAAAATTAAAATGCTGACTTTACGGTGGGTATGTAAAAATGAATCTTCAGGTTCATTTCACCGTAAGTTCAGGTTCAATTTTATTCTAGTATTTCGCTGAAATCGCAATATAGATTTCATGTTTTTTTTTATATTAAGATAAGTTGTACAAGAATAGTTGTTCAGTTTCATTTAACAGATAGATACCGTAAAGTACCTACAAACACCTTGTACATTATAAGGTAGTATTTACAAGAAGACTGACAATCCCTATATTAACTTGCATGACCCAATATACCTGTTAGCGATAAAATTAATTGATTATACAGTTTCAACGAAAAACAATTTACGTTTCAGCAAAAAAAAAGTATTTCAAAGCACCATCTAGTTTAAATCTACCTGAAATGAATCCATCTGGCGCCATCTATTATAATTTTAATAAGATATAATGAAATTTCGTTATCTAATCTAATCTATTTTTAACCGACTTCAAAAAAGGAGGAGGTTCTCAATTCGTCGGAATCTTTTTTTTTATGTATGTTCACCGATTACTCGAAAACGCCTGAACCGATTTGGAAAATTCTTTTTTTTTTTGAAAGGGTATACTTCACAGGTGGTCCCATATAAATTCTATCGAAATCGATTCAGCGGTTTTTGAGAAAATCAACAAAAACATAGCAAAATTGGAGTTGTTGCGATTGAAGTCGGTTGTTTTTAACGTATTTAACGTGGTCAATTATATCTCAGGTAAAACAAATGCAACTTCTCCGAAGAAAGTAGCTGTCTCATCCAAAACACCGTCCCGTATGTCAACTAACATGATAACAACAGTTGTTCACTGTTCTGACTGGCTTGCTACTATCTGTGTCAAACACCAGACATTACCTACCTACTCTATCTATCTATCTATCTATCAGTCGAAAGACGTCCACTGCTGGACAAAGGCCTCCCCCAAGGATTTCCACACCGACCGGTCCTGTGCGGCTCACATCCAGCGGCTTCCTGCAACCTTTACCAGGTCGTCGGTCCACCGAGTCGGAGGCATGCCCACACTGCGTCTTCCGGTGCGCGGTCGCCATTCGACCTACCTACTACAGACTACTAAGTATTCTTACACCTTAGTCTGTTTAATATTATCTATGTCAGACAGATACCCAACATTACAGATACAGATGTATAGATCTTATTGGACTTTGGGCCTTAGGCCTTACATCCCAACTAGCAAAGTTGTCATATAATATCGAGTCTAAATAACGTTTGGTTCTAATAAGGTTATCTAGTGGTATCTCGGATTTCAGAGAATTGTGTTATAGTATTTTTCGAAAGTTTAGCCGTATAATACTTAGATGTATTTTTATTACATTAACAAGACGTCTACACAACTAACTTGTTTTTAATACAACCATATTAAGACCTTTACACGATTTTAAATCGAATAATTTGCGTCCTTTTCGCGTTATGTAAACGTTAATATAACCGTTATACGACGAACCGTCGCTACTTGGGATTTAAACAGGTTGTTACAAAGTAGATTAACTGGGACTTCTACCGGCATACTATACCGGGCATACCTCCGGCATACTATCTGAACGGCAATATGCTTATCGCGCAGGTCTATCGACGACAACAGTAGGTCGAGATGTAGTGCGGTGTACCTATGTTAGAGGCACGCGAACGGGGCCTACAGGTTGCAGTAATATGCTGCGACCTCTCGAAGGCTTTTGATGTAGCGGACCATGACGTGCTAGCTGCCAAACTCGCGCATTACGGATTCAGAGCCTCTACTCATGCATTGTTATGTAACCTGTTGCGAAACAGATGTCAAATTGTGGTAGGAGAGAATGGGAAGATAAAGTCGGACCCAGTTTCCACAACGATAGGAGTTCCTCAGGGATCCTCGGTGTCAAATCTTCTGTTCTCCCTACTCCTCAATGACCTCCCAGATGCGGTGAGCTGTGGCGACATATATATGTATACCGACGACGTAGCCGTCGTGGTAAGCGCGCCAAAATCGTGCGAATTAGGGGTGCGGATGAACGAAACCGTGAGATAGCTGGCCGGGTGGTTCTCTGCCAACGGTTTGGCACTAAATTTGAGTAAAACTCACTTCATGCGCCTAAACCTGGCAGGAAGAGAGATTGGCCAGCTCCCAGTAGTACTCAACAGTACTCCAATTAATCAAGTCGAATCCACAACATTCCTTAGTTTCGAAATCGATAACAGGCTGACATGGGACTGTCACATAGAAAAAATATGTAGTAAACTGGGTGGCGCCTGCTTTGCTCTATGGCGTCTGGCACGAACAGTTCCAGGAGATGTTGTACGCACCTGCTATTTTGCCACTGTTCACTCCCTGCTACAGTACGGTGTAGAGCTCTGGGGGTGCGCTGCCGATTGGCAGCGTGCCTTTCGGATGTAAAAAAGGGCAGTGAGAGCGATTGTGAGGGTGTCGCGGTTTACATCAGTCCGAGAATATTTCGCATCCCTGGGTATACTTACCTTGCCATCGATTGTGATACTGCAAGTCGCGTTATACACGAGACACAACCTCAGCACATATACACAACGCGGCGATAGACATAGGTACAATACCCGGGTCGCGAGCAAACTGGTGAACGTACCACACCGCCTCGCAAAATCCGCTCGGCTGACGCACGTGCTTGGCGCGCGCGTATACAACCACTTACCCCGAGACATTGTCGACGCCCCGGATAGAGAAGTGTTTCAAAAATAGCCTGAAACGCTGGTTGATCGAAAAGACGTTCTACAGTATCGAGGAATTCTTTGAGCTCAAACTTTAAGTTTGTTATTATAATTAATTATAATTATTACATTTCTATTATTATTTTCTTTATTATTATTGTGACATGCTTTAGAATTTTTTTTTTATAATCTTTATTAGCTAAAAAGCTTAAGTCGCTGAGCGACTATGCCAGCCCTAATACAATATTATTAAACTTATAGCCTAAGCTTAAATAATTTAATCATAAGCAAATATACTTTGACAGCTAATTTTGATATAGGGTTTGATAAAATAACATTGAAGCAACCAACATCATAGGGTTTGATATCAGCTTCTATCTCCAGAAGCCGTCGTTGTGACCGGATCCGGGCACACTCCACCAATACATGGTAGACATCCTCTCGTAAACCACAAATTGTACAGTTTGGAGATGCAACTGCCTTCATCATGTGACCAAACGCATTCAGAGGAATGTGCCCGGAGCGAAGTCTCATACTAGTAACAATTAGTTGTCTATTCAGCCGTCCCTCGCTAAACCATGGAATCTTAGGTGGTTCAGCCTGAATTGTTTTGTACCATGTGCCCTTCTCCACAGACCTCTCATCAAAATATACTTTCCACATTTTATGACAATCTAATTTAATGTCTCCGAGTAGATCTGTAAAGAAGGGCACACGGCCCAGACAAATTCCATTACCAATACCTAAATTGGCTAATGAATCCGCTTGATCGTTTCCTATCAGATTTACATGAGATGGAATCCATTGAAATTTGATAATACTACCACGTTGTTGCAGTTGTAAAAATAACTTTAAAATATCATAAGCTACAGGAAATCCTCGTTTACCCGAGGTACACCGAGCTAAATGTTGCAGAGCACTTTTCGAATCACTTAAAATGACGTATTTCGAATCATTGCACGATAGAAGGTAAGACATACATTCAGAAATGGCTTCCAATTCCGCCGCCATGATGGAAAATTTGGGATTTAATCGAAAACAAGCTGTAGTCCTAGTCTGAGGATCGAAAAAGGCTGCTCCAACCCCTTCATCGTCTTTGGATCCATCTGTGTAAATCTGATAGAAGTCGCAGTAATTTTGATCAATCCATTTAAAAGTATTCCTTAGTAAATCTACAGAGTTATAGGATCTTTTAGCTTTTTCTATACCATTAACATTCAAACAGATATATGATTTAATATCAATATTTGTCATCCATGTCGATAAGGAAAACATATCCAACTTGGCAGAACTGTGTACAGACTTTAAATTAAATTCACTGTGAATTTGGGCTAGTAATGGTTTTCTCTTATTGGACCAGTATGATGACTGTTCGCAGCATAAGGATAAGCTGGAAATAGAGGCAATAGTTTTACCACTGTTAACCGATTTAGCTTTCAACCAAAATTTTATAGCCAAATATCTTCTCCTTAGGTATAACGGGGGCAAACATAACTCTGACTCCATAGCATGTATTGGGCTACTCTTGATAAAACCTCCAATAATTCTCATAGCCTGATTTTGAATTTTATCTAGTTTTACAATATTAGTCTTAGCACTGTTGTCAAAAAGAAAGCTCCCGAAATCTAATCTGCTGCGAATAATAGCGATATATAACCGCCTTAAATGTAAAGGATGTACGCCCCAAGATGATCCAGTTAAAACGTTGAATACATTAAGTACCTTTTTAAGTTTTTCACACATTTCATTAATTTGTTTTCCCCATCTTAAAGATTTATCCAGCCATAGTCCCAAATATTTTACTGTAAGCACATTTTCTAAACTAATATTATTAATACATATATTGGCCGTCTGTGGAAATCTACCTCTGGAAAATATACACAGCTTACTTTTATTTGGTGATAATTCAAGACCTAAATTGTTTAAAAAAACTGATAAATAATCTATATCCTCTTGAAGTGATTCAGTCATAAATCTTAAGTTTTGACCGGAAACATAAAGCACGAAATCATCGGCATATTGTGATATGAAAACCTTTTCAATTTTTTTACATATGTCGCTCGTTACTATATTAAATAAAATAGGGGACATAGGGTCTCCTTGAGCCAATCCTTTACAGGTCCATCTTGTAATAGAACTATTGCTCCCTGACTCCAAAATAGTTAAATGTCTCTCTTTGAGAAATTCCCATATATACCTACATATGGATGAACCTACGCCAATTTCGTCGAGCTTCGCAACCACTTTTTCGATATTAACATTGTTGTATGCATTGTCCACATCAACGAAGCATGCAAGTGTTTGCTGTTTTTTTGTAAAGCCAATCTGTATTTGAGCTACTATACGTACCAAATTGTCTAAACACGACTGGGTTCTTCTAAAGCCTATTGTATTATCCGGAAACAGAGTATTGCTTTCAAGATACCATTCCAAACGCCTCGTTATAATAGTATGTAAAGTTTTGCAAAGACAAGATATAAGAGAAATGGGCCTCAAGGATGAAAGGCTGCCAGGAGTACGCCCCGGTTTCGGTAAAGGGACTATTTTGACATTTCTCCATTGCCATGGAACCTCACCTATTGAAATGCATTTGTTAAATAGGTCAACCAAAACTTGTTTATCGGGAAAGTTGTAAATTATTGAGTATGATATATCATCGACTCCGGGCGCGGTATCTTTTATCTTTACGGTATTTTGAAGTTCTGCTACAGTGATAGGTGCTTCCAATTGTACATTGCATGAGCTAAAACTAGGAGCTGGCGGTAAAGCGTAATCAGGTGTCAATTGTTTTAAAAATGCGCTAGCTGTGTTCTGGTCCATACTAGTTTTTGCAGCCCTATACCCTTTGAACCATCGCATTTTATTCCACATTTCGCTACTGGATATCGTCTCACTGACACTATCACAAAACTGATGGAAAGATATCGCGGCGGCTTTTCGTATTAATCGCTGCGTTTCGGCAACTTTTTGTTTGAAAAATATTAGATTCGCTGGTATCGGATTTTTCCTAAACTTTGCCAATGCCCGCCTACGCTCCGCTACAACCTTCGATAATTCTGGAGACCAATATGGTTTTGGAGAGAATTTACTACAAGGGTCTTCACAAATTTTAATAATTGGAATAGATTCACTAGCCGCCAATTCAATACAGTGAATCAAATTGTCATAAGACTGCTGTACACTGCCTGAGAGATTAATTTTGTTAATTTGTTTGTTTAAAAATTCCTTAAACTTAAGCCAATCTGCTTTATTGTAATTACGTTTCTGAAATAAATTGTTTGACAGTGTAATTTCAGTGGAAACAAAAATCATTAAATGATCGCTCCCCAAACTTTCATTAGAAATCTTCCAAGTAAATCGTAACGCAATGTCTGGTGAGGCAAAGGTGACGTCAGGCGAGCTAACTCGCCAATCGTTAAGTACTAACTTATTTCTGGTCGCGGCGCCAGTGTTCAATGAAACGTAATTATAATCAGCAGCTGCATCATATATTTGTATCCCTCTAGTATTGTTTTTACATGACCAATTGGTGTGGTGTCCGTTGAAATCACCTCCTATAAATGTTTTTGTACAATATTTAGAAAATAAAACTTTCCAGTCTTCACACAATGTGTGGACGTTAGGAGGACAATATATCGCAATGACATTTTCTAAAAAATCACAATTAAAAACTTTTAAGTGTAACACCTGTATGCCTTGATTGCCTAAACTAAAATAACAATTTTGTGCTTTAATAGTTTTATGAGTCAAGATTGCAATCCCACCATATGAATCCTCTCGATCTTGTCTGTAAATATTATATGAATTAATTTTTAAGTAACTATCAGGTTCAAGCCAAGTCTCCGAAATAATACAAATATGTACTTTTTCCTGTAATAAAATATTTTCTAATTGTAGTAGTTTCGGTCTTAAACTTTGCGCATTCCACTGCAATAACTTTAACATAACAATTTTATTTTTAGGATCCATTGAGAAAAATTTTACTAATCAACTCTAATACATAATTTAAAATGGGCCAATCAGACATATTATCTACCATAATTAGTACCAACCATTCAATACAGCATTTAATTGAGCTTTTCAACTTTTCATGTACATTCAACTTACTTAAAAAAATAATATCTCGCAATCTTTCTAATAACTCGCTAAAGTGTACCGTGCGCGTACGGGAGTTGTTTACGCGCTCACTGTCAATGTTATCAGTTGATCGCTCTGGAATGCGGCCCGGGGACGAGTCTCGATGCAACTGTTCGTATTCCGATTTGTTTGTATTTTTACCTGACTTATTTTTTTTGAACTTCGCACTTTTTGGGGTGGGCAAAGGCGGAAAATGTGACGAACTTAGAAATTCCGGGGTGTTACATACGTTGGTATCCTCTAAATGTAACGGCGAAAATTTATTGTTTAACAATTTTTTTGTGTTATTATCTACCTGACTCAAGGCCGGCTGTGATGTGCCGTTAGGTTGTACATAATATAAATTGCATGCGTTTCGATAAGTGCAGTTCTGCTCAGCCATAAGTTCCCGCAGCTGTCTCTCTCGCACAAACATTGGACACGATCTATCCAATGATAAGTGATTTTCATGACAGTTGACACATTTAAACGACTGCGTATCGCAATTTTCATGAAAACCTCCACACTTGGGACAAATAACGTTCTTGGACGTGCATCTGGTCTTGACATGCCCAAATTTCCAACACTTTGAACACTGAGTCACAGGGAAAACGTATGGTTCTACCTTGGTAAGTAAACTGTCCACATGTACAACAGCCGGTAGGGCGGAACCGCTGAAGGTCACGCGGGCTGCCTCGCAGGGTACCCATGCGCCTTCTCCATTTCTCCGTTTCAAACGCTTCACCGACACGATTTGTATATTATCTTCACACCGAATAGAAGATAGAATTTGCTCTTCGGTTAACTCTAAATCTACATCCCGAATAATCCCGTAGGACATATTCATATCCACTGACCGCTGCACTTTCCATTCTTTCAACTTGAATTCCTCGCAGTCAACAACTTTTTTAGCGTAATCTTTACCAGGAACCTCAATTTTCAATTTGTATGGGTTAATGTACTTGACTCTCTGAATATCCACAAAACCAAGACTTGTAAATAATTTCGCAATCGCAAACTGTTTAGGTAATTTTTCGGTACTTGATATGATGATTTCGATTTTCTGATTTTGTTTAGGTTTTTTCTCAACTGTAATCCATTCTGACACCTCTTCCTCTCTATTTCGCTTAAGCGGTCTTTCTTCTAAAACGGTTTCCTTTTCACTACAGCTTTGTGTAGTGATCTCCTTCTTCTTTTTCGCTACCTTAGACACATCAACCGGCAACAATGGTGACCCACAGTCACGTGATTCGGTCTCCATCCCCTCATGAACGTCCGCCACGACGGTGATAATTTCGCGCTCCTCCTCCAACTCCATCCCAAACGGACCGCGGCCGCGGGGGCTACCTGCCGGCCCGCGCACCGAGAGTAAATAGGTTCACTCACGATCTCTTATCGATTACTCGTGCGATCGACACGAGTGCCGTGACAGAACTGTGCTTTAGAATTATTATTATTATCTGAATCTTTCTTATTTCTGAATATTATGTTAATATTTGGAATTAATGTACTGTACATGTACTTAAATGACATTTATTATTGTTGGATATTACTAAAGATATGTGTTTATCGATATGGTAACCCTAGGAATGTGGTAACTATTTGTAATAGAGATTGGCAACACATAATAAACAAGATGGCTTAGGCAAGAAGTGGTTTTATTTCATTAAATTGATATACTACATGGTGTCAGGTGAAAATTTGGTGTGAATACCACATAATTCCTCTAGTGGAACTTAAAAACGAAATACTCGGGTGAACTATTCCTATAGTGGGAACTGAAAATATTCCTCAAGTGGAAAACAGCAAGTACGACAAAATGGACGCCTTCAAACCTCCGAAAAACTTAATAATGACGGGAGAGGGTGCAAACTGATTGAAATTCAGACAGTTATTTTTAATTTATTTAGAAGCTGCGGGGTACACTAAAGCGGCAGAGGGCCGAAAAATAGCAATTTTCTTAAACTGTGCTGGTGAGGAAGCGATTGATGTTTATAACAACTTTTGCCAAAAAGGTTCCATTGAGAAGTTGGAAGACCTAATCACAGAATTTGACAAATACTGCTTGCCCAGAAAGAATTTAGTATTACATACTTACGACTTTCTGAATTCAAAACAAGAGGAAGGCGAGGAGATAGACCGTTTTATAACTAGATTAAAAACTAAGGCCAAACTGTGTGAGCTAGGCGATTTAGAGCAAAGACTCATTACCATTATGCTGATAATAGGAACCAATGATTTATGCTTGAAAGAACAACTCCTTAGAGAGGAAGATTTGGACTTGGAAGAGTCCATATCGAAGGCAAGAGCTGCTGAATCAAGTAGAAAACAGGTAAATAAGTTAGAAAAAACACAAACTGTAGACGCAGTGGTCAGGAAAAACACTGGAAAAACTTTTAAGAAAATAGAAAGAAAATGTACTCGTTGTGGAAAAATACATGAATCGAAGAATTGTCCGGCATATGGGCGAAAGTGTTTGAACTGTGGGCGCTATAATCATTTTGCTGGGATGTGCAAACAGAAATCGAAAAGAAAGTTAAATTTGATTGAAGAAGAAGATGAAGAAACCTCAAGTGATAGTGATCAAGAATATGTACTTAACAGCATAGTGAGTGTTGTTGGAATAAAACAGTGCGAGTGGTTGGAAAAAATACAGATAAATGGACAGGACTTTGAGTTTAAGATAGACACTGGTGCGGACTGCAATGTGATTAGCTGGGAAATGTTTGATAAAATAAGTAAAATGTCAAGTGTAAAATTAATAGAAAATACCACAGTTTTAACTGTTTACAATGGAGAGAAAATAAAAACTGTAGGTACTGTTCAGCTAGATTGCAGTGTGAGAGGTAAGATACACAAAATATTTTTTTCTGTATTAGATTTAAAAGTAAAACCAGTTATTGGATTGCCAGATTGTATAAATTTAAACTTAGTGAAACGCATACAAGAAATGTCAAAGTCACAAATAGATACAGAAAAAGAAAAGTTCATAAATGAAAATAAGGATGTGTTCACAGGATTAGGT
Source organism: Coleophora deauratella (assembly GCA_958295455.1). NCBI lineage: Eukaryota > Metazoa > Arthropoda > Insecta > Lepidoptera > Coleophoridae > Coleophora > Coleophora deauratella. The sequence continues at coordinate 2,947,164 of OY282401.1, read as the reverse complement.
GAAATTGGGAAGTATGAAATAAAAGTTAAAAAAGATGCTGTACCTGTAGTTAAACCTATTAGGAGAGTTCCACAGACAATTAAAGACAGGTTGAAACAGACATTAGATAATTATGAAAGTAGAAATATCATTGAAAAAGTAGAGGGACCAACGGATTGGTGCAACAATTTAGTTATTGTAGAAAAACCAAATGGATCTCTTAGATTGTGTTTAGATCCACAGGAATTAAATAAAAATATCCTTCGTGAAAAGTATCAGATTCCTTCTCCAGAGGAAATATATAATGACTTAGCGGGAAAAGAGGTCTTTAGTGTGTTAGATATGAAGGATGGATTTTTTCAAATCTTGCTTAATAGTAGAGAGGCCAATTGGAAAAACGGCAATTTTCGTAGGACCGAGCAGTATTATAGCGACAACTGGTACCGTTGGAATCAACGTGGTCTACTGATTATCAAACCACTTGTTGTCGCTTTCTAAAGTGGTGGAGTGAGTATCTATGACGTAATCAAGATGGCGGCTGAACGGTTTGGATTTTCAATATTTTCTCGAGAACCACTAAGTTTTATCCTATGTGTGTTATATCATTTGAAAGCTATTGAAAAGACCTACAAATAACATGTATGCACTTACTGTCGTAAATATTCTATTTACGGAGCTACATTGAAAAAACTGACTTTTTTCGATAAGACTGTGTGTTAATTCTTAATATAAGTCGAAAAGTAAGGGGTTTATCAAAAATTTGGTTATTATCTTTTTTGTAGAGCGGTTACTAAGGAATTCAAAAATGTACATTTCAAAGTTATACAATAAGTATTTTTGAACCAAGAGCCAATAACAAGACGCAAGTCGTAAAAACAAAATACGAAATCGGCAAGCTCTGTTTAGCTATAACTATACTATGTCTGTGGTATCATTTAAAAGCTACTAAAACCTTCTGGTTTAATACTGATTGCATGGTCACATCGATCAAGTAGGTTAACTAACCATATTCAAGGTCATAGCCAGGATGGGTTTGTAGCATAGTAGTGGCATTTAGCTCGGGCGTTTCCGTGAATCGCAAAGCACATTTGAACGTTTATCACAAAATTATAACTATTCTATTCTATTTTACCACTGTCGGATTTTATTATCTATTGAAAAAAAAAACAACCAGTTACTACAAACAAGCCGTCAATTACTGTATTATACGGGTATACTTTGTTAAAAAAGGCAGATTTGTATTTATACATTAAGAAGAACTATCATTTTTTTTTTTCTAACACTTAACATACTTAAGTTATTATATGGATAACGTTTTGACAGATAAAATCAAATATTAAGTAGGTTATAATTAACTAATAAAACTATACATCCTACTTTACAGCAAATCTAGATTTTCTTCAGTGTAATTGAACTGGATACTGAGAGAGGAATGCGCGGGGTAAGCTGCTGGCCGGCTTTATGGAGAAGGAGGGCCTCTTCATGATGAACTCTTTCTTCAAAAAGCCAAAAAAGCGCATGTGGACATGGCTGCATCCCAATGGCGTAGTAAAAAATGAAATTGACTTCATCGTGTCGACAAAAAGGCAAATATTCAATGATGTCTCTGTGATCAACTCGCTGAAGACAGGAAGCGATCACCGAATGGTAAGAGGCACATTGAATCTAAAAACAAAGCTAGAAAGATGTCGATTGTCTGGAAGAGATCGCTCTTTAGCGATAAGACCGCCTACCTGTATAACTTTTTTTTTTAATGTTTATGTTTTTATTTTCCTGTTTTGTTGTGCAATAAAGTGTTTTCATTCATTCATTCATTCAAATCCTTGGGGGAGGCCTTTATCCAGCAGTGGACGTATTTCGGCTGATAGGATAGGTAGATATAATTGAACTGATTGAAACATTGGTCACCGTTATGACAAATATCCTCCATACATTTTTGTTTCCGTTCAGCACATCCACAACGGGATGTTCTGCATCCTGTCTTGCATTTACAAGAAATTAATTCCATTTTTTTAAGAGTGATAGGCTCTTGCAACGATGTAATCGGACGTAGTTGCCTATCTTCTAACTTCCAGCCATTATCAGTGGGTTTAGGTAAATTCTGGATTGGCAAATCAGCAGTATGCCAACAAAATGCTTGGTAATTTGCCCTTTTAAGGTGTACCTCCAGAACATGTTTCGATGGTGGCAGTTTCTCAAGCGCTTTAACTTGCTGGAACATAGATGGCCTCAAATTATCTATGTTGTCTAACGTATTGAATGTATACGTTTATAAGCACGTATATGCTTAGGATTTTAGTGGTTTGTATTGAGCGGACACTCTCTTATGTATACTTTGTGGTGTGGCGATGTAGCCAGTAAAGTGCGTTGACCTCGGTGCGGCGGCGTGAAGTGCGGTTTCGTATACCTACTTCTAAAGTTTTTTTGCAGTAATTTGAATAAATAAACTAGGTATATGTTATTTTTGCATTCAGTGAAACAAATAAACTCAATGATATTTTTGCAGTCATTTGAAAGGATAAAGAAGCAACTAATCCTTAAATTGTAGGTTTTTCACTTTAACAATGTACCTATATCATGTACACTACAGAAGCACGGGTTCCGTCTCGTAGCACGGGAAGGCATGGTTAGGCTATACTTCACAGAATGGTCCAGGTCGAAACTGGTGGAGGTCATGGGCTAGTGGCCAGCCCCAGTGTCAGAAGTTTCCAAACCACCCATAAGGCCTCTGACACGGCTAAACCTACCATCTAGTGATAAAAGCCGGCATCAACGCTCAAACGTACTTTACAAATCAAGGAAACGCTCGGGATAAGTGCTAATAATAGTAAAACCCATCCATGTTATGACCGCGAATGTGGTCAGTTAACCTGCGTGATCGACGCGACCACGCAATTCGCATTAAACCAGAAGGTTTTCAGTAGCTTTTAAATGATACCACAGACATAGTATAGTTATAGCTAAACAAAGCTTGCCGATTTCGTTTTTTGTTTTTACGACTTGCGTCTTGTATTTGGCTCTTGGTTCAAAAATACTTATTGTATAACTTTGACATGTACATTTTTGAATTCCTTAGGAACCGCTCTACAAAAAAGATAATAACCAAATTTTTGATAAACCCCTTACTTTTCGACTTATTTTAAGAATTAACACACAGTCTTATCGAAAAAAGTCAGTTTTTTCAATGTAGCTCCGTAAATTGAATATTTACGACGGTAAGTGTTTACATGTTATTTGTAGGTCTTTTTAATAGCTTTCAAATGATACCACACACATAGGATAAAACTTAGTGGTTTTCGAGAAAATATTGAAAAACCAAACCGTTCAGCCGCCATTTTGATTACGTCATAGATACTCACTCCACCACTTTAGAAAGCGACATCAAGTGGTTTGAGCATCAGTAGGCCACGCTGATTCCAACGGTACCAGTTGTCGCTATAATACTGTTCGGTCCTACGAACTTCGTAAATAAAGCACTTTCGACGAATCGGCCTCTCTACTATAAAGATGTAGATAAACTGTGCACTTTTGGAACACCATATGGGAGATACAGGTTTTTAAGGATGCCGTTCGGTATTTCCTCTGCAACTGAGGTAATGCAAAGAATAAATAATAATATTTTCGGTGATATACAGGGAGTACATTTGTACGACGATGATCTGATAATTTCAGGAAAAGATAGAGTAGAACATGATAAAATATTAAAGCAGGTCATAGAAAGAGCAAGAAAATTTAAGGATAAATTTAATAGTAAAAAGTTACAGTTCAGGAAAGATTTTGTGAAGTATGTAGGATTAATAATATCTAAAAAAGGAATAAAAGTAGATTCGGAACATGTAAAAGCAATAATTAAGTTAGAAAAACCAAAAAATGTAAAACAACTGCAAAAATTTTTGGGCATGTGTAACTATCTAAGTAATTTCATACCACAATATTCTAAAATTACAGAACCACTGAGACAACTATTGAAAAAAGGTACTGAATGGATTTGGAGTGATACACAAGATAAATCTTTTGAAGAAATAAAGTGTAGACTAGTTCAACCCCTACGCTAGCCATGCTAAGTAAGGAAGGTAAAATTGTATTACAAACAGACAGTTCTAATACAGGTATGGGAGCTTGTTTGCTTCAAGAAGGTAGGCCTGTGTCGTTTTACTCAAGATCATATACTGATTGTCAAAAAAGATGGGCACCTATTGAAAAAGAATTATTTGCCATATGCTTAGCTATGGAAAAGTACCATCAGTTTGTTTATGGACGTAGAATCACTATAGAGACAGACCATAAGCCGTTAGTGGCCATTATGGCTAAAGATGTAAACAAAATTTCATCTAGGTTGCAACGCATGGTTTTGAGGTTGTTAAAATATAATTTTGAAATAAAATACATACCAGGTTGTAAAATGTTTATTGCAGACTATTTATCGAGAAACTTTGTATCAGACAATGCGAAAATTGAATTAACAGCTAAAGAAATTGTACATTGTGTAGAAACAGAGAGGGTTTATTGTTTGGAGACAGATTTGCCTGTGTCAGAAAATAGAATACAGCAGTTTAAAGTAGAGACTAAAAAAGATGAAAACTTAAGACAGATTGTTGAATTTCATGAGTCAGGTTGGCCAAGTAATGATAAAATGTTACCAAATAAAGAGCTAAAAACATATTATAAACTAAGAAATTATATAACTGTGACAGATAGTATTGTATATTTTAAAAATAAAATAATAGTTCCCAGACAGATAAGGAAAGAAATTATAGATACAATACATACAGGACACATTGGAGTTGTAAAATGTAAAAAGAGGGCAAGGAAAATTATATTTTGGCCTGGAATGTCACGGGATATTGAGGTATATGTTCTGTCATGTAAAACATGTGAGAAATTTAGACCATCAAATGCAAAAGAACCGCTCATGTCTCATGACATCCCAGATCTACCCTTTCATAAAATTGGATTAGATATATGCACGTATGGACGAAGAGATGATTTAGTAGTAGTTGATTATTTTTCTAAATGGATAGAGGTTAAGTTGATAAAAGAAAAAACAGCTAAATGTGTAATAAATAAATTGAGAGCTATTTTTGCTTTACATGGTATTCCAAAGTACATTGTCAGCGACAACATGCCGTTTGGTAGTTACTTATTTAAGCAGTTTGCCAGTGAATTGGGTATTACTTTAATAAAGTCAAGTCCTAGGTACCCACAATCAAACGGTATGGCTGAAAAGGCTGTTGGGATTGTGAAAAACATGATGAGAAAATGTGAACATAGTAACACTGATTTTAGTTTGGCACTGTTACACTACAGGACAAGTCCAGTAGCAGGGTTAAATTATAGTCCATCTGAACTGCTAATGTCAAGAATGTTAAGAACCAATCTACCTTGTGTAAAAGAAAAATTAAAACCAAAAATAGTTGTAGTATCAGAATTGTTAAATAAAAATAAGCAAAAAGTAAAGAAAACTTATGATAAGACAGCTAAGGTTAGGAAAGAATTTAAAAGGGGGGATAATATATTGATTCAAGAACAGGATAGGACTTGGAAACCAGGAAAGTTAATAACGGAAGTGGGACCAAGGTCATATACTGTACTAAATGAAAATGGAAATATTTGAGGAGAAATAAAAGACACTTAATTTTAAGTAGAAATAAGTTTATTGTAAAACCAGATGTAATTGATTGTGAACCTAAAAGAGAAATAAGAGAACCTGTTGTAACTAACAATTTGGTGAGTGATTGTAATGATTATCGTACAAGGTCTGGTCGACAAGTTAAACCGCCAACTTATTTAAAAGACTACATGTAAATTATGACTGTAGTTGTTTGTTTTGTTTAAAGAGATTTCTGTTTTTGTTTAAAGAGAATTAGTTTGTTTAAGGATAATTAGTTTTGTCTAGAAAATAACTTTTGTTTTGTGCCTTCAACGAAATGTTTACTTTTAAATTAAATGTTGTAAAGGGGGGATGTTGGATATTACTAAAGATATGTGTTTATCGATATGGTAATAAAATTTGAAAAAACTTTACGTTGGTAAATCCAATATAGGTATTGGATTTGCCTGTTCTCCACTGTTTCAAAATGAAAACAGACTGATGTTAGCACCACAAAACTTTTTTTCGAAATTAGCTTGATAATTGATATGAAACGATGCGAATTATACAAACTCTAATCTCTATGAGACTCATCTCTTTGCGTAATATACTAATTTCTGTATACTGCCTTTTCAAAAAAAAAAAAATTGTACTAATTAAAAAAAGCTTTGTTGGTTCCTAAATCTAAAGTCTAAATGTAAGGCTCCACGCTCCACGATAGTGACTCTAATCCTCTAACGAAAGGTCTTCATGAGTTTCAATTTAAGTATATCTTCATACTAGCTTCCGCCCGTGACTTCGTCCGCATGGACTTCAGAATTGAAAGAAAATGTTAAGATAGCGCCATATAAATGGAAATTTTGAGTTTTTAAGCATTCCTACGGGAACTCTTAAGTTTTCCAGGATAAAAAGTATCCTATGTGTTATCCGCGTGCTTCATCTATCTACCTACTAAATTTCATCTAAATCCGTTCAGTAGTTTCGGCGTGAAAGCGGAACAAACAAACAAACAAACTGACAAACAAACAAACAAACAAACAAACTGACAAACAAACAAACATCCATACTTTCGCATTTATAATATTATTTTCAATTTTAAATTTTTCAATTTTCATAAGTGAGAAAATATAAGGATATTGCACACTACCATTAAAATTACAGTTTAAACTTATAGGCTAGTTAAGTTAGTGATGCTAAGTGCAACACCAGGCAACCGCCGTCTATATCTTGTGATATCACGAAAATATAAGTAAGACATTTATTAGTTATTACAAATTAGGAACGAAATACAAAAACTATGAATAAAAAGGTCCTATAAATAGGTCCTTAGTAAAACCCGTCCCTGCACGTGCCAAAAGTGCCCATGACGCTGGCCGCATTGCCGCGTTGGATAGCTATTGACAGCACGAAATCACGAAATGTATTAACTTTTCTTCGAATTTATTTTACATTTTTTGGAGAAAGTTCTTTAATTTCATGGGTAGAAGTCACTGTTAAATATATTTTCAGGTATTTTAGAAGGGCTCTTTCTATATATTTGCTACAGTTCTCTTCATTCCACAATACCTTTCACAACCATTCAAAGTTTAGTTAAACCTAGCTGAATTTATTAGTGCGACAAGATGTGCCAAGTTTCCGGCGGGTGGGACTCACACCTTAATACCGGCATTAAGGGTAGACATCCCTTACCACGGTTTCGTTATTACTGTGACAAATTCATATGACTAGCTGTCAACTGCCATTCTCGAGCGTGTCCGCATTTTTAATTTAATAATTCATACATCATCTCTTTAACTAGCAATAAGTTTGTACCTTTTTGGCACGCTTACCAATTCATTCACCAGTACCATAGGCTGGCTATCATATCTCCATGCCGCTGCATATCCAATGCTATCAACATTGATGTTCAGTCAGACAAAATGGCCGTAGCTTGTAGGCGAGCTCAGAACATGTTCTACCACCAACCAAACCGAGTCTTAAAAGTTGGATCCCGTCAGGAATCTAACCTGCGACCTCCTTATCTAGGCGAGTGAACTAGCCAGTACACGGAGGCGTTGGAAATCTATTTTGTTAAGAATTATTTTATACGTATAATATGCTATGATTTCTTAAAGAAATCCAAATTCAGTTTTAGGGGAGTGCCGAGCCTTAACGAACTTCTGGGTCTCAGCTGAGGTGTCAAAATGAGCTGTGAATTAAAGCGCTTAAGGCCATCCAAAGATGGAGTAATTAGCACAACGTATTCCAGGTTTAAAGTTTAATAAAGTGCTTTTAAACATTTGCTTACTTTGTATTAAGTAACTGTTACTTAAAACTCACGGTCGATAAGAATTTGGTTCTCGTAACTAAAGGTCCGGGTTTAAATCCTGCCCAATGTAACATTCGATTGTTTAATTACTGCTTATACTTTGTTAAAACATTACTACGAATTAACTGTTCTTGTTCAGGGAGCTTGTTCCAGCTATCATACTTATCATCTACCTGCCCTGTTCCAAATCATTTGTGGACGAGTCTTCTTCTATTCTTCTTCTCTAACTGCCATCTCAAGCCAACTTCTTACGTAGTCATATTATCCTTTGCAGAATCCAGTGATCCAGTCTTCCTATTCCCACTAAGCTACCCAGATTCATATCCTCTTCCTCTTCTAGTGACATGACTATCGTTCCTCCTCATAACATGTTCCAGCTATCCTAAATAAAATATTATAAAACATTCAAATCGGCAACGCACTTGTAACACCTCTGGTGTTGCGGGTGTCTATGGGCGGCGATAATCGCTTACTATCAGGTGATCCGTCTGTTCGTTTGCCACCTCTGCCATAAAAAAAAGAAAAAAGTAAATTGACTACATGAGTAAAAAAAAATATATAATGAATTCGCATTCTTATACGGGTGTAAAAAAACACTCATATAACCTAAACGGTGAGTTCCTGTCATGAGACTGAGCAACTGATCCTGAGGAAGCCATATATATATAAAAAAAATGGACCCACCAGACTTTTTCCTAATTTGGCTGATTGGCCGATCAATTGTTATGAAAAGTCCATTCTTTTTTTAAATTAAATTATGGATTCCATAACAAAAGTTGTTCAGTTTCATGAGATGTACACTCTGTTAAAGTTTCCGGGAAAGATCTTTTTACACCCCATATATTTAATTTTATGCCTCGCCTATAACACTGCAGAGAAAATCCACACGAATTTTCCCAAAGTTCTACCAACCAAATGTTTTTAAAAATCGTAAATTTGGTCGCAAAACTGAAAATGAAGGTAGTAAAGGAGTGTATTAGGCGGAATTCCGGCAGAAGGCTTACTCTTTGTCATGATAACATTCCCACCTAGGCTACGGAGCCAAAAACTACAGTTTTAGGAGCCATTTCATCGCCACGATAGTGGAATAGTTTTACCATTGATGTAGAAAAAAAGAAAGGTAGAGATAGAACATTTTTCTTTACTCCATTTTTTTAGGAATCTAATTAAAATGTAAACAATCTTGATACGTCTTTTTGTAACTTTAATAGAAATACAAAAGAAACTATTACCACTACTACAAAACTTTGCGTTTGCGAAATATTATAATTTTAACATACATTTCAATAAAAAAGACATGTTAAGTTTGTTTATATTTTGATAAGTACCTTAAAAGCACATTACCTATATTAAATAAATACTTGTAGGTTCAAAGAAACTGCCACGTAATTCAGAATCGGAACGACCAAAAAAACCTTTTTTGGACTTTCCCGTTGCCGTAGGAGTGAAAAACTTCCAAGGAGACGAAAAGTTGCATTTTCTCGTGATATCACCAAAGTTTTTAAACAAAATTGTTCAATTCTGCCCCATTTGACGAGTCCTAAATACACCTGTATAATTAAGAAGCGCAAAGCTGCTACAGCTACAATCATACGTAGCTAAGTACAACGTATCCGCTGCGCCAACATAAGCTGCATATAAAAAGATAAGCATCATAACATTGTGACACCTTTTCCATATTAATGTATGAAAAGGCGTATCCCGATTTATTTCGTACATCATTGTACTAACTATGCCTATTTGACATACCTCGTTGACACGAAAATTCTATTGCTGAAATTTGAACTCTAGCACTCTTGAAAAAAGGATGAAAGCTGAAGTCTTGTTGAAGTTTCAAAGTAGAAAATTGGCTCTTGTAACTTTTAGGTGCCAACTTAGGTAGCCTGGGTACTGAGTCCAAGGTTATTTTCTTAGAAGTTATTTTTAGGTCTCGTTTGGTAGTTTTGTAGTAGGAAATATCCTTCTTTACTATTTTCTTTTATCTTTAGAATATGTTTCTAAATATCTTTTTCGGTATAATATGTTTAGTCTATAGTTACACCGTCACAAAAAAAAAATGATTTTTAAAAAATTGAGGAATGGCAATGGATGGTTCTGACTGTGGCAGTTTGGCATCAAGGGATCGTAACTCGCAAATGAGTATAAATCGATTCGAAAGCGGTTTTTTCACTTAATCAATTGAAAATCGGTTATGTTATTTTTCTAGTGGAATAACAGATAGCCAATTTACATAAAACATTTTGGACTCTTGACATGCAAATCGATCAATTAATCGGCAAACTTTTTATTTTTTTATGCGAATTTAACTACCTATTTGTTCCTTCGAGAAATTTGTTTTAGAAACCCCATTTTAGGCCCTGAAATTTATTTTAAGAGCACCTTGTAGTAATTTATGAAAAGTTGTCAAAATAAAAGGCTACATTATATGTATCATATCCAATCACGGGTTTATTTTAAAGAAAAAAGAAACTAAAGTGGTGGGTTCTTTTAATTAAACCACCATTAACAAATTACTTGTACATTGCGTAACTAGTTATTATAATTGCATTTGAAAATTGTATACTGTAATTTTATATAAAGGGCACATCATGTTTTTTTTTAATTTAAACTTAAAACCACGTATGCACAGAGTCCATAATTATTTTTTGCCAGAGATGAATTTGTGGCGTCATTCTACGTAATTATTTCCTTTTTGATCCTTTGCAGTGGGATTTTGCAGAGACTTTTAGTGGAATGCTTAGCTTGCGGTTTTTAAGCTTAATTTATAGCGGTTAAACCTGATGTGACGGGATAAAAATTATGTCTATCCGTGTATAATATGTATTCATCATATGTGCTTTGACATCTATTTAATCGCTTTTTACCTGACTTCGCCATAAGGAGAGTTATGTTTTTCGAGTGTATGTATGTGTATTTCTTTGGCACGCTTTTTAGCCTAAACGGCTTCATGGATTTTTTAGCTTGAAGGTGTCGTTAAATTCGTCTTAATCCTGAAAATGAAATAGGATACATTTTAATGCAGTCGGGTTTCATTTTTTTATATTGTTAGGTTGTTTATTGTAGAAATTGGCAAAAGGCTGGCGGTCTACCTGATGGAAAGTGGTATCCTTGCCTATGGACATTTACAACACCTAGGGCATTATCAATGATTTGTCGTGTGACGATCCCTCAAGCTACCTATGCCGTAGACCTCAAGGAAAATCTCGGATGGAAGCTCATCTACTCATCCACACTTTCAGGAAGGAAACGCCATTGAAACAATTCGGCTTCAGCTCATGAGGATGAATCTGGTCGTCGACGGCGGCGTTCCAGCTCTGTCTTCATTTTTGAAGATCCTTTTTGCGTCTGCATATTTGAAGAGTTTTTTTGGAAATTTTGTAAAGTGTCCTCGGGAAATGTTGTTCAGTTTTGTGAGTGAAAATCATTTAAGTTTCCGTGAATGGTACTTTGAAACTCTCTAATTCGACTCAAAAAACTTTATAGCGCGTTCTAGGAATATATAAACTTTGTGGCAAGTACTGCAGATGTCACCACAAGTTCATTTACCACCTTCCTACTTGGGCTTGGGAAGTAGCCATAATGTTTCTACGCACGAGCAAAATGTCCTGTTTGCAATAACAAATGGTGGAGTAAGACCATTAAAATAGCATTAGACCGCAAATGATCTATTCCAGAATGTAAATTTTATAACTTTACCTGTTATCATGTGAGTAAGTCTGTTTAAAGTAACTGTTTGATTCTTAAACTTGAGGTACTATTATAGTTGCTAAGCTTTCTTTTTAATCAACTTAGCTTTAAGGCACAGTATATTACACACAGTATGGACACTCGTTACATGAAGGCGACGTCACTGATGTAGTGACAATCCAGTTATCGCTCCAAAGTGCACTTTAGTGAGAATCTTTTTTCTAAAAAGACCTCCCCCGCTTCGCATAATATTTTTTTTTATGTGACAGGTGGCAAACGAGTAGACGGATTACACTTACATTTACGCGTGTACAAACTTATTTATTTACTACTAGCTGGGAGACGGAGCGTCGCTCGTTCAATCGGAGTTTTTATCAACTAAGATAACTTGTTTAGTAGTACATACTATAAGATATATTTTCTATGAAACATTTTGCAGGATTTGTTTAAGTCGAGTCGGTAGTGGCCTTCTAAGGGACGAAAGGACAAGCAATATTTGTTCTGAAAATATCTATAATATTTTTTTTATAATTTGATTCTATTGAAAAAAAATCATGCAAATTATCCTTTTTTTTAAATAAAAAAACCAGAAAAATATTCAGTGATACGTAATATTAGAAAGTTATTCATCATTTATTATGATACATATTAGTCAGTAATATCAATCAGTTTTGGCGACTTTTTAGAGATTTTCTTATTGCAAATGTTATCAGCGCCATTAAGTTTAGAGAAAGCCGTGGAAAATTCCCTATTGTCAAATACGGGGCAGGGCGGCACAATCATCAGGTATGTAATTCACTTATATGGCGAAAGATGGCACTATTTGTCTCTTAAATACAAAGAGGTTAAAATATTTTTTTATCACTCTTAAGTCTTTTTATTTATTTTCATAATATTAACATAAGTTCACACAAAAAAAAAGTAAAAAAGACAAAAAAAATATAGTTTCATTGGTGAGATTCGAATCTGGACCTAAAAGCAGCAAAACGTAAGTGTTTCGCACCAAAACCGCTAGTCCACCAAAGAACTTAAAAGTAACAACGGTTAAAAATAAGCATCATATGCATTCTGCTTTTATGTAATTTCGCTCATATCTCCCTAACATGAATTTTTTCGAAGATAATTCCCTCGTAGATCGATTTCTGGTGATTTTTAACCCCTAATCCTAGATTTTCGTCAAAAGGTTTCAAGCGGTTTTCGAAATCGTCGGGACACTTAACTCGTTTAATAGTATAATATATAGGATAGGATGTAGTACAATAGTCATGTGTTAATTTACAGATAAATGCAGGCAAAATTAAAGGCCTCCACTATTATAGTTACCAACAAAGCTATAGAAGTAACAACTTTTCCTAAACATCCCCTATTATGTTTAGGAAAAGTTGTTTTAAGCACTTGTGATAACAATAGAATGTTCTGGAACATCTTTAGCGACGCGGCTATTGTCTTTTGAACATTACGTTGGGTTTAAACACTTTGTTGTGCTTTGTCCTTAACTTGTTTTAATCTACTGAAGTCGTAGAATTTATTAAGACTGGTGTAATTTTCAATGTAGACTTGTTTTTTTTTATTATAAGTTTTATAAGTTTCGTAAACGGCGTTATTAAGTCTTTATAGCATTTTTAGCTTCTGTGTGAAGTGTACCTTATGTTTTTGTAATCATGAACGCTAATACTTAAGTTGTTATCCTATTCTAATCAAAGAGATGGTCTTAAATGACAATGATATATGGACATGTATAGATCCTCCAGCTCATAATGTTAGTGTTGACTTGAACTGTAATATAATTTAAGATTTTATTTTAAAAAATGTGTTAAAGCGAGTTTCTTTTAGGCTCGAAGTTTCTTTTCGCTTCGCAAACACTTCCCGAAACGTTGAGTGTACAAGTCCCGCGTGGTAGGGACTTTATACTAGGTAGAAAAAAATTGACGTTTTAAAAGTATGTGTAAAGCATCTACTTAAATAAAAAAAACATTTTGAGTTTGAGTTTGAATAGATTCTTAATATTGTTGCCATGTTAAACCAAAGATAAAAAACCCAGCTTTGGATGGCCAGTCTCTAATAATTAATTTTTGATATGCTTTTCCACTGATGAGGTAAAACTTATCCAATGATTGCTCCACAAATAGGGCCAAGTCAGAATTGGTAGCAGTTTAAGTAAGATCTGATCCCGTGTTTTTCTTTTGATGTATGAGAGCAAACTTTTGTAATTAAATAATGATATGTATTCAATAAAAAAAAAACATCAAAACATCAACATTAAACAATTTGGATTCTAGTGAACAAGTAATATACTACTCTCACCGAGTTTTTGAACTTTCCGAGACGCAGCTGGGATATGTACAACATAGACTTGTAGAAAGCGAATCTATGGGCTACAATAAACAAAATAAAAAATATTAATTCAAAAAATAATTATAAGTAACGTGTGGGCGAGGGCAGCAATGTGTGTGTATGGGTGTGTGTGTGTGTGTGTGTGTGTGTGTATGTGTGTGTGTGTGTATGTGTGTGTGTATGTGTGTGTGTGTGTGTGTGTGTGTGTGTATGTGTGTGTGTGTGTGTGCGTGTGCGTGTGTATGTGCGTGTGTATGTGCGTGTGCGTGTGTATGTGCGTGTGCGTGTGTATGTGCGTGTGCGTGTGTGTGTGCGTGTGTGATTCTAAAGGTCAAATTCGCAGAAGGACAGACTGCCAAGCCAGTTTTTACAAATCAGTAGGTCAACAATTTCCTTGACCTCCCGTGCCTACGAAGTAAAGATAATATACACTTTCTCTCACTAATAGAGTCTCTCTGACTAAATCAAATAACACCGAATATTCGGGATCAAATTGAATTCTTGGAATGAACCACTTCAATGATTTGTACTTGCATTAAAAATTCCCGTCACACGTTTATCGGGGTCGCCAGGGCCGTAATCAGTAGCAATTGGCCCCACATTATTATTGTTGTACCGTAAAAACAAAGATAGTTACGTAAAAAATATTTGTATGAAGTGGTCATGGTTTAGTGCGGCTTACGTGGTGGCGTAGATCGCGTAAGTTAACTAACTACAGGCACGGTCATAACCTGGATGGTTTTGACTTTTGGTATTTTTTATCTCGATTGTTTACATGCTTCATAAAGTACGTTAAGCCGTTGGTGCCGGCTGCTATTACTAGATGGCAGTCGTTAAGCCATGTCGGAGTTCTTATAGGCGGCTATATTCTACAAATATAGCTCTTGAATCCTGAAAACTTGTGACACTGAGGTTGGTCAGTAGCCCTACAAACTGAACTAATCATCAATGTGAAGTATGGCCTAACCATCCCAAAGCACGAGAACAGACCCATGCCCCTGCAGTGGGGACGATACGATAAAAAATAATAACAAAATAAAAAATAATAAAATGTTTATTTGTCACCAACATGTGAGGTTAAAACTGCCTTTTAGGTATTAAAAATTCACCTGTGCCAGGAAGCCTCGCTCTTCTTTAACGTCAAAGTGTATTTCAACTTGGAACATAGTAAGACACATAAAAGTTGTTACTTAATAAAAACAATCAGTAAATTACAGAATATAATATGAGCTGTTAACGATTAATATGTTTCTGATAATTTACTTAAGAACTTCCAAAAAATATTTTTTGACATTCGCTATCACATACCTGCAGGGATTTTCTAAACTATAATCTTTGTTTAGTTTTCTTAAATAATAATGAATGAAGATAGTGA
The DNA here is from genome assembly GCA_958295455.1 of Coleophora deauratella. Lineage (NCBI taxonomy): Eukaryota > Metazoa > Arthropoda > Insecta > Lepidoptera > Coleophoridae > Coleophora > Coleophora deauratella. Next base: position 2,931,891 of record OY282401.1, on the reverse strand, counting down.
TATTGTAGAAATCTCTCCGCGTCGATCCCCTGACTACATCCCCGTGCTGCGTCACAAATATTTTATTAGATTCCTAAAGAAACGTGATCTCATCGACGCCCTGGTGCGAGATGTTATTCGCTGCTTTTAATCCCCTTTTTAATCGCCATTTTAATCCCTTTTCTGCCATACCTTGTACTTATTTAGCCATGGATGCCACACCCAAGAGCCCTAAATATCTCACCACCGATATTTACTACACCTATAGAATTTTAAAGATAAGAAGAAAGCTGAACTTTTAACATATTTACAAGATGTCACCTACTTTATTCACAAATTAAACCTTGATGATTTAATTAAAATTTAATGTAATACATACCTACGATTTAAAATGTCATCAAAATCGCTTCAGCAGTTAAACATGACAAACAGACATACAGGCAATCATTATAATCACATATTCATAAGAATATGTGATTATAAGAATATGTTTTTTTACTAATTACATAATATCACATAATTTCGTGTTTCGCACTAGAGTTATGTCGTTTTACAGTTTGTCGCACTTACTAGCGTGCATTCGCACGAGAGTGATTCGCAGAATCGTTCTGTCGCACAATCATTCATCGCACAATCGTTTGTCGCACTCAAGTAGGGCACTCTTTCTTTACACTCTGTATATACATCATACAGGGTATAAACCCTTCGTCAGAAAACTTTAACCGGTCTAACTAATGGGAATGCATATATGCGTAGGTGCGCATGCGCTAGGGCTTCTAACACATCATACTGAATAACTATGTCCAAGGAACTGATAGTCAAAAAGACTCGATTATATGACTGCGAAAAGCACAAGATTCAAGATTCAAGAGCTTTATTCGCAGAATATAGTTTTTATAATGACGATCTTAAGAGCGAAAAATGTTACAGCGAAAACATTACTGCGACGTACGTTACTGCCGTTAATTATTGAAAATACGATTTCCCATACAAAGTTAACCAACCAGCTGACTGATATGTAGGAAATATTCAAAAATATTTTGACAATAAAATGGGTTCCTCGAGAAAAGGTGATGACTACTCGTAGAAGCCCTCGTTTGTTTCCGGGAGAAATATTTTTATTTGAAGAACATTTGTATCATAAATTAATTCATAATAATAACAGCTTTTTTATGTCCAAACATCACTAATATTATGACTAACTCACTTATTAACTAATCAGAGAAAAACAGAAAATTACAGTTATTATTAATATTATCAACTACTATTCTAAAAGAAAACTGTGGACACCCCATTAGCCCCATTGTTACTGCCTTTTACAAAGCTTTAGTTGCCGCTTGTTTTCCATACTAGGTACCCACACTCCATACATTCCACATTCCATACTAACTAACCATAATTCACTCAGCTAAACTACCCACAACTGCAAACATTCACACGAGATACCGTTTCACGCCGGAACAAACAGGCAAACAGAGTTGATGTCAGGCGGCAAGCCGGCAGTCAGCGGCGGATGACAGCGGTCAATATTGTCGCTGCTGACATAGCGCGGTTGATCTGCAAACAGGAGTAGTGGAGTGTAGTCAGGGAGAAAGCGGTCGATATTATTAGTTTGTTTATTTGTGTAGCCAAACTTATGTTTCTATTTCCTTTGTGTGATCGATCGTACTGTAATCAATAAACGTATTTTATTTCTTTCAAAATAGCTCAGATTATTGATTGATGTACTCTTTATTGTACACACAGGAAAAAAAACAACAAAAGTAAAACCACTTTTATTTGATTTCATCAAAGACTTTAAACAAACGTTGTTCAGTTCAGCATATTATGTTCGTTCATTTCTTATATTTTACTTGTTCCTTTATTTCATTTTTTTAACTATATCTATTCTGTTCATTTCTTAACATTTTTATTTTATTGCCTTACATATACAGGGTGTTAGAAAAGTGCGTTTGAATTTTTTAGGGGGTAACTCAGAATTAAGTATAGAATACGGGAAAAAATGTTGAAAAAATCCGATCTACAATTTTATTTTTCATTTTTTCATACTAAATCCGAATAGTGAATCAAGAATTTGTATAAGAATCTGATAAAAAGTTGCAGATCGGGGTTTTTCAATATTTTTCGTGTATTCTATGTTTGATTCCAAGTAACCCCTTTAAAATTTCAAACGCACATTTTTTAGCATCCTACTCGTATATGTATATGTCTATTTTTTTTTTAATTCTCTATTTTTTCAGTTTCTTTAGATTATTTTGTTTCTTTCGTTCAGCATCTTATTATATTAACTAAGGAATGACAGATAATGAAAACGTGTTATGTTTTTTGGCAGTATGTTACATTAGTCATATTTGGTCATCCGCTCCTAGACTATATCAACACGCCAAATTTACCGTAATCGATGGTTCTCATTTACGTAATTCTATGACTAATTCCCCATAATGGCAGTAAGCATAATATTAGATACAAAACTAAATATTATTTGCTATTCGCTTAGCCACACTAATATTTGGATATCGAGTGACACGTCAGTATAATACATGCCATAAAACCTCTCTTGGAAACTTTAACAGGGTGTTCGAGTTATACAACAGATTTTTTTCCTATAGAACCTATACTGAATTCGCAAAAAAAATTTGGACTTTTCAATCTAATTGGTCCGCCAATTAACCAATTTTGTGTTAGGAAATCTTTTATTTCTATAATTCAGTTCAAATACGAATACAAACAGTTTATTGTATTTATCGCATACATGCTATAGTTTTTCGTATCGTATAGTTCCTTTAAGTATCATAAATATTATTCACTTTTTATACACTATTTGATTACCAGTTAGTATTTCTTGTTACCTCATTTTGTCTGCCAAGGTTTGTCAAGAGGAAACCTGCTTTGTACAAGTAATATTAATAACTTGATTGTTGTAAAAACTCTTGATATACATTAAAAATATTTATACATACATACAAAACTACTACTGTTTGCTTTGGGCAGGAATCGAACTCCAATACCCCAGTGTAAAAGTCAGTAGCGCTCACCTATACGCCAACGAATCAATTCCGACCTTACTATCTATAACTTGTCTTACTAAAGGATAACAGTACCAAATCCATTCCAACCAAAACCTGTACCGTTCCAGTTCTTCCCGTGCCTTCTGTTCCTATTTCACGTTGCGTCGAAACAATGAGTGGGACAGCTGGATTGATGGCAGCACTTAGGGTCGGTGGCGCAGCTCTGCAGAACATGGAGGTATCGACGCAGACTTTCGGAGAGAAGGGTGACCATGAGCCTATTCTTACAACAAATCTTAAATCCATTGCGAAACGTATAGAATTATTGATAGATAGATATAATATGTTTTATCTCATCGGTTAGGTAGATAGATAAAGCACTCGGCTAACACATAGAATACTTTTTTATCCCAGAACACTTGAAGGTTCCCGGAGGTATGTTTAAAAACTCAAAATATTCACTGCTTCACTAGATGGCGCCACCTTAATATTTTCCTTCTTTCTGGACCCAATTCTCAAGTCCACGTAGATGAAGTCGCGGGCGGAAGCTAGTTGTAAATAAATAAATAATTGTACACACAAAAGAGCAACAAAAAAGTATAATAATAAGGCTGCTGAGAAAGGAAGAAACCTGTGCCCCATAGCAGTGGGGACGATATTACATTGTTAATGACGATGCAGTGGTACAAGGGTACGAGTTGCTCACATTTAGGATTTTTTCAGGACCCAAGTGGGTGTAATGTATTTTAAGAGCGTTAAATAAGTTCTTAAAAACGAACTTTTTTTATTAGGACATTATATGGTCGATTTTAAAATAACTTCAAAAAGTCTGCATCGGGATTAGGTATATCCAGGTTCGCACCGAACGCTTTAAAAAAAAATACGGAAATCAGTTGATGGCTGTATGGTTATTATTTTATTTTTATTTTATGCTAAACTCTGTCCGTCTGTGTGTCTGTGCCTTTTGATTGTCGCACAATTAACGGTACATCCTCAAGAAATACACTACTTTACATATATTCAACGCTGTATTTTCTTATCATGCACATGTACCCACAAAAATAGCTATCACCGTTGTATACCACCGCCTTCTATAAGCCTCTTTTATACTGAGACGTATCAGCACTTTGCCGATACTTCCACCTAACTAACAAACCCATGGTTACCCTACACCTCGGAATAGGTTCATTCATTCTGTACCTGTCGGTGGGGGTTCCCCCAGGAAGCGGAGTTGACGTTCAAAAATGTATAGTTCCCCATTAAAACGAATTCTTCTTTCTGGTACCAAACCTTGACTTACGGGGTCCAATAACGTGGAAATAAGGAACATATTTTATTTATGGGGGTTAAAGTTGAGGCATGGCTATGCCTAAACATTCGGTTAAGGATCATAACTTACTGAAAAGGGCCATAAAGAACGCCTTGGAGGAGGTAGATTAATAAAATATATGGTAGACAGGCCGGGAGCCACGGATTTAAGGATGCTCACCATTTTAGTTTAAGCTCCACTTGAAGAACCCTAATCCTCCTTCGTGCGAATAAAATCATAATTTATTATTGTAAAACGTATGCAAGATAGTGACGTTAAATAAGCCTTTAATTTATTCGTTATTAAATAATAGATCAATGGTTACTTATAATAAAGTATTCCGGGACAAATCACGAATTGCACACGGTTATCAGGCCCTTAATTACAAATTTCCAGGATTTTGGGCACCACTAACTTTTATACTTAAATGTTAAATACCCAGGTACAGAGAAACCTGCTGAACATAAATGTTTGCTATCAGTGGGAATTGAACCCATGACTCACGGCCTAGGAAGCAAAATAATTTAATTTTTACACAACGACGTCAGGTCAGCCAATATTAACTGATTCATACGCATGTCAACTATTATAAACATTTTCCAAAAGAAAACGAAAAAAAAATCTGAATCACCTAAATAATGAGTTGAAATTCAACGTTTATGAATACATATCGAGGGTTCACGGGCGACTTGTATTAAGCGACATTTTTAGAAATGTTCAGGAGACTGATTTAAAAAAATATTTCTTAGAAAAATAATCATTAAAACTTAACTTCTTAGTATTATATAGATTCTCGATATTCTTAATATTTTAAATATTATTCAGAAGTTATTTTTTGTGAGGTATTTTGTAAGAAAAATTTTTTTAAAGTAGAGGTTACCTGTGTTTCCAAAAATGTCGCTTAATACAAGTCGCCCGTGAACCCTCGAAATCATATTAGATATGTATTAAAAGATATTTTATAAATATTGATATTGTCCAGCAGTGCACGTCTTTCGGCTAATGATGATTAATATTAAAATGAAATTAATAAAACAATAACGAATTAAAGTGTATTTTTAATATATTTATGTAGATCTTAACACATTCTTTTAAAACGTCATCCATATTTTGTACAAAGTTCCTACTACGCAGAAATTGTACACTACACTTTTCGGAAAATGTTTGCGTTTAATAAATACTGTAGATATCAAATGCATAAAATTATGATGAGTAGATATAAAATAATGTCGAGAATATATAAAAGAAAATATTCCAAATTGTTCACTTCGCCTTGCTTAAAAGTTGCCGAGCCATCACATTGTAGGCACAGAGTAAGGTACAATACAAAGTAACATGAAAAGTAATAAAAAAAACTTTACTGTCTGTGCTTTCATGAAAATGAAACCATCTTACCTTTCAAATATTCACAGGTAGGAGACGAGGGGTGCATAAGAGATGACCTGCCTGGTCGTCTGTCATTGTTAAGAAAGATTTACCCAGTCAGAGTGATGTACGGTGGTATTTTCCTTTGCGTGTTGCGTGAACAGTTATTATGGCGCATAGAGATTGTAACTATGCTATCATATTTACACTACAAAGTTGCATTAAAAAGTGTTTTTTTATACACAATCGGTAAGCCCTTGGCATCATCTCATCGGTGGTAAACGATGATGATGGTGAAGATGGAAGCGGGCTTAATAAGATTCCCTAACGCAATGGGGAACTGGCTATCTTCTCTCCATGCTGGAACACATTAATGTTATTAACAGTGATGTTTGGCGGCAATACTTAGATAAGATGGTGCTAGCCAGGTGGACTCAGAAAATGACATACCCGCCGAGAATTGAACCCGCGACCTTCTGATGTGAAAGGAGCGGACTAGCCACGGAGACCACGGAGGCGGTTGCCGTTGCGAATTAATGAATGAAAACCCTGTATTGCTATTACGCTCATTCATGAATGAGTAGTTGTTATATAATGTGTCGTAGCCAGATCGTAGAACTGGCCAAATAATGAAATCAAATAAGGCCAAAACTGTAGGTCAAGTTACCTACTGATGTCGCGGAGCGGGGCTTCGTTAACTCTGTTACGTCGGAGCTCCTCCAGGTCCATAGTCAGTCATTCACGGTCTGGCCAATTTCTGTGATCTAGCTACAACATAGTTTATAGCCCACGTACATTAACCTTTTCACCGCCTTTTTCGTTGTCATGTTTTTTTTTATTTTTTTTATTTGGGCTAATGTTTATTAGCCCAAATAAAAAAATAACACAATAAATGATAATAAGTAGTCTTAAATTTTGGATAAAAATTGTGATTTTGTTGTCATGTTCACCATTTATGCGTGATATCACATCAATGGCAGTCAAAAGGTTAAGCTCTTTTCATTAACTTAATTTACCCTGAATAGGTAAAACTTTCCGCTCAAATTATTCTCAGACCAAGTATCCTAATGAAGAAATAACATCCTAATGAGCATATTTTATTAAATTAATGACCTCAAAATTCTTTAGCTCACTATACAAAAGCTGCCATCAATCTTGTCTTTCATTATTGTTTTAATATAATACTTAACAATTTAATTTTCTTAACAATTATTAATGTCTAAAAGCTTTCATACAAAATGTTGTCCCCTGTAATTTTGATAGAACGCAAAATTTTCTATAAACAGCAATAATGTGGCCCTAATGACCGGAGAAATTAGGACCGGGAGGCGTTTAAATGGTGATTTATCCGGTAGGATGACCATGAAGCCGGCGCAGAATGGGACGACTTCGCAGGAAGTTTGGAGTGTTCCAAAAAGTTTCATTCAAGAATTTTGATTGTAATTTATGCAACGATTTGGACGGTAATGGACGGAGAAAGGATTTTGTGTTTAACGATTCGGAAAATTTTGCTGAAACTCCAAATTACATAATTACGTTGGCATTTTTATCTGTATTGTCAATCTTTGAATAGTTCACGTCACGTCACGACAGGTAGGAAAGTGCTACTATATACTATACTTTCCGCAACCAGACGACAAATAAATAAAGTTATAGCTACTCATTATTGTATACTAACAGAATATAGCAACACCAAAAAGTCAACGGCGTCGATTCGGTTTTCACGATTAACCTTATTTGACAGGATTAAACTTAAGTGTTCTGTCTTTTTCTTTCTATATCGAAAAGACAAGGACAGGATACTTAAATTTAGTTTAGTCCTGTCAAATAAGTTTAATCGTAAACACCGAATCGACACCAACATTAAATATGCTCAAGTACAATGTGGGAGGTCTTATCGCGACATTTTGCGGCATCACTGCCAGCTCAACTCCTCCAAGAAGTCCAGCAGCCATGGGCAAGTTGCCGACGACTTCCAGGAGTGTCTTCGGATCTACAAGGTGTTCGGCCTTACTATGGAAAACATAACATCAAGTTAGAGCTTTGATGGTAATAAAACAAACTAACACAGTTTATTTTCAGGAAATATCTTCATGATGAATACAAAAAGGAATTATCAGTAATCAGGTAGGATAACGATACCATAAATTGGATATGTATTTTCATATTTATTTATGTTTGTATGGCTTACTGATTTGATAAAGAAATAAATTATTTTGGTTTAAAAAATATTATTGCCAGAAAAAAATATACTTCAGCTTCAGCTCAAACAACACTTGATTCACTTTTCAGATTTAGTATGAGAAACTGAAAAAAAATTGATAATCGCTTTTTTTCTATATTTTGCATGTATCCTGTACTTGAATTTGCGTAACCCCTTTAAATTTTAAACGCACTTTTTTAACAACCTGTATAAGTAATAGTACTGAGTTTATTCTGTAATGATAAATATTGGATTCATTCAGAAGTTTTTGACAAGAAGGCTTTAAAGTTCAAAAATGCTGGCCACCCCCCACATTATAAGCAAAATATCGAATAATGGATATCGTTCATTATGATCAGCTAAATGGAGTAGAAAAAGCCCGCCATTTTGCAATATACAAGCTTACACCGCAGACAAATAGCTGTGCCGGGTGTAATAAAGAAAAACGTTCGGTCATTCTCTATTATTTGCAGGTATTTTACTATGATCATTAATATAAAGAATGAAAAGACCTCATAGAGGTCACCCAAAAAAGCGTTAGAGTGTGAGACGGAATGCTCGGCATTTCCCTACATGATCGATTCAGAAATGAGGAGAAAGCAAGTAACCGACATAACTCACAGAATCGCTAAACTGAAGTGGTAGTGGGCGGGCACATAGCTCGTAGAACAGATGGCCGTTGAGGAGTGGCGACCGCGCATCGGTAGGTAGGCCTCGCACTGGGTGAACATCGAGTCCACAGCGCAAGAACGGTCGTCGTGGAAATCCTTGGGGAAGGCATTTGTTTAGCAACGGACGTATTTTGGCTGATGATAATAATAACCGGATCTCTGCCGGAAAATTTCACGGGGGCTCCAACTTATCATTCTTTTCACAAAGAATACATACCGAATCCTCAAAAAAATATATTAATTTATATTTTTTGTGAGTAAACATTAAAGAGTATATCTAATCTATCTATGTATTTGTCGTCTGGTTGCTGAAACTAGCAAGTACCTGTTACAAAAATTACGTGAACAAAGAAAAGAAAAGAAAGAAAGATTGACAGTATAGATAATAATTGACCACGCTGAATACGTTAAAAACAATTGACTTCAATCGCAACAACTCCAATTTTGCTATGTTTTTGTTGATTTTCTCAAAAACCGCTGAATCGATTTCGATAAAATTTATATGGGACCACCTGTGAAGTATACCCTTTTAAACAAAAAAAGAATTTTCCAAATCGATTCAGGCGTCTTCGAGTAATCGGTGAACATACAAAAAAAAAATAAAAAAATATAAATTCCGACGAATTGAGAACCTCCTCCTTTTTTTTGAAGTCGGTTAAAAATAATAATTTTTATCGCTGACATATAATTTTAATAATGTACGAATCTTGTAATCCTTTAAACCTTAAACCATATTGGTTTAAATTATTATCTCTTGTTGTTACATTGTGAAGTGTCGGTGCGTTAAACATACGAGCATTGAACATCTATGAAAACTGACGTCTACAGCGGTAACCGCCTCCGTAGCCTTGTGGCTTGTCCGCTCGCTTCGCATCATAAGGTCGCGGGTTAGATTCCCGGCGGGGTCCAACTTTGTAAGACTCGGTTTGGTTGGTGGTAGGGCATTTTCTGAACCCGACTGGCTAGCTTCCATTATCTTATTTAAATCTTTCCGCCAAACATCAATGTTAACAGCATTGATGTGTTCCGGATAGCCAGTTCCCCATGCGTTGGGGAATCTTGGTAAGACCGCTTCCATCTTCGGCATCATCATCACTAACCATCAGGTCAGTGAGATGATGCCAAGGGCTTACCAATTAAGGGTAAAAAAAGGTAGCTATTCAGCCATCATATTGGGCGCCTCATTAGTGAGACTTCACAACTTCCGACAGGGGAGGATCGTATGCCTCAGCATGTAATACCACAGAATATATAAAAGACTAGCTTCCGCCCGCAATTTCATCTGCGTAGACTTCAGAATTGAATTCAGAGAGCAAGGAAAATGTTAAGGTGGCGCCATTTAGTGACAAAGTAAAATTTTGAGTTTTTAAGCATTCCTCCGGGACCCTTTAAGTTTTCCGGGATAAAAAGTATCCTATGTGTTAGCCGAGTGCTTTATCTGTCTACCTACCAAATTTCATCCGAATCCGTTTAGTAGTTTCGGCGTGAAAGTGGAACAAACAAACAAACATCCATACTTTCGCATTTATAATATTAGTGAGATGAGATAATGCGTCCATCAATCCAGGATAGGGTAGTCAACTGCATTAAAAATATGAAGTAATACGACTATAGGAAATGATGACGTCTTTCAAACATTTTTAGAACAAAATTGTCGTTTTTGGCATTTGATAAAAAGTAACTGGAATGACTAGCAGTCAGTTGTAATTTTCTTATTTATTAATTTAAAATTCGTGTTGAATACTTATTTTCATGCCTCTAGAGGTTAAGCATGAGTTTCAAAAAAAAATGTTTTGTTACCATGTTTATACTACCACGTTTAAGCAAATAAAATTGTCTAATCTTATGAACTACCACATTGGGTCCCGTTTATTAGTGACCACGGTCTGCCTTACATTTCTGTCCTGCTGAATGGGGATACTGAAGGCTGTGAGTGAAAATTGGACTCTTCATACTAATTTGGTCGGTCAGTTGATCGATTTATATAATAATAATATCCGGGACAAATCACACACTGTCATCTGGCCCCAAACTAGGATTCCCTGTACTATGGAAACCAGAGACTGATAAATATACACATACATATAGTTTAAATACATATACATATACATGGTGTAACAAAATTGGTGTAGAACCTGTTAGCTGGGGAATCTACTCATCGTACTGAACAACATTTGTTCTATAACTTTGCTCAAATCGCAAAAAAAATGTTGGACTCTCCATACAAAAATGGCAAAAAATGGGAAAACAGATGATCAATTTGTATGGAGAGTCTAAAAATTTATTTTTGCGATTAGAGCAAAGTCGTAAAACAAAACTTATTCAGAACGATGAGTAGAATCCCCAGTTAACGGGTCCTACACCAATTTTGTTACATCCTGTATAGATATAATACATATCGAGGGTTCACGGGCGACTTGTATTAAGCGACATTTTTAGAAATGTTCAGGATTTTTGATTGTGATTGTGATTGTGATTTAAAAAAATATTTCTTAGAAAAATTATCATTAAAACTTAACTTCTTAGTATTATATAGATTCTCGATATTCTTAATATTTTAAATATTATTCAGAAGTTATTTTTTGTGAGGTATTTTGTAAGAAATAAATTTTTAAAGTAGAGGTTACCTGTGTTTCCAAAAATGTCGCTTAATACAAGTCGCCCGTGAACCCTCGATATGTAGAGTCCAAATTGTTTTTGTGATTGGACTATGGGTTTCTAAGGGAAAGATACTTGTTAGGTATATCATGAGCACATGCATAGGTTTTCGTATCAAGAACTAATTTAAAATCAACCTATATAATTCTAAAATTAAACTGTGGTATAGGTACTTACAAATTTGTCGCTAAAATTCATCACAAAATAACATTCCGAGTACAGACGTATTGTTCATTCGTAACCCATGTCTAATGCATAAGCACCGCACTTCACGTTGCGCACAGCCGTCGAGAGAGCTCTACATTTGCGATGTAAATAAACCGCCAAAATAAACAGCACGAGACAGAGTTTTTACCCGACTGTGCCAGAAGGAGGATTGTATTGTTCGAGTGTATGTATGTATGTATATACGTATGTATGTAACTTTCTCCAACGAAATTATACCATCCTATACTCAAATCGCAAAAACAATTTTTGAACTCCTTCTACTAATTGATCAGTTTTAATGGTTTTTATCGTATGTTATGGTTATGGTACAATAAAGAGATTACAAACAAAGAAACAAACTAATGGGGAAGAAAACTGACAAAGCTCGCCGATAGAGGCGCTGATATCACTTGACTCATACTAACTATCAAAACGTATAGAAATAATTGTTTACGTGAACTAAACATAAGATTATTAAAAAAATGCCGCGTTGTGTGGCGATTGGTTGCAATAATAATGGAAATCATTAATTTCCTAAAGATTCTCGGTTAAAGAAGACGTGGGAAAAGTTACGTTTTCAATTTCGCCTTTAATTGAGGAACAGTCCAAGTCGCATACATTTTCCATTTAACAATTTTACAGAAAAAAAACTAATTTATAACACCTCGATAATAAAAAACGCGGAACTAATTGAAAGTTGTTATGAGTCAAGCGTCCGTAGCGCCATCTGCAAATAGCTTTGCGTTTTCTTCCCCATTGTTCAACTGATCAGAAGTCCAAACTTTTTTTGCGAATTGATATAGGTTCCTTGGATTCAGTTCTATGAGCAGAAGAAACTGTACATTTTTTTTTTCAAGTATTTTAGAAGGTCCATATATTGTTACAGTGAAAACAAACGAGCAGAGGTTGCAGACCACTGCATTGTCGCTTTAATTAAATTATCTTTCAATAAATCGTGTCATAATTAAAGAATAAATAAAATTAACAGTAAATATCCGAGGACAAATCACACACGGTCATCTCGCCCCAAACTAGGATTCCCTGTATTATGTGAAGCAAAGACTGATATAATAAAATAATAATATCTGGGACAAATCACACACGGTCATCTGGCCCCAAACTAGGATTCCCTGTATCTTGGGAACCAGAGACTGATATACATACACACACATATACTTTTTAAATACATACATATATAGATATATAATACACCCAGACTCAGAGCAAACAATTCTGCTCATCACAGAAAAGTTTGCCCTGTGTGGGGATCGAACCCACGACTCTTTGATCAGAGGTCAGGATCGCTAACCACTTAGCCACCGAGTCAGTCAACATACATACACATTTACGTTTAAATTTTTACATAACTAGATATAATACACCCAGACACAGAGCAAAAAATCTGCTCATCACAGAAATGTCTGCTCTGGGTGGGGATCGAACCCACGACTCTCGGATCAGTAGTCAGGAGCACTAACCACTGAGCCACCGAGTCAGTCAAATTATTTTATATTTTTCTATTTGGCATTCCATTGCCAATGTCAAATGAAAAAAGGGAGAACCTTCAATAAAAAAAATGGCGAAACGCCAATTTCAAGTGAAAGACGCGGCTCTAAGGGTGATGGGCACTTAAAGACGCTCCAGGTGGTGGTTTGCTGCTGGAACTTGGAAAACGGAGCTGTCTCCCGAGTTAATCCTCTTCTTATGACCGCTTATCACTGAATCGGAATCACAGCTATTTCCCCATCACAAAAATAACGTTGAGACTACTTAAAAACATAAATAATTAAAAAAATAACTTAGCAGACGTGTGCTCGGACAGAGTCCCGGCAACCAACCCCCAAATATTTATTACAGGAACATACGATAATTAATGATTGCAATAAAATGTCAGTTGCATAATTTTTATCATTTCGGTCGAAATTAAAATATGTTCGATAAAAAAAGTAGTACTTATAGCTTTCACTGTGTTTTCCCCAACTCATGCTTTTTCAGTAAGATTCTAGAAGAAAATAAACACAAACAGACTCCTTGTGTTACTCTCTAGAAATAATTTCTATAATCTGATTTAATACAATAATATAATGAAAATTAAAGTAGAAACATAGCCGTAAATAAATCTCATTTTTGACAAGTTTAATTTAGAATAAACCTATTGTCCACATTTATAATAGTAATCTCCTTCCACATCGTACCAATCAACTAACTTTCGATCATGCCACATAAAGGTTCCCCTCAAATTAGGGGACGCTTCCAACACCAAGTATAGTATCCCTTTAGCTGCTTCATCAGGCTCCAGCTCTCCACCTCCCTTAGCCATATCTGTCTTGACGCTACCAGGATGTATAGCATTTATTGACACGTTCTTCTCTGCGTATTTCCTTTGCAGAACTATTGTGAGAGCCGTAACGGCTATTTTAGATACTCTGTGCTCAGCATGCTTGCCCTCATCAGCGAAATTCTCCTTTTCAAACGTTCCATTTTTCAAACTATCCAAGTATTCTTGAACGAAAGCGTTAATATCATCAACTGTCAAGTCTTTGCTGCATAATGTCTGGATCCAACGTTCGTTTTTCAAATTTGAAAGATGGCCGCACGCGCTTGATACGTTAACCACTCTTGCACCGCTCCTCAGTAAAGAAAATATATACTTTTCAATTTTTAATAAACTTCTGTAGTTTACCTCAATGTTCCAGTTAGCCGATTCGTAGGTCGGATACATTTCGTCCAAGTCCATTACACCAGCGTTATTCACTAAAACGTCTAAGCCGCCATGTTTGTTTTTCAAATATTGTGCGAAATTCTTTACACTATCTTCATTTGTGACGTCTAAGAGATGAAATTCCGGATGTAATCCTTTTGCATTTAGCTTTTTCACTGCTTCTTTACCTCTGTTTTCGTCTCGAGCAGTTAAATAAACTATTCCATCGTATTTCTGGCATAAACCTTTGACGACAGCGAACCCAAGGCCTTTATTAGCACCGGTTACCACCGCTACTTTTTCTGTCATTCTGTTTTTATCACATGTACGTTAGTTCACTTCGAGTGTTGAATATAAATTAACGATAAAGCGATGTTTTGTTTACATTACTAGTTGTTATCGTGTCTCAGTAAAAGCTGGGTTCGGTAAGGCCGGTTATCTGTCTATGTCTTTGTTATTTTCTGGAAATACATGTACACTCTTAACTAAACATTATAAAACATAATGTCTACACTACCGTTCTTTTATTTTATTGTTAAAGATGCCAATAAGTTTGTGTGTCCCCTTAAAGGAAAGTTACCATAATTTCTTGAAGAACTGGTAAAATCCTTGGAGAAAATCTAATTCCAGTCTTGGGAGGAAAGAGTTCTGAAACTGAGCGATTCAAGAAACCTATGGTTCATTCCAATAAAAAAAAAGCAAAACGTAAACAAACTTACTATGGAACTGACACATGTCAATGTCATCTGCATACTACGTTTATTTACCTTTTGCTTTTTTTTGATTGGAATGAACTATAAAAGATGACTTCCCGTTGATAAATTCATCTTTCCTTATAAATAATCTTATCAACTAAGACTTATTTTCCAGTATTTAATAATTTTCCATGTGCATTCAACATTGCTCTTTTAGTGTACCATTTAATGCCCGAGCCATTTGCTAGTTGAAATACGAATTTACCATAAGTGTTTGGTTTAGCAATCTTTTACTCGAAAGAGCAATCAAACATTACCTGGGTACTGTATCATACTCACATCTTGTTTTTCTAGTCTTATCTGCTGTTCTCTATTTTGAAATTGGCAAAATCATGAATACACTACCCTTTTTTAAAGAGAAGTAGTGGCAATTCGTTAGCTTAAGCTATTCCATTGAAGCGAAAATTATTAACCTTTTTTTTTGGTCAGACGGAAAACACGAGCGTGTGATATGAGAGTGTCGCTACTATAATATGCGTGTACTAAGACTTTGTATCGAATTTGCTTTCATAATTAAGATCTTATTTGCATGACTTTATAGTTCGTAATTGCTAGCGGTATATTATATGTATTTAACTCCTTCTTCATTTATTAGTATTAACTTTATCAATAATAAATTAATGTTGTTATTGGCTTTCATTGAGTAGGTAGATAACTTCTTTAGATGATGTTTTTGTTAATACTCATTTAAATTTTTTGACAGCTTTTCTTAGGTAAGTTTTCATAGTAACATATTTATAAATTATGTTTTGTAAGTATACCTACTTATATTTAATTGATGAGTAATGCATGGGTTATGAACAGTTTTTAATTAATTAATTATATTTATACCGAATTTTTGTATAAAATTCGGTCTTATTTCGCTCCTTTTTGTTTATGGATACCCTATATACTACATATAGATCTATATACCTAACATAATACAACCAGAGACAACAAACTTTAAAGGATAACGTTAATAATGTAGGATTAGTTCATTCCAATCAAAAAAAAGCAAAACGTAAACAAACTTACTATGGAACTGACACATGTCAATGCCATCTGCATACTACGTTTGTTAATCTTTTGCTTTTTTTTATTGGAATGAACTAAAAAGAGCTAGGAAGTGCGCTTTCACCTGCGACTTGAAGATATTGAGAGGAGGAGAACAACGCATCGATTCAGGAAGAGAGTTCCACAGTGGGATACGAAGAGTAAAATAATTCAAATATAAATTAGTACATAAATAAAGAAGAGAGTCAGCTGATCAGAGATGTGTTGGAGTAGAGGGAGGTCTTCTCTCTCCACGAACACTTCTCGAAACATTAGGTATACAAGTTCCGTAGTACGAACTTCGTATTAGGTAGACTTAAGGCGCGAAGTACACTCAGTCTGAGCAGGTTGATACATGAAAATATAATATCGACCGTAACGCCCTACTCATTTTAAGTTCAGATCAGTGTGGGTACCATCGCGGCGGTTACGTCAAGGCCGAACGCAAAATTCTCGAGATTTCGATGTTTTTATTACTTTTCTTGGCAGTAAAAATAAGTTTAAAAAAATCCGTTCAAGATAAATTGAAGGTATTAAAATGGCCGATTTTTGTGTGTTGGTTTCAACATAAACAAATATCGTGTTTCCGAGAGAATTTGCAATTAATGCAAAATACAGGGTCTACAGGATATTTTTTTTTTCATCAGTTTTTGTGATTTTTATGATTCTGTTCAATACAATTTGTTTTTCATTGTTTGAAGTATGTTATATATTTTTTCCATGGTGATAGCTTTAAGCATTATTTCAAGAATTAGAATTGAATATTGCGATTTGGCTATACCTAGCGCCTTGTGATAGGTGGCAAACGAGCAGACGGATCACCTGATGGTAAGCGATTGCCGCCGCCCATAAACACCCGCAACACCAAAGGAGTCACAAGTACGTTGTCGACCTTTGAAATGGGATGGGGTGATGGGGGAATTGGGGGGGTTGGGCCTCCAATACCCTCACTCACTCCGCGAAACACAACGCAAGCGTTGCTTTACGCCGATTTTCTGTGAGGCCGTGGTATCACTCCGGTCGAGCCGCCCTATTCGTGCCGAAGCATGGCTTTCCCCGCAAAATACACAGATACAGAAGGTCCGCTCAATTCGCTCACTAAAATCCTAAGCAAATACATGTTTATAGACGTATACGGTCGTTGTAGGCAAGGTCACGATACTGTTGTGGTACTTTTCCGCGTGACCTTGCCTCGAACGACCGTATATTTCTATAAGCATGTATATGCTTACGATTTTAGTGGTTTGTATTCAGCGGACCTTCTGTGTCTATTTTGTGACTAAACTTCGAAAAATATACTGCACTACCTACTTCGAATAAATATTTTTAATTTGATTTTAGAGGACGACTATGTGAGTATAAAAAGGTATAGAAAACGATATTTAAGATAGAAATAAGTACGAGGATCTAACAAGACAAAATTATACAGGATGTTAATAAAAGTGCGATTAAAATTTTAAGGGGTTACTCAGAATCAAGTACAGAATACAGGAAAAAATAACTTTTTTGACATCGGTATAGAAGAATAAGACAGTGAACATCACTTACAGAGTGACACGTGACAACGTACAGAGAGCCACTTCAGCTGCTCCCGATACTCTGAGACATGATTACACTCCCGCAGACCAAAAATAAACTGGATGGCAAGGTTTTGCAAACGTTCTAGTTTAATCATAATCACCAAATCAACATTAAGGTCGGGGTAACATGTTTCTGCATAATCTAAAATAGACCTGATATCATATAATTGTATATCTTACGTCTGTTTTTTAGATGCGGAAACATGTTTTATTGCAGTATTATAAATTTTGCATATTCAAGGTTCAATACATAAAAACTGCATTTTGCCCGTGCTTTACAGGTTGCTAAAAAATGTCTGGCAATATTTTAACAGCGGCTTCTACTCAACAAACTGAACAACTTTCCCCATGAAACTCATTTTATTATCACCCTGTATATAAAGTGGGTAAAAACTTAGGATATCAATCAAAATTTGATATAAGTGGGATTCTTATTCTTTCTCTTCCTTTCCCCAAACAGAGAGTGGTAGTCTGGATATCAGGCCCACGGTTTTGTTTGTTTTTGATTGCACCTTTTTCGGTAATGTTACCATATATAATAAATTATTAATAACTGTAGTTTCTGAGTTGTATGTTATTTTCATATTATATCGACGCTTTAAAAGAAAAGTTGACTAAGCGACATTATGTTATGGCGCTTTGTCAACTTTTCCTTTCAAGCGTCGAACGAATGTATATATGTAAAATAATGTCTTTCAAAGGAAATTCGATGGTTTTACTTAGTTTTATTTTATTTATATCACAGAAAAAATATTACGTTTTTTGAAAACCCTGTATAAAACTTAAAACAAAACTGGTTAATAAATTAATAATCAGCATATAAATTGCTTACCTATGCTATCAATATGCCACTGAGTTAGATAATAACAAAACATGTTTAGAGGTCATTGTAAAAGGTTATTTTTTTTGACCTGAGACATTTATGCATCCATTTATTGTTTAGGTTGAAGGTAACAAAGTTTAAAAAAAGCGGCCAAGTGCGAGTCGGACTCACCTATGAAGGGATCCGTAGCAGCAAGTAACATAATATAAAAGTTCTTGTAGTTCGTTGTAACTTGAATGAAAGGTAAATTGCGGTTTACGATTTATGACGTATTAAAAAAAAACACTTACTAGATCTCGTTCAAACCAATTTTCGGTGGAAGTTTGCATGTTAATGTACATCATATATTTTTTTTTAGTTTTATCATTCTCTTATTTCAGAAGTTACAGGGGGGGGACACACATTTTACCAATTTGGAAGTGTCTCTCGCGCAAACTATTCAGTTTAGAAAAAAAATATATTAGAAACCTTAATATCATTTTTGAAGACCTATCCATAGATACCCCACACGTATGGGTTTGATGAAAACATTTTTTGAGTTTCAGTTCTAAGTATGGGGAACCCCCGAAATTTATTGTTTGTATTTTCTATTTTTGTGTGAAAATCTTAATGCAGTTCACAAAATACATCTACTTACCAAGTTTCAACAATATAGTTCTTATAGTTTCGGAAAAAAGTGGCTGTGACATACGGACGGACAGACAGACAGACATGACGAATCCATAAGGGTTCCGTTTTTTGCCATTTGGCTACGGAACCCTAAAAATTCACACGTCCGTAATTGTAAATTTTAAGGTGGTTGCAGAGGCATCATTTTTATACAAAACGTTTGAGAAAAGCACTCTTAGACTATTATGGTATTACGTTATCAAACAATGTCGACAAAAATTTCAAAAACCTTATTTTCGCCCTACACTTGACCGCTGGTGATACTAAGCGCAACACCAGGCAACCGCCGCCAGCACCGTCTATACATTAGATCCCTTGAGGACAGTTTTTTTTTAACCCTCAATGGGGAAGAAAACTGTCAAAGCTCGCCGATAGAGGCGCTGATATCGCTTAACTCATACTAACTGCCAAAACGTATAGAAAAAATTGTTTTATATAAGATTATATTACATTGCCTGTGGTGTGGCCTTAGAATAGCACCACCCCATCTCTTCCCGTGGGTGTCGTAAAAGGCGACTAAGGGATCCATAAACCGGAGGATGGGCAGCAGCGTCTTTCCCGCGTACCATCTTGGCTCACGCCACACTGCGATCGCCAACCCGCATGCCAAGCGTGACGATTATGGCAACTACCCCCCAAATATGATTAGGAACCCGAAACAACGGCCCCTAGTCCCCGGCAGCCCCGCTATTCCTGACTCCGGTAGCGGTCACGGTAACGGCGGGGCATGGGGTGCGAAGAATCTCCGGCAGAGGCCAGGCTACCAAAAACAAAAACCTTTGGCCCTGGCAACCTATAACACGCGCACACTGCGAACGGACGAAAGACTCGCTGAACTGGAGGAGGAATTGAGCAGGTTACGATGGGATATTGTGGGATTATGTGAAGTCCGAAGAGAGGGTGAGGACACCATGATCCTTAAGTCCGGAAACCTGCTCTATTTCCGGGAGGGCGACCAACTGTCCCAGGGTGGTGTTGGGTTTATTGTCCACAAGTCCCTAGTCAACAACGTGGTCCAGGTCGAGAGTGTTTCGACGAGGGTAGCGTACCTTATACTCAGAATCACCAAACGGTATTCGCTGAAGGTCATACAGGTATATGCGCCGACCGCGGAACACCCCGACGAAGAGGTGGAGGCTATGTATGAGGATATCTCCAGAGCCATACATAGCTCCAGGACCCATTTCACCGTTGTGATGGGGGACTTCAACGCGAAACTAGGCAAACGAAGGGACAACGAGCTGAGAGTGGGGAAATTTGGATACGGAGAGAGGAATGCGCGGGGTCAGCTGCTGGCTGGCTTTATGGAGAAGGAGGGCCTCTTCATGATGAACTCCTTCTTCAAAAAGCCAAAACAGCGCAAGTGGACATGGCTGCATCCCAGTGGCGTAGTAAAAAATTAGATTGACTTCATCTTGTCGACAAAAAGGCAAATATTCAATGATGTCTCTGTGATCAACTCGCTGAAGACAGGAAGCGATCACCGAATGGTAAGAGGCACATTGAATCTAAAAACAAAGCTAGAAAGATGTCGACTGATGAAGTCCACGCTCCGACCAGCGCCTATCCAACTCCAAAACCCCGAAAGCTTTCAACTCGAGTTGCACAACCGCTTCGAATGCCTAGGAGAATGCGAAAATGTGGACAATTATAACGACAGGTTCATGGAAATTGTCCAAACGGCTGGGAATAAGGCCTTGAAAACCGGCCGTTTAAAAAGAACATCTCGTATCTCGGACCTCACCAGCAAGCTCATGGAGGAAAGACGAAGCCTGATTCTGAAATCCTCTGAAGATGCTTGTCAGTATCGGCGACTAAACAGACAGATCTCCAAGTCCTTGACCCGTGATATACGCCAATTTAATACCAACCGTATTAAAGAGGCTATCGAGCGCAATAAAGGGTCAAAAGTATTCGCAAGGGATCTGTCTGCTGGTCAAAGCCAACTGACAAAGCTGAAGACCGAGGATGGCAGAGTCGTGTCGTCCAAGCCCGAGCTGTTGGAAGAGGTTGAGAAATTCTACGGACAATTATACATGACTACACGCTTACCTGTCAGCAATCTGGCTGAAGACCCGAGAGCCAGATTGTCCCGACACTATACCGAAGATATCCCAGACGTCAGCCTGTGCGAGATTAGAATGGCTCTCAAACAGCTTAAGAACAACAAGGCACCGGGTGATGATGGAATTACGGCTGAGCTTCTGAAAGCAGGTGGAGAACCGGTACTTATAGCTCTTCAGAAGCTATTTAATTCCGTCATGCTCGAGGGACGAACGCCTACAGCATGGCACAGGAGTGTGGTGGTGCTCTTCTTCAAGAAGGGTGATAAGTCTCTGCTGAAGAATTACAGACCCATCTCACTCCTGAGCCATGTCTACAAGCTGTTTTCGAGAGTCATTACGAATCGTCTCGCACGCAGGTTTGACGACTTCCAGCCTCCCGAACAAGCCGGTTTCCGAAAAGGCTTCAGTACCATAGACCACATACATACGCTGCGGCAGATTATACAGAAGACCGAAGAGTATAATCGGCCACTATGCTTGGCGTTTGTGGACTATGAGAAAGCCTTTGATTCGATCGAGACCTGGGCTGTGTTGCAGTCTCTCCAACGGTGCCAAATTGATTATCGATACATCGAAGTGTTGAAGTGCTTGTATGAAAACGCCACCATGTCGGTCCACCTCCAGGATCAGAATTCGAAACCTATCCGGCTGAAGCGTGGGGTGAGACAGGGAGACGTTATATCTCCGAAACTGTTCACCGCTGCACTGGAAGACGTTTTCAAGCTTCTGGACTGGAGAGGACTCGGCATTAACATCAATGGCGAGTACATCACTCACCTTCGATTTGCTGACGATATCGTGATCATGGCTGAGACCTTGGAAGACCTAGGCGCAATGCTCGAAGGACTTAGTAGAGTCTCCCAACAAGTGGGTCTTAAAATGAACATGGATAAGACGAAAATCATGTCAAACGTCCGTGTTACACCCACTCCTCTGAAGGTTGGAGACTCTACACTCGAAGTTGTTGACGAATATGTATACCTGGGACAAACAGTCCAGTTAGGTAGGTCCAACTTCGAGAAAGAGATCAATCGTCGAATCCAACTCGGCTGGGCAGCGTTCGGGAAGCTTCGCAATATCTTTACGTCCAAAATACCGCAGTCCCTCAAGACTAAAGTCTTTGACCAGTGTGTGTTGCCAGTGATGACATATGGATCCGAGACATGGTCGCTTACTATGGGCCTTATAAGAAGGCTCAAAGTCACCCAAAGGGCGATGGAGCGTGCTATGCTTGGTGTTTCCCTACGTGATCGAATCAGAAATGAGGAGATACGTAGGAGAACTAAAGTTACCGACATAGCTCTCAGAATCGCTAGACTTAAGTGGCAGTGGGCAGGGCACATAGCTCGTAGAACAGATGGCCGTTGGGGCAGTAAAGTTCTCGAATGGCGACCGCGCACCGGAAGGCGCAGTGTGGGCAGGCCCCCGACTCGGTGGACCGACGACCTGGTAAAGGTTGCAGGAAGCCGCTGGATGCGAGCCGCACAGGACCGGTCGGTGTGGAAATCCTTGGGGGAGGCCTTTGTCCAGCAGTGGACGTCTTTCGGCTGATAGATCTAGAAGATTATAAAAAATATGCCGCGTTATGTGGCGATTGGTTGTAATAATAATGGAAATCATTAATTTCCTAAGATTCTCGGATGAAGAAGACGTGGGAAAAGTTACGTTTTCAATTATGTACTTGTCAACTTCGTCTTTAATTGAGGAACAGTCCAAGTCGCATACATTTTCCATTTAACAATTTTACAGAAAAAAAAAACTAATTTATAACTCCTCGATAATAAAAAACCCGGAACTAATTGAAAGTTGTTATGAGTCAAGCGTCCGTAGCGCCATCTGCAAATAGCTTTGCGTTTTCTTCCCCATTGGCAAGCCCTTGGCATCATCTCACCTGATGGTAAGTGATGATGATGACGATGATGTAAGTTGCTGTTTTCACGAGAAGAAGGCCCTGTTAATTTTTTATCAGGTATTTTATAAGGACCCCATACAATGTAACTAATCATGGCGTTTTTATTAAGCCCACTGTACCGACCGTGAGGCTGAAACTGCTGCCCACAACCAGCCGGACTGCAAAGAGATGGCAATGAACCCCAGCTTTCTACTGGACTTTCTGGAGGAGTTGGGCAGCCAGGGGCGCTACCGGCTTGCCACACAAAATGCCTGGTTGCGGGAATCCCATCTATAACCAGAGACAAGGATGCTATTAACCCAATAATATAACCTGTAGAATGAACATACACACACAGAGAGAGAGACGTTTATTTTTAGTGCAACGCAATCGATTCACATCGAAATCTCTTTTATGCCATGACAATTCTTTCGTACTCCTCCGTCGCTCGGAAGTAAAAATAGTTTAATAGTGTTACAGGTCCGTGACGCTACGTTTTCCGTTTTTGTTTAAATTTATTGATTAGGTTAATAAGTATGACATGCCTGTCTGTCTAGTTCTTCGACAAATCGTGAGCTGTTAACTAACAAGATAACAAAAATTTGATGCCCATTGAATTTGTGATGCTAAGCATGATTCGGCAGACAAGGCGGGTAGCAGTAATTACCGATTAAGTTGTTTTGCTTACCGGCTTTTATTTAAAATAGTCTAGTCATGATTTTATA
This sequence comes from Coleophora deauratella, assembly GCA_958295455.1. Taxonomy (NCBI): domain Eukaryota; kingdom Metazoa; phylum Arthropoda; class Insecta; order Lepidoptera; family Coleophoridae; genus Coleophora; species Coleophora deauratella. Next base: position 2,908,249 of record OY282401.1, on the reverse strand, counting down.
AATTCACCACGGGTAAAAATTATAGCAGAATATTTGAGGAAAAAACTGCTTGGTTTAAACTAATCTCTTTAGTTCTGTATACAAATATTGTACTATGTAATTAAAAATCTAGTGTTGGCGTAGAATGGAACAGATAATTTGTATATAATGAAATAAATATTATTTTCAGTCTGAAGTTGAAAGAGTAACGAATGACGAACTGAAGCACTTTTTATACAGGTTGCAAAAAAACTGGTCCCGTTGGACTTTTCATACAAACAGGCATTTTGTTGCCATTTGTGTGTGGAGAGGTAATATTTTTTTAAATGTCCAATATGAGTTCCTTCGGATTTTTTTTTTCAATTTCATACCTAAGTGGAAAATCCACCGTTTAAGCCTGAACTGTTATTTTTACACCTGTTTCCAAGTTTTTGCTCAGTTGATTTCTACCAGACAGCCCGTAACATATTCAAATAAATAAAACCTTTTTGAAACCATTAAATAAATAAAAATATAAAAAAAATACCATAACATTAACTTGGATGAAAATAGGCTTTAAGTAGTCTGAATAACCTTGCTGAAACGGAGATCGCTGAGAGTTTTGCAGACGTCAGTGCCATCTAGCGGCAACGGTCGGTACAGTTGAAATACTATAAAAACTGCAGAAGGGACAAGTGTTATTTATTAGTTATCCTACACAACTGCCTATTTTTGTTTGCACATCACTGCAACTGACGTCATCGTTACGTGCAAAGTGTTGAGTTTTATTTTTTATGACCAGTAGGCGTCAGGAACCAATACGAAGTATGTAAGTATGTAGAGCGTGCCTACAGCCAAATCGGATTCAACTTCTTTTGTCGGATTGCAGTATTTGATGTTATTAGATTTTTCTCAGTTGTGGGAGTGACATGGGGTACACTATTTTATTACTAGCTGTTGCCCGCGACAACAGAGAGAAAAATAATAAATCTACTCATCATAGAAATATTTGACCTACACCGGGTGGGGATTGAACCCACGACTCTCGGATGTTGTCAGGGGCACAAACCACTGAGCCAACGAGTCCGTCAAGTTTATGTTTTTAGATTTTAGGACTAGGTGTGATATAAAAAATATTCTTCTAACTGTGTCTAACTAACTATGTCCCAAAACTAATGCGACGAAGGAGATCATTCAGGCTCCATACATTTTTTGGCCTTTTTTTTAAGTGCCGGTCAACCAAAAAAAAAATGTATTATTAGAACTTGCTATTTGGAGCAATAGTTAAAATGACACAAAAGTTGTAGGGTTTTTCTGAACAATGTTATATAAGATGGATGAATCGTCATTTTCATACATTTATTGATTCCTGAAAGCTCAGATATAACTAGAGTTTATCATCTGGTACAATTTACATTTTTCAACTTTTGTGTCATATTAACATTAATTATTGCTCCAAATAGTTCTAACAATTCGTACTTCTTTTTTGTTGGCCGGCACTTTCATAAAAGGCTCAAAATTAATGATCTCCTTTTGGCTGGTGATAGCTTTGATCAAGACCTATCAAAATAACGAAACATATGTTCTGCAAAAGTTTATAGTTTTCGAGGTATACCAGATTAATAAATAAAAAAAACACTACTATGTTTTTTAATTAATTTGTTTTTTGGACTCAAATATCGTTGATTAGTGTCTCCACTCGGATTCACTACTTTATTCTACAAAAATATTAAAGATGCCATCAGAAATACATCATCAATTAAAAAAAGCTTTAAAATATTCGATAACGAAACTTTATACATCTGCGACGTAAAAAAAATACTGAATAATTTTTGTCTCACATTATAAGATAGAGCATAGTATGCTATAAAAATCCTTGTTTCATGTCCATTTTAGAAATGTATAATACTTGGATATTTTCCTTACAAACAATGAGTTAATTGCTATTTTTGACCTCAAGGTGCTGACTTATTATATTCGAGGTTTTCAAATAAAATTAATTAGATTGATTAAAAATAGAAAGGCGATCATATTATGTTTGTTCTAGAAGGTCACCGTGACTAACTACCTAAAATAAAAATAAAACTGGCCAAGTACGAGTCGCACTCGCACATGAAGGGTTCCGTACTATCGTACAAGAAACTCTAAAAAACACGTCTCTTGTATGAGGAGCCCCTTTAATTTTTTAATATTATTTTAAACTCTGTGTAGTGTTTAAACTCTGTAGCGATTCAAACTCTGTGAGCATTTCATTTAAATCGCAAGAGTGAAAGAGCAGCGGCGACACTGTGGGACAAAAGTACCTACCCTAATCGGAGACAACTGTACTATTAGATTTTTAATACACCCAAGCTGCTGATTTACAGACTGCCTGGCCGAAGTAGAGATGTTGTTTTGGAAGAAAGATAGAAAAGTGGCGGCAAAATTTATCTTTTTTAGGGTTCAAAGTTCAAAAGCCAACGGGACCCTATTATTAAGCCTCCACTTTCCGTCCGTCCGTTCGTCTGTATATCTGTCAGCGGGCTGTATCTCATGAACCGTAATAAGTAGAGAAATGAAATTTTACAGAGTGTGTATTTCTTTTGCCGCTATGACAATAAATATTAGGCTGTCCCATTCAAAATGACATCTAGTAATCTTATGATTTCCCAAAAATGTTTAGAGATTATTCTATATGATCGAATCACTAATTCGAGTGCTATCATTTACATCAAGCGTTTAAATTTTCTGCTTCGCAGTGGATCGCCAAAACTAAATATTTTGCTCTATGTTCTTCAGCAATCATGGTGATTGTGAACATTGACTTACCGTTGACAGACCTACCACAAATCCGTACTGATACTGGGAGTCATAACATTCCTTGCCAAGTTGACCTCTGTGACTCAATCATCCAACTTCATCAGTTTGATAGGTAATGTATTAGTAGCATTTGGTATATTTCCTTTCCTGAATATCCAGGTACTTCTAAACACATAATCAAACGCAAAACTACTCCCAGGTCTAGAAGGGATTAAGGGGTCAATTGCTCTATGTTAATCAGCAATGATGGTTATTGTGAACATTGACCTGCAGTTAATAGATCTACTACAAACTAGAGAGCGAACATTCCCTGCTCAGTCGACTACAAGTATCTATGACTCGATTATCCTACTTCATTGTTTGATACATCACTTTGATACCACTATAGTTTTTATACTCGTATCGGCTGTATTCGCGAAGTTCTCAGTAATATCCTAATTGTTGATCAAGATCCTGAAAGAGTTAAATTGCGTACATAACGTTATATACCTATTGAGATAAAATCGCTAATAACAACCCAAGAGTAGTTAATCTATGTTTTGAATGTTAACACTTCAAAAATATCAGTTCCTGTTGAAAATATAATGTTAAAACCAGGGATGGGACGTATAGTGTTTTGGCCGGATAACCGGATACCGAATATTCGGCTAAATTATCCTGCCGTCTAAAAATGTCTGCAAACGGATGGCAGCCTTAATTGCTATGACATGACTATGCGCAGCAGCTGCGGGAGGCTGCGTGGCGCCCACGCTTTGCATTGATTCGGGCTTTCTTCGGGCTGACACCTAGCGAACGTGGACAGTTACTTTACTCGCTTGTTTTGTTTATGTATTCAATCAAACAATCACAACGTTTTTGATTGATATACTCTTTATTGTACACACACAAACAATATATAACAACAAAAGGCACAATATTAAAGTTACAGTGGTAAAATGTAGGCGATCTTATAGCTTATAGCGATTCCTTTTTTAAGTTACTGATAAAAATTTAATCGTGATAGTGGTCCTAATTTAATTTGTGTTTGTAAAAATGGCAAGTGTACAGAAAAAGTCGCCTTTATGGACGTATCAGCTTCCGTCCGCGACTCGCCTGCGTGGACTTTAAAATTGGATCCAGAGAGAAAAAAATGTTAAGGTGGCGCCATCTAGTGACGAAGGGTAATTTTTGAGTTTTTAAGCATTCCTCCAGGAACCCTTAAGTTTCCGGCACAAAAAGTATCATATGTGTTAGCTGAGTGCTTTATCTATCTGCCTGCCAAATTTCATCTACATCCATTCAGTAGTTGTGGTGTAAAAGCGGAACAAACAAATAAATAAACTAAAATACAAAATAAACTAAAATAAACAAACAAACAAAAACACAAACATCCATAATTTCGCATTTATAATATTGGTGAGATGAGATGAGATTTCGTCGAAGAGGAACAATTTTCTAAGTGTAATTTATGTGAGGTGATTTCTCGAGGTATCACTGCACAGTGTTTTTTTTGCCTCAAAAAAGTGACATCTTCGTTTTTTTCATTCATTGAATTTGGCTTTTTATAACAAATGCAAGAGTAAAACTCTCAGGAGTCCATTTTGTATAGTTTATTTTTAAAAAAATCACAAAGTTTTGTTGACCTTCATGTTAAAAATATGGAAATTAATTCATAGAAAAAAAACTATTCGCAATTAAGTATTATTTGTTTTGCGGGTATATAAAGATAGTCTAGGCGCATATTATCCCCTTTTAATTTTATCAAAAATGTTGGAAAATTTCTCAAAAAAAAATATTTTCTGAATTTTCAAATGTATTTTTTTATATTTTTTCTAGGCCGAAGTAGAGGTTCTGTCTAGGACAGATATATTCCTCATACTTATTAGTATCTCCCACAAAATTAACACATTCTACTTCGGCGGAAGTTTGGTAAAATATATTTTTATGTACTAAGGTCAAAATTTTGGATTTAGGGTTGACACAATAAGGTCATTTCTTTTTTTCTTCCTTTATACACAATCAAGTTTATTTTAAAGACTTTAATTCAAAACGTACTTGGATGTAGTAAACTAAGGAACTAAACGTCTTTTGCGCATCAACTTCGCCCAAATAGCGAAAAAGAAAATTGGTCTTACAGACATGACATTTAACTGATTAAATAGGTATGAAACGCCGGAATATTTTTGTGATTTCGCCAAAGTATTAAAACATATAGAGTGCAATTTCATGAGTAGAAATAATCCACCTTGTTTTGTTATATCAAAATTGTGAATCAAGAATTTATATGGGAAACTGAAAAAAAGCGGCCAAGTGCGAGTCGGACTCGCCCATGAAGGGTTCCGTAGCAGCAAGAAACATAACATAAAAGTTCTTGTAGTTCGTTGTAGGTAAATTGCGGTTTACGATTTATGACGTATTAAAAAAAAATTCTTACTTGATCTCGTTCAAACCAATTTTCGGTGGAAGTTTGCATGGTAATGTACATCATAATTTTTTTTAGTTTTATCATTCTCTTATTTTAGAAGTTACAGGGGGGGGACACACATTTTACCACTTTGGAAGTGTCTCTCGCGCAAACTATTCAGAAAAAAAATTAAATTAAATTTATTCTAAAAAAAATGATATTAGAAACCTCAATATCATTTTTGAAGACCTATCCATATCCTACCCACACGTATGGGTTTGATGAAAAAAATTTTTTTGAGTTTCAGTTCTAAGTATGGGGAACCCCCAAAATTTATTTTTTTTTTTTTTATTTTTGTGTAAAAATCTCAATGCGTTTCACAGAATACATCTACTCACCAAGTTTCAACAGTATAGTTCTTATAGTTTCGGAAAAAAGTGGCTGTGACATACGGACGGACAGACAGACAGACAGACAGACAGACAGACAGACGGAAAGACAGACATGACGAATCCATAAGGGTTTCGTTTTTTGCCATTTGGCTACGGAACCCTAAAAATCTGGGTCGGATTATTTCATAGAATTCAGCAAAAATAGTTGAAAAATCCGATCTACAATGCTGATCACTCTGTATAAGGATACAAGTAGGCACAATTCGTACATCTAACTCACACGGACGCCATATCGGGTCAGAGCAATTTCGAACCGCGAACACCCCCGGATTTCAACGGTGTTCGACAGTTCGGAACTACGGGATTTCAGAGGTTAAGAGACAGAAGTTAACTTCGTTTTCACAATTAATGGAAGAAACAAGCATTCGATTTAGCTTTCAAAAAATAATACGATATTAATAGAAAGGTCAAATTAGTGACAACCTTAACACGTATATTTGAAAATCATTTTCTCTAAACTTCCGCCGAAGTAGAATGTAGTGATTTTATGGGTGATACATATTAGTATTAGGAATATATCTGTCCTAGGCAGAACCTCTACTTCGGCCTCGAAAAAATAGAAAAAAATAAACCTAAAAATTCTGAAAAAAAATTTTTTTGAAGAAATTACAAACATTTTTTATTAAGTAAAAAGGGAATAATATGCGCCTAGACTATCTTTATATACCCGCAAAACAATGAATACTTAATTGTAAATATTTTTTTTTCTATGAATTAATTTCCGTATTTTTAACATGAAGGTCAACAAAACTTTGTGATTTTTTTAAAAATAAACTATACAAAATGGACTCCTGGGAGTTTTACTCTTGCATTTGTTATAAAAAGCCAAATTGAATGAATGAAAAAAACGAAGATGTCACTTTTTTGAGGCAAAAAAAACACTGTGCACTGGGAAGAAGGCAGAAACGTCGGCGCTCAAAAAGCATAATTACTACCTCATTATTCTTCTTATCGTGTGGCACATTCAACCGTTCTTCCCACAAGATATAGACGGCGGTTGCCTAGTGTTGCACTTAGCATCACCCGCGGTTACGTGTAGGGCATTTAGATTTACACCTACGGGCGTGTGCAACGTGACTATCATACAAATCTAGAAATCAAATGTGCAGGTTTCCTCACGATGTTTTCCTTCACCGTTAAAGCAGTCTGTATGAAAATGCACGTAAGTTTCGAAAAACTCATTGATGCAGTGGCCAAGATTTGAACCCACAACCTCTGGTTAGGAGGACGGAGTCACTAGCCGCTGCGCCACCGACGCTTTTTTTCCTACTCTACTACTCTTTTTCTCCTACCTCATTAAAGAGTTCCATTGGACTAGACTAAAAATTGGTTTTGTGTTTTTTGATGTTCATTTACGAAATTGTAACTATCCGGCGGGGGCCGGATTATTGAGCTATTATCCGGTATCCGGCCTACTATTAAATACTGGCCGGATAGGCCGGATACCGAATAGTAACCGGATATCCGTCCCATCTCTAGTTAAAACCACTTCCTGAAAAGTTGTCGTTTTGCAATTATGCCCTTATTCGTAAGATACGACGATATGTTACGTTATTTTGTTAGGTCTTGCTCAAAGCTATCACCAGCCAAAATTTGTCGCATTAGTTTTAGGACAACCTGTATATTATTTTATTTATTTAGATTTCGGTCAGAGGGTACCCTCAGGGGTTCTGTGCAAATATCCAAAAATTATAAGATAATAAATAAATATCCAGGACAATTAACATACAATCATCCTGCGGTCATCTGGCTTCATACTAGGATTCTCTGTAATATGGGAACCAGAGACGAATAATATACATATGTAAATAGATACGTTTTTGGAATAAAAACATATATAAATATTATACATCCAGACACAGAGCAAACAAATCTATCGTTAAAGAAATGTTTGCTCTGGGCGGGAATCGAACCCGCAACCCGTGGATCAGTAGTCAGGATAGCGCTCCTGATCACTGAACCAAAAGTCATAACATCAGTACTCTTGTAATCGCCGTCCTGCTTTAACAGACTTAATATTTTTTCTTGTATTTAGGCATTTCTATTACATGAAACAAACAATCGTTGGTTCCTTTTACTTTGACGAGATAAAAAAAATATTTTTTCGTGAAAAAATATTTACATTTACTTTTCGCCCACTAATGCGTAGAAAATATCTTAACTAAGTTACTGATATTATAAAAAGTATGCACAAGTGAGCTTAGTCTTCAAAAGCGAAGTGTTTTTGTCAAGGACGTCGCTCCGAAACAGACGCGCAGTCCACCCTCGATGAGATCGCGACGCGGACTGCCGGCAGAGTCCGCGGGGGATTACAGGATGGTGGAGCAGGCAGGGTCGCGCGGATTTACTTCCATTTTGGAGAAATAAATACTTTTCACGAATAAATTACGCAGTAAAAATAAAATATTCAAGACAAACTGTTAATATTGTTAAGATGTTTATCATGTGTAAAAATTAACACGATATCTTGTGCCGTTTCCGAGAGAAAATAACATTTATGGCAAAATAGGTGTTCTTTAGGGATTTTTTTTCTGAGAGGCGGTTGTCAGAAATATAATTTTGATCAAGACAAAAGATTAATTAAACCCTTGTCTATTATTGTGTATTTTTTATTTATAGATTAGATTAACAGTTATTGAAACAATTTGCCTGAAATATCCAAGAATTTGGACATTTCACATATCTTTACAATGGAACAACGCATTCACATAGATGCCCGCTTTTGCAAATGAGTTTGTTGTATTTACGTACAAACTTAATTACCTATCTACTTTCCGATGATGTTTATCTCGTAAGCATGCATTATAATAAATCTCATAATTTTACCTACAAATAATACGGTAATGTGTCTGTCGTACATAATATAAAGATTATTATCCATTGTTGTACTAATATGTAGAATAATGTAGAATTCTTTATGTTCTAACGATGAAATGTTAATGTAAATGTGGATATGTCTCAAAAATAACAAAAGGAAATAACAAAAGCTACATTATGTTTTATTTACTACCCATAGGTTTAAAAAAAGTGCGTTAATAAATAATTACCAAAAACAATTTCTTTACACTGAACCATAATGTCATAATTTTTCACTGCCATCTATTTAACAGTGGAAACCACTCCACTAGACTACGTACGTATTATTTTTGACCCGGTTAAACAGGTTATCATTTAAGAAACAGGGAAGATCCACATTAAACTTTCGGCGCTGAACTCAGCAAAATCGCACACCCTAACAATATGTAAATGTAAAATACATAATTATGTTAGGTTGCACTATCAATACAAAGAGTCTACTTCTTCCAAGGTCCACCCCTCGTAGTATTAGTACCAGCGCAAATTCCTAACTGAAAGAACGAATAGGTAGTTCACCTTCTGCACCAATATACCTACAGCCTTACCTTACCTTACCTAAAAACAGAGTGGTTATACAGAATCAAATATAGAGAATACAAGAAAAATATTGAAAATCCCATGTATTTTTTTTCAGTTTTCCATAATTAAGTTTATCTGAATAGTGAATCAAGACTGACGGATCATCACATGAAAGGTGGTAGCTACCATTGATCATCTGTAACCCCAGATACAAAGAATTATCAGTGCCATTTTCATGAAAGTGAAATTATTTACATGGACATATTTTAAACTAAGACTGTAGGTGCTTATAAATCTGAACAAAAACCATACAAAAACCAAGGAACGCATTACCATTCCCTAAGGCAGTCGAGCAAAAAGTGTAATTTAACTCGGGTATGTAATTAATAATTAACAATAATGTTAAACAAATCAGGAACCTGCGACCCCCGACTTCCCCTTAAGTTTAAGGGGAAGATATATAAAACTATCATAAGACCTGTCGTCCTGTATGGATCGGAATGTTGGGCCACTAAGGGAAAGGATGAAAGACGATTGCATGCTGCGGAGATGCGAATGTTGAGATGGATGTGTGGAGTAACAAGAATGGACAAGATTAGGAATGAGTATATAAGAGGAAGTTTGAAAGTTGCGCCAGTGATAGAAAAATTGAGAGGAAATCGTTTGTCGTGGTATGGGCATGTAATGCGGAGGAATGAAAGACATGTTACAAGGAGAGTGTTACAGATGAGTGTCGATGGATATAAGGGGAGAGGGAGACCAAAAAAGAGATGGATGGATTGTGTGAAGGATGATATGTGTCGAAAGGGTGTGAGTACAGAGATGACAGCTGAAAGGGATGTATGGAAGAAGAAAACATTTTGCGCCGACCCCAAATGATTGGGATAAGGGCAGGAGAATGATGATGTTAAACAAATCAGGAAGTTATGTTTAATGGCTACATAAAATAACTGAACAACATATCATCACTTAAAGTATGAATAATTAACTATTCTAGTCACACTTAGTTAATTATCCTATAATAATTGATCAAATTAATGAACTGTAGTAAACGTCAACTGCATTCTTTGAAACAGCTAAAACGTACACTTACCGCAGATAAGCAAAAAAGTTGAGATAATAATAATAATAATATCTGGGATAAATCACACACGGTCATCTGGCCCCAAACTAGGATTCCCTGTATCTTGGGAACCAGAGACTGCTATACATACACATATACTTTTAAATACATACATATATAGATATAATACACCCAGACTCAGAGCAAACAATTCTGCTCATCACAGAAAAGTTTGCCCTGTGTGGGGATCGAGCCCACGACTCTCGGATCAGAGGTCAGGATCGCTAACCACTTAGCCACCGAGTCAGTCAGATGTTTTCCTTGGTAGCCAACTTCATACGGAAAGTCCAAATTTCCTTAGAGAAAGTTGTTCATTGTCATGACTGAAAGCTACAGTTAAAATTTGGTCCGCCATTTCAATTTCACCCTGTATATTATATCCATACCCGGAACACCACATATGACTCGATCGAAATAATTACCAACTACCATTGCAGGCGATCGTGGCTCAGTGCGGCTTGCTTTTTCGCGTCGATCACGCAGGCTAACTGACTACAGAGAAGGACATAACCTGGATGGGTTTGACCGTTAGTGGCATTTATCTCGACCGTTTCCGTGCTTCGCAAGGCACGTAAAGCCGTTGGTGCGGCTGCTATCGCTAGATAGTAGTCGTTAAGTCATCTTGGAGGCCTTATAGATATAGGCGGCTTGAAACTTCTGACACTGGGGCTGGCTGCTAACCCCACAACCTCCACCAGACTAAATCCAGGCTTACATTTGAACTTGCTGGCTCTCTATCTATTTATAATAGATACAAGTGTAACATACATCGTTTAAGTTTTAACCAGTCTGCTTGCGGTGGGGGTGGTGGGTGCAAGAATAGCACGCGATAGTAATTTCAGCACAAAATAGTGTCTAAATGTTTTTTGATCCCTAAGGGAACCATTAATTTGATGGAATAAATATCGATCCGTTGCTCCGTTGCGAGGTGATAGAAGTAGATACTACTTTAAATGTACTTCTTCAGACCTTTGAACTCTAAGGCCATAAAAGTAGTTTTTATGTATTAGCAGCTGATAGACCCTTCATTTTGATTTGAACGCGACATTCCATACAAGTTAAGGACCTCTATAATAAGCAAAAATTTCAAATAAAACGTTACAAGTGAATGACGTATGGTCAAATGTAAGTATAATTGACCGCGCTGAATACGTTAAAAACAACCGACTTCAACCGCAACAACTCCAATTTTGCTATGTTTTTGTTGATTTTCTGAAAAACCGCTGAATCGATTTCGATAAAATTTATATGGGACCACCTGTGAAGTATACCCTTTTAAACAAAAAAAGAATTTTCGAAATCGGTTCAGGCGTCTTCGAGTAATCGGTGAACATACATAAAAAAAATATATATAGATTCCGACGACTTGAGAACCTCCTCCTTTTTTTGAAGTCGGTTGAAAATAGCAAGAACTCGTTTCGATCTGCAGCCTTAAAAAAACGTTCTGTAGTAAAAGGTAGTGTTAGAATTTTTAAAGGCCCAGATAGACGACAAGCGCCGCCATAGTAGGCTTATGCACAAAGTAGATAAGTATGTAGTTACTACTAAGTATCTTTTTAAAAAGGACATTGATTTCGATAAATAGATAGTACGAAGATATTTTATTATATCTTTTCAGTATTTTACCCTTAAAACACGAATCGTGTTCACTGACTTAGGCTCATAAGCTCCAAAAAAAACAATGGGGTAGGCAGAAACCACGGATCACCATTCGCTCCTTTTCTGACATACTTCTATTGCTTATTCTATAAACACTCATAGTCAGTCACTTTCATGCATGCTCGTTACTTCCGGATGCTTATGGCTTAGTCTTTTTTCGTTATGTCACTATTTTTCACAGACTTCAAAAAGCAGCAGGTTCTCAATTCGACTGAATGTTTTTTGTGTTTGTGACACGATTACTCCGCCAATTAGTAATTGATTTTGGTGATTATTTTTTTGTTTGGTAGGTCATACTTCAGAGGTGGTTCCATATAAATTTGATCGAAATTGATTCAACGCTTTTTGAAAAAATCAACAAAAACAAAAAGCCAAGCAAAATTGTACGATGGTTGTTACGATTGAAATCGGTTGTTTTTGAAGCGTTCAGCGTTGTCAATTATTTTGATATAAGCGGATCAGACAGTATCAATAATAATGACAGTATTTTTACATCAGTATATTGACATTCCATCGTTTAGTATGCGTCAGACCATCATTTCAACCACTACACTGTCAGTATAATGTCATTATATTGTCATTACTTGAAAATACTGTCATTATTACTGATCGTGTCTGGTCCGCTATACGTTTTCCTTGGACTTCCTCGACCGATTCGCCCTATCATTTTGCTGAATAAATTATCTAAGTTCTTATGATAAAAAAAAGTCTGGCAATATTTTAACAGTGGCTTCTACTCATCAAGCTGAACAAAATTTCCCAAGAAACTCATGGTCAAAAAGATAAAAAAATAGACTTCTCATACAAAGTTCATCAACCAGCTGACGGATTTGTATGAAGAGTCCAAAATTTTTTTTTCCTTTTTGAGTATGACTTTCACGGGGAAAGTTGTTCAGTTTGATGCGTAGAAGCCACTGTTAAAATATGGCCAGACATTTTTTTATCATTTTGTATAATTACATATCTTCTCAAACTACTACAGTGTTTTATATGTTTTTTGAAATGTACATCCTGGTACACACATCATTAGATATTTTGTTATATTAACGTACAAATTGACCTACAAAGAATTTATTTGTTTTTAGCACTTTTAGATGATCTAATCTCAAAAGCTACAAGGATAATTAATTACCTATTCTGTTTTGGCTCATTCGAATGGTCTCAACTCAAAAAATTTACACGGGTAAAATCATTTGGTATATTTTTGTTAGATTATATTTTATTTTAGTATTTGGCCTTGTGTACTAGTGGATCTATTGATCATATTAAATAATTTATTGTTTAAGTTATTCTTCTATACAGTTATGCAAAAAACTGAGCAATAAGTATACCTGAATACTAGTATATCTCATAATATTGTTTGCACTGTGTAGTGACGCGGGGAGGTAAGGAAGTAAAGTCATGACAAAAAAGTTTAAGTTGAAATATTGAGCGTTGTTTGTTTGACACTTGCAAAATTAAAAAAAAATTGACATTTAAAATGTCTATGGGTGAGTGTTCTTTCAAGGTATTTTCGAGTGTAAACCGTTAGACGGATTTGGATAAAAAATTCGCCAAAGGTCACATTTCTTTTGTAGTTTTATGTTTATCGATTTTTTTAAGTAACTGGATTTTTGATATTTGTCTCGAGCAAAGACATAGCAATCAAGTAAACAAAAAATACGCAAGAAAGTAAGGCTAGACTAGCGAGACTGTACAATTTATTTGCATTTTGTGTACTAAAAAGTCTAAATAAAAATAAATCAATCGGGGAACATACATAAAAAATAAAATAAAAAAGATTCGGACGGTTTGAGAAGCTCCTCCTTTTTTTGAAGTTTAATAAATCAATAATATTATAAACCTAAGGTCTTTGATTATATCTACATATACTCATTGTCATTGAAGGTACTTATTATCGTAGTTAAATCTAGTCTAAATAGTTACATCTATCATAATAACTATTAATTAGCGAGGAATAAATTAACTTCAATTACTGACAACCGATATTAGTCACTTATTAAATGGATGGTGTTATGCATTAACGCCAATACTTACCTTTTATTTTAAAGATATGTTTTTAGGGTTCCGTAGCCAAATGGCGAAAAACGGAACCCTTATGGATTCGTCATGTCTGTCTGTCTGTCTGTCTGTCCGTCCGTATATCACGGCCACTTTTTCCGAAACTATAAGAACTATACTGTTGAAACTTGGTAAGTAGATGTATTCTGTAAACCGCATTAAGATTTTCATCCAAAAACAGAAAAAAAACTTGGGGGTTATACTTAGAACATATTAGAACCCCCATACTTAGAACTGAAACTCAAAAACTTTTTTTCATCAAACCTATACGTGTTGGGTATCTATGGATAGGTCTTCAAAAATGATATTTATTTATTTATTTATTAATAAAGATACATTGTAGCATAACAGAATACTCCAAGACACTACAAGTACATACAAAAAATATAACAGACAATAATAAAAAAGGTTGTATCCTTATATTAAATAACAAGCTAAATTTAATTTAATAGATAGTACTAGCAGGCACCTTACTTTCAATCAGTCGCTTACACTCAAACATCAGACATCCAATCGTACTATCAAACAAGTCACAATGGGAAGACGACGGTATGTCGAGCAAAGAATTAAACAGTGCGACCGCGCGAGCTGCAGGCGACTGGCGGCGCGCTTATTGAGCGATATTGAGGTTTCTAATATATTTTTTTTCTAAACCGAATAGTTTGCGCGAGAGACACTTCCAAAGTGGTAAAATGTGTGTGTCCCCCCTGTAACTTCTAAAATAAGAGAATGATAAAACTAGAAAAAATATATGATGTACATTACCATGCAAACTTCCACCGAAAATTGGTTTGAACGAGATCTAGTAAGTAGTTTTTTTTTGATACGTCATAAATCGTAAACCGCAAATTACCTTTCATTCAATCAACTCAAATATAAAAAATATAGAGTTCAAGACATGTGTGATTATGAATTTATACGGAACCCTCGGTGCGCGAGTCCGACTCGCACTTGGCCGTTTTTTTTTATTGAATATAGGTGCCAAAAATGCCATATGTTCATGTTAAATACATTAAAGTTGTTGATTTTTTTTTTAAATCAAAAGCGGGAATTCTTATTAAAATCATGTTATCGGTAGGATTCGTTCAGACTCGTTTCGTCTGCTGTGTTAATTAACACATTAATTAACTTAATTCTTTAAAGTCGGTGTAAATAAGAGGAGTGACTTATAATCTAAGTTTTATCGAGTAA
The DNA here is from genome assembly GCA_958295455.1 of Coleophora deauratella. Taxonomy (NCBI): domain Eukaryota; kingdom Metazoa; phylum Arthropoda; class Insecta; order Lepidoptera; family Coleophoridae; genus Coleophora; species Coleophora deauratella. Next base: position 2,893,248 of record OY282401.1, on the reverse strand, counting down.
TTCCAGTTGCTATTTGATTTTTATACGAACCAATTCTTCTTCACACACATTAACCTACTAACTAGTTAAATAGTTACTTTATAAAAGTATATTATTATATTATCTAGAATTTAAAAAATAGTACTAAGTAGTATATTAAAAAAGTAAGTAGAAATGTCAACCGCTGATCAAAAGTCTTTAATTCGTAAAATGACTACTTCAATCCTGCATAACGCTAGCCGGCGCAACGGCACCTAATGTTATGTTATGCCTGCTCCTTGCCAATGCCTTGTCCTTAAACTTGACGCAGCCGCAGATCGAGCACCGCGCTTGCGCATCGTGCGGTCCGATTTTTATCTCTTTACATTTAACGTAACCAGTGTGTTCTTTTTATTTAAAAATATTTCTGTTTAGTGTGAGATCTTTTTGGAATGTGATAGGTATTTTAGTGAAAAGAAAAGTATTTTTTTTTTAAATTAAAACTGTGAATTTTATCAAATAACTTTTCGTATTTGTGATTTTCACGATGCCAGTTTGTGTTTGAAATTGGATTGCTTAAATAAAAGGGTGAGATTTTTCCTCAAATGAGATATTGTATATAAGTAGTCTGATATAGGTAGATTGTTTTGACTATAATTAACACTGTGAACTTGCTTATTTTATAATGTAACATACACAATAAACTAATTCTATTCTGTTAAGCTTCTCATAATATTATTCATAATATTTAGGTTAGCCTATCATCTCAGGGTGTGATAGATGATGATGCCAAAGATGGAAGCGGGCTTACCAAGATTTCCCAACGCAATGGGGAAGCCAGTTCCCTTCATCTTCATGCTCGAACATGTGTATATTGATGTCAATAGTGTAAACATTGACTTACCTACATGAGATAGCGGTAGCTAGTCAGGCGGGCTTAAGAAAATGCCCGACTACCAACCATACCGAGTCCTACAAAGTTGGACCTCGCAATTGTACCTGCGATCTATTGATGTGAAGCCATTACCCTTATCACTACGCCACTGAGATTATTTAGGCGTGCTTAGCAAGAGACATATTTCTTTCAGGTCGGTTGCATCTTTAAATGGCAACCGTTAAACCCTGTCAGAGCTCTGATCTTACCTACCTATCTGTAAAGTATTCGAAGAGACCCGCGCCTTAACTGCAGTACTGTATTGGTATTGTATAAAAAAGAACCTTTTTTTGACCAAACGTCTGGTCAAGTGGTCAACTTGTATGAAGTCTAAATTTGTAAATTTCAGCAAAATTATCAAACAAAAATCAGCATGATTAGTACAATAATATGCCCATATCATGACATATTCTTAAATGGTTCACTGTCAACAATTTACCTACTCTTAAATGCAAAAAAAAACTAAATGCATAAAATCCTCATAACAAATGTAGAGATAATTGATAACTATGTAACTGTAACTAATAAGTAATGTATTAGACTTTGTAAATAACGTACACTGCAATGAAATACAAACTTTAGCGGGACGGCTTAGTTCTGTTAAGAAAATAAGGTAATTAAACTATATTTCAGTTATTTCCATAGTCTTATGGAATTTTGGATGCGAGCCGCACAGGATCGGTCGGTGTGGAAATCCTTGGGGGAGGCCTTTGTCCAGCAGTGGACGTCTTTCGGCTGATGATGATGACGATGATGGAATTCTACTCTGGGGACATGCGGCTGACTTTGTAAGATTTGTACCATACAAACATACACACAAGTGAAGTTAAATAAAAGCTAAAAAGAGCAATCCGCCCAATCTATCACATGCGAGGGATCGCGGGAGCGAGTCGTTGAGGAATACAGTAAGTTTAAAGTAATCAGTATTCTGACTGTTGCTAGTCACTTCATAATAAATAATAATAATAATAATATCTGGGACAAATCACACAAGGTCATCTGGCCCCAAACTAGGATTCCCTGTATCTTGGGAACCAGAGACTGATATACAAATACATACACATATACATTTAAATACATACATATATAGATAATATACACCCAGACTCAGAGCAAACAATTCTGCTCATCACAGAAAAGTTTGCCCTGTGTGGGGATCGAACCCACGATTCTTGGATCAGAGGTCACGATCGCTAACCACTTAGCCACCGAGTCAGTCAAACGAAAACAGTCATACGAAAATATCATGTATGTACAGTCCCGTGCATCTGAAAGTATACAGGGCCTCCGTGCCATCTAATACTACTTGCACTACTCGGGTGTATACATCGATATAATATCGATGGGTGTATACTTTTAGTTACACGAGTCTGTACGTATTTGCACTTGTTTCTTAAAAACAGTGACAGACATATTATATTAATCTTAGAAATATTAATAACATTGATGTTGCCTATTCGAGACTGAGTATGATTAATAAGTCATTTATAATATTGCAGTGTGTAAGATCCTATAATAAAATACCAAAAAACGTAACTAATTTTTACGAACACTAATTCTTGTATGTTAAAAATTGTTTATGCTCTAAAGGTACAAAATACTAGATTATGTAAATGACAACGATATATGGACATGTATAGATTTTCCAGCTCATAATTTTATTGTTGACATCAATTTTAATAAAAAAATTAAAACTCTTTTCGAAAAAAATTGTTGAAGCTACTTTCTTTTGGACTCAACGTTTCTTCTCGACTCGCAAACACTTCCCGAAACTTTGAGTGTACGAGTTTCGCGTGGTAGGAATTTTGTAGGTACTAGGGAGAAAAAAATGCGATTGAAAAAAATGTGTAAAGCATCTACTTAAATAAAAAAAACATTTTGAGTTGTGACTTTATGTCAGTTCATTCACAAAACAGAAATTTTACCTAAATAGGTAAGGATTTCTTGAAACCTTTAAAATTACTATAAACAAAGTAGGCTTTCTACAAAGTTAATTAAAATAGTTGTTCAGTTTCATAAAAAGAAACACCCCTTAAAACATCTATACTAATCTATTGAACATCCTAATCTATTGAACATCCTGTAGAATAGAATAGAATAGGAAATAATTTATTCGAAAAGCCAACACAACTCACATGAAATAAAAAATAAACGATAACATTTCTATTAACCGGATACATTTTAATGTGCCTCTTGCAAATTAGCCTTCAAATTCATGATTTTTTATCTAGATTTAAATTATTTGACCTTGACGGTATCTGTTCTATAAATATAATACATATAATAAAAAAAATACGGGGTCATGTCTGTAAAAAGAATGTTTTTACACATAATAACGGCGTGGGATACGTCTTTTGATACGGAAGATCAAAAACATGTTTTTGTCCGTCTGTCTATTGTTTTTACATGGTAAAAACAATTTCTTTCATTCAAGAGAATATAGTTTCATATATGCATCATGAAATATATTTTCAATGGAGAGTATATGAGTTTCTTATCGGCTCTCAAGAATGACATATTTTTTATTGTGAGAGTCTTAACTTACGTTATAAAAAATATTATTTCTGCAGTAAGAAACAAATCCAAGACATCAGAATCTTTAGCGCAAAATAATTTTCAACTCTTTTTCTTCCGTGCACGCTTAAAACACCGGTTTGAGTGAAAATTTAAACGATTTTACTATAAACCCTAATGTATCCTAGAATGTAAAGAGTTCTTAGAGATACAGCAAAATACTGAGTTTCTCAAATGCCTGCTTCGATGCTCAAAAATGACTTGACCGATTTTAGATAGCATGACTAATCCCAATTTTCTTGTTATCCCATATACTTGAAGCGTTCCCATTGGAATGGGTTAATTTAATCTGATGCACCTTTACTATTGGCCCAAAGTTTTAATAGGGAATAATCTTGTGTTCCCCAAAATAAATAAATACTTCCTCAATTAGTTGTATTAGTTGTAGTTGTTCTATACTTCCGATTAAATCCTTAAAATCTGATCTTCAATTATTTTTTCAGTTTACCATATAAATTGTTGATTTACCATTTCTGATTTAATATGGGAAACGAAAAAAAATTTTAGATAGGATTTTTTCAATATTTTTTCTATATTTTATACTTGATTCTGAGTATCCCCTTAAAATTTCAAACGCACTTTTTTATCACCCTGTATAAGGGGTCGTCGATCAAAACATCACCTGAATTTTATGGTATTTCGTCATAGCCATCTTCCTTTAAACTTTGTCGCCCTTTAAACTTTGATTTTTAATAGGTATATTAATTTACAATACCAAAAAAATATATATTAAGCGCATTAATATAATATTTTTGCCTCTATCTTCTTTTGGAAAGAATATCGAGCAATGCGATAAATAAATAGCCAAGGGCACCCTAATGTCTACACGAACGAAGTCACAGGCGCGAGCTAGTTAGTCATAGAGTTAAATCATTTTACTAGTGATATTCTGATGGCGTTTAGTTTCATCTATATTGTTTGTGTTTTAACATTTCAGTTTTTAGAGTTTAATAAAACTATTAGGATCTAGTATAAAAACTACTGTCGTTCTTAATCCAAAACCATTGCACAAGATGTACTTAATAAAAGTGTTCAGAAATACTTTAAGTTGGTCTTCCACTCAAATGAAACTGAACAACGTTTGTATTACGGCTTTGCTGAAAACACCAACAAAAATTGACCTTTCCATGCAAATTGCCTAATCACCTGATCGATTTGTATGAAATGTGCAGTGTTTTTGAATTTTTAACTAAGTTGGAGAGCAAAACTTGTTCAGTTTCACCTTTAATTATTGCTATAGACTTCTGTTACAGCCTGTATAAATAATATTATTACACAGTAAAATATTCAGTAATGTCTATGTAATAAAAATAATGTATCGTAATTCGCTACGAAGTAATATTATATTGCGCGGGCACTCATATACAATCTTCATTTTGTTTTAATATTTTTAGTGCTTTTTCCTTCTCTGCAGTGTTAACTACTAATAAAAAGGAAAACAAAACTGGTTCGGAATAATAAGTAAGTTATAAATCTTAATTTAATGTAAAAAATAATATTTTTAATATGATATACATGCAGCTGATATCGAAACTATTTTCGTTTTACAAAAAAGGGCAATACGCACAATCTATCAGATGCGATCCCGCGAGTCGCTGAGGGATAAGTTTAAGGAAATTAATATTTTAACGGTTGCTAGTCAATTCATATAATATGAGAACATTATGTACGTCCGCAAGAATCTGCATTTGTTTCGTAAAAACAGTGACAGGCATGATTTAAACCTAAGGAATATAAATAACATTGATATTGCCTATTCGAGACTGAGCAAAGTTAAAAAGTTGTTTGTGGGGCAATGTGTGCGATTCTATAATAAAATACCAGAAAATGTAACAAATCTGCCTAAAAACAAATTCAAAACGTATGTAAAAAAAAATCTGTGCACAAAAGCTTATTATAAGATAATAATAGATTATGTGAATGACAAAGACATTTGGAAATGTATTGCTCTTCCTGATAACTGTATTTTTGATAGCATACATTGTATTAGTAATTAAGTATTATTTTAAAAACGTGTTGAAGCGAGTTTCTTTTGGGGCTCGACGTGTCTTCTCGCTTCGGAAACACTTCCCGAAACGTTGAGTGTACAAGTTCCGCGTGGTAGGAACTTTGTACTAGTTAAAAAAAAGACGATTTAAAAGTATGTGCAAAACATCTACTTAAATAAAAAACCTTTTGATTTTGATACGAGAATTTTGTATAGAAGGAATAACGAAGGACCAAAAGTCCTACCCTGTGGAACTCCTGAAATTTTATTTCTTTCACAGAGGTCCTTTTACGAGATTTTACCCGCCTCTGTTGTCTAATGGCTAGTTCGCTCGCTTTACATCACGATGTTCGATAACCGGCGGGGTTTAATTTTGTAGACCTCGGTTTGGTTGCTGGTAGGGCGTTTTCTAAAATCGCCTGGCTTACTACCACCATCTGATCTAAGTCTTGACGCCAAACATCAATGTTAATAGTATTGATGTGGAGTTAAGACAGCTAGTTAACCATTGCGTTGAGGAATCTTGGTATTTCTTTCTTCGAATCTTTCGGCATCATCACTTACAGCTAGAAAATTCGGGTTTCAAAATAAAAAGTAAGATCTAAACCAATGGTTTTAAATGTGTAACAAAATCAGTTAAAAATCCATAACTGGTGTTCCTTCTAGGAGCTCCAGTTAACGGGTGCTACACATATTTTTTCACACCCCGTATATGAGCCCCAACTATCATCGTCATCGGTTGGACCATGGCTGGTCCCTAAGCATACTACCTCGCCTGGCCACAGTTCCAATGAGTTCCGTACACTATACCGAAACTCTCCAATCGCAAAAAAAAATTGAACTCTCCATACAAAAATGGCAAAACAAATGATCAATTTGTATGGATAGTCCAAAATTTTTTTGTTATTTGAGCAAAGTCGTAGAACAAAAATTGTTCAGTACAATGAGTAGAATCCCTAGTTAACGGGTCTTACACCAATTTTATTACACCCTGTATAGAACATTTCCCATATGACAATCAATTAATTTGGCGATGGTTTTTCTCCAACGTCCATTAACTCTTCAATTCCCAGTGTCACTTGTAGGTGACAGAAGTTTAATATTTTATTACTACCACACGGAGTTTTTATTATTAAATTCTACTATTATTGTTGCAAAGCCAATAAGTAAAGCTATAGCAAAACTTGGAAAAAAGTAGTCTCGCTAATGTCACGTCCCCATACAATTCATATGGGGACGTGACATTAGCGCGACTACTCTTTTCCAAGATCTGCTATACTTTTTTTTCTGGCAACACTAACCAAATGTCATCAGTGTCAAATACAATCAGATATTTCACGCGAAATTCAATCAGTTTGTGTAATCTGTTTCCTTCAATCTGTTTCCTTTAGAATTGATACCCCCATAAAAAAATGGGGTAGTTTTGTTTTTATTTATATAGGGTGTAACAGAAAGGTGTGGCAATACTTCAAGGTTGGCTTTTACCCATCAAACTGAACAACTTTTGTTCTACAACTTTATTGAAATCTTTGTTGAAAAAAAAAATATAGGGTGTAACAGAAAGGTGTGACAATACTTCAAGGTTGGCTTTTACCCATCAAACTGAACAACTTTTGTTCTACAACTTTGTTGAAATCGCAAAAATTTTTTTGGACTTTTCATACAAACTTGGTTCGCCAGCTGATCGATTTGTACGAAAAGTCCAAAAAAAATTTTGCGATTTCAACAAAATGTAGAACAAAAGTTGTTCAGTTTGATGGATAAAAGCCAACCTTGAAGTATTGTCACACCTTTCTGTTACATCCTGTATATTTTTTTTGTCAAAACCTAATGTATATAAGGTATTTTATTAATAATGAAACCAAAATTATTTAGTACTTGAACGTGGGAACTGAAAAGTTGATCCGAAGATTCTCCCACCGCTGAAGTATTAAAACGCGCCAATGAAGTTGTCTTGCTTTATCATAATGATGAACTATATTGATACGGCATGCTAGTACAAAGTACGACTCCCACATTCTCGATTTACCTACAGTACTAAATAATACTATTTATAATAAATAATATCAAGGTGTAAGGGACAGGTTTCCGAAAACTTTAAGGGCTTGCTCAGTAGACGAAACTGAACAACTTTCCACAATAATTTTTTTCAAGAAACGAAAAAAGAAATCGGCTTCTTCATACAATTTGTCCAATGAAGTTTATAATGTTGTATGGAGAAGCCGATTTTTTTTTCGTTTCCTGAAAAAGTTTGTTGTGGAAAGTTGTTCAATTTCGTCTACTGAGCAAGCCCTTAAAGTTTTCGGAAACCTGGCTCTTACACCCTGTATATAATAATATATTTTATTCATGTTTTAACAATCCATATCGTGTTCACTGCTGAGGCATGTTTTATTTTGAGAGTCAGCTTTGGTGCACCAACTTTATTTTTATAACACCTGTCTCATTCACATGTTAATCATTTTACAGATGCAAATTTAATTTTACAGATGATAATTCCTTATATCAAGTTATAGCTCAAAATAAAAACACGTTATGCCAGTTTTGTTTTAGAATTTACCTACGAATACTTAGTAAAAAAAACTGTTGATGATAATGATAGGGTTTAAAAAAGCCAAAATTACAGCTTGCTGTACAGAAGTGAGGTAATGGACGCAAATATAACACTAATATTCAAATCTATACACTAACCTTGCTTCTAGTCGCTTTACTTACGTGACTGACGGAGCCTCCTCAGCCACTCTCCACTGCGAACACTTCAAGTTTTATATAAACGTAAAGTATCATAATTATACAAGGGTACAGATTTCTAAAAGTATTCGCTCATGGAACAGAATGAAAGGACTAAAATAAATGCTCTTTTTTACTTAGCTATGTAATAAAATACAATTTCAGAACAATGCCGAGGCGAGCGTTGTGGTTCGCTGTGGTGGCCCTGCTAGCGGTCCAAACGTGGGCGGGCACCTACAAACCAAGTCCCAGAATTGGGCTGCCAGCGGGGCTCATCCCTCACTGTAAGTATGGTCAACTATGGTTTTGCTGGAATGTGCCTTTTAATCACTGACAAACAAACAGCAAATGGTAGAGCTGTATAAAATAAAAATGCGTTTTCCTCTCTTCTAACCATAATATTGCCGTACCCGACATAATAATAATCTATTTCTGACATGTAAACATATATATTACACATTATGAATTGCAATAAACTACTGAAATTGAAACTTTTCCTAATGAACCGTTACAATGGTTTTTCTCCAACGTCCATTAACTCTTCAATTCCCAGTGTCACTTGTAGGTGACAGAAGTTTAATATTTTATTTCTACCACACGGAGTTTTTATTATTAAATTCTACTATTATTGTTGCAAAGCCAATAAGTAAAGCTATAGCAAAACTTGGAAAAAAGTAGTCTCGCTAATGTCACGTCCCCATACAATTCATATGGGGACGTGAAATCAGAAAATCGTCCCCACTGCTGGGTCACAAGTCTTCCCATTATTTCGGGAAGGTAGGGCTTTATTCCGTAAACGGGGGCCATCAGTCATGATTCTTTAAATAAGAGTTATTTTTAGGGTTCCTTACACAATGGGTTGGTTACGGAGTTTATACAAGGGGTAGTCCATTAATCACGTGAGGCTCAAAAGGGGGGGGAGGGGGTTCAGAAAAATCACGAAATATCACAAGGGGGGAGGGGGAGGTACTGAGATATCAAGTGTATTTATTTTTTCGTTGAACGCGCGATTTCTAGAGTAATTTCCAAACGTCGAACTGTTGTTGTTATGTTGTTTTTAACTCTTCCCAAGGTTCGAAACGACTTCAGGCAGTCAGAAACAACCTGCAACCTTAATGTGTCTAAAATTTTTTTATCACGGTGCTCAATTTTCCAGAATTAAATTACATTATACCTGTATTTAAAGAATATATTTTGTACCAAAAAAATACACGTGAATTTGGGCAGGGGGTGGGGGGTAGTCCAAAACCTCACCACGTATCACCAGGGGAGAGGGGGGGTCTAAAAAGTTGCTAAAAAACATCACGTGATTAATGGACGGCCCCCAAGACTACATACACATCAACCTACACTGGTTAGACTTTGTATACAAGTAGACACATTAAGTTCCACCCCCTATATGTATATCCATAACTACGCTAGGTACAAATCACAAAACTAATAGGAGAGAGACTGCACTCTTGTGCAGCAAATTCTTTATTTACTGAATTCTCAAAAAAATATCTTTCATACAAATTGATCAGCCAAGCAATAAAATTCTTTTTGGGACATCTTTGGCGGCAAAATAACACAAAATTACTGAGTTCTCAAAAAACCCTTTTCATAAAAATTGATCCAACGCCTAGAAACTATGGTTCATTCCAATCAAAAAAAAGCAAAAGGTAAACAAACATAGTATGCAGATGACATTGACATGTGTCAGTTCCATAGTAAGTTTGTTTACGTTTTGCTTTTTTTTGATTGGAATGAAGTATAATTTTGTATGGAGAGTCAATTTATTTTTCGAATTCAGTATAATTTCCTCAACCAGGCAACCGCCGCCTATACCTTGTGGATAGGACGGTTAAATTGTGCCACACGATCAGGGAGAGAGAGTATAATTTCCATAGGAAAGGTTTTTCAGTTTCATGATTAAATTATAAATATTTTTTTTAACTCTCAATTGGTATCCAGTTTCCGGGAGTTATCTCTTTACAGCCTGTATAACTAAATACGCTATTCTACGTAAAGGCTGTACTGTATGAAAAATAAATTATGAGCTATTATTATTCACTAAATTGCACTTCCAATGGAATATGTATCAAAATGTGTTTCCGTATTTCTTTTGTTTTCCATCCCATTTTCAATTTTTAATTAATAATAATCACAAAACGCGTCCATTAATGACGCTGAAAAATTATGGCGTCACGTCTTCTATTCTATTCTATTTTTCTATTTGGCATTCCACATCTCATATCGAGCGTGATTTTGCCAATGACAAGTGAAAAATGGGAGAATCTTCAACAAAAAAAAGGCGAAACGCCAATGTCAAGTGAAAGTCACGGTTCTAAGGTTAATGGGCACTTAAAGACGCTCCACCTGGTGGTTTGCTGTTGGAACTCTGAAAACGCAGCTGTCTCCCGAGTTAATCCTCTTCTTATTATCGCTTATCTCGAAACGGGATCACAGCTATTTCTCCATCACAAAAATAACGTTGAAACTATTCTAAAACGGTAATAATTGTAAAATTAACTCAACAGACGTGTGCTCGGTACAAAGTTCCGGCAACCAACCGGCGGCGGTGTCACGTATTGGTATTTCAAACTTTTTTAAAACAGAATGTCGTTTTTTGACAGACTATAAAAAGTAACTCAAATAATCCGCGAGATCAAAAATAAATTATGAAATCTATCTATCTATCAGCCGAAAGACGTCCACTGCTGGACAAAGGCCTCCCCCAAGGATTTCCACACCGACCGGCCCTGTGCGGCTCGCATCCAGCGGCTTCCTGCAACCTTTACCAGGTCGTCGGTCCACCGAGTCGGGGGCCTGCCCACACTGCGCCTTCCGGTGCGCGGTCGCCATTCGAGAACTTTACTGCCCCAACGGCCATCTGTTCTACGAGCTATGTGCCCTGCCCACTGCCACTTAAGTCTAGCGATTCTGAGAGCTATGTCGGTAACTTTAGTTCTCCTACGTATCTCCTCATTTCTGATTCGATCACGTAGGGAAACACCAAGCATAGCACGCTCCATCGCCCTTTGGGTGACTTTGAGCCTTCTTATAAGGCCCATAGTAAGCGACCATGTCTCGGATCCATATGTCATCACTGGCAACACACACTGGTCAAAGACTTTAGTCTTGAGGGACTGCGGTATTTTGGACGTAAAGATATTGCGAAGCTTCCCGAACGCTGCCCAGCCGAGTTGGATTCGACGATTGATCTCTTTCTCGAAGTTGGACCTACCTAACTGGACTGTTTGTCCCAGGTATACATATTCGTCAACAACTTCGAGTGTAGAGTCTCCAACCTACAGAGGAGTGGGTGTAACACGGACGTTTGACATGATTTTCGTCTTATCCATGTTCATTTTAAGACCCACTTGTTGGGAGACTCTACTAAGTCCTTCGAGCATTGCGCCTAGGTCTTCCAAGGTCTCAGCCATGATCACGATATCGTCAGCAAATCGAAGGTGAGTGATGTACTCGCCATTGATGTTAATGCCGAGTCCTCTCCAGTCCAGAAGCTTGAAAACGTCTTCCAGTGCAGCGGTGAACAGTTTCGGAGATATAACGTCTCCCTGTCTCACCCCACGCTGCAGCCGGATAGGTTTCGAATTCTGATCCTGGAGGTGGACCGACATGGTGGCGTTTTCATACAAGCACTTCAACACTTCGATGTATCGATAATCAATTTGGCACCGTTGGAGAGACTGCAACACAGCCCAGGTCTCGATCGAATCAAAGGCTTTCTCATAGTCCACAAACGCCAAGCATAGTGGCCGATTATACTCTTCGGTCTTCTGTATAATCTGCCGCAGCGTATGTATGTGGTCTATGGTACTGAAGCCTTTTCGGAAACCGGCTTGTTCGGGAGGCTGGAAGTCGTCAAACCTGCGTGCGAGACGATTCGTAATGACTCTCGAAAACAGCTTGTAGACATGGCTCAGGAGTGAGATGGGTCTGTAATTCTTCAGCAGAGACTTATCACCCTTCTTGAAGAAGAGCACCACCACACTCCTGTGCCATGCTGTAGGCGTTCGTCCCTCGAGCATGATGGAATTAAATAGCTTCTGAAGAGCTATAAGTACCGGTTCTCCACCTGCTTTCAGAAGCTCAGCCGTAATTCCATCATCACCCGGTGCCTTGTTGTTCTTAAGCTGTTTGAGAGCCATTCTAATCTCGCACAGGCTGACGTCTGGGATATCTTCGGTATAGTGTCGGGACAATCTGGCTCTCGGGTCTTCAGCCAGATTGCTGACAGGTAAGCGTGTAGTCATGTATAATTGTCCGTAGAATTTCTCAACCTCTTCCAACAGCTCGGGCTTGGACGACACGACTCTGCCATCCTCGGTCTTCAGCTTTGTCAGTTGGCTTTGACCAGCAGACAGATCCCTTGCGAATACTTTTGACCCTTTATTGCGCTCGATAGCCTCTTTAATACGGTTGGTATTAAATTGGCGTATATCACGGGTCAAGGACTTGGAGATCTGTCTGTTTAGTCGCCGATACTGACAAGCATCTTCAGAGGATTTCAGAATCAGGCTTCGTCTTTCCTCCATGAGCTTGCTGGTGAGGTCCGAGATACGAGATGTTCTTTTTAAACGGCCGGTTTTGAAGGCCTTATTCCCAGCCGTTTGGACAATTTCCATGAACCTGTCGTTATAATTGTCCACATTTTCGCATTCTCCTAGGCATTCGAAGCGGTTGTGCAACTCGAGTTGAAAGCTTTCGGGGTTTTGGAGTTGGATAGGCGCTGGTCGGAGCGTGGACTTCATCAGTCGACATCTTTCTAGCTTTGTTTTTAGATTCAATGTGCCTCTTACCATTCGGTGATCGCTTCCTGTCTTCAGCGAGTTGATCACAGAGACATCATTGAATATTTGCCTTTTTGTCGACAAGATGAAGTCAATCTCATTTTTTACTACGCCACTGGGATGCAGCCATGTCCACTTGCGCTGTTTTGGCTTTTTGAAGAAGGAGTTCATCATGAAGAGGCCCTCCTTCTCCATAAAGCCAGCCAGCAGCTGACCCCGCGCATTCCTCTCTCCGTATCCAAATTTCCCCACTCTCAGCTCGTTGTCCCTTCGTTTGCCTAGTTTCGCGTTGAAGTCCCCCATCACAACGGTGAAATGGGTCCTGGAGCTATGTGTGGCTCTGGAGATATCCTCATACATAGCCTCCACCTCTTCGTCGGGGTGTTCCGCGGTCGGCGCATATACCTGTATGACCTTCAGCGAATACCGTTTGGTGATTCTGAGTATAAGGTACGCTACCCTCGTCGAAACACTCTCGACCTGGACCACGTTGTTGACTAGGGACTTGTGGACAATAAACCCGACACCACCCTGGGACAGTTGGTCGCCCTCCCGGAAATAGAGCAGGTTTCCGGACTTAAGGATCATGGTGTCCTCACCCTCTCTTCGGACTTCACATAATCCCACAATATCCCATCGTAACCTGCTCAATTCCTCCTCCAGTTCAGCGAGTCTTTCGTCCGTTCGCAGTGTGCGCGTGTTTTAGGTTGCCAGGGCCAAAGGTTTTTGTTTTTGGTAGCCTGGCCTCTGCCGGAGATTCTTCGCACCCCATGCCCCGCCGTTACCGTGACCGCTACCGGAGTCAGGAATAGCGGGGCTGCCGGGGACTAGGGGCCGTTGTTTCGGGTTCCTAATCATATTTGGGGGGTAGTTGCCATAATCGCCACGCTTGGCATGCGGGTTGGCGATCGCAGTGTGGCGTGAGCCAAGATGGTACGCGGGAAAGACGCTGCTGCCCATCCTCCGGTTTATGGATCCCTTAGTCGCCTTTTACGACACCCACGGGAAGAGATGGGGTGGTGCTATTCTAAGGCCACACCACAGGCCAATCTAAGGCCACACCACAGGCCAAATTATGAAATATTGTTCACAAAACAGTTTTTTTATTGAAACTGCAGAAAAACGCATGCGCTTGGATTTTAATTACATATTAAATTTTTTATTTATAAAAATTTCGTACCTAATAAGTGCGCAAACTTCTACATTAAACAATGACGTCATCGTTCAAAATTTCAAACATTTTTAGAACAAAATTTCGTTTTTGAATTTTAATAAAAAGTAACTCAAATGACTAGCAGTCAACTACCGGAGTAGTCATTTATTTCATCTACCCTTTAACGAACGCAGTGCGAGCGCAATAAAAAACGGTAAAAGCAACTTTAACTTTCTGTTTTGTTTTCAAGTTTAAAATTAGTACATTTCTTGTACAATTACAACCTATCCTGGGAACCGGTTAACTGCCCACCTGTTTATAGCCACACTGTGCCCAGTTAAGGCTTTTTATTTCTTTAAAGATTTTCCTTCACCGTTAAAGCAGTCGGTATGAAAATGCACGTAAGTTTCGAAAAACTCATTGGTACACTGGCCCGGATTTGAACCCGAGACCTCTGGTTAGGAGGCCGGAGTCACTACCCGCGGAGCCACCGACGGTTGGCTTTTGGCTGACATGATGATAAGATCCACTTACATATTCTTTCATATCGCACTTATATTACTACATTGTATAAAATTCCTATCACACGGAAATTATACACTCAATTTTTAAGCGAAGCCAGAAAAAACGTCGCCGAGCCCAAAATAAACTGGTTAAACATTTTTTTTTGTACCTTTTAACGGAGCATAGAGATTACGTCATAAGTTGGTTATTTTTAACACAAATCGATATGTAGATAATGTAAAAAATATAGGTGTTTGACCCTTAATTGGCTCTTCTGCTAATCCTTCTAAAAAACTTTCATTTTACGACTTTTGAGAAATACTAATAACAATTTGTAGGATTAATAATATTGTTTAAATTAATAATCGGAATGAAATGCAACCATTTATTCATACGTTTTTTTTTCTTACGTATAAGAATTTTTGGCCATTCGTCATCGTAAACTGTACCTTATAAAATAGCGCCCGCGCGATAAACATTAGCTGTGTTGCCAATTTTTATGAAGGAGAGGTCAAAAAACCTAAAAATTCAGCAAAGGGTAGAAGAAAAGTTGATCAGTAAAACAGGGATTCGGTTAACTGGTCTAAACCTATTGTATTACATCCCCAGTATAAGGTGCTACTTTATTAGTGCCCGATATTTTAGTCAGTGGTTCTACTCCTGATTCTGATTAACTTTCCCCAAGGGACCCATAGTCAAATCGCAAAAAAAAATGTATCACTCTTCATAGGTACTACATAATTACGCCGCTCGGCTGATCGATTTGTATGAAGAGTCCAAAATTTTTATTGCGATTTGACTATGGGTTCCTTGGGGAAAGTTAATCAGAATCAAGAGTAGAAGCAGTGACTAAAATATCGGGCACTAATAAAGTAGCACCCTATATAATGCACCCATAAAATATTACCCTCTTTCTAAAACAGTCGGGTATCAATCGCAAAAAAGTTGTAAACTTCTAATACCGGTTATAGGAGCTCGTTAGTTCATTACAAAGCGATTTTACTAATGTAACCAATAAAAGGTGTTTATAGCAGGTAATAATATGATTAACCACAGTTATGTCACGAACGAGTTAGTCCGTCGTCGTTGACTTTGACATAGAATTCTAATTAAATAAATACTTGTATGTAATAGTTAAAAAAAACCTTAAGTGACAAGTTGTTTCAACACTTAATATTTAACTAACTGTTATAGAAATACTTACCTATTTTTTCTATAGTAAAGTTTTGCTAAAGTCGCCAAAACTACTTATGTGTGTTATTGTAAAAGCCCGAACTACGGTAAATCCTAAGATTTACCAACTCTGGTAAATCTTAGGATTTACCGTATTTACCAATGGTAAAAGTCCAACCTAACGAACCTAACCGAAAATGATGGTAAATCCTAAGATTTACCAACTCTGGTAAATCTTAGGATTTACCGTATTTACCAATGGTAAAAGTCCAACCTAACCTGACCTAAAATGATGGTAAATCCTAAGATTTACTGGTAAAACCTAAGAGTTACCAATATACGGGCTTCTACAATATTATTTTTATTTATTTATTGTCCATAAAAGAAATATAGATTTGACAAAAACATGTGCAAAGGAACCCCATTGGGTTTGTATATTGCACAGAAGTCGTACACTGATGTTAACTAAGCATAACATTATTATCTAAAAGTTACAATCGCGCGTATTTCGTAACATGTGTACTGCTGAGCCAAAATAAGATAACGAAAAATCTATTTCAAATCCTTTGTTGATTTTCAGATCATTGTGTCACAAACGTAAAAAATAATATTGATTTCTGTCAAAAACATCTTGTGACTTTCTTTCATAGTGAACAAACCATATTGTCCCTACTGCCGGGTACGGGCTCTTCGTTACATCGGGAATGTTAGGCTAAGTTCAGATTGGTGGAAGTTGTGGAGCTAGTGAGTGAATGAAATGGCGAAAGATCATCACCGAGAAAGTGTTACCAAAGGGAGGTCACGACCCTCATCACTGAGGAATACGACGCAAGGAGGAGGAGTGGCCAACCCCAGTATCATAGTAGATTTATATTCGGCATTTTTAAGAGAAAGATATAATTAAGCTGTAAATCTTCCTAAACAAAAAACAAATCAATTTTTAGATACCTCAAGGAAAAATACTTACTGCAAATTTTAATTTATTATAAATTAAACATTTTACCCTAGGCAGGGACCTGACTCTTTTAATAAAGGACGACATTTTATTTCTAAAACAGTCAACTATGTACATATTTGGTAGGATCCAGTAGGTATGAACCAAATTCTTTTACCAATCTCGACAATTTCAAGCCTTTTAAGTAACACAGTGGTTCCATATTTAGACAAAACTGGCAATATGTAGCTGATTGTAGCTATGTAAGTATTTCTTAGGTATACAGGTGTAACAAATTTAGTTTAGATCCCGTTATAACGAGGGATTCTACTCATCATACTGCAAAACTTGCTCTACTACATTGATAAAATCGACATATTTTTGGACTTCTTAAACAATACAACTGGTTATTTCTTTTATATTTTTTATTCATTGATTTTAGGCAACGTGGTCCATATAAAAATATAATGCTATACATTTTATAGGTACTTAAAAGTTAAAATACTATAAAAAATACTTAATATAAACTACCACGGCCTCACAGAAAACCGGCGTAAAGCAACGCTTGCTTGTGTTTCGCCGAGTAAGTGAGGGTACCGGAGGCCCAAACACAACCCGAAAAAAATTAAAACGTCTAATAAAAAAAAACGTCACCTAAGTCAACAAGACAAAACAGGTCCTAGGCTTATTTTGGTACAGCCTGTATAAATAATAAATAGGCATGAAATTAATTAACCAGTTAGTTTCTAAGGCTGCATTAAATGCATAATTGCACTACATGTTGACACTGACATATATACAGTTATACGTATTACACGATTACACGATACAATCATAAGGGCCCTTGACCGGTCACACGGTCACCTACACAGGGCCGCATTCAGAAATAAGGGGCCCTGAAAGTAAATTTGTGAGACTCAAAAAAAGAAGAAAAACACTTTATACGGTCCGTATTATAATAGTCGATAATTTATTTATCAGTCAATTTGCAAACTTTGTGTTAAAAGTGTATTTTTTACTCCGTATTGTATTTGGTGGAGTGGAGGAGGCCTTTGTCCAGCAGTGGACGTCCTTCGGCTGATGATGATTGTATTTGGTGACAGTTGTTTTTCATAAATATCATATACCATAGTAAAATGTCACCATGTATAAACTATTTTGATTTTAAAATTACTTCCAAATTGCTACCAGAATTTTTTTTAACCTTCAAAGCAAGTTGGACACTTGGAAATTTCACTTCAAAACTTCATGTTAACAAACTACGGGCGCTAACAAAACCAACCGAAAATATTTCAAATTGATCTATAAAACTGAACAACTATCCACAAGGAAAAAAACAGTCAAATCACGAAAATACTTTAACATTTTCTAACGAAGTAATCTTACTAAATTAGTAAGGATAGTAAATTTTTTCAGTCCTATTGTATTATAGATTTCTTGAATAGTGTTTTTTCATGAGTAGTTGTACGAATTATCGCTTGTCCGTAATAAAACAACCATTTCTGAAATAAGATAGATAGATTATATAAAATCTTTTTTTTTCATTTTTCGTTCCAGGTCCAGGAGTTCTGAAGAATGCTTCTATAAGTAATAGTGCTATGCCACGGCTCCAAGTGATGTCCCTCCGGACAACTGATAACGGAGTTTTGGTGAAGAAGAACATGCCTATCACTGCTGCAGCTAAGATGATTTTGAAGGAAAATAGTTATGGTAAGATCATAGATTATGTTATGAGGCTCATCACCGCATTATGTGACTCACCACAACATTATAAGCTCAAACTATGAGGTGGCTTCTGGACATGGCTATCATCTAATTTAATTTAAGAGTATCGCGCATGGATAAATTTGTCACCGTCTGTACTATACAGGGTGTTAAAAAAAGTCTGGCAATATTTTAACAGTGGCTTCTACTCATCAAACTGAACAACTTTTGCCAAGAAACTCATGGTCAAAAAGAAAAAGAAATGGACTTCCCATACAAGTTCATCAACCAGCTGACGGATTTGTATGAAGTCTAAATATTTTTTGCTTTTTGAGTATGAGTTTCATGGAGAAAGTTGTTCAGTTTGATGAGTAGAAGCCAGTGTTAAAATATTGCCAGACATTTTTTACCAACCTGTATAAGGCTCTCTCAACATATTTGCCAGGGATCAAACCTGGGGTGTCTACACGTGGTGGGGGATCTGAACAAACTTTTTTCGAATTAACTGTGTGTTCCTTACGGAAAGTTGTTCAGATTTTTGAGTAAGAACCTCAGTTTGAACCCCGGCAGATATTTAAACACACTTTTGTTAGCTTCACCTGTAACTAAGTAACTTTGTTTTTAATCCAATCTTGGAAGAAAGAAATCTAGTAATCTATCTGGGAATCTAGTTTGAAGTTTGAAGTCTAATTTAACCAACTTCTAACTCTTGTATCGATTTGAAACTTTGCAAATGTATGTTATTACATACATGATGACGATGCAATAATTTAGTTCCATCGAGCTAATCTAGGTGACTGATGATGGAACCAGGAGGTCGCTAGTGAAGCTTTTCAATGACTGCCAGTAAACCCCTCGAGTTTGGGCTCATTGGTTTGTTTTAACCCTTCAGCAGTAGTGCTGAAGCCGACTGTAGAGTCGGCTATGGTCGACAACCGGTTTCCGTGCCACAGGCGCTAGGATTTGAGATTTTCATACATTTTTGTCGGCTGGGGCCGACGTTGGCGGTGGGGGCACGATTTGTCAAAGAGCAACGAAGCGCTCAATGGGCGATTCCAATACATTGTACACTTCGTGACGAGGGTCTGATGATGCATCCTTGAGTTGAATAGTGGAACTCTTCAATGCCTTCTAGTGTGGAGTATGACCTAACCTTCCCGATGTATGGAAAGAGACCCGTGCCCCTCAGTGAGAACGATATCGGTTGTTAAAATGTATCTATATTTCATCCACAGATTTCAAAACCAAAAAGACTGTGCTATACGCAGTGGGGTTCTTCGACAGCGCGTGGTTCCCTTTCAGCCAAGCAGTGGCCGGCGCGTACGCACGCCGCGGGTACAACGTGTTCATATCGGAGACCTTCCACTTCCTCACAAACATATATCCTAAGTAAGTATGACTGAAGACGGCTTAAGAACAAAACAAACTTATTTTGTTTAGATGCATTATATAAAGACAAAAAAGCATCAGACACAAGCTTTGTCAAAAATAGAAATACAAAAAAATACAGCAATAGAATCAGGTCAAACTTCGTCAATGTACATACTGTCAGCGATAAGCTTCGTAATAAAAAAAAAAACAAATACAATAGTTCCCCCCGATTCACACCCTACCCAAAATGCTAGCTGCATTTCCTCGTTTCATCGCTAAGGATAATCTTTGGATAAGATATGAGCCAGAACGAGGATCAAACCCTCTGTCTCGCAAACGAACCCCCTATTCTATTCTATTTTTCTATTAGGCATTCCACATCTTATTTAAGGAGTGATTTTGCCAATGTCAAGTGAAAAATGGGAGAATCTTCAATAAAAAAAATGGCCCGTTCCGCGTGGTAGGAACTTTGTACTAGGTAGAAAAAAAGACGATTTAAAAGTATGCGTACAGCATCTACTTAAATAAAAAATATTTTGACTTTGACTTTGACTTTGACTTTTGGCGAAACGCCAATATCAAGTGGAAGACGCGGATCTAAGGGTGATGGGCACTTAAAGACGCTCCACGTGGTGGTTTGCTGCTGGAACTCGGAAAACGGAGCTGTCTCCCGAGTTAATCCTGTTCTTATGACCGCTTATCACTGAATCGGAATCACAGCTATTTCCCCATCACAAAATAACGTTGAGACTACTATAAAACGGAAATAATTAAAGAATTAACTCAGCAGACGTGTGCTTGGTACAAGTCCCGGCAACCAACCAAAATAAATAATACGAATATAATCTTTGGATAAGGTATGAGCCAGAACGAGGATCAAACCCTTTGTCTCGCAAGTGAACCCCTATTAAGACGCTGTTACGCTTAAGACTGTATTTGTCAATGACACAATGAGAGCGCGAAAACTATAATTTTATGAATATACCTACGATTAATTTTAGAAACAAAAACTCGGAAATTCGCGTAAGAGCCATTGCATACAGCGGCATGTTTTATACGTTCAAAGGCATACTGGCTATGACGAGCGTGTAAATTGAGGCATGTTTAAAATACACCGTGTGCCCTGGTCCGTAATATCAAAAAGCGGTCAAGTGCGTGTTGGGCCACGTGCAGTGTAGGGTTCCGTAGTAGGTACTTTCACAGACACCTGCTTCAAGGGGAAAAACCTCCCGTGTTACAAAATTGACTACTACTCGTTAACTTGTAAAGCCTACTTAGCTGTGATAGTTTTCCTTTTAACTTCGTTATATTACACTGCTGCCGTGAACACAATATTTTTAAAGACCTATCCAACGACACCCCACACTATGAAGTAGTCGAAAAAAAAAATGCATCGCCACTTCACGTGTAGGGGAGGTACCATGAAAAATTTTTATTTCAAGGTTTTATTTTACCACTTTGTCAGCGTAATTAATATTTAACATGCATATCCGTGTTAAATTACAGCTCTTTAGTATCTGAGCTAAGCCACGGACAGACAGACAGACAGACAGACATGGCGAGACTATAAGGATTCCTTGTTGACTTCGGAACCTTAAAAAACAACCACCTTCGAATATATTCGTTACAATTTACCTTTTATCCCCTTCGCGGTGGAGACATCAGGCACTTGGGGATCTGAAGCCAGGGCTTTTGTGATTGACTTGGCCTCTCGCTTAAGACAAAGGGGCCATGATCCCCGTTCCGGGTCGCACCTGACTTAGCGAATTTCCGTCGCAATTCAGCGTGGTAACGCTGCTTGTGTGATGGGCACTTTTGTTCCGGGTACGATTCGGGGCGGTATTTTTGACTAATCAGTTTTTAATTGTGTATTAACAACATTTAAAATTTCTGATCACCACTTTTTAGGACTATTTTATGTAGAAAATTCAAAAATATAATACCCCTATTTTTCTATTTTTTGGTAGTTAAATATTTCTCGAGATAATAACATACTTTTTCTGTATGCATCCAAGGTATGAAGCCTTTTCGTCAAGTTGAGCTCACAACTTTTTTTTAATAATTGCCACCCATTTGGTAAAGACTTACATATGCATACAGCCTAAAAAACGCTAACGGAGAAAAATAAAAAATTCTCTAGAAATATGTAATTATGTATTTAGAAAAGGAGAAAATGTGAGTGTTTTTTTCTTCGAGAAACTTACATAAAAAAAACTGGAGCTCAAAAATTTTAAATTTTGTCAAGCCGGAACCACAGCGCGCTGCTGGCGGCAGGTGTAGATCGACCAGTGGTACCCACCCAGTCGGACCTTGCATAACATGAGGTCCTACAAGTAGTGTGGTAATATGGTGAACAGCCATAATTGACATAGTATAAATTATGAGACAAATGATAATGGTCCTCAAATACAATTTGTTTGATTACTTTGTTTAATAATTGTTAACCAAACAGCTTATATAAACTTCTTGTTAATGATCTTCTTTCTGTGAGCCTCCAGATTGACTCGCTCAAATAAAGGGTACACCTACATACATACATTGAAAATCATTAGTCATTACTCTTCGTTTCGGATAGTCGGAAATTTTAACCATTCCTTTACTGAAATAAGAAAACGATAACATTTAAGTACATAGTTTTACAAATTAAAACTTGGTTCTCTCAGTATGCAGACATCTTCTTAAAAGTTTATTTAAACTAGTTTCCGCCCGCGACTTCGTCCGCGTGGACTTCAGAATTGTATCCAGAAAGAAAGGAAATGTTATGATAGCACCATCTAGTGGCGAAGTAGACATTTTGATTTTTTAAGCATTCCTACGAGAACCCTTAAGTTTTCCGGGATAAAAAGTATCCTATGTGTTAGCCAAGTGCTTTATCTATCTACCTACCTAATTTCACCCAGATCCGTTCAGTAGTTTCGGCGTGATAGCGAAACAAACAAACATACATAGTTTCGCATTTATAATATTAGTGAGAAGTTGAATGAGCTGTGAGGGGTTATTCGCATTCTTATATGAACAATGAATCACTAAAAGAACAAAGGTGCTTGAACTGAGTCAAGTTTTTATCAGACCAGAACCGAATTTAGATACTGAAAACTACCTAAAATGGTTTGGATCTTCTAGGTAGTCATAAAACGATTACTTATAAGTTTTTAAATTTATGGGCAAACCACTTATAAAGATTTTTAAACCATAAAATTGTATATATTTTCATTTCTAGGTATTAATTCTAACCCATTATTCACAAAAAGTTGAATTTCCAAGGTTTTAATCGCGTTTCATTCCAAAATTCGTGTTGTGAAAGTATTTTTGATGTTTTTTATTCCGTTCGGTTTACAATTTATACTAAATTATGAGCGATTCAAAACTGACGATATTTCGTCTCTTTAAGGAGCAAATATACTTTTTCACTCGAAAAATTTATATATACAAAGCTAGCTCTACAGCTGATCGATTTATATCTAAAGTCCAAAAAAATGTTTTGCAATTTCAGCAAAATTGTAGTCTTTACTTATTGCTTACCAATCCGGATTTGGCTCCCGGTGTGTGGAGAATGGCCTAACCTTCCCGAGGTATGGGAAGAGACCCGTGCCCCTGCAGTGGGGACCATATGGGTTCATAACAAACGAAAATATTGCTAACACTTTTTTTACACCCTGTATTACTATTAGATTTATTGCATTCGTTAGCACTATGTCATGGGCTCTTCCATAGTTAAAATAATAATAATAAAGAATCAGTTATGTAGCAAGTGCAGTTATTTTAAACGGTTCCTTCATTTTACGATTATGCCACCTTTGGCTGCATATAGATAAATGATTTATTTTAAAGTGGCTATTGTACCAGCCGCCTCATTCCAATGTCATTCGAATTCAGCGAATGTCTTATGGTAATAAATTTATACGCTGATTGCATATGAAATCATAAGGAAGGAGATCGTGCTGATCCCGGTGTGATTTTGTCATTTATTCTCATGTCATGTTCACCGCCTCTTGGGATTTTTGTCGCGAGCGTGATACTTAGTTGTTATGACATTTAACATAATATATTAATATAAGTGAACATCACTAACATTTAACACTTATGTACTTATCTCAAAACGCCGTCTACTTACTAATAAAACAATGAAATAAAGGTTTTTAGTCTGAGGTAAAACCAGATAAAACTAAAAAGATGACACAGCTTTGCGAGTGTTCCGCCATGTTGAAAATGTAATGACTCAAAACCCCTTACTGGTTTCGGAGATCCCTTAAAAAACTATAAATACTTTAAAATGTTCACCAACACTCCACGAAACGTTAAGTTTACAAGTTCCAAGTGGTAGGAACTTTGTACAAGGTAAAAAAAAAACGATTTAAAAGAATGTGTAACAGCATTTACTTAAAAAAAAAAAGTTTTTTTTTTATTTGTTCTAAATAAAATAATTGGTTCCCAGTACCCAATGAGTGTTGATTACTGTTGGTTCGTATCACTAGTCAAAGAGTAAACAAGAAAAAAATGCGATATAATATTTGATAGTGTTAACTATTTACTTTTTTAATTTAGTCAGCAATTCATAATTTATGTGACGCGAAATTTATATTCGGTCATTTTAATTAATTTGTCGATAAATTTCTATGATATGCTCACAAATTTTACCCACATTTTTTCTTTATTAGCTACGTGATATTTCATCACATTGACAAACGACAGTGCTGGGAAATTAACCTTTGCTATACTTATATTGTTTTATGAGGACACCATAACTCAATTTAAGTTGGTGTCAACTCATGTGTTATTATATTAAATGATGATGGATGAGACAACATACCTAATCGTACCATTTATCATAGTAATACCCTCAATGGCCAGGTGGCCAGATCATAGGAATTGGACAGACAGATCAGCTCATCAACTCATGAGCTCACAAGCTCATAAGCAGTCTAGAACCCCTCAGCTTCCGGAGAGACTTCAGCTCTATCTGTGTGTTCTACCGCTTATACAACGGCATGTTTTCTGAGAAAATGTTTGGCATGATGCCTACATCACAGTTTCATCACCGCACCACTCGCCAACGGAGTGGAATGCATCCCCACCAGCTAAAGCCAAATTGGTCTCGAACTGTAAGGTTTCAGAGGTGAACCTAGAACCCTCAAGCTGTGAAATGAGCTTCCACCCGAGGTTTTTCCTGAGGTCTACAGTATGGGACTCTTCAAGAAGGGACTGAAAAGGTCTTTGAAGGATCAGCAAAGCATTGATAGCACCCCTGGTGTTGCAAATGCCCATAGGCGACGGTCACCACTCTTCATCAGGTGGGCCATCAGCGTTTTGCCATCTTAAATAATAAATAAATATTATAATAATTGGTCACGCTGATCAAGTTAAAAACCACCGACTTCAATCGCAACAACTCCAATTTTGCTATGTTTTTTTTTGTTTTTTCAAATCGCTGCAAACCGCTGAATCGATTTCGATAAAATTTATATGGGACCACCTGTGAAGTATACCCTTTTAAAGAAAAAAAGAATTGTCCAAATCGGTTCAGGCGTCTTCGAGTAATCGGTGAACATACATAAAAAAAAACAAAGATTCCAACGAATTAAGAACCTCCTCCTTTTTCTGAAGTCTATTAAAAAGATCATGAAATAACTGGCTATACTCGTATCGACGAGGAGCTCCGACATAAAGAGTCTACGGTAACACGAGTAACCTAATCTCACCTAGATTTTCCTTATTTAAATTACAGTATTTTATGATCTAACCAGTCATACGGTCTGGTCACGACATGTAAATTATAAAGACATGATATTGCAAACATTAAAAACAATAGATATTATTATTACTATTATTTTCAATTATTATTATTATTAATAAGTAATTTTAATCAAACGTCAAACACGATATTCGTTAAAAAAAGTTCGAAATAGTGAACTGGCATTCCTTGTTCTTCCCGCGTGGTCTACATTGTTATAAATTTAAATTACACGTGAACCTATGTAATGAATAGTGATAGATCAAAGCTTGTAAGAATGCTTTTATTTACTGTCCACATAGAATACCTCAATCCATCTGCTCAGCACTGCCCAAAGGCAGCACTGGCAGGGTCGCCATGCAATGTTTGTCGTGGATAACTGACTAAAAGATATGTACTGGGGCGGAGAAGTAGTTTATTGTACGATGGTCGGATATAGAATGATACATCAATTAATTATATTATTAACATAACATCGGTTTACGTAACTAAGTATTGTTTTAGAATATAATACAAACGCTGTGTAGAGACATCTTAACCTAGTTAAGAGTCAGCAGCAGTCGGCTATTTTATGTTGCAGTCAAACTCTAAATCTCGGCATATTACAAGAATATCCTTTCTTGCGATTTCATCAATTATAATAAAACTGCTATTTGTGAGCAAAACATACTTTTTTGCACAAAATATAAAATAACTTCATAATTTGTTTTTGATAAGATCATCAACCCTGTTAACAGTATTCAATTTATTCACCCACAGATCCGCCCGCATTTCCAGGGTTATCGGTAACAAGATTGGCGACTTCCTCGTTGACCTCACCAACCAAGGTCTGGCTGCGGAAAACCTGGAGTTGGTCGGCATCAGTCTAGGATCCCACATCGCTGCTTACGCTGCTAAACGCTTCTACACCCTCACTGGGGTTAAACCTTCAAGATTAACAGGATTAGACCCCGCTGGACCCTGCTTCAGATCTCTACCCGCAGAGTACAGATTTGACAGAACAGATGCTGAGAAAGTCGAGGTGGTACACACGAATATCGACGGTTTCGGAATAGCAGAACCTCTGGGTCACATAGACTATTATGTGAATGGGGGCGAGTTCCAACCAGGAGACATTCCCTTCATACCGTGTTTAGTTATCTGTAGTCATTTAAGATCGATGCTCTATTGGTGGCAAAGTCTGGAACACCCGAAGAAGTTTATTGCAGTGAAATGTGATTCGGTGGAAGATGCAAGACTGGCTCAGTGTTATAATAATACGGAGATCAACTATCTAGGCTTGGAGGCCAGGTTTGATAGGCCGGGAATATTCTATTTGGGAACCGGTAACGAGTTTCCGTATTACAGGGGGAAGGAAGGCCTTAAAGCAGAAAATGAAATCTACACATCTGTGTCGAGAAAAATAAATGACGATGATAATTTTGTTGTGTAGCTTATTTTTTTAATCGTCGTTCTCGAGATCTACACATTGCCTAATGTATCTGTGATTTTTAATAAATTAAGTAAATAGGTAATTATTGTAATTAAACCTAAATTACACCTAAAAATGAAATGTTAATTTCTTTCATTTATTTAAGCCCTTGGCATTATCTCACCTGGTGGTAATTGCCTCATTAAAAGTGTGTTTTTTTTATTACGTTTTTTTATTTATTTATCCAATCTACTTATAACTTTATATCTAATGAAAACTTATT
Organism: Coleophora deauratella; assembly: GCA_958295455.1. Lineage (NCBI taxonomy): Eukaryota > Metazoa > Arthropoda > Insecta > Lepidoptera > Coleophoridae > Coleophora > Coleophora deauratella. Next base: position 2,866,005 of record OY282401.1, on the reverse strand, counting down.
CAATATACAATAATTTAAGAATATTGCTAAAGGAGACGTTTCACGGGACTATGGAGCTTGGACCTGGTCTGTGTACTAAACATCATAAATAAGTCATTAGAAACATAGTCTTTTCTAAGTGTACATTTCCTTCGATTTACCTTCGTTGCGAGGTTCATCTAGTTTCTCAGATTTAACAATCGCAACACATAAATCACCCAACATGGGGAAGCGAGCGCAATTTTGAGCATTTTACGTTCAGAAACTAAATTTGGTACATACCATTGAAATTAATAATTTAGTTGTCCGACAAGTAACTCGAAAACCAGCTGTTATGCCTGTAAAAGAGGCAAGGCATATCCGCAGATTTTAAAAACCGTACACCAATGTCAGAAGTCAGAACAGAAGGGTGTTCAGTCAATCAGAGTCAGAGAAAGCATCTGAAGAATATGTGGATGAAGCCGTAATTTCTGAACGTGACCTACTATTGCAAGCTTCAGTGTTACCATTTATATTGTAAAAAGTGCTGACAAAACATTATGCTTGAACCACGCAACCCTCCTTCTAATATTTTTTTCATTATTTTTCCAAGAAAGTCTATATTTTTCTATATTTTTCGTACTACGTACATGTCCAGGCACAAAATGAAACGTGTCCTTTTTAAATAAGGTGGAAAAAAATAAGGCTATAAATACATAAATATAAGTACGTATAATCTTGATTTAAATATTTTGCTTCGTTACCTTTATTAAGAAAATTTAATAAACACATCAATCTGACCAAAACAGATCGGATCCAATTAACTTACCTATTAAATTACAAAGAGAAAAACTGTCCCTTTTGAATTTGACAGGACTGAAAATAAAATATACTTTAAAATGAAAATGAGGTAGATTTTTGTACAACCAGCACTTCCTGTCCTTCCAAAATATAGCTAATAAAATAAAAATTATTATGTAAAGTCTTGTGAAACTAAAATACACAGCTAAGTGGTGCAAATAGTACTTATAGATGGCACGGCTACCCTGTATACTTTTAGATGCACGGGACTGTACCACGAAGATAGCTCGAAAACCGCTGAACAATGAAATTTCAAGCTTTCGCCTATTCCAAATTAAAATTTCTCAACGCAATTACAACAACTATTTCATATGATGTTACTGAAACCATTTTTTTTATTTCAATCCTATTCAGAACCCACGAACTTCCAAGTCGAGGCCGTAACTTTACCTCCAAGCCACGGACGCGCTATTCACCTGGACTCTATAATTCATCAGTTAATTACACTTGGAGTTGCAATTTTTCGCTCACTCCCGGAGTCCAGACTTTATGAGCACGGCCGCTGTGCTCGGGCAAACATTTTATGATGGACGGTATTACATGTAATACAGAAACTGCTTGCTTGCTTTTGAAATCTTTTTGATAAAAAAAGATTACACATTTTCAAAATATTTAAATTATTAATATTAACTACATCCACCAAACCCGAAAAAAAAATTGCATAAAACTAACTTATAGAGTCTATAGGGCGTACTTTATTAGTACCCGATATTTTAGTCAGTGCTTCTACTTCTGATTCTGATCAACTTTCCCCAAGGAACCCATAGTCAAATCGCAAAAATTTTGAACTCTATACTAATTTGGCTGCTCGGCTGATCATCATCATTTTATTTCAAAAAACAGTCTTGCTGTGTGCGAAACAATAATAGTAACTTAAATCGATCGATTTTTATGAAGAGTCCAAAACACTTTTTTGCGATTTGACTATTTCCTTGTAAAGTTGATCAGAATCAGGAGTAGAATCACTGACTTAAATATCGGGCACTAACAAAGCAGCACCATATATAATAATTCATTAAATAGTATTTCTGTTACAAGAACAGAAAAACTTACTCGTCTAATATTTGAATACATCTTCAATTTTAAAGTAACGAAAATTACCAAATGAGTTCGTCAAAGACTATGACGTCACACGCCAGTAACAAGAACAAAGAGTCGTTTTTGACAGTTGATAAAAAGTAAATTTTGTACACTTGGGTTTAAAAAAAAGTTTAAACTATGGTTCATTCCAATCAAAAAAAAGCAAAAGGTAAAAACATAGTATAATGCGTTTCAACAAATAGTTCCTATGCCGTTATGTTGGCAGCAATGTTTTCCACGCACACTACATAGAACTCAGACACACACACTACATAGAATGCAGACACACACTACATAGAATGCAGACACACACTAACAAAATCGGTAGAAGAGTCTTCGCGTGTTGATGTCGTTGATAGACAGTGGTGCCAACATAACGGCAAAGGAACTATTTGTTGAAACGCTCTATATGCAGATGACATTGACATGTGTCAGTTCCATAGTAAGTTTGTTTACGTTTTGCTTTTTTTTGATTGGAATTAACTTTAAGTACCTATAGGGTTGGTTGCCGGGACTTGTACCGAGCACACGTCTGTTAAGTTAATTTTACAATTATTACCGTTTTAGAATAGTTTCAACGTTATTTTTGTGATGGAGAAATAGCTGTGATCCCGATTTGAGATAAGCGATAATAAGAAGAGGATTAACTCAGGAGACAGCTCCGTTTTCCGAGTTCCAGCAGCAAACCACCACGTGGAGCGTCTTTAAGTGCCCATCACCCTTAGAGCCGTCACTTTCACTTGACATTGGCGTTTCGCCATTTTTTTTTTATTGAAGATTCTCCCATTTTTCACTAGACATTGGCAAAATCACGCTCGAATTGAGATGTGGAATGCCAAATAGACAAATAGAATAGAATAATAGTATAATAGTACCTATACATATTTATGCCTTTGTTCAGCAGTGGACGTCTTTCGGCTGATGACGATGATGATGATACATAGATATTTATAACATTTTCATAAGAAGTTTTATGCATTCCCCTTTACGAAGATGACATCCCCTTCGGCGCAGCGTAGACCTAGCACTTGAAAATAAATATTTTAGATGGTGAACTTGAATAAGTACACACAAACCAATTTTTCTTATTGCCTGGGCAAAATTAAATCTACTATTCGTGTCCTAAATAAATTAATTTATTCCTGAAATATTTTATTAATAATAAAAAAGTGATAAAAATTATGTACACTAATTGTATGGTCACTCTACATTTCTCGAAGTGCATATAATTTTTACTTTTGACAACTTGTCATAAAGTAAGAAATTGGAATAAGGTGACAATATTTTCGGTTTAAACTTAATCATAAAGTTTGTTTTATGAAACACCAATTGAAATGTAATTGCCATCGACTCCTGAGTAAGAAAACTTGGTTCTTTTATACTAATTCAAATTCACTGTGTATATCTGTATCTAAATATTATTAATAAATACATTTTACGAGTAGGTATAGAAAAATAATAAATAAATAAATAAATAACCGGGACAAATCACACACGGTCATCTGGCACCAAACTAGGATTCCCTGTATTATGGGAACCAGAGACTGATATACATACACATATACGTTTAAATACAAACATATTTAGATATAATATACCAAGAAACAGAGGAAACAAATCTGCTCATAACAGAAATATTTGCCCTGGGTGGGGATCGAACCCACGGCTCTCGGATCAGTAGTCAGGAGCGCTAACCACTGAGATAAATAAAGTCGATAGCAAACTGCACTCGTCAATGTAATAAGGACCAACCAAAAAATTTAACAGCTGACTGATTTGAACTGTAAAATATTTTTATTACGTGAACTGCAAGGGGGCGAGAAAATAACTTACAAGTGACGTAACGAACGTTAACAATTATGTAGTGTTTATTACTGTTTTAGTATTCCATTAATGATGCTTTCTTTTTGGAGTTTAACTGAGAAATAAAATAACCAATTTAACGAACTAAAAAATAACACCTAACTGGCCGTCTCTTCGCACTATTTAATAGAAAAGAACATAGCAAATCTTTTAAAGTAACTGAAGAAAGAACGTTATTCATGACAGGAGATTTGATTTCAGGGACTTTAAAAGAACTTGGAATCCGGTTACCTATTTATAGTATAGATATCTTTTTTTTTTATAGCGAATCCATAATCTGAGCTTACCTTACAAGGTTATTTACAAATGAGCCTCTTTTTTAGAGTTCCGTTGCCAAATGGCAAAAAACGGAACCCTTATGGATTCGTCATGTCTGTCTGTCTGTCCGTCCGTATGTCACAGCTACTTTTTTCCGAAACTAGAAGAACTATACTGTTGAAACTTGGTAAGTAGATGAATTCTGTGAACAGCATTAAGATTTTCACACAAAAATAGAATAAAACCAATAAATTTTGGGGGTTCCCCATACTTAGAACTGAAACTCAATTTTTTTTATTATTCATCAAACCCATACGGGGTATCTATGGATAGGTCTTCAAAAATGATACCTATTGAAGTTTATAATATCATTTTTTTCTAAACTGAATACACACACACGCGAGACACACTTCCAAATTGGTAAAATGTTCCCCCCCCCCCCCTGTAACTTCTAAAATAAGAGAATGATATAACTAAAAAAATATATATGAAGTACATTACCATGCAAACTTCCACCGAAAATTGGTTTGAACGAGATCTAGTAAGTAGTTTTTTTAATAAGGTACAGTAAGAATTTACCTTTCATTCAATCAACTCAACTCAAAAATATAAAAAAAAAAACATTTAATTTCATAAACACAACGAACTACAAGAACCTTTATATTGTGTAACTTGCTGCTACGGAACCCTTCATGGGCGAGTCCGACTCGAAGTTGGCCGCTTTTTTACATTTTATGTTTTTGATATTATAATACATTTAGTAGTTCTACATACAATACAATACAGAATGATCAGTTTCCGTTCCGCCTCCTCTATGTCACCTCACCCCTGCGAGTAGATCCGGTCATGGTGGAACGGAACACACACATATCTGTCACTTGTTAAACGTTGCCTCGAAGAAATCGCTGCCAGCGGTAAGGCCGCCTTCACACATTTTGTATTTTAACTAGCCTACCTATAAGTTTAAAGTACATTTTCATGTTGTTGATTTACATTACATCATATTCACTTACTTATTTACACTATTCGAAGGACATTTATTTGTCTACCTCTAACTAATCCTAATACGAGGCTCCTACCACATCTTAGCTGAAATGAAATGAAATAATATTTATTCGAAGTAGGTATCTCTGTACACTTTTCGAACGTCATATTTTTTCCTACCACTCGGAACTCGTATACCCAACGTTTCGGGAAGTGTTTGCGGAGAGAGAAGAAACGTCGGGCCCTAAAGAAACTCCCTCCAACACATTTTGTTTAAGCTAAGGTATAATGATTCAGTTTCACGAGTAGAAGACAATATAAAGTATTCTTTTACAATTTTTACATCCTATACAGGGTCGATAATATACAGAAAAAAAATACCGCATCATATATCATAACACCTATGAGTTGTTAAAAGTGGGTGTTATCAGATAACAACCCATATTCGACACTACAGCTGGGGCACGAGAAGGGTACGGGTCTCTTCCCATACCTCGGGAATGTTAGGCCATACTCCACACACGGGGGCCAAGTCCGGATTGGTGGAGGTTGTTGCGCTAGTGGCCAACCCCAGTATCAAGTTTCAAACCGCCTATTAGGCCTCAAACGTAGCTTACGACTGCCATCTAGTGATTACAACCGGTACCAACGACTTAACCTGCGTCACTAAGCACGTAAACGGTCAAGATAAAACAGTCAAACCCATCCAGTCATATGACCGTTTCTTTAGTCAGTTAACCTGCTTAATGGACGCGACACTCAAGTCGCACTGAGTCACGATTGTTTCACCACTACAATACCGTTCAACAATACGTACGTTATTATTGCTAAGACACATTACACAGGCGCTAGCGTCCGCCTTTATCAAAAAAGGACGATTTCCCAAAACAACATGCATAAAAAAATAAATTTCTCGGAAAAAAAGGTAAAATAAAAGAGAGTTTCCACCGTTGCGATACCTACACAAAACATACTGTGAAACACGGCTGCATAATTTCAATTCATTTGGACGACATATTTTAGGGGTCTGTGGTACATGTACGTAATATCCTGAAACGTTTGTATGTTCCACATTTTTTTCGTTCAGAAACTTATTCGAGCGCGAAAAGGTTTTCAAACGGTAGGAACCTCGTATTAGGTAGACTAAAAACGACTTTTGCTACCTACTTCGAATAAATATTTTTGAAAACACGTGATAAGTACTAAACAAGTCTCAGTTTCTTTCTAACACGCGTAGCCCAGCGTAGCAGTCGTCATGCCATACAATATAAAGTAATACTTGGATTCGGTCCATGCTATCCGATATTCGATGTTATTGGATCGATCCGCCCCGTAAGATCGCATGGCTTCGATCCGATCCTAAAATCGCCGGATCGTATGCTCGTTGAGCCGATCTTTGAAAAGATCGGATCGGATCGGCGCATCCCTAAATCAAATTTTGATCTCTCAAAAATCGCATATTGCTTCAATATAGTACCCGATGGGAAATCTTTTCGAGTTTTTATATATTTTTTTGGTGTTATTTTTATTAATATCACTTATATCTTTCTGTTTTTTGGCTCAGTTGTTGTTAAGAACTGACGTTGGATATATAACATTTGAAACCCACATTGTAATCTAATAAATTAATTATTTCATTTATACAGTCCAACATACCTATCGGACCGTTTTACTACTCGTACAGAACCCTACAAAATTAAATGATACAATTTTTAAAAAAAGCTACTCCAACCCCAAGCTGTCCCACGGGACACCACGTGGGTGACTACATCGCGCGTATTAATTTAAAAAACATGACAACGCAACGCACGAATTCAAAATGTTTTCATTTGATTCGCGCCTGTTGTCATTACGGGTGCGCTGTACAATACGTCAAAAACTAATTCGGTATATTGCGATATTATTTTTTTCAAATATATTGTACTTACTTAAAAGCAATTTCAAATTTTCTTTGTTTTATTAAAAACTAGCGGGGAGACCGAGCGTCGCTCGTTCAATCGGAGCGTTTATAAACTACGTAAGATAACTTGTTTAGTAATAGTTAGTACCTCCCTATAAGATTTATTTTCTATGAAACATTTTGCAGGTGGCCTTCTATGAGACGAAAGGACAAACAATATTTGTTCTAAGAAAACTAGATATAATAATTATATAATTTGATTCTATTGAAAAAATACATGCACATTATCCTATTATATATATATATATATATATATATATATATATATATATATATATATATATATATATATATATATATATATATATATATACATATAATAAAATAAATTAAAAAAATAAATATAATAAAATAAATCCTATAATAGGAAATTTTCAGACGACGTATGTCACACCATAAAAAGCCACAAACACATAGATTCTTATTAATTGAATTAACAGAAACTATTTTCAGCTTGATCAAGTATGGATGAGCTAGGTGCGTTCTGGTTTCTCTGTTAAATATGTAATTTCTTCTTCCAAACAAAAAATAAATTATGATTAAAATGCAATTAATAACTTGGTATCATGTTAGAATTATTTTAGGAAATACAAAAACAATACTGACAAGCGTTGTGCATCAAAAATTATGAAAAGTATTTTTTGGATAAAAAACAGAAAATTTTTCATGATACATAATATTAGAAAGTTATCATCGTTTATTATTATATTAGTCAGTAATATCAATCAGTTTTGGTGACTTTTTTTGGTCCGTCGACCGTTTGGTCAATGTTAAATTTTCTTATTTCAGTTGTTGATCAGCGCCATCTAGTTGAGTTTAGAGAAAGCCGTGGAAAATTCCCGCACAAAATTTTTTTTTTATCACTCTTAAGTCTTTTTATTTACTTATTTACATAAGTTCAAACAAAAAATAAATAAAAGAAAAAACAATAGTCTCGTGGAATACGAATCCGGCTTAAAAATTAAGCGGCTCGTACCATAACCGCTGGGCTACTAGGCACTTACACGAATTGTTAAAAATAAGCATCATATGCGTTTTTTTTATGTATATTTCGCTCAGATCTCCCTAAAATGAAAGTTTTCGAAGATCATTCCCTCAAAGATCGATTTCTGGTGATTTTTAACCCCTACTCGAAAGGTTTCAAGCCGTTTTCGAAATCGTCGAGACACTTATGTAATTCGTTTAATAGGATTAAAAACAGACTATAATACAGAATGTTTAAAAAAGTGCGTTTATTTTAAGGGATTCTTCAGAAATTTTGAATTAAGTATATTAAGTATATTCGTCGATTAGAATACTGGAAAAATATTCAAATCGACGACGATCTACAGTTTCCCATACTTTTGAATACTGAATCAAGTATTTATATTGGAAAAACGAAAAAAAAAGAGTTTGGATTTTTTTGTATATTTTTCCTGTATTCCTTTGATTCTGAGTAACCCCTTAAAAAAACGCACTTTTTTGCTCTGGGTGGGGATCGAAGCAATGTCTCTTGGATCAGTAGTCAGGAGCACTAACCACTGGGCACTGACCCACAGTCATTTAATTAAAATTAGAGATGCGCCGAGTACTCGTTTACTACTCGGTACTCGGCGTACTCGGCACTTTTATTAATACTCGTACTCGGCCGAATTACTCGGTTCAAATGCCGAGTATTCGGTTTGAATAAAGTAATATAATTTGAGAGATAATATAACGAAAACTAGCCTGTTTATTAAATAAAGTAATGAGTTTTTATTAAAGAAAACAAAGGGAACTATAATTTATGTAGAGAACAGTATTTTAAAATTGAACTATTATTATTTACAATGAATAACAAACAATCTACGACCATCATATTCTTATATGGAGTTGAAGCTTTGTTCAGAAATTTCAGAATACAACAACATTATAAAGGATTCAACAATTGAGACATTAATATTTGAAATTAGCAAAGGCAAGTTAAAATGCAGGAATACAAGGAATCTCTAATAACTTGTTCTTTTTGAAACTAAAAAAGAGCGACTGAGGAGCGAGCATTAGCGAGCTATGAAGGAGTAAGTAAGTACTGTCATGGTAAAAAATCTAACTAGAGATTTTGATGGCGATCGATTGTCTTGCACTAATAGAGCCCAAAAAACTAGAAAAATACTGTGTATGTGTGTGTCTGTTTGTGCATGTCTGTCCGGTATTCTAGCGCCAAAACCACTGGACAAAGTTGGATTTTTGGGTTATAAGGCAATATTTTGTTAATATCTCCAATCGTTTTTTATTATATATCGTGTGTTACACGTTGAACTCTTTTTTATGAGCTGCGAAAAAATCGCAAAGGTCACTAGATAAAGACGTAAAGGATACCTACATTTCATTTTTTTTGTCAAATTAAATTATGTTTTTACTGTGTAGTAATATTGGGATAGGACACCAAACTGCTGTAGTAGCTACTCCAAACGAGAAAACTTCGTACGACAGAATTCACTGCGACAGACGAAAAACCTATAAACGTTTTATCTGGGGCCTTCCTAATGCAAAGGTTGTCCATCGCTATTGAGCGTGGTTAGGCAAAAACGGAAACCTTCTTCATGGATGGGGGACAGAGGGCTACCGCACCATATAACTCCCTTGATCGTATCTGGATTAGTTTCAGAGTTTTATCGGCACAAACATTTGTACACTTTCTTTTATAACATTGATTATGTAGAATATAATCGAAAATTTCCACAGTCATCCTTTAGTAATATAAACATAAACTTTCGGATTTCGACTTTGATCTTCATAATTATTCTTCAGTAGTTGCCGAAATTGCCTTTTTGTTTTGTCTAAATCTACGTCTTTAAAAGTTAAAAATTAAAATCAAAAAGTCGAAACAAAAAGTTATTTTTTTAATAATAATCGAACGGAAGTCGAATATTATTGGACGCAGATCTCCCAAAGATTACGAAACATCATTATGTATGTATTTAGCGTTGGCAAAGTTTTGGCGCCAAAACAACACGGAAGCGGAAGTAGTTCCACGGAGACTGATGAGAAAAGTTTGACGAGAAGATTATTTTTTATTAGCATTTACGTTAAAAGACTACGCAAGGTAATAAGCATAAGCTGCTAAACTCCAAAGAATTGACTCAGATTTTATTTTGGTTTGTTTTTAACAAGGTTCGGAAACGGTTAACAAATACCGGTTAATTTCGTTCGAATTTCGGTTAACGATTCCGTTCAGGTTAAAACCGGTTTCCAGCTTAACCGGTAAATTTAAATAAAATATCGGTTAATCAGGAAGCGGTTTTCTAACCGAAATAAGAACTAAATTAACCGGTTAAAACCAAACTTAGTCAAGTACAGGCGCGTCGCGCGGGTGCCACTGCCCGAGTCTTCTGCTCACTTTCTCGCACGCTTTCAATTGATTGTACGCGGCAAACATGTCTACAAAGTCGCATATTCTTCAAATTAACCGGTTAATTCCGTTCGAACGAAAAAATATCGGTTTTGGTTAAACCGGTTAAATATACCGGTAACCGAAACCTGAACGAAACCTTAACCGAAATTATTTCGATATAGGGGTCAGTGACCAAAACCGGTATTTTCAAAAAACCGGTTTCCGAACCCTGGTTTTTAACAAGCCGTTTATATCTCACCTAGCTAAATGTAGGAGAGTAGGAGGGAGTGATTGCTCATATTAGTGGGCGATCAAACCCTTTTGTATGGTTCTTTCTATTGCTGAAAACGTAAAAACTTTTTTAGAATTTAAAAAACTTGGCTAACGAAATACTGCTAGTCTTTTTTATTTTCGAAAAATTGTAGAAAAAAGGTTTTTACATACATATCCTACTTTAAAGCTAAAATATTATAAATCTGAAAGTATGTTTATTACACGCAAAAATCACAATAATCATAATTCATCGGTTATAGACATGGGCGCCGCGCCGCTCTGTTCGCGCCGCCGCCACCGCTGACTCTTGCGAAATTCACGCTGACCAGACCAAGCAGCAAGCAATTTTGGTTAAATTAAATAAGTTTTTTCAACATGCGGTACGGTACCGCACCTCATATCATTTAGAGCAGATTGCAAATGCAAACATTCTCTGTTCGATTCAATCGATTCATGCATAGAGATACAAAACACAACTCGTGTGGCTTTTCTCAGACCGCATCAACGAGTATGTTAATTCTAATTGCCTTTATTTTCCACAAAAATGTTAAAGATACCTAGCATCACCAGATTTCAAAGATAACTTAAAGTTACTTACTCACTTTAATCCAAAGTATTAGTAGTTACTTACTTTTAAAGTTAACTTTAATCCAAATCGAGCCGACACTATAACGAAGATATCTCGGACGTCGGCTTAAACGAGATTAAACAGCCTGAGATCGCTTACCATCAGGTGATCCGTCTGCTCGTTTGCCACCTATTACATAAAAAAACAGCTTAAGATCAATGAGGCATTGGGTGATGGCTGATGAAGTTACGGCTGAGCTTCTGAAAGCAGTCGAAAACCAGTACTTGAAGCTCTTCAGAAGTTGCTTGATTTCATTACGAACGCCTACCACATAGCACAAAAGTGTGGTGGGTGGTGCACTTCTTCAAAATTGGTAACGACTGGGTCGTGAGCTGCTGATTGTGAGACTCTACAGTGATGTGGGTATCACTGTTTTAGTTTTTGAGAGTCATCATGAATCGTCTGGACGCTTGTTTTAAGAATTTCCAGGGCTTCCGAAACAATTTCAGTACTATGGTACATTTCTACATTGAAGCAGACAACATAAAAAAATTTAAGGCATAATCGGCCACTATGCTTCGCGTTTGAAGAAAGTGGATTATGAGAAAGCCTTTCATTCAATCGTGAATTGGACTGTGTTACAGTCTCTTTAACGGTGCCAAATTAAGTACGAAGTTATTGAAGTTTTAGTAAAACGCCACTATGTCGGTACGCCTCCACAATCAGAACTATAAAAGTATATGGCTGTAGTGAGGAGTGACACCAGGAGTGAGGGAGACGATATATGTATATCCAAAACTGTTCACCAGTGCCCTGGAAGATGTTTCTTAGCTTATGGACTGGAGAGGACTCAACATCCATGGCGTACATTAACCACCATCGATAAGCTGATATCTTAGAAGACCTATGCAGAAATCTCAATGGCCTCAGCAGATCTGCTTAATAAGTGGACATCAGTATCAATATCGTTTCACACCCATTTCTCTGAAGGTTAGAGACTCTGCACTCGAAGTTGTTAATGAATATTTATAAACATAATTATATTCCTGGGACAAACTCAGCCATAGATAAAACCAACGATGAATAGGTCCAACTTCGAGAAATATATCAATCATCGATTCCATCTCGGCAAGGCCACGTTTGGGAAGGTCTGCAATATCTTCAGGTCCGAAACACCCGAAATACTGCAGTGTTTCAAGACCAAATTTTCGGTAAGTTAATCAGAGTGTGTTTCCAGTAAATAACATTTGGAACTGAGACATACTCGCTTACTATGAGCCTCATAAAAAGGCCTCAAGGTCAAGGTCACCCAAATAACGATGGCGCGTGCTATGATCGGAAATTCTATACGTGATTGAATCAGAAATGAAGAGATACGAAGGAGAGCTAAATTAACCGACACAGCTCATAATCGCTAAACTGAAGTGGCAGTGCAGTAGGCAGAACACATAACTTATATAACAGATGACTGTAAGGGTTAGAGAAAGCAGAGGACTCGGCATTAACATCAATGGCGAGTACATCACCCACCTTCGATTTGCTGACAATATCGTGATCATGGCTGAGACCTTGGAGGACCTAGGCGCAATGCTCGATGGACTCAGTAGTCTCCCAACAAGTGGGTCTTAAAATGAACATGGACTAGACGAAAATTATGTCAAACGTCCATGTTACACCCACTCCTCTGAAGTTGTTAAGTACACTCGAAGTTGTTGACGAATATGTATACCTGGGACAAACAGTCCAGCTAGGTAGGTCCAACTTCGAGAAAGAGATCAATCGTCGAATCCAACTCGGCTGGGTAGCGTTCGGGAAGCTCCGCCACATCTTCACGTCCAACCTACCGCAGTGTCTCAAGACTAAAGTCTTTGACTAGTGTGTGTTGCCAGTGATGACATATGGATCCGAGACATGGTCGCTTACTATAGGCCTCATAAGAAGGCTCAAGGTCACCCAAAGGGCGATGGAGCGTGCTATGCTTGGTGTTTCCCTACGTGATCGAATCAGAAATGAGGAGAGAACTAAAGTTACCGACATAGCTCTCAGAATCGCTAGACTTAAGTGGCAGTGGTCAGGGCACATAGCTCGTAGAACAGATGGCCGTTGGGGCAGTAAAGTTCTCGAGTGGCGACCACGCACCGGAAGACGCAGTGTGAGCAGGCCTCCAACTCGGTGGACCGACGACCTGTTGAAGGTTGCGGGAAGCCGCTGGATGCGAGCAGCACAGGACCGGTCGGTGTGAAAATCCTTGGGGGAGGCCTTTGTCCAGCAGTGGATGTCTTTCGGCTGATAATGATGATGAAGTGTTGTCAAAGTTCTCGAATGGTGACCACATATCGGAAGACACAGTATAGGTAGACCTGTCAATCGGTAGACCGTCGTGACAACTTGTAAAAGTTGCAAGACTGGTTGGTGTGAATATCTAGGGTAGTTCTGTATCACACATTAGTTCTACAAAAATCCACTACAAATCCAAAAACCAGAATATCCTGAATCAAGGATTAAAGTGAACATAATAGTGAAAAAAGATCCATCAATGGATCTTTACAATGGATCTTAGTTGACCCAGGGGATTTTTTTCGCTGAAGATGAATTGTTATTTTTGTATACCTTTTCAATTCGCAATTAATTAATAATTTCTTATGACAATAAAGAGTATTTGATTTGATTTGATTAAAATTTTTATTTATTGATGTACGTAGAAAAATGTGTCTGTCTTATTACCAATCTCAAAAATAAAAAATTACGCCACGCCGCGGCGCGGCGCTGCCACGCCGACCAATTTGGACCGGCGCGCCGCCGCCGGCAAAGGTAAGGTCGGCGCCCATGTCTAATCGGTTATCGTAATAAATAACGATTCGAATCTTCGTGTACATTCGTGATCATAATCGTAATGGCTGAATCGTTGCACGATGCATTCCTATTCTACTTGTTTTTAACGTGAGCAACCCAGACTACGAAGTGGTAGTTCACGGCTCAAAGGGACTCTGTATCCAGAGCCGTAAAAACATTTAAAAAAAGTGTCAGTTCAATGCAACAATGTCTGTGACTTTTTGGCGGGAACTCGCGGCAAGAGTTTGTCATTTTTGTTTTATTATCCGAAAAAATAGATATCGTGGTTTTTAATGCATAATATTGATAGTGTATTGTTCAATAAAGTGCCATTTAAGTGTCTAATATGTAGGATAATGAAATAAAAGTGTGTAGACTGTGTTTCGAGTGCTCTCAAGAAGTCCATGAAATCTTCATCAAAAGTGCTATCATTTTGTTGAAGAATAGAGAAAAAGTTAAAGACGACAGAAATTGATAATAAATGAGAACTCAAATGAAATAGAAAAATATTTAGAGAAGAGCAAACTACGTAAGAATAGGCTGTATGGCCAGAGAAGCCTTTGCCTTTTCCTTGCAAAAGCAGGAAAGAACCAAACAAAAAAAAAAAAAAAAGCAACAATGTCTGTCTGTCAGTCTGTCAGGTGATTTTGACACTGTCACAGTGACAGCTGACGCAGTGATCGAGTTTCTTTCGCAGGTGTGTCCTATTCGAATTTTATCGTAATTCCTGCCGGAATATCCAAAATTAATTACAAATCGGTGAATGAAGTCGTCCATTATTTTCCTAAATCTTAACTTCAGTGCATAAACTTGGAGCGAGCACCCTGTTAGGTAAGTCAAATTTTTAATTTCATATTTTGGTTCTGAGAATGTTATTCTGCTAAAAGGAATATATTGCTTATTTATTTACTGCATAATCAGTCCGTTCAGTTATCTGTAGGAACGTTTACATCGTCTACTGTCAATTTGCGCGAAGCTGCAGTCCGCAAAATTATTTTTTATCCAATATTCCTTGAGTGCATAAAAATAGATATATCCGAGTACCTTGACCTACACATATTAGCATTCAGTATGTGTACTGCGCAGTCCGAGTATTTAATGTATTTTCAGACTGAAAATCTAATTTATGATGTGTTAAAATAGTGCTAAACTCAGTGATAAAAACATTTGGTTTCATGTTAGAAACAAAACTGTTTACCGAGCTTGATTATGTGATAAACCTTGAAAACAAGTGATTGAATTGTTGTAATGTCGAAATACAATGTTATGAAGGTCTAACAGTGCACAACATTTACATAATACACACATAACGAATAACTAACAATATTGTTATTAAAATTAAAATATTAGGTATTTGAGGAGTAATAAATAATTATTCTTATAAAGGTACCTGTGGGTACCTACTTTCATTTGATTAGAAAAACGAAAGATGAAAGAAAATACATGTAACCGTGTAAGAAGATGCCAAAAAATTAAAGATTTTTTTCAATTTCTGTTTATGGTCCAAAATTTTGTTTGTTTTTTTTTTAACATATAAATGAAGAATAAACTCCATGAAAAATCATTACCTATTTTAAAACTCTATAGGCTAATTGCCACATTTAATTAATGTAGTGTTAAATCTGAGAACACCTTAACTCTGAGTTAAACTAAAATATTCAAATATGTACTATTAAATGGTTATCAATTCAGCTTTGTCTGAGCTATTAAAACTAAAAAAAAATCTACCTACATTATCAAAATACAAATACATATAGGTAGAAATAATAAAACTAAACTATCCTTTTAAGTTACTTGCCCAAAGGTTGACTGGAAGAGATCCCTTCCAGGGATAAGCCCGCCTTTGTACAATCTGTTACTTTTATAAGCAATATTGTTCTGTTTTATGTTTTTGTACAATAAAGAGACTACAAACAAACAAACAAACTAAAAATATTCTCAAATACTTTGTGACATTAAGAAAAATATAACTATGCATCTAAAAATAATGCAAAATAATGAATAATCCAATAGCCACAAATAAAACAATACATATAAAAACTTCACCAAGTGGCTTTGGCTAATGACACTTAGGCACCAAACATAGACAATAAAACGCAATGGTTATAGTGCGAACAGTACGAGTGATGGCGTCGTTCGCGGCGCAGGCGGCTCTCCGGTCTCGATGGAGCTCCCTTATCGAGTCCAGTGTGGACGTGCCTGGGGAGGTGACGGACGGAGTCCGCTCCGTCGTTGGATGGCTGAAGCAGGCATGTCGGAGACTAGAGTACATTTAGACTCGGTGTTGTGTTCTTTTGACTGTGGCTTTTTAATTATTTTATGTAGGCTCCTTTTCTGCTTAGACCTTTTTTTTTTAAAGAAAAGTGATAAGATTTCTTATTTTGGGATACTCAGACTAGGCTCTATAATTTTGTGATATCCATTTGCACAAAGCTATTTTGCACACACATTGATTAATGAATATTGACTGTGTTTGTGGTTGGTAGGGGTGTGCAAGTAGTTTCTGGTTAAAGTTGCCTTTCTAAAAAAAAATGTGTATTTTCTATTTTCATTCAATATTTTTTTCTATTCATCAAGCTGATTGATTTGTGTAAAAGGTCGATTTTTTTTAAAAATATGTTATTTTCATGAGTAACATTTACCATTTGCCGCTTGTCAGGAAATAAAGACGTCACCCCGTATATAGATCTTGTAGTAGTGTTACACTGGGATCACTCTCTTTGCAATCTATATGTTGTAATTGATTTCAAAGCATGCTGCTTTATTTCTTGTCTAGTAGTGGTTGATTAAGCTGATTTTCAAAATGTATGTGCTGCTTTCTTAATTTTTTTAAATAAGTCAATATAACTTACCTACACATAGCCATCTGACACAATTTAGGATTCCCTGTATTGAAAACCAGAGATACAAACTAATTTAATGTAAGCCAAAAAAACGCCATTAATAATACGGACATATTATGTATGTAATGGTTATCAAAGTATTAATAAAGATGTTAAACACATAGCAAACTAATTTGCTTATCAAACACATATTATATTGTATTTGCCCTGGTTAAGACTCGTACCTACTACTCTCGGCGGAAAACTCAGGAGCGCTAATCACAACGCCACCGCTAACGAGCCGTAAAGAAAAATATTTGATTATCAAAACTTTTCAAGAGGCATTTTTTAAATAAAATCGATTTGACATTGATCTGACACAAGAACAATCGTGGTTACACGTGACACACTGTACTTTAATACTTTTTATAGCCATTTTATTGCTTTTGCCGGAAGACGGCGTTGGAGTGCCGCTTCCAGGTGGACTGGTAGATTGATTATCTAATGTAGCATGAATATAGCTCACAGTAATCGCTTCTGGATATAAGTGGCAGGAACGTAGCTCACAGGAAGCACTTTTAGATATATGTGTCCTTGAAGATTTTTCTAATACAATCTGTGGTGGCGGTATTTCAACTAAGATTATGATGACTTTCAAAAAGGCTTCAGTACCATAGACCACATACATACGCTGCGGCAGATTATACAGAAGACCGAAGAGTATAATCGGCCACTATGCTTGGCGTTTGTGGACTATGAGAAAGCCTTTGATTCGATCGAGACCTGGGCTGTGTTGCAGTCTCTCCAACGGTGCCAAATTGATTATCGATACATCGAAGTGTTGAAGTGCTTGTATGAAAACGCCACCATGTCGGTCCACCTCCAGGATCAGAATTCGAAACCTATCCGGCTGCAGCGTGGGGTGAGACAGGGAGACGTTATATCTCCGAAACTGTTCACCGCTGCACTGGAAGACGTTTTCAAGCTTCTGGACTGGAGAGGACTCGGCATTAACATCAATGGCGAGTACATCACTCACCTTCGATTTGCTGACGATATCGTGATCATGGCTGAGACCTTGGAAGACCTAGGCGCAATGCTCGAAGGACTTAGTAGAGTCTCCCAACAAGTGGGTCTTAAAATGAACATGGATAAGACGAAAATCATGTCAAACGTCCGTGTTACACCCACTCCTCTGAAGGTTGGAGACTCTACACTCGAAGTTGTTGACGAATATGTATACCTGGGACAAACAGTCCAGTTAGGTAGGTCCAACTTCGAGAAAGAGATCAATCGTCGAATCCAACTCGGCTGGGCAGCGTTCGGGAAGCTTCGCAATATCTTTACGTCCAAAATACCGCAGTCCCTCAAGACTAAAGTCTTTGACCAGTGTGTGTTGCCAGTGATGACATATGGATCCGAGACATGGTCGCTTACTATGGGCCTTATAAGAAGGCTCAAAGTCACCCAAAGGGCGATGGAGCGTGCTATGCTTGGTGTTTCCCTACGTGATCGAATCAGAAATGAGGAGATACGTAGGAGAACTAAAGTTACCGACATAGCTCTCAGAATCGCTAGACTTAAGTGGCAGTGGGCAGGGCACATAGCTCGTAGAACAGATGGCCGTTGGGGCAGTAAAGTTCTCGAATGGCGACCGCGCACCGGAAGGCGCAGTGTGGGCAGGCCCCCGACTCGGTGGACCGACGACCTGGTAAAGGTTGCAGGAAGCCGCTGGATGCGAGCCGCACAGGACCGGTCGGTGTGGAAATCCTTGGGGGAGGCCTTTGTCCAGCAGTGGACGTCTTTCGGCTGATAGATAGATATGATGACTTTACTCGATTATTTTGTTTTGTAATTTCAGGTCTTGTATATGTCGCTGTATGATTAGAAATAACTGTTTCATTGCAAATATCTGGATGATTGTACCTAAATGGCATCGTGAACAATATGTTTTCTAGTTATTTTTTCGCTATCGTTTTTTTTATTGTCTTGAACGACGACTTGATCCCTGCTCGGATTGATCCCTGCCGCCTCTTTTCGCCATCGTTCTACGCGACAGTATATTCATCCCCATCACTTAGATGGTTGGCAGTCCACAATTGTGCGTTTCACTAGAAACTTTCTGCCTCGCACAACCAAACTGTGGAATGAATTGTCGCCTGCGGTATTTCCGGACCGATACGACATTCAAACCTTGAAGAAAACAGCGTACTCCCATATCAAAGGCCGGCAACGCACTTGTGACTCCTCTGGTGTTGCGGGTGTCTATGGGCGGCGGTAATCGCTTACCATCAGGTGATCCGTCTGCTCGTTTGCCACCTCTGCCATAAAAAAAAGACTTGGAGTTGGTAGTTACACGCTAAAGATTTTGTGTAAATGCTGAGTCCTAAGGCAGCCCTCTTACATATGTACAGCCCAACCGAGTGCGCTATGAAGGAACTTACACTGCACTGTCCCTTTCGGTTAGCGTAGTTATGAATATGTCGCAGCCAGATTGTAGCAGTTATACCCAATCGCGAACTGCTTTGCAAACTACTATCTAAAAAACTATGAATGAAACCGAGACGAACGGAGCTCCGCGAAGCTTGTTACTATCTAACCTAGCCGTCCATCTCTCCATCCGTCTGACCGACTCGGTTTTTTGTTAGTTTAATTACACAGCAGTTAGCCATTTCGTAAAACTGCTAAGATTTCGCAAAACTGCTAATTCTTCTATCTGGTTGCGACAGTTACATAGGGTGCGGAATTTAATGTGTTGCTGTCACAAAATCGAAACATAAGGCTAGGTGGGTTGATGTTTCGGTTTGTATACAACCCTGATTTTCAACTTTCAACGCAGGCGTCTCTGGAAGTGAGGCAGGCTGGCCGGCGGGCGGTCAGCCAGCTCTCGGGCCGAGGGATGGGCGATGACGTGCTCATTATACACTTCAACGATGTTTACAACATTGAGCAGACTACAAGTAAGTAAATTAAAAAACATATACGGGGTATCCCTCGATAAAGTACACAAATGGTTGAAATTAGACCGAATTTTAACAAGTAAAAATTTACAAAAAAAAACCTTTTTTTACTGACCAAAAATAATAGATCTTTTGAACTATAGTCATTGCATTGAAATAAAAACTTTAATGAATAGTAGCAGATAGACTCCACATAGCAAATCATAAGCAATGATAGATAACAGTAGTCATATGCTTATTAATAAACAACATTTTTAAGGTGCAAATTTTTTATTTAACTTAAAAAAAATTGACGATGAAACTCGTTCTAATTTCCCCCTTTTCGTTTGTGCACTTTATCGAAATACCCTGTATATAGTTATGTATACCATAAATAATATAGGTATACAAGCTGATATAATGAAGAGATGAATAAGCAAAAATGCATAAGGTTCGGCATATCATTCGGCTTAAATAAACCATTGGACATCTAAAAGCTGACGTCATCTAACTGAGGAGTCATATTAATTTGAAATATGGCTGCTAAATCATTGACTTTTGGATATAAACAATCTGTTTCTTCTCAGATACAGAACCAGTGGGCGGTGCATTAAGGTTCAGCACTGCTGTGAAGAACCTCCAGCACTTGAACCCTTTGGTGCTGTTCAGTGGCGATGCCTTCTCGCCTAGTATGTGTGAGTATCGCTCACACATCGTAGCGGCTTTTATTTCTCTTACAAATAGGTATTCAGCTATTTTGTTTGAGATATTTGTTTTATAAAAATATATCGCTATAAGATGGAGTAAAGTGACGTGGTCAAAATCAAAATCAGATCAAAATCAAAATGTTTTTTATTTAAGTAGATATTTTTCACATACTTTTAAATTGTCTTTTTTTTTCTTTTTTTGTCAAGTATAAATAAGGCTTCACGCCCCTAGTGGTTGCACTCAGTAAAAAAATATATTAATTAACACGTATCGATTAAATTATCTTTGGTGTTAATTAATACGCATTTAAATACGAAAAACCATTTTTAAATTACTTTTCTTTGTTCATTATTATAAGAATGTTTCTTAATGTTGAGGGACTAGGTTGACTGATGAATTACGACACACTGAAAAGAAACGAATTTTGTTTTTAAAAATGTCATTTTTACATTGTTTGTCATATCGATCAGAATTTTTTCCCGAACCTGTTTGGGAGGCCACAGTCGCTTTTAAAGTTATAAAAGCGCTGTTAAAAAATATTTTGTATTTCAGTAAGCACATTCACAAAGGGCGAACAGATGGTGCCTGTTTTGAATGAAGTTGGAACGCACTGCGCTGTGTTTGGGAACCACGATTTTGGTAAGTAAAAAATTTAAAACTTTTTTAAAAATTTAAAAATAAAAAGACAGTGTGGAATTGAAATCGCGGACCAAATAACTGTGGTTTTTGCTCATGAAACTGAACAACTTTCTCTAATGACCCAATTCAATCGGTACAAAAAAAATGGACTTTTCATACAAAATTGGCTACTCAACTCATCGATTTGTATGAAGACCATATTTTGCACAAATTTAAAATTTGGTCCACGATTGTACAGTCAACCAAATTGAATCATGACTCATGACCCACCACAAGGTCATTTTCTTAAAGTCATTCAAACACAAGTAGTGCGAAATTCCCCTGAACATACATTTCCTTGGTAACGAACTTGTTATCATTTTATTAGTGTTTAAACAGATCGGACATACTCGACTATTCTCGTTCGTGACAACAGAGAAATGCTATTACTATCTCTGTCATTAAGTATGTATATTGCATTAAGGGTCGCCTGGATTTAAATATGTGTAAATTAAATTTTGTGTGGATAAACTGCTATTTATAAATATTTCTTTATAATATATTTTTTTATTATATCTTTTTATCACTGTCGTACATTATGGCCATTGTGTATACAACAACAACAGCAGTAACGTTTTTTTTTTTTAAACTGGGACAATGGGGAAGAAAACGCAAAGCTATTTGCAGATGGCGCTACGGACGCTTGACTCATAACAACTTTCAATTTGTTCCGCGTTTTTTATTATCGAGGTGTAATAAAATAGGTATTTTTTTCTGTAAAATTGTTAAATGGAAAATGTATGCGACTTGGACTGTTCCTTAATTAAAGGCGAAGTTCAAAAATATATGATCGAAAACGTAAGTTTTCCCACGTCTTCTTCATCCGAGAATCTTTAGGAAATTCGACATTTTTTTAATAAATCTTATGTTTAGTTCACGTAAACAGTTTTTCTATACGTTTTGACAGTTAGTGATGATTGTTATGAGTCAAGCGATGTCAGCGCCTCTATCGGTGAGTTCTGTCAGTTTTCTTCCCCATTCACACTCAATTATCTGGCGCCAAACTAAAATATAGTTTTCTTTTTAATAGTTATAAGCAGGACTATAAATAAATATGATCTTTTTTTACAGATTTCGGCCTAGAAGTCCTATCCGGACTTGTTGCTCAATGCAACTTCCCTTGGCTGATGTCGAACGTCATAGACAACGAGACCGGTCGTCCGCTAGGCGACGGGAAGATCACTCACGCTATGGTCTGCAATAACCATAAGATTGGCTTCATTGGATTGGTTGAGCAGGTAATAAGTTTTCATTCATTCAGATGTTAACAATCCACATCGTCCCCACTGCGGGGGCACGGGTCTCTTCCCATACCTCGGGAAGGTTAGGCCATACGCCACACACGCCAAGTCCGGATTGGTGGAGGTTGTGAGGAGGTGTGGTTGTTGTGTGTTTCAATTATTCATTCAGTAATCAACTAGAACCTGAATCCGGTTGTTGAGTGGGTAGTCAACTGAGTTAGTTTTTATAAAATGTCAAATAGTTAATTTTGTTCTTAAAATATTTGAAAGTGGGAACAATGACGTCATTGTTCAATATTGTGGTTTGCATGGTGTTGGCGGTAGGACATTTTCTACGCCCGCCTGGCTAGCTACCACCATCTTATCTAAATCTTGCTGTCAAACATCAATGTTACCAGCATTGATGTGTTCCGGCATGAAGATAAGAATCATTGGGGAATATTGATAAGCCCACTTCCATCTTCGACATTATCATCACTTACTTACCAGGTGAGATGATGCCAAGGGCCATTTACGAATAAAGAATATACCTATATTGTAGATTTTTTGTTTTATTTGCAAAGATTACTGTTTTTTTTTTTAATTTTTGATTTGTTTCAGGAATGGCTGGAAACGTTAGCCACGATAAATCCAGAAGAAGTGACATTCATAGATTTCTTACAAGCGGGAGCTAAACTAGCATCTCAGTTGAAACAGGAGGTGAGTGTATTCTTGCACAAAAATAAGTTAATGGTAACAGTTCTACATAGTATAAACTGAGCTAAGTTATGAGGACACTTACTCACGGAGTGCGACCAGCTTAAACTGGTAACTTTACGGTTGATCGTTGTTACGTATATATGTATAATGTCTTAACAGTAAGTAATACATAACTATTTTTTAAATAACATTTTTGAAAAAAATATGATGTAGTTTTTTTTTTCTAATTTCTTGTCTAATTAATTAACAAATATCAGGCTGACAGTCTGTTTTAAGTGGTCATCTTACGGTAACAACCTATTTCGTCCCCACTACTGGGGAACGGGTCTCTTCCACATAGAATGGTCAAGTGGTCACCTTAATCAATGCAAATCAATTAAACATAGTTTAAATATTCTTACAAGAATAGCAATAAACTTTTAAGATGTGTTTCTCAATGCTAATTTAATGACTTAAGTATATAGGGTCCTTCTGAAATACCTGAAAAAATTGTAACCACGGCTTCTACTCATGAAACTGAACAACTTTCCCCAATGAACCTATACTCAGTTCGCAAAAAAAATTTTGGAGTCCTCATACTAATTGATTAACTGAAACGCCAATTTTGGGAAGTTCAAAAATTTTTTTGCTAATTGAGTATAGGTTCTTTAGGGAAAGTTGTTCAGTTTTATGAGTAGAAGCCGTGGTTAAACATTTTTAAGGTATTTCAGAAGGACCCTATATAATTTGCATGCAATGGCTGATAGTACTTCTTTATTTGTTGTAAGTCTTTATTGCTCTATTTAATAGCAAATAAAATGGTTGCTGATAGGAGTGTTACTTTATTTATTAGCCTATTCAATTGCAAATATAATAAATTGATTTAATATGCTTACTAGAATATTGCTTTTCCTATTTTCTGAAATCGGCCTGTTCACCAAGACGTCATGTTTTTTAAATCAATACAATACAGGAGACAAATCTCAAACTGTCATTTTCACTTTCGAAGGAGTTAGTAAGAAGGCATAGTCATGGCAAAAAAATCGAACTTGAGATTTTGATGGGGATCGATTTTCTTGCACTAATAGAGCCGAAAAAATACATAGAAATTGGAGAATTGATCAAATTTTGATTCTGTTTATTCCTTCTCAGGGTTGTGAATACGTAATAGCGTTGACACATATGCGGACTCCAAACGACATAAAGCTGGCTGAAGGAGACACGGAAATCGACCTTATATTGGGCGGGCACGACCACGTATACGAAGTCATTGAGGTAACGAAACAACAGCGATATTTATTTAATGGAACTTTTTTTTAGGTGAAGATTTTAATTGACATTTTGTTATTATATCGCTTCATATTTTCCTTAAGTCTTCAAAAACATCATCAGCCGAAAAACGTCCACTGCTGGACAAAGGCCTTCCACATCGACCGGTCCTGTGCGGCTCGCATCCAGCGGCTTCCCGCAACCTTTCCGGTGCGCGGTCGCCACTCGAGAACTTTAATGCCCCAACGTCCATCTGTTCTACGAGCTATGTGCCCCGCCCACTGCCACTTCAGTTTAGCGATTCTGTGAGCTATTTCGGTGACTGGTTCTCCTACGTATCTCCTCATTTCTGATTTGATCACGCATGATTCTTCCGAATAGAAAATAATTAATAAATAAAATGCTCGTCCTCATTGTCCCTTGAAGGTAAACAACAAATACATAGTGAAAAGCGGCACAGACTTTCGCCAGTTCTCGAAGATCAGCATCAGCTTCTGTCCCGAGGGAACCAGGGTCGACATTGCAGATGTCCACGTCACCAGCTCGTACGCCGAGGATCTGGAGTTGAAGGCACAGACTGACAAGTATTCAGGTAATGTGGTTTCCATTAGAATAGGGTACTATAGGTACTTGCAGTGTTTTCTTTATTTTGACACAGTATTGGGCTTATAAGTTTTCTTCCCTGTAAGCCTGTGTGCCCTCAGGCTACAGCAAATAATAAATGCTTTGCTCCCACAAAGGGGCATTTATTATTTTAGTTTTGTTTAATTTAGCTCTTGTTTTCCTTTGGTTTTTTAATATATATTTTTTTAAATTGTTTGTTATTGTTTAGTTTAAACTTAATTTTTGTGTTTTTTTTTTAAAATTGTCATCGTTTTTTTAATTTGAGTGTTTGTTTCAAATAAACAATTATTTAGTTACTTAGCTGCATTAAATTACCAAATATAATTATCTAAAGTACTAAGCTATATTTGGTAATTTAATGCAGTTCCATAAATTAAATCAAACGACGACTTAAGATGCCTTGCGAAGCACGAAAACGGTCGAGATAAAAGCTAAGCTACTAACAGTCACTCATTAAAATCCCTCCAAGTTATGTCCTTGTTTATAGTCGACATGATCACGAAAGCCGCTTCTACATTACATTTTAATCTATATTCAATCTATCTTTTCAGCAATGATCGAGGGTAAAATGGACGAGGTATTGGGCAAGTTCTGCGTGCCCCTCGAAGGTCGATTCGCCCGCATCAGAAGAGAAGAGTGCAACCTCGGCAACTGGGTGTGTGACGTGGTGCTGGCAGCCACGGGGGCTGACCTGGTCATCCTCAACTCTGGCACCTTCAGGTCGGACCAGGTCAGTACATGGTCAAGGCACTGTATAGCTGTATCATCATCGTCAACCGAAGACGTCCACTGCTGGACAAAGGCCTCCCCCCCAGGGATTTCCACACCGACTGGTCCTGTATACCTGTATACAGTATCAAAATAGGTAAAGGAAACCCGGAAACTGAGGCTTCGACTCTCATACATATAAATCGAAAACGTGAACGATAGCAATCGAACTTAGAACCCTCGGATCAATAGTCAGAAGCCCTAAACAATGCTAAATACTTTTCTTACAAGGAAACATCTGTATTTCCAGGTCCATCCTGCTGGAGAATTTACACTTCGCGACCTATCCAATATAATACCAATGAGGGATCCTTTGGTCGTGGTGGAGGTGACTGGTCAGGTCATTTTAGAGGCCCTGGAGAACGCGCTGAGCAAATATCCCAGCTTGGAGGGACGGTTCCCGCAAGTAAGTCACAAAATATGTCAACTCTATACAAAACTCCATACGAATGTCGCTCGTTATCATCTACCATTTCTATTAACTAATACATAAAAATATGATGTTTGTGCACGAATCAAACAAACAAATGTCTAAAAAAAAATTTGGTACAATTAGTTTTCCTTTATAATTTCAAATTCCTTACTTTCCAAAGAGATACAATTACGATTAGTTTTCGCATTTCAAATGCCTTCAAACTTCCAAAGAGACACAAATATAATCAATTTTCCAATTTCAAACTCCTTTAATTTAAAAAAAAAACACCAAAATTACTAACCAAATTTCCAGTTTCTAATTCCTTAAACTTCCAAAAACAGATACAGTCTTCATTTCCGAAAATACATCCTTTAATTTCCTTCCTTTCTAGGTAGCAGGAATCTCTTTCGCCTTTGATCCCTCGAAGCCACCAGGCCAAAGGGTAGCGGAGCAAGTGGCGAAGATAGGCGATGAGTATTTGCAGCGGCAGCAACGGTACCGGCTGGCTGTGAAGCAGTACCTGTACAAGGGGAACGACGGGTTCACAATGCTGCCCCGGTGTAGGGTGCTGGTGAGTTAAGTGATGGTGGCTGAGGACTGGAATTGGATGGGTGTTCATTTTGCTGCGGAGGTAGCAGTGCTTGGATAAGTAGGACCAAGGGTTTTACCATGCTGCCCCTGTGTAAAGTGCTGGTGAGTTAAGTGATGGTGACTGGGGATTGGAATTGGATGGGTGTGAATTTCGGTGTGGCGATAACAGTACCTGTACAAGGGAAACGACGGGTTCACAATGCTGCCCCGGTGTAGGGTGCTGGTGAGTTAAGTGATGATGGCTGGGGATTGGAATTGGAGGGGTGTTCATTTTGCTGCGGAGGTTTTTTTTAACTTCCTGTATATCGAAACTGCAAAGATTAATCTAGAGGCCTCCCACTCGGTGGACCGATGACCTGGTTAAGGTTGCGGGAAGCCGCTGGATGCGGGCAGTGCCGGACCGGTCGGTGTGGAAATCCTTGGGGGAGGCCTTTGTCCAGCAGCGGACGTCTTTCGGCTGATAATGAAACTTTGTGTTTAACAGGTCAGCGAGGACATGTGCCCTGAAGTGGGCATGGCGATACAGAACCACTTCGCGGCTATCAACGTGCGGACCGGCCGCGCCAAGCACTCCAAGCACCGCCAGTCGCTAGTCACGCTAAGCAGAAGGTAAACATGGCTGATGAATTACATAAATAATATGGTAGATGACTACTAGTCAGTTGAAGGCCAAGAAAGAGCAGGGGCCCCGACTTCATAAAAATATTGGGGGGCTATTCGTTTTTGTGATTATCGTTGAGGGACCGCATTTCGCGAACCGCAAGCCAATTCAGTATTTTAATATAAAATATTGGGGGGGGCTCAGCCCTGCTGATAATGTCATTGGGGGGCTCGGGCACCCCCAGGCCCTATGGAGTCGGCGCCAGTGAAGAAGAGATGGCTGAATTGTGTGAAGGATGTTATGAGTATGAAAGGAGTGTGCACTGAGATGACAGCAAGAAGAGATGAATGGAAAAAGGAGACATGTTGCGCCGACCCCAAATGATTGGGAACAGGGCAGGAAGATGATGACTACTGGTCAGTTGAGTGACTTTTTATCAAATGACAAAAATGATAATTTGTTCTGAAAATGTTTGAAATATATAGACGTGACGTTATTGTTTTTCGGCGTCATTGATCGACTAATCTGAAATAATTATATTTTTACTTCATGTGAAATAAATATTATTATTATTAATTCAAAACTTTTGTTGATAAAAAATTGGAAATTGTATGAAAAACCAAAAAATAAGGTTTTTCGAAATTTTATTGCAAGATCATTTTAGTGAACGATAGTTTATAATTTGCTAGCTTCCGCCCGCGACTTCGTCTGCGTGGACTTCAGAATTGGGTCCAGAGAGAAATAAAATGTTAAGGCAGCGCCATCTAGGGACAAAGTAAAAATTTCAGTTTTTAGCCAATCCTCCGGGAACCCTCGAGTTTTCCGGGATAAAAAGTATTCTATATGTGAGCCGAGTGCTTTATCTATATATCTACCAAATTTCATCCTAATCCGTTCAGTAGTTTCGGCGTGAAAGTGGAATAAACATATAAACATCCATACTTTCGCATTTATAATATTACTAGTGAAATGGAGATGAGTGAGATGAGATGAGATTTTTCATGCAGTCATCTTCCCAATTGGAACGTTATCACTACCCGGTTTGTCGCAGACACAGCCTGGTGAAGATGCTGGACGGCAGCGAGCTGGACGGGCCGCCGCCGCTGCGCCGCGCCTCCTCGGTGTCGGTGGAGCCTGCCCCGCCGCCGCCGCATCATCACAGGTATACAGGGTTATTTTTGGACCCCCCCCCCCCACTAAAACTTCACAGTGACTTCTACTCATAAAACTGACCAACTTTCCCTAAATAACCAATGGTCAATTCGCAAAACAATTTTCAGCATCTCCATACAAAATGGCCGAGCACGTGATCTTAGTATGATATGATATGATAGTATAACCCTGTATTGGCAGACAGAGTGATCAGTGTCTTAAACAATTTCAATTTATTCAATTTAAAACACATTCGTACATTGTCCAAATATGGGCTATTTTTGACCAGACCAGATAAAAACTGCCAAATTACAGTATATAGAGTGACTATAAATTAGTTCTTGAAACGAAAGTTTATGCATATACTCGTGATAACAAACAACTTTCTCTAAGGAACCTATAGTCAAATCGTAAAAAAAATTTGGACTCTTCATACTAATTTGGCCGGTCAGTTCATCGATTTGTATGGAGAGTCCAAAATTTTTTTTGCGGTTTCACTATGGGTTCTTTAGGAAAAGTTTTTTGTTATCATGCATGGTAAATGCATAGTCTCAAGTATGAAGAACTTATTTAAAGTCACCCTATATATTCTTTAATACACAATTGGTATGCCTTTGGCATCATATCACCTGATGGTAAGTGATGCTGATGCCGAAGATGGAAGCGGGCTTACCAAGATTCCCCAAGGTTGGTTGCCGGGACTTGTACCGAGCACACGTCTGTTAAGTTAATTTTACAATTATTACCGTTTTAGAATAGTTTCAACGTTATTTTTGTGATGGAGAAATAGCTGTGATCCCGATTTGAGATAAGCGATAATAAAAAGAGGATTAACTCAGGAGACAGCTCCGTTTTCCGAGTTCCAGCAGCAAACCACCACGTGGAGCGTCTTTAAGTGCCCATCACCCTTAGAGTCGTCACTTTCACTTGACATTGGCGTTTCGCCATTTTTTTTATTGAAGATTCTCCCATTTTTCACTAGACATTGGCAAAATCACGCTCGGAATGAGATGTGGAATGCCAAATAGAAAAATAGAATAGAAGATTCCCCAACGCAGGAGAACTGGCTATCTAATCTTCATGCTCTTTTGTTCCTTAATAAACTCGTCCTTATTGATGTGAAATACTTTTTTTTTTACCTATGTTGTGATGAAGATACAACATGAATGCTATCATGGTACAGATTGACCCGCCGCGCCTCCCTGGATGACTTGGAGCAGCAGTCATGCGAACTGGCGCCCAAGGTGGAGGGACGCATCGTGGTTCTCGACAGGCCAGAGGTAACTGTCGATGTGTCGAGTCAGGGTAACTCGAGTCGAGTACTACGTCGACTTAACTCGATGACTTGGAGCGGCAGTCATGCGAGCTGACGCCCAAAGTAGAGGGACGCATCGTCGTGCTCGATAGGCCAGAGGTA
This sequence comes from Coleophora deauratella, assembly GCA_958295455.1. NCBI lineage: Eukaryota > Metazoa > Arthropoda > Insecta > Lepidoptera > Coleophoridae > Coleophora > Coleophora deauratella. The sequence continues at coordinate 2,836,113 of OY282401.1, read as the reverse complement.
ACTATCGATGCGTCGAGTTAGAGTAACTCGAGTTAGTACTCGAGTTACTCTAACTCGACGCATCGATAGTTACCTCGAGTTAAGTCGAGTACTACTCGACTTAACTCGAGTTCCTCATATGTACTTACTTCGTCGACTAACAGTGCTTAGCGATGTGTCGAGTCAGGATAAGTCGAATACTAACTCGACTTAACTCGAGTACCTCATAGTACTCACTTCATCGAGTAACAGTGCTTAGCGATGTGTCGAGTCAGGGTAACTCGAGTACTAACTTGACTTAACTCGAATACGTCATAGGTACTTACGTCAAAGAGTAGGTATTCAAAAAACAGATTTCTGATACATAGTACCTACTCTAATAAGTTTCCAGGTTCTTTTACTTACAGTATACGAAGACAAACTCGAGTACAAATCGCAACCTATGGTATACTATAAGAGTACAATGAATTTAGTAGCGGTAGTTAAAACTAGGTGGGTAAGGTTAGCAGCTGAACAGAAGGCAATGATGCTGTTTGACTGACTCGGTGGCTAAGTGGTTAGCGATCCTGACCTCTGATCCGAGAGTCGTGGGTTCGATCCCCACACAGGGCAAACTTTTCTGTAATGAGCAGAATTGTTTGCTCTGAGTCTGGGTGTATTATATCTATATACGAGTATGTATGTATTTAAAAGTATATGTGTATGTATATCAGTCTCTGGTTCCCAAGATACAAGGAATTCTAGTTTGGGGCCAGTGACCGTGTGTGATTTGTCCCGGATATTATTATTATTGAGGGAGGGCAGTGTTTTTTTCTTAATGGCAACGTTAGTTTCGATTTTCGAATCAAAAAGTTCTTGGAGACAATGAAGTACTCTACTATTACGAGTATGTTTATCTGACTCGAGTTTTTATTAGATTTTTAAAGATCCTGAAAATTTAGCTATATTGATTTACTTCTACGATTCATGCGTATATCCCTATTGGCTTTTTACCGTCACAAGTACAATATTTTGTACCTAAAAGGTCACTCTACCTTTATCCATATCCAAAAAACCTTCATTTATCTTATTAAAATGCCCTCATGTGCTTACTACTATACGTATCTTCAAGAAAAGAGCGTACTGGGAGTACGCTCTTTTCTTGAAGGCCGACTTTAAAGGCCGACAACGCACTTGTGACTCCACTGGTGTTGCGGGTGTCTATGGGCGGCGGTAGTCGCTTACCATCAGGTGATCCGTTATAAGTAAATATTTTTTTTTCTAACAGAAATTACAAGCGTTACTGGCAGAGCGAGCGAGATGGGAGTCGGACACAGTCATCAAAGAAGTAGACGACGAAAATTCTCCTTAAATGGAATCATCTTCTGTCTACAATCCAGGCGCTTCTACAGGTCTGCCGCTTAAAAATCCCTCCTATACAATCCTCCCATACCAAGAAGTCGCCCCCCCCATACAAAATTTATTAAAATTTCTTGAAAATAAACAGGTTCCTTTGAAACTTTATACAAGTAGGCAAAATGCTGAATTAAAGTAATTGTACACCTCGGCTACTTTTTCGAAAAGTTGTGGAAATCTCATAGTTATAAATATGTACTTTATAAAAAAAAAAATACTAAAGTTTGGCGTTTTGTTTACCAGCCAGTTCGTTTTCAAGAATTAAATTACATTGTTTGTATTAGAGGCAATTTCTTGTAAAATAATGACTTACTAATTCAAGCTGCATTGCCTGGCATAAATAAATATAGGGTGATTTTAAATTAGTTCTTGATACCAAAGGATATGCATGTGCTCATGATAACAAACAACTTTCCCTAAGGCACCCATGGTCAAATCTCAAAAAAAGTTTTGGACCCTCCATACAAATCTGTCTACGGAAGGGCCAAATTAGTATGAAGAGTCCAAAAATTTTTTTGCGATTTGACTATCGGTTCCTTAGGGAAAGTTGTTTGTTATCATGAGCACATGCATATCCTGTGGTATCAAGAACTAATTTACAGTCACCCTATATATTGGGAAATTTGACTGGCATTCGTGTGACAACACTCTTGCGCATCCCGTGACTTGTCGGACCGGCATTAGACGCATAATATATTCTATTAATATGTCTCTTATGCAAGGTCTCGTCATTTTATTTCTTTGCTCTTAAAATATTCTTCTTAATGCGTCTGCTTACAGTATTTTTGTTCCTACCAACAGTACCAACTTAAGTTCTGTATATTATTATACAACATTATTTTTTACCCCCAATTTATTTAAGTGTTGTATGTACCTACAATGTGCAAAAATAAAACACCCACATTTTTTATAATTAGATATTTCTCGAGGTATTTTTAGTATAGTGTATGAAGCCTGTCCATCCGGTCGAGTTCACAACTTATTTTTTTTTATTAATTGTCGCCCAGTTGGCATAGGTATTTCACATCTATACAGCAACGGAGAACAAATTTTTGTTTATAATGTTATTATTTAAAAAATAAAAATATAATATGGGTGTTTTGTTATTGCCTTTGCTCCATGAAACACGTCAATATTGGGGGTAAAAAAAATGTCAGTTAAACTCATTATATGTATGTTTGCTTAAATATACACGGTATTATTTAGAACTTGGAAAACTACCTCAAAATCAGTATTTTGATGAACAGATGTAATAAAATAAATACATACCTACATTATTTTCTGCTTAGTATTTATGATTAAATCAGATTAACAAGTCTGACATCGATCATAGCTTTCTATAAAAATATACGCGCCAATACAAAAGTAGAAAAATAAGTAGTTATATAAAACATATCATACTGCTTATCGAAAAATATACAATTTATACATAAAATTATTTTTAATTAATATTAGTAAAGCGGTCCTAGTCTTTTTTTTTAGGAAACGAACCGGACGATCTTATTTCTCTAATCGGATTAGCTATGTCAGTATCGTGTTACTTTTTTGAAAATCTGAACTGAAAACCATTAAAACTGGTAGAAATACTTTTTAGTATTTTACTCTGAAACGATGTTTGCGCGCTAAAACGACTCATGTTTGCCGAGTTCGTTCCATATGTTAAATTTCATTTCGAAACAAAATAATTGCGGTATCGACAAGAATTGTTATAAACTGCAATACAACAAAGATAATTTAAAAATGTTTTTTATTATTTTTTTAATATTGCAAACTTACGCATTAGTTTTTGATGTTCAATTAGGTTTTATTAGCTCTTTTTTTATTTATGGCAATGAAAATTTTTTTTTAACTGTTTGTGGTTGTAGCTCAATTTTAAGAATTGTAATTTTAAAGACATTTTGTAGGATCTGTTGTTTAATCATTTATAATATAAACATTTAGTATCGTGAAACGAATCTATGACGAAATTAAACATTTTTTATACGTGTAAGGCTTCTTTTGGCTAAAAAAATAATTAAGTAAGTTAGCAATAAACTGTCTTAAAAGTTAAGAATTCCACTTAAGGGTCTCTACAAGATGGCGTCTCCGATACAAATTATTAAATACTGGGAAATAAAATAAATAGGCCGATTCCAATGAAACCACGTAAGCTATGTATGTATTATGTTTTTTTCTTTATCGTGTTTAAAAATAGTAAACCATACACACGGCGATAGATCAAGTTCCACCCCCTATAAAACTATGCTAAGTGCAATACAGAGAAGTGTAGAAAAAGGACGCCACCAAACGAAATATTCAGTAAATAATTCGATTGCATTAAAAGTTTGTATGGGACCATATCTTTTAGGGACTATTAAAATAATTCTGTACACAGTAATAAATACATTACTGTAAAATAAAATGTATCATAAAATTTACGGGACATAGTAATTCAGGCCTACTCATATTGTGCAGTGCCTTTTAAAAAAATAATTGATGTAGAAAAATTGCAAAAACAAAAATGTAGTCCGAAGAACCATTGGGATGTTCTTTTGTTAGTTGATGGTTTAAATATAGGTTGTAACAAAAAGTTGTAGCTATACTTTTTGGGTGAACCTCGTAAAACTGAATAGCTTTTGATCGATTCCCAAAAATAAATACTTTTCATACAAATCGATCAGCTTTGTATGGAAATTGAAATTTTTTGGTCGCAATTTCAACAAAGTCATAAAGTTGTTCAGTTTCATTCGTGAAAACCTCACTTTAAGTATTGCTAGCTATACCTTTTGTCATAACCTGTATAGTTATAATCTTGTTTCTCATATTTCGAGAAGTCTGTATTAAGTTGTCAGTCTCGAATTAGCTCTAAGCTTCTTGTCTCAGAACTATGCCTTATTTTATTAGCAATATGATTGCTTTCAGTGTCGTTATAATGTTTGTTGTGACTTAGATAACGTGTTGTTGTTATGTCAGTCTATTCAAACATGTGAACGTGAATTTGTGTAAAAAAATTGCGACTTCATTTTTTGAAGCTGTTATAGTCTTAAGATCTTTGAAATTATTTAAACGTCCGCTACCCTGGAGCGAAGATGATAAGGTTGTAATTTGCGCGGCAATGGACAGGGTTCTATTTGATAAAGCCACGGGACGTAGTGCTTAGAAAGTACAAATCGGTCCGAGTTGAGGCACACGCACACTAGTGGTGATAGCATCTTTCTATCCTTTAATTAATAAATAAATAAAAAAATAGGAAATTCCGTTCTAAAATCAAACAAATTAGGACCTTTTTGAACTTCGTAGCGCTCACTCCCGCCTAAAAGAGGTTAATTATAAACTCCTTGGATTACGCTCGTTTGTTGAACCTGTTAGTTTATTTTTGATAGTGAAATATTTGTCCAGTAAGAATACTCTTTTTTATCTGTACCAAAAATATCTATAATGTATATTGCAACTACTACACTACTACAGTAGTACATAAAAAATAAGGCGCGTCGGTAATCTTCGTTCGCGCAGACAAGAACAAAACATCGACGGAAACACCCGAAACAATCAACGCACGGTGACAGCTCTCTGACAGCTGACAATTTCATTGAATCAGGCGCGAAATCAATCAGCCAATAGCGGCAGAGATTTTCGGAACGGGTAAGAGCGGGTGACATGAGCTACTTGATTGGTCCATCAGTTTCCCGCGTAATTAAAATATTGTCTACTGCGCAGGTATATCGGCAAGCCTTATTAAATGTACATAGATACAATGTACACTGTACATAGATTTAGATTTTAGTAACGCAGTCACTTTGTTGAATGCTGAACGTTTGTGTAAAAGACAGGATGTAGCGAAGAGGTAAAGACTTCTCCTTAAGAAACTGCACATCTATTTCTCTACAGCTTTGTTGTAATCGCACAAAGTACGATATTTAATGCAAATCGATTAGCTGAATTGCCCGGTGTATGGTAAGCCCATTGTTGTGTGATTACGGCAATTTTTTAACAGACTTCAAAAAAGGAGGAGGTTCTCAATTCGACTGTATGTTGTTTTTTTTTTGTATGTTTGTTACGCGATTACTCCACCAATTATGAATCGATTTTGATGATCCCTTTTTTGTTTGATAGGTTATACTTCAGAGGTGGTCCCATATAAATTTTATCTAAATTGATTCTGCAGTTTTTTCATAAAATCAACAAAACTAAAAAAATAGCAAAATTGTAGCTGTTACGATTGAAGTCGGTTTTTAAACGCTTAATACATTATATCAGTGTTGTGACTATTTAAGTTTTCGTAGTTTCAAAAGACATTGCGTTTCCGTATAATACCTAAACCCAAGTGATTTTTTGCTGTTAATTCTTGATTAAGTAATCTCCATATTAGTTTATGAAGTATAGGGTGTAATAATATTTCAAGATATAAATGCTTCTACTGGAGACAAACAACTTTTGCTCAACAACTTAACTAAAAGCGCAACATATTTTTCAAATTCAAAATTCTTATTTCGGACAATTCGCACAAATTAATCAACTGATTCAACAATTTAAAGTAGTTTTTCTATGAAAGTTGTAGAACAAAATTGTTTAGTTTTCATCAGTAGAAGCCAAAATATTCATATTTTAAACATTTTTCTTACACCTTGTATACATATAATATTTATTTTCTTCCAACTGCGAAAGCTATCTAATAATAAGTAATATATCCGCCACGATCTAGCATATAAATTCATACACCAATTAGAAAATATAATATTCTATAATGAAAAATATCACGTTCACAGTCCAACCAATAAGTCCACGCTTACCCTTGAAGTCGCAAGACATATGAGTCTTGCGACTCCGCCTGGAGTCGTGGACTTGTTGTGGTTGAAGCCAAGCCTGTGAACGTGATATAATAGTACAAGAGTAAGTAAAAAAGATAAAATAGTACTTCCGTTAGTTACATGACACTTTATGACGTCTATGGACGTAAAGTAAGTACGCTTAGCACTTTACCAGCCACGACTATTTAACAGTCGTGATAATATATAGGATCTAAAAAACTAGCTGCACTATTTAAACTAAGGCCTTCGTGTACTGAACTTTGTCCAAAAAACCCAAAGAGGATATTAGCGAAAAAAAATCGATTCCCCATCAGCAGAATGACTTGTTAAAAAAATATACAGGGTGTAACAGAAAGGTGTGATAATACTTCAAGGCTGGCTTCTACAACTTTGTTCAAATCGCAAAAATTTTTTTGGACTTTTCATACAAATCGATCAGCTGGCGAACCAAGTTTGTATGAAAAGTCCGAAAATTTCTTTGCGATTTCACCAAAGTTGTAGAACAAAAGTTGTTCAGTTTGATGGGTAAAAAGCCAACCTTGAAGTATTATCACACCTTTCTGTTACACCCTGTATATTTTGCGAATTTGTTGCATTAGTTTTTTGGTCTGGGTCCTTCTGAAATGTAAGCAATGATACTAACTTAACTGAACAACTTTTCACGAAGAACCAATAATTTCGCTTATTCTATCATACAAACCAATCAACTAAAATAAGCCGACTTTGTTGAAGTTGGAAGAATTTTATTCGAAAATTATTGTATCTTTTAGTTTCCTTGTATAATATACCCCTCAAATAATCTGAATAATATTTATGTAAGAGTGAATTATAATATTTTAAGTAATTAAATAATAATATAATAAAAATGAATCTTAATGCTAGTTACTGTGAGATTTGTGATAAATTAATGTGATTTATGTTGCTGTGTATTTGTTTGTTAAAATATTTTTATTGAAAATAATATTATAGTAAATAATATTATAGTAATTATAGTAATAATAAATAGTAAAGTGAATTTATATTTGTTTTTTTATTAATTTATTATTAGCTGGTTTTAAATCATGGTTTAAAATAAGATGAATTTATTTCTTTAGGAAAGAACTCGGCGACTGACTCAATAGCTCAGTGGTAAGCGCTCTTGACTACTGATCCCAGAGTCGTGGGTTCGATTCACACCCAGGGCAAACATTTCTGTGATGAGCAGATTTTTTTGCTCCATGTCTAAAAAAAAATGAAAATATCCATGAAAAATCACACATGGTCATCTCGCTCCAAACTAGGACTCCCTCTATTTTATGGGAACGAGTGACTGATACACATAGACGTATTTTAAATACATTCATCTACAGATATAATACACCCATCTGTAGATGAATGTATTTAAAATACGTATGTGTATCAGTCACTCGTTCCCATAAAATAGAGGGAGTCCTAGTTTGGAGCGAGATGACCATGTGTGATTTTTCATTTTTTTTTAATGGCTGTCCAACATTACTCAAATAAAACAAATTATTTAGACATGTTATAATAATAGTAGTTTATTTACATTTTTAATTTATTTTAATATAATTACATGAAAGGATTCAATCCATGATTTCCCATTCAATTTTTATTAATTAATTACTGTTTGTTTTACATTAAATAAATTATCTACAATAATATGAGTTGAAAACCTAAAGCTTTTAATTTTTCAACGAAAACTCAGCATAACTTATTTTAAAAAATACAACCTTATTCAATAGTATTACGTTAAGCTCGGCTTGGATATGAGTTCAAAGCAGTTATAACACAATGTAGACAACTGAAAATGGTCACATTTGAATTAGCCGTTTCAGTATTACTTAGCCCTCTAGGATCAGCAAAGATCTAGTAACCGTTTGGATATCCACTTTCCATAAAGTGGGCTGTCAGGCTTAACCATCTTTACAATAAAAAAACTATGGAACTATCTCTAAACAGAAATAAACTAAAATATATGGAGGACTGCTTTTGGTTGTCCCTTAAATGGTCAAAATTACTTTTTTCCATACAAAACAGCATTACACTTCAAAGCCTTCTTTAAACAATATAACTACAATAACCTGGCAACATTTTTCATAAGTCCACCTTAGCACCAATATTGCTCAGCGGTATTGCTTGCAGCTCTGTTCGGAGACACAGAAATTCTCCGGTTACACATGTGATTGCACAGCAAGCTACATTGAGCATCCACCAGGAAAATGTCGTGGGGAATGTACCGTTGTAGATCCAGCACGCCAAGAGGTGGAGACCATGGTATGTGCAGCTACAATGTCAGGTAATAAAATAAAATTATTTGTTATTATAATTCAAAAATAAATCAACAAATCATACAAATTGATAATCTGAATTAGGATGAACCTGAGCCTCAAGCAACAAAATGCTTGCATATAACTTAAGAACATAATACAAAAATTTTAGAAATAAAAAACTGCCGTGCTTATGATAAGAGCAGTAAGTCTGTGAAACATACTTTCGAGTTTTTGTCACATTTTTGCATTTTCCGAATTGTTTCTTTAAATTATTTTAAATACGATTTATGAAATGTGTAGCTCAGATTCAGTATTTTTATACTGCATTATCATTTATCTGTCTTATTTATTAGTTCTTAAATTATTAAATGACGAAATGGATGAAGTTACTGCTTTTAAATAAACTTACTGCTCTTATTGTAAGCACAGCAGAAAATAAGTACAGTAGTGTGTTAGGAAGTTATTTATTATTGACAAGAAAGAAAAATATTTTTGTGTCAGACATTATAATTTGGCATAATCGACCTCCACAGGTGCATTTAGTAAAATGGAAACATACTATAATGATGCGAATACTAGTAGCTGACTAGTCACAGTAGCAGTAATTTTTATTTTTTTCAAAATTTAATCAAAATATTTATACAAGTGGACTATAATTTTTAAAGTTTTTTTTATAAATAAATTAACAAAAATCACATCTTACCTAAAATCCAAGCACAGTTTGGTTCTGCCAACAATGTGCCAAAGAGCCACGGCTCCTATAACAGCATTTATTGTGAACGCTGTGATCACAGATCTACCTTCATTATCTCTGACATGGATCTCCTGAAAAGTTAAAGTTGAAGGAAGTATTAGAAAAAAAAACTTATAAATACTTTTCTTCTTTTTATTCTTAGAACAGATAGGTATAAGTAATATTTATTTCATATTATCAATAATTATCATTATCAAATTTACACTAATATTGAGAAGGTAAGAAAATAATATGATAACAAAAAAAAACAGATTAAATCATCTTATTCCCTCACACTTAGGGCTCCCACACAAAACTGCGATGCGATGTCGCATCGTGAACTTGCCCATACTAATAACACAGACTTTGTATGGGCAAGTTCACAGATTTCTGCGATGCGATATGAATTCGCAGTTATGTGTGGGAGCCCTTAATCGTAATATTTAGAACAGGCTGTGTACACTTATTTAAGAATTATAGTCTAGAACTTTACTCTTAATGTTCAAATTTTTTTGGCTGTTTTTTTTTAAATTAAAATAAATAAATGTGCATGTTATCCCAAAGAACTAAGCAATCATGTGTAGGACAAAACCTAAAACTATAGCCACATAAACAGTTGGGCTGCACTTAGGAGCGCTGAATACTTACGTGATACTGAAAAATGTGATCCAAAGTCCTTGTAGACCCTGTCAGGTCTTGCATGATGGCGATCAGTACGCAAAGAGTCAGGTACAAAATAGACTGCATAGCCACTATCTGGGACACTATCAGGATCGGATCCCACTGCGTATAGCGGAAAGAGCCCGTAAACTTCTTCATTTTCGACATTGTTACTATAAATTTCACTAGGGTACATCGATCGTGGAATCTGGCCGATTTTCGGGACAAAACAAAGAGAGATTATGTAGGCAGTTTGTACAGCTGTTTTAGATATAAATGTTCTTGATTAAACGTGCACATATGGACAAGAAAATTAAATTAAAATTAGAAATCGCTGCAACAAACAAAACATGTACGTCGTCACCCGTCACCCATGAACTGTCTGTCCAAAGAGAATATAATGTCATTGTTGTCAATTTGACAGATGGCGATGTAGTGCGATTTTTTTGTAGGTTTACTGGTTTACTGCGTAGTGCGCGGGAGCTGTAAACGTCCAATGTCCAACCAAGTCCAAAAACATTTGTATTCGAAAGAGACCAAGCAATACGAAGGTTAGTAGACAAGAAACCGAAGTTTTTTTATGATTATATCTATAATTATATAATTATATTTTGGAAGAAATCAATACTTTTGTACATAGAGTCCTTAATGAAACATGAAAATCTTAAAATACCAATAAATCCTACAATAATTTTTTATATTTTTTTTTATATTTTTCTAGTCAATGATTCATGGTCTAGTTTCATCCCCTTTCGGGATTGCACTTTATCCAGGGACACACTGTACCTTTATTGTGTTATACCTTTTTGAATAGCTAAAGAGACGTAGAAGTTTATAAAACTATTTGCAGAATAAGTTCCATAATTTTTTTTTAAAAACACGGAGCTTCAAATTTAAAAACTCTTATTGAAAATTATTTAATTCTAACCGTTGTCAAGCAGTATTTTTAAGCTGTTAGTATTAGGTTCAGTTTTGGTTAATCATTTTTATTAATTGACATGCCTTCTAATTAGTTACATCAAAAAAACCTACCCCAGAAGCACCAATCCCAAAAAAATCGACAAAAAAGCCAAAAAATTTAAGGGTTTTTTAAAAAATCTTTAAAGTTCGATATCTCCATAACTGTTAAGTTTCGGACACCATATCATAGAATAAAATCCACCAGAAATGACCTGAATAATAACGTCCTTAAATATTCAGTACGACTTTTCCTGTAACCCTGTATGTGTATGTATATCACAGGGAATCCTAGTTTGGGGCCAGATGACCGTGTGTGATTTGACCCAGATATTTATTTATTTATTCTCTTCTGAAATGAAATTAGCTATTCGAATGAACTCAAAGAAAGTATAGCAACAATCAAAAAGAGTTCTATTATGGTCAGAATATCGGCTGAATAAACTCAACTATGAGATGTGATTAGACCAAATGAGACCAACGAAACCAAAATCTTTGTCATAAAATCATAAATCATTTATTTGTGGTTATCATTTATCTATAGTATTTCCTCCAAGTTTCTAAGTTCACCGGTTAACCTTAGTATTTATCATTTTTTTAGTTTTAAATGAAAGAACGTACGTTTTCAAGTTGAATATATTTTTTTAATTACATTAAGTAGGTACTTTTAGATACAACATTTTCGTTATATTATTTAGCATGATTCTTCTTTCTTGCCATCTTCTCTAATTTAAGGAGCGGTGCGTTTTTGCTTTTCCGTTTTTCCTTCTTCAGTTCCCCAGACTGTATTGCTTTCTTCATTACCTGCGAAATAAAAAGTCAGTATAAGTACCGTGGAGATAGTGTCGAGTTTATATTTTGCTTTCCTTTGCAAAATGAACAGCAAAAATAGTTGTGTTTGTCATTACTTTACGGCCGTCTCTTTTCTAATACCTAATCAAATACATATGTAGATGTAGAATTGGCCAGATCATGGAAATGACTGGGCATGTCGATGTCGTTCAGGAGTTCAAAAAACTTTAGGTTAGTTAAGGTCACTGGTTTTGCCGCAGTTAAATGATTCGGCACATGGCGACGATTTGTTTTACTTCTAAGTTCTCCTTGGTTAATACATGCTTATTAGAAAGTTTGTTATTTACTTAATCAGACATTGAGAAAAGGACATTTTGAGAAAAGGACATAATGAGCTCGCAAAGCGATGAGTGAGACGGACGACGCGAAGGAATACTGTGCGGTTTTAGCTGGTACGAGTCCGGCATGACCTAGATGCTGTCCCCGCAATGACTGGATATCCATGACGGATTTCCCCACGTAAAAAAGGACACTGGTGTTACCATTAAAGGTACCATTGGCTCTGTTTAGTCGGAGCTCTTCGACGATATTGTCAGTAGACATGCGCCGAATGTCTGGCTGAATGTTCGTATTCGTCCGAATATTCGGTTTTGCCGAATAATTACCGAATATTTAAAAATATTATCTATTTTGAGATATTTACGTATCTTAAAAGTACTATTATGAGAAACAAATAGTAACTTTTTGCGTTTTGGTGTCCACAAAATGAAAAAAAAAACGTAAATTTTAAAGAAATCTTGAATTATATTTTATTTTATCCTTATCTGTTAAGTCCTTGGCATTGTCTCATCCAATGGTAAGTGACGACGATGTCGAAGATGCAATCGGTTCTCCGATGTAATGGTGTTCTAGCTATGTTATGTCCATGCCGGAATACATCAATGTTATTAATATTGATGTTGGGTACAAGAATTAAATAAGATGGTGGTACCTAGCCAGGCGGGCTCAAAAAATGCCTTACCACCAACCAAACCGAGCCCTTTACTTGAATGATGTTAATATTATATAATTATTTTTTCATTTTGTGGACACCAAACTGCAACAAGGCATGTTAATATTTGTTTCTCATGATAGTATTTTTATAATACGTAAATATCTCAAAAAAATCCTTTTTTTATTGCAAAGGTGACAAACAAGCCGACGGATCACCTGATGGTAAGCGATTACCGCCGCCCATAGACACCCGTAACACCAGAGGAGTCACAAGTGCGTTGCTGGCCTTTAATATAGGAGTACGCTCTTTCTTTATATTGGGTAATTATTCGGCAAAAACCTAATATTCAGCCGAACATTCGGCGCATCTCTAATTGCCAGTCATTTCATGATCTGGCCACGACATACATACAATACAAACCCATTGGTTTATTTACGAAAGTCCCAACGTAGTTTCCAGGTTATTACCTCGTAAATTTATTGTACTTTGAGAGAAACATTTTTACACCAAATTTCAAACCCGGCTATACCCTTTACTGTAGGAGACCCAGCTATATTGACGGAGCTCAGCTCAGTTTTCCACTCTTATGGTCTCGGCTTACCTCCAAAGCATTCTCGCTGCCGGGCACCGGCATCGGCGTGTTCAGGGTGGGATATTTGTAGCTAAAGCCGGTTGGCATCACGGGCCGAGACAGCATTCGCTCCAAATCACGTTTCTTCGCACGCAGAACCTTCTCTAAAGCTGGGTCGATCTTTGTTGAAGGACTGTGTTTTTGAGTCAAGGATACATATTTCTACTCAAAATAAAACAACGATACATTGTTTGGGATCATCGTATCAGCTGAAAAATTACCATTGCTGAAAAAAGTTAACCAATTCAATAGACTAATATTTACTGCATCTTCTTTAAATGACCTATTTTATGTGCCTAATAAATCTTTATACTATTAAACGAGTTATCTTGTAAGCGACGACTATCTCGAAAACAGTTTTAACCATTTCGACGAAAATTTAGAAATCGAACTGTGAGGGATTTATCTTCGAAAACATTCATTTCAGGAACATTTGAATGACTCGGTGGCCCAGTGGTTAGCACTCCTGACTACTAATCCGAGAGTCGTGGTTCGATCGGAACGGACGTGGACGGAATAACACTAGATCGCGTGCAATTCTCGGAGTAATACTGGCAAAGCCTTAAGCGTGAATTTCATTTCTATACAATGTTTCGTAGACTTCCTTTATGTAAGTACTAAATAATTAAAAGGCCTCCATGATAGATTGGACACAGAGCAAAAAAAAGGATACATGTCATCTTCGTCAATAATGATGTCCATTTCCCGGGCGGTGCGCTCGCGCCACCCCTGCGCCTGCGTGGCGCGACGTTTCTTCAACTCCAAGAGTTCCACTTCCCGCGCGAGGGATATCAGGTCTTTTAGGGGGTTGAGGAGGGAGGGGGGGACGGGGAAGGTGGGTACTTCGGTCGCTGTTAGAGGGAAAATAATAAGATACATTATATTAAACTCAAAACGTTTTTATTGTATTAAGTAGATGCTTTATTACCTATTAATTAGAAAGTCCCTACCACGTAGGATCCAGGGGGGGGGGGGGCAATGGGTGCAATTTCCCCCCCTCCCCCCTGAAGCCTGACCGAAGTACTAAAACTTATATAAAATGACGGGTATACGGGTACACTGAAAATTTGCGCCCCCCCCTAAACGAAATCCTGGATCAGCGCCTGCTACCACGCGGAAGTATTAAAATTGTTTGTTGAAAGATGATAAAGAGATGTCTAGGTAAGGGTAATGAAGTCATGATTTTTAATTTGTTCATATTTTGTTTGTTTGTAAACTCTTTATTGCATACAAAACACATAAAATACAATATAGAATACAAACTATTTTACTCTTTTTGTGGCGAATTCTCGCTTCGGGGAGTCTCTTTCACGACCTTTCCATTAGAACGAGACAATACAATACTCACTCTTGTTCAAGGTGTGGCACAGCTTGGCATATAGGAAGGCTTCGCCTGGCTCCATCATCAGTATAGTCAACCCCTCCTTAGTTGCGCGCGCCGTGCGACCGCTGCGGTGCACGTAGTTCTGGCAAAGTTCAATACTTGTATATAGGATGTAACAAAATTGGTGTAGGACCCGTTAACTGGGGATTCTACTTATCGTACTGTACAACTTTAGTTCTACAACTTTGCTCAAATCGCAAAAAAAATTTGGACTCTCCATTCAAAAATGGCAAAACAGATGATCAATTTGTATGGAGTCCAAAATTTTTTTTGCGATTTGAGCAAAGTTGTAAAACAAAAGGTGTTCAGTACGATGAGGACAATTCCCAGTTAACGGGTCCTACACAAATTTTCTTACAACCTGTATAATTGTTTTTGAAATAACCTAACCTTCCCGAGGTATGCGAAGAGATCCGTGCCCCCGTAGTAGCGACTATATAAAAAATAAAAGTCACCGTTTCAGGTTGTATTGTACGTGGTAAATTCAAATTTGAGAAAAGTCATTTTTTGTAAAATTGCCATGATGAGTGTTTTATTTTGGAACAGCCACTTTACTCCCAGTTGTTCTGTTGACAGAACTACTGCGTTGTTTTTTCCACTAGTTCTTCCAATAATTACACAATTTTGTACACCTGAATGCCTGAATTCACGTCAAACTGTTCTGTTTACTCAACAGAACAGTAGTTCCTGACACTGGCGCCAACTCCATAGGGCTTAGGGGTGCCCGAGCCCCCCCAATATTTTAAATTAAAATTCTGGTGTGTATTTTTTCTTATGATACTTCCATCCCAAAAAACTAATTTCCTTGCATCACAGTCCCTCAAAAATAATCACAAAAAAGATAAAAAGTTAGTTGGAAAATATAAGGAAAATAAGCAACACTTTTTTTCCGCCCACCCCAATATTTTTATGAAGTCTGCGCCTCTGTCTACTGACCGAATTACTGGCAGCCAACCTATGTCGTCAACATTCCTCAATGCTCAGTCGCTTACCTCAGCAGTCTTTGGCACTTGGAAGTGTATCACGTGGTCCACATTGGGTATATCCAGCCCCCGCGCCGCCACGTCCGTAGCCACCAGCACGCCGTGAGGGTCATCGCGTAACCTGGCAACGTAGGGGAGACTGTCCGTATATGGGGTGTCATAAAATATGAGTACTGTGTATAGAGGGGGTGTCACAAAAAATGTGTATACTGAACACTTTTCTTGTCTCCATACACAATAGCCCAAAGTGTTGCGTTTTCAGCGAAGACAAAGAACCAATTCTAATAATAAGAAAAAATATCCAAACCTTTCAAGATTCTTCAGCCTCTGCTTCTGTATCATGCCCGCGTACAGTGGCAATGGCCGACACTTCAACAATGTCAATAATTGTGTTAACCTAAAAGAAAATTACGAAAATATAGTACAGAACATTTGATAATTCTATCAAATTGTACAATAGTTTACAGATATATCTGAACCCCTAAGTTTTAAAACATAATTCGCACTTTGCTTTGAAACAGTATCTATCGCAATTTTCAACTGGTAGATGTCTTCTCTGTATTCCATTCATTGTTAAATACATATATGTTTTTTTCCCTTATAACCCGATGGTTCTCGTTTTGCTAAAGCTATTAGTTCTTTCTTTCGTGATACACGGTGTTACGGGGGGTTCAGATATTTTTGTGTGGGTTGGTTGCCGGGACTTGTACCGAGCACACGTCTGCTGAGTTATTTTTTTAATTATTTCCGTTTTAGAGTAGTCTCAACGTTATTTTTGTGATGGGGAAATAGCTGTGATTCCGATTCAGTGAAAAGCGGTCATAAGAAGAGGATTAACTCGGGAGACAGCTCCGTTTTCCGAGTTCCAACAACAAACCACCACGTGGAGCGTCTTTAAGTGCCCATCACCTTTAGAGCCGCGTCTTTCACTTGACATCAATTGGCGTTTCGCCATTTTTTTTATTGAAGATTCTCCCATTTTTCACTAGACATTGGCAAAATCACTCCTTTAATGAGATGTGGAATGCCAAATAGAAAAATAGAATAGAATAGATATTTTTGTAGCTGTCTGTACTATGTACTATCATCTTTTGCAACAGGAGACCTCACCTTCGTACAGTGTCTATGGAATTACAGAACACAATAGTTCTACCCGGATGGTGCTTCAGTATATAGTAGAGATACGCCTCTTTGTGCTCTAAAGCGCATGCTATCCTGCTCTGAGTCAGCGTTTCCGCTGTGCCTGAAAGAGACAACGGATTTTTATAAATCATTTTATCTAACATTTGAAAGTGGTGAAACAACTGTGATGGTGCGGCTATCTGGTAAGCAATATCACAAAAACGTCTTATGCTATCATAATATTTCTACTTAAGAAATATGTATGACCTTTTGTCACTTGGTCCTCACACACAGAAAAAAACCAAGAGCTATTAGGTTTTCGATATAAGGAAAGTCGAAAATATCTTCGCCTAAGAAATAAGATATTTTGTATTATAGTTCTTAGCCCAAGTACTAAATGCCTTGTAACAATATTGTAAAGGTGTCGTTCTTATTGCGAGAAGTCAGTCTATCTAGATCCAAGATATGCGTTTTCAACAGAGTCATAAAATTCTTGTCACAAAATATTAAATCTTGATTTTTTAGAATTTAACATTTTTGAAACGATATATCGCGATAGTGCGATTGTCTTCCAGCAATACCTTTATATTTGAGATTAAGAAATATCAGTTGAAGCATATTTGGTTATTTCTTAGGCGAAGATATTTTCGATTTTCCTTATATAAGTCTTGGTTTAAGAGATTTTTTTTTGTGCAGAATGTTCTAAATTATTACTAACGTGTATTAAATAAATTACTTTTAACCCTTTGAGTGCCACAGGCAGCTAGAGCTGACAACCGGTTTTTAACCGAATTAAAAAAAAAGGAGGAGGTTCTCAATTCGTCGGAATCTTTTTTTTTTATGTATGTTCACCGATTACTCGAAGACGCCTGAACCGATTTGGAAAGTTCTTTTTTTGTTTAAAATGGTATACTTCACAGGTGGTCCTATATAAATTTTATCGAAATCGATTCAGCGGTTTTTGAGAAAATCAACAAAAACATAGCAAAACTGGAGTTGTTGCGATTGAAGTCGGTTGTTTTTAACGGATTCAGCGTAGTCAATTATTCCGCAAACACTTCGCGAAACGGCGGGCGGGTATAGGAGTTCAGAGTGGTAGGAACTTCGTATTAAGGAGACAAAATAATGACCTTTGAAAAGTATACACTGTTACTTCAAATAAAATATTTTCATTTTCGAATGCTTTCCAGCCCCAGTAGCATGGCAACATATCTCGCGCGCGACGCGAGTTTTTGAAGCAATTATTCCTTTCTAACGCTAAGCTAATGAAAGAGAAAGCTGAGCTGTTTTCTCGCGTTTGGCGCGACAAACAGCTTTGTCTACGCCTCATGCTACTCGTGCAGATGGTGTTATAGAATCTCGTAGTACTTACCCAAGTTCTGTGTTGTGATGTCGACTACTTTCGGCTCTGTCATTCCGATCATGTCAACTAACCGCTTGATCTTCTGTTGTGGAGTCATTTTCGCTATATTCCTATTTAGTATCTTGCCCCTTTTTGTCACCTAAAAAAACAACCATCATACATATAAATACACCCAAAGAAAATTAAATAAAATACGCAATACGATTATAAAGTACCTATATTTACTTACATCTTCCTTTATTCTTAAGAGCGTGTTTATAGTCACGCGGGTTTCTGCCCGCATGCGTGCGGCGTTTCCAAAGCGACCCGCATGCGTGTAACACACATGACAATAAAAGGAACCTAAAAAATGTACTGAAACGATAGGTTGCGGGCGGCACGCATGCGGCCAGCAGAAACCCGCGTGACTATAAAAGCGGTCTAATACTTACTAATATAATGAGCGAAAGTGAGGTTGTTTATTTGTCTAATTTGCTTCACATCGTCTAAGTCACCGTCAATTTGTAAGCCCTTGGCATCATCTCACCTGGTGGTAAGTGATGAAGATGCCGAAGATGAAAGCGGGCTTACCAAGATTCCCCAACGCAATGGAGAATCAGTGGTCCTGCCTTTTACAACCTGTATGTATGTACTGTAACGACTGGGGACAAAGCTCGGAATCCGTTGAAACAACAGTTCAGCTTTTAAATATTTTATTCTTTAAGTTTCACATAAAGGTGTAAATGGAGCGAATTTTTTTTTATGGTAGAAGAGGTGGCAAACAAGCAGACGGATCACCTGATGGTAAGCGATTACCGCCGCCCATAGACACCCGCAACACCAGAGGAGTCACAAGTGCGTTGCCGGCCTTTAATATGGGAGTATGCTCTTTTCTTGAAGGTTTGAATGTCGTATTGGTCCGGAAATACCGCAGGCGACAATTCATTCCACAGTTTGGTTGTGCGAGGCAGAAAGTTTCTAGTGAAACGCACAGTTGTGGACTGCCAACCATCTAAGTGATGGGGATGAAATTGTTGTCGCGTAGAACGATGGCGGAAAGAGGCGGCAGGGATCGAGAGTCAAGCTAAGATTGACTGTCAATACATTGTTATTTGTTGTAATAGTTCAAATATTCAAACAAACGTCTATTTACTTTTCACAAGAGCCTATGAAGACCTACTTAGTATAATTACCTATCCACTCTCTACAGTACCCACCTTCTTCCCCTTCAAGTGCGCCGGCAGGTCATGTACCAGGGTCAGAGTGGCCGAGAACACGAAGTTCTGTCTGGCACCACGCTTAGCTTCGTCAGCATTGAGACGCTCCAACAACGGGTACAGCTCCTCGAAGTGGCCGCGCTCAACTATGCGGTCTGTCTCGTCTATGGCTAGGAACCTGGCAATTATTTCAATCAGACAGGACACAATCAGTAATGATAACTCAATCATTTATCAGAACTCAATCAGTAATCAGAACAGAATTTGTAGTTGTAATTAGAACTCAATCAGTAATCAGAACAGAATTTGTAGTTGTAATTAGAACTCAATCATAAATCAGAACTCAATCATCAATCAAAACTCAATCATCAATCAGAGCTCAAACTGTCAAACTGACTTGACAGAGTCCAGCTGCTGCAGATGCGCGTTGCCCTGGGCGACGAGCTCCCACAGGCGGCCCGGCGTGGCCACCACCACCTCCGGCCCCCGCGCCAGCACCCGCTCCTGTTTGGCGACGGCCATGCCGCCCACTATGGTCTCTATCCTTATACCTGCCACGGTTTAAGGATTATGTTACATTAATGCCGCCCGACACACACATTCGTATTGAAGCGCCCGTGGCTCAGTGCGGCTTGCGTGGTCACGTCGATCACGCAGGTTAGCTGACTACAGACACGGTCATAACCTGGATGGGTTTGACTATTAGTGGCATTTATCTCGACCGTTTCCGTGCTTCGCAAGGCACGTTAAGCCGTTGGTGTCAGCTGTTATTAATAGATGGCAGTCGTTAAGCCATGTCGGAGGCCTTAGAGTCGGTTTGTAAACTTCTGACACGAGGGTTGGCCACTAGCCCCACAACCTCCAGCAATCCGGACTGTGTGTGGAGTATGGCCTAACCTTCCCGAAGTATGGGAAGGAAGAGACCCGTGTAGGGGTACAGTGGGGACGATATGGGTTGTTAACACAATGCCACCCACAATGGTCTCTATCTTTATCAACCGACTTAAAAAAAAGGAGGACGTTCTCAATTCGTCGGAATCTTTTACCTGGCACGGTTTAAGGATGCCGTTAGATTAGAAAGTTTCTCAAGGTCGAATATTAATATTGCAGATCAATATTATATTCATAACGCATAAAGTTTTTTCGGCGATATTTTTTATTTGGCAAAAAATGTATGTTGTGAAGTCATAAATATCTGAGCTCCTTTTCGCGAAGGGTACCTAACTCGCAGGACAACTGCTTAATACTTTCTTAAATGTTGTGTAAAAAGAGACATTTATAATAAATAATGCTTAAAACACCATGCTTCTACTGTAACTACTGTGTACCTGAAACTACTCTGGATACACACGGTGCGACACTGATAGCATTTTGTTTATAATTATCAACATAATATAATAAAATTACAATTTTAGTGATAATTATCAGCATATAATTATGAATGTATAATTATAAAATTATCGTGATCATTATCACTTCTAGCCTTGCTATAAAAATATAATACAATACATACCAGTATATTTGGCAGCAGCTCGCAAATGACTGCTGATCTGCATCGCAAGTTCCCTTGTAGGAGTCAGTATTAGTGCATACAGAGGCTTTCCGGTTCTCACCACAGCTGCACCAGGGATTGAGATGTTGTCTATCACTTTAACACAGCCAATGCCTGGAATTAAAGTATTTGTTAAAGTACAAACATTATATCAGGAGCAACTTCAAGTTTATAGGCTTGGGGTATCAAAGGTTAACATAAATATAATTACATGTACAGTCCCATGCACCTAAAAGTATACAGGGTAGCCGTGCCATCTAGTACTAATATAAAGGACCAAATTGAGTCTAAATACGGAAATAGGAGTCCATTAAAATAAAAAATACATCTAGTACTACTTGTACCAAGTTATGTTTACATTTAGTCATTTTAAACATTTCCGCGAATACTTCCCGAAACGTTGGGTATACGAGTTCCGAGTGGTAGGAACTTCGTATTAGGTAGAAAAATATGACGTTCGAAAAGTGTACAGAGATACCTACTTCGAATAAATATTATTTCATTTCATTTCATTTCATAATTATAAAAAAAAATATTAGATGTAGTGTGCTATAATTTATTTATCAGTGTTTCTAAATCAAAAACTCTTATAAATTCAAAATGAGGTTTATGGACTAGCTGTTATTTCTTACCGCCATCATTTTCATCTAAGATATCTTCCTCTTCCATTTCACTTGCACTCTCATCAACACTCGCATCTACATCTTCATCATTAGCTTTTACTTCAGCTGTAACCTCTTTATCATCATCATCGCTGTTATCAGCCAAATCATCAGAGTCTAACATGTCTGACAGACGTATGAAGTTACTTTCACTGTCATCACTTTCATTCCCTTCATCTGCCGATGTTTCTTTCTTCTTTCTAATTGGTACTTCTATTTCTTCTATAAAATCTTCTTTGTCAGACATTTCTTCTTTTTCAACTTCATCTGCTGAATTTGTTTCTTCTGAATCTTCTTCTTCTTTTTGCTGTTTAATATTTGACTCAATTTCTTCTGAATCACTCTCTTCTTCACTACCATAGCCGTCTTCAGAAGATTCCTTAGCTTCCTTCTTTTTATTCCTACCTTTTTTCTTAATTTTATTAACTGGTTCAGGTTTTTCTACTTTCTTTTTGTTGGACATCTTTTTGTATGGTATATCATAAGCATTCAGTCCGTTTTGAGCTTTTTCTTTTAGTTTTATAATGCCTGTTAGTATTGGGAGGCCGAAAGCTAATGTTTTACCGCTACCTGTCGCAGCAGCGCCCAAAATATCTCTGCGACCTGTGAAATGAATAATAAAACTAATTAATGAAAAACCGTTTGTGTTATGTGATTGTGAATGAATTGTAACAAAAATATGAAGTCCAGAAGGTGTTTATAACCCCTTCTTATAGTCGAAGACAAAGCTGTGATAATTGCATATGCATAAAAAAAGAAGCTTACAACACTTTGTCTTGGGCCTGTCAATATTTACCACATTTTATTATAAACAAAGTTTAGCAAAAAAAAAATTTTCTCACCATGAATAGCAGCTGGTAAAGTCAACTGCTGTATTTTCGTTGGTTGTTTAAAGCCCATCTCAGCCAACGCCTTCAATATCGGCTCCGGGAGCTTAAACTCATCCCACGACAACATTTCTTCAGCGGACAATGGCCTAACTGTTCCTGGTTCCACTTCACCAAGTTTGGTCTTACTATTATTTGTATTGGCAGCTGATTGCGAGGATTTGCTATTGTCTTTTATGTTTTTCTTACGTTTATTTTTAGTTTTTTTACCAGGCTGCACTGGAATTTCCTGATTGTTTAGAGAAGGAGTTGCAACATGACATTCTTCAACTATAAAACCATTGCTAAGTTTTACTTTTTTGTTTGGAACTTCATGGTTGGTGGGTGTTGTGTTTTTACGTTTCTTCTGATTCTTTTTCTGTAAAAATCATAAAAATTAATTATTTATATGAACCTATAATACTATCTTTAATGAGATTCTGGTGCGATTAAATATTTCTAATACTGAACAGGGATATTATTTGTCTTGGTTTTAAAGAATATATATTTAATATAAATAGAAAAAATCATACTTTTTTAGGGTTTTTAACATCTTTATCGAGTCCATATGATGTGCACTCTTCGAGGCCTACAAACCCGTCCAAATTGCTTGTAACTGATGCAGGAAAGCCTTCTAACGCTACAGTATCCCATTTCAAATTTTTTAGTTTTTTAGACATGCTGATATTGGAATTTTAGCTGAAATAAACACAATGTTAATAAATAACCTCAAACAACGTGATTTTGACAGTGACAACATGAGATGTATTCAAAATATATACGTATTAGAAGTCGTTCCATAACCAAGTTAAGATTCACCTGACAAGAGTTTGTCCCTTTCACACTTACACAAAATATAATAGGCTATCCTGCTGTCAGAGTAAAAATTACTCTAACGAAACTAATTTGGAACGCTTTCTTATAGTGATGATCAGGTTACCAAACGCTACCACCAAGAAGTCGTTCCATAACCAAGTTAAGATTCACCTGAGAAGAGTTTGTCCCTTTCACACTTCAAAAAAATATAATATGCTATCCTGCTGTCAGAGTGAAAATTACTCTAACGAAACTAATTTGGAACGCTTTCTAAGAAGTCGTTCCAAAACCAAGGTAGGGTGAGGTAGAATTTAACTCGGAGAAATGAAAGAGACGTAGCTATATTGAGAAAGAGAAAAAAATATGATTTTGGAACGCTTGCGAGTGATTCCAGAGTGACAGGGTAACAAACGTCATCGAAAATAATTCAGAAAGGTTTCTAGCTTTTTGGGTAGTGTTCTCTCTTATTTATGGCTTTAACACCTTAGCAGATACAAGCAATCGTATTTCAAAACAATTCCCAAGATAAAATGTTTGTTTGTCTTAGTCTGTTTGACATTGACTACGAACTTCCCGCCGAATAAACTGTCAGGCGAATTTTAACGGTAATCAAACAGCGTTAAAAATCGCACTTGTCAGAGTGAAAATCGCATTCACGAAGGCGTTCCAAAATCCCGACGGAGAACTGTCAGGCGATCATTCGGTTACCCTCGGTTTCACTCGGCTCGGTTTTGGAACGATTTAGGGTAAAATTCGCATCACCCCGAGTGAAATCTTTGGTATTGGAACGCAACCTAAATAATATGTTTTACACGTTTACCGCGCATGTATTACACTAAAACTCATAAAGTTGAAAATTACAGTACGGAAAAGACCTACTCTTAATTTGTACACTTTTTTTATATAAAATATATAAATAAGTAAAAAGCATAAAGTTTTTACTTTATACAGCTATCTTTTGAACGCTATAAGTCTTTTTTAAGGTAGTTATTTCTGGTGTCTAGAGCACGATAACGAGAGCTAGAACCTAGAAACAATGAAACAATATTGTCATTACTTCCTTTGGATATACAGATAGAACAACTAAATAACAGGAGCAGAGGCAACTGTTTATTTGATCTTCTTCCTCTCTTTTTTATAAACCGGTAATAGGAATCAAGAAATCCGGTACACCTCTAGCTGTCAAAAAAAATAGCACGCTGCTGCCTGCCGCCACGACCATAGACAAAAAAATCCAGCCAGAAGTTGTGATCGATTTTACGCCGGCCTTCCGAAATTTTACCAACGGCGGCTTTTTCCTTTGTTTGCCGTCCGCGTGTGAACAAAAATTGTGATCAAAACCAGTGACCCCCCCGCGAGAAACGAAGAAATGTCGAACGCGAACCTGTTTCGCGCCGTGACGGTGTCGGCCGTCAACAATGACGGGGTTCTGACGCCGCGCTTCAATTTCCCCACTAACGTGAACGTGGACTACGATCCTCAGGGGCTGAGTGTAAAGGTGATCAGGGCAGACCCTGTGCTCGCGCAAGAGGTCATGGAGTTCCCCGTCCACAGCCAGAGCGAGTGTTCTCGGGTAGCTGGCCAGTCTTACATATTCACGATAGACAATGAAACTCTATTTTTCAAATTCGCTTCGGATGTCGACTGTCAGAATTTCCACTTGCTGGTCACTAAAATCAAGGCGGGAAGGTCATCCTCCGTGTTCACAGTGCGGACTGAGGATTCATCAGCTATGCAGTATTTTCAGTTTTATGGTTACTTGAGCCAGCAGCAGAATATGATGCAAGACTACGTAAGAACGAGTACTTACCAGCGTGCTATACTGTCCAACATCAATGATTTCAAAAACAAGGTAATTTTGGATGTTGGCGCTGGGTCAGGTATATTGTCATTCTTTGCTGCTCAAGCTGGAGCGCGTAAGGTATATGCTGTTGAAGCAAGTAATATGGCGCATCACGCTCAAGCACTAGTCCGTGCTAATAATCTGCACGACCGAATCACAGTTGTAGCTGGAAAAATTGAAGAAATTGAGTTGCCTGAATGCGTAGATGTGATAATTTCTGAACCTATGGGCTATATGTTGTACAATGAACGTATGTTAGAAACTTACCTGCATGCTAAGAAATGGCTGAAGCCAAATGGTAATATGTACCCTACGAGAGGAGACCTGCACATAGCACCGTTCACTGATGATGCATTGTTTATGGAGCAATATAACAAAGCCAATTTTTGGTACCAGACATGTTTCCACGGAGTCGATTTAAGTGCTTTACGTACAGCAGCAATGAAGGAATACTTTAGACAGCCAATTGTTGATACTTTTGACATCCGTATCTGTATGTCACGGTCAGTCAGACACGTGGTAGACTTCCTCAGTGCTAATGAAACTGATTTGCATCGTATTGAGATCCCATTCAGGTTTGAGCTGACCCAGTCCGGAACTTGTCACGGATTAGCTTTCTGGTTTGATGTTTTGTTTGCTGGCAACACACAGCACATATGGCTGTCCACATCTCCTACAGAACCCCTCACACATTGGTACCAAGTTCGATGCCTGCTTGAAACACCTATCTTTGCAAAACAAGGCCAAGCACTGACCGGCAGGGTATTACTATTAGCAAACAAGAGACAGAGTTACGATGTTACAATGGACATAAACTTGGAAGGAACAAATATTTCTTCATCCAATACGTTAGATTTGAAAAATCCTTACTTCAGATATACGGGAGCCCCAGCTGCACCTCCACCAGGAGTTAACAACACGTCACCCAGTGAATCATACTGGAACTCCATTGACACAACAGGCACCATCAGCAACGGCCAGGGGGTGATCCTCACAGATGGCACACAGCAGTACTGCTCTACCCCAGACCAGACTATTGCATACGGAGCACATCCGAACATGATCAAAACTGTCATGCTTCAAGAGGAGTTCATCAAGAGGATTGGGATTAGTCAAAATGGTGATATATAATCCGCGAAGCTGCGCCGAGCGCGCCTCAAGGCTATTAGAAACCGTTGTAATCGGTTGTGAACAATCTTCCGTTCAGACTATAGTGTGTAAGAGAACTTATTTATTTCGTGATCATCACAGTGACATTAATTAATACGATTATGATAACTATATAATAATCATTGACAGTTGGGATAAGCCGGCCTTGTAAATTTAAATAAAATGCAATAAGAAACTGTAGTGAATGAAACGTATTTGAATGGTTCTGCTTTTTGAAATGTGGTCCTTTGTAGCCCGTGTTCAAATTTACTTTTGATGTAAAAACTTATTTGGCATTGTATCTTTATATATGTACTATGTGTCTACTGTATTGGGCTTTATGCACAGTTTTGCGTATAAATCGTCTAAAAATTTCATTAAAATTAAGAGCAACTTATACAATTAGTAGTGGAGTTAGTATAAGCGTTAACTGTGCGTATCATTGTCAATACTCATTGTCTGCTTTAGATCAGGCTCAATAGGTAGGTAGTGATTGAAATATTGTAAAAAGTAGACTGGATTGGGTTATTCTTAACCAGTGGCATTATCACATGTAAGATCTCGAGGTATAGCATTATCACCCCATTCCACAAAGCTACAAGCATGCAATTGGTTGTCATCATGACAGTGTACAAGTTCTGCGTGTAGGGACTTTGTACTAGGTAGAAAAACATTGACAATTTTAAAGCATGTGTAAAGCATCTACTTAAATAAAAAACATTTTGAGTTTGAATTTTGAGTATTTGAACTTTTGATTCAAAAGATTTCCTTAATACGTCTTTAATGATGCGCTTCAATGATTTCATGAGGTTTATTTTCTGGCTTTTTGTTGTAACTACGGGCTGAAAAAAACGTTTTTCTGAAGATTACCTTTTGAAAGCCAACGTCAAATTTAGTTGTCAGGAACTTTCGTGGTCACCACTCCAGTGAAAGGTGATTTTTTAATAACATATGTGAACATATCTATACGGACTCTTTATACAAAATTGTTTATTTAAAAGTGGTAGAACAAAAAGTACACATTTTATCCGAATAATAGCCTGGATGTGTTCATAAAACTTTATACTTAAATAAATTTGTCTTAACACAAATATTTAGTTTACAAAATTGATCAGATATCATCAAAATTTTATTTGTGAATGACAACTGTACTCGGATGATGTGCAAGTGAATAGTTAAAAACCCCTTATGGAATGAATTAACAAAGATATGTGTCTTTTATTTGTTGTTTAATTTAAGGGAAAGTGGATATTGTATGCTTGATTGATTTCAAACACTCATAATGGGGCTAAAAGTTTTGAAATATCACATATTAGAGGATTCAAAGAACATTGATGATTTATAGAATGTTGTCCCTGTAAGAGCGTAGGTCTGCCCATACCTCGGTTAGGGTAGGCCACAATCCCCACATGGGGTTCAGTCCAGGTTAGTAGAATTGTGGGGCTAGTGGCCAACCCTAGTGTGTCAGAAGTTTTGAAACCCATAACTGCACACGATGTTTTTTATTTGGCGTGAAAATAATTAGTTCATGAGTGTGCTAATAACATCCTGCTAGTGTTAGTATAGCAGCCGACATCGGCTAAAAAGCACGTGCGATCGAGAGAAAATGCCACGGACAGTTAAACCCATCCAGGTTATAACTTTATAACCGTGTCTGTAGTCAGTTAACCTGCGTGATCGACGCGACCATGCTGCTAATTCACATCTTTGAATGTAACATATAAAAAATATTTGTATATATATTTTTTTATACTATTTCCGATAATTTTGGATCTTTAATTGTAGAATTCGAAATACACTGTTGGACTAAAAAATCGACTCAAAATCTGTTGACCGACTTTTGAAAAAAAGAACTCGTTCTACAAAACTACTAAATATAAAAATCAAAAAACTAGAAAATAACCAAATTAAAATCAAAGAGTAAACACGTCGATTTTGAACTTTTGATTTAGTGTTTTTTTGCTAGATAGAGTTATTTTTTCAAAAGTCGTGCAAGAAACTTTGAGTCGATATTTTTGTCCATGAGTGTATTAACCGACCTTTCTCGACTTATCTATTTGTGAAAACTTGAACAAAATATGGAGGGAAATCGCGCATGAACGGATGTGGGTGCGGAAGTGTTTTTTTAAATATGTGTAATAAGATTTCAATATACATTAAGTGTATTTTAACAATGGTACTGAGCTACTGATATTTGAACCGGGCTTCTACTGAATTTGGATTTTTCCAATAAAATAATCAGATGTATATTTCATTCCAATCAAAAAAAAAGCAAAACGTAAACAAACTTACTATGGTATTGACACATCTCAATGTCATCTGCATACTAAGTTTGTTTACCTTTTGCTTTTTTTTGATCGGAATGAACTATAGGTTTGGGGAGTTCAAATCATTTTGCGAATTTATCTCACATTTAATCAAACAGGATGTTTGCCCTCTTTTTAAAAACAGTTTCCACTTTTCAAACTAAAATGTATGTCGGGTCGGTAGTCGGTACTCATAAAATAAAGTGAATCTTTTTTTTTGTTTGAAAATCATCAGTATTGATTTGTGTTTCATTATCTTATTATTAATCAGTGAGAAAAATAAATAGGTTATATTTTTTTATTGCAATGATAAAATCAGAATATTTTCAAAGTTTGCATGTATGTAATAATTATTAATTAAAACAGTATGACCTCAATAAAATTATAAAGGCGTTACTACCTTGTTGATAATCAAATTAACTCTTAATATTATAAATTTTGTGAAACAATAAATTCAACCTTCTAATAAACGTATTTGCAAAACATGTAAGATAAACAAAAATGCATTTTTTCTCAATGATTATGCCAATGTTTTAAGCATTTTTTTGGTGCTGTTATTTTTTGGCACAACAAGAAATAAAATTGTTTTTAAAACTTGACTACCTCACAATCTGGTAGATAAATAGATAGGGTTTTCTTTGCAAATAATTTTTGTAAACCATAATTTATGACATCAGAATTCAGGTCATAATTTCATCACAGTTGGTATACAGGGTGTTAAAAAAAGTGCGTTTGAAATTTCAAGGGGTTACTCAGAATCAAGTATGGAATCTAGGAAAAATATTGAAAAAATCCGCTCTTCAATTTTTTTTTCACTTTTTCATACTAATTGTTTATTCATTATTCAGAGTTAGTATGAGAAACTGAAAAAAAAATTGAAGAGCGGATTTTTTCAATATTTTTCTTAGATTCTATACTTGATACTGAGTAACCCCTTAAAATTTCAAACGCACTTTTTTTAACACCCTGTATAATTGTTGTATATTGTGTCCTTTGTACATATCGAGTTTTCGTCCATTAACCGCTTTTATTTTAATAGCTTATAGTTTGGACTTCTCATGAAAATAGATCACACGATTAGGCAACTTTGATCAACTTTACAAACAGGTAACACGGGCCTATTTCTTTAAACTACATTTTACAAATTATTATAAATAAAATACGATGTACAATGCGTAGGTGATTAACTGATTACCCACATTATGATACTAGGAAGATTAATGGTAGTCAGTTAAGCAATGCACATCGTATTGTATTAAAAAAAAAAAACGAAATGTTATGGAATGGGCCCCTGGACTGTTCTTAGGGATGTATTTAAACGCACTTTAAAATTAATGGAAGTAACAACAGAAATTTTCAAGGTACTGTAATAAAATATTTACCTACAAAAGTAACAAAGTCCGCTTTAACTTTAACAAACATATTTTCAAAAATAATGTGCAAACCATTAATTTTAAAGCTCAGCCGTAAGGCTCAGTTCACACTGAGTCACACGTGCATTTGCTCGACTCTTTATAATAAAATATCTAGGGACAAATCGCACACGGCCTTCTGGCCCCAAACTAGGATTCCTTGTATCATGAAAACCAGAGACTGATATACATACACATTACATATAAACGTTAAATACATACATATATAGAAATATGTAATACACTTAGACACTTCCACAGCACAGATCAAACAAATCTGCTCATCACAGAAATGTGCTATTTGGAATCGAACCACGACCCTCGGATCAGTAGTCAGGGCCACTAACCACTGAGCCACCGCGTCGGTCAGTTTGTTTTTCGTTATTTAATGGAGATGAGACTAGGCACCTGCCGTCTCTTATGATAGTACGGTTAAATTGTGTCATACAAGAAGAATGGAGATATGATTCTCAATAATTTGCTTCAACTGTGCACCAGTGTGAATTGAACCTTAAGTGGAAACTATTACAGTTTTTTATGTCCTCTTTTTTTCCATCCTTAATAGTAGTATATGCTGAGGGAAGTTAAATTTAGTGTAGTTTTGCTCGAAAATCTGCTTTTCAAGGGTAATCTAAGCATAATAATTTGAAATGAAAATTCTTTCTCAAAAAATATTTAGAGTAAAATAAACATTGACCGATTTTTATGAAAATTCAAGTCCTTTTTTTTATATAAATGTACCTATCATGAATACTATCACCCCTGAACCAACTGCTGTGTCAACCACAACACCAAGTTAAAATAACAACAGTTAATGGAAAGACACTTTGTACAGTTGACATTTACAGTTCATTCTAATAAAAAAAAGCAAAAGGTAAACAAACTTAGTATGCAACTGACATTGACATGTGTCAATTCCATAGTAGTTTTGTTTACCTTATGCTTTTTTTTCATTAGAATGAACTATAATTTTAAATTGATCGTAGGCAGGCATCTTAGCAAACTTTAAATAATAAATAATCTTTTAGATTACATTATAACTAGAGACAGCCACACTTGCCTCTTAAGAAATCTATGAAATTTTAAAATAAGTAATTAATTTTTAAAAATCTGCAATTTGACGTAAGTCTAGTTTAAGATGCGATAAGTCCGATGAAAGTTTTCTGATTTGATTGAAAGGCAATCATGGAATATTACTGCAAAAGTGAATGCTAAGTTTTTGTCTTCGATTCGATGCTTGTTAATTTGTTTTTACGTGGAGACTTTAAACGTGGATTTTCTGTGCTTATTTTTTTGTTATTCAAGTTTAAAATTTGTATTTTTAAATTACTGTTATTTAAACGAAGAATGTTTTTTCAAGAAGTCGTTCCATAACCAAGTTAAGATTTACCTGACGAGAGCTTGTCCCTTTCACACTTCAAAAAAATATCGTATAATAGGCTATCCTGCTGTCAAAGTAAAAATTACTCTAACGAAACTAATTTGGAACGCTTTCTAAGAAAAGTATGTTTCTTAAATACTTAAACAATAATGACTACTTTGTAGAGACGTTCCTTACTTTATGTAATTTATTTTAGATTTCTGATTTTTCCTGATGGATTTTAACAAAAGTACAGGAACTTTTTACACTGGAGCGTCTATCAGGCAACAGAGAATACTTTCTCAATAAAAATAAATATGTATGTATACTTCATTCCAATCAAAAAAAAGGAAAACGTAAACAAACTTACTATGAAACTGACACATGTCAATGTCATCTGCATACTATGTTTGTTTATCTTTTGCTTTTTTTTGATTGGAATGAACCATATATTATTTCAAGTTCATGGATCAGCTTAGTACGGTTACTATGAACGGAAGCCACAGTTTAGTAATAGCTCGCTTTATAAAGAACCTTTATGCTTAATATGAAAAAAGAGTTGTAAATTTTTTGTGAGATAGAGGACAAGTTAACTAAGCATCGCTCGATCTGTTAACCTAGCATATCTTTTGCAGAGATAAGCAGCATATCTTTTGCAAAGATTAGCATGTATTTTGCGGAGATAAGCATATCTTTTGCAAAAATAATTTAATTCCTGTATCATAATAAGGCTATGCGCGCATCACGATACGATACACCTACGGTATTTATTGAAATAATATCTGTAATATAATATGACATGTGCGAATAAAATCGCAGTGTGCGCTTAGCCTTAGTAAAAAAAATATGGCTTTTTGATTTAGTGACATATTTTGTATGTAAATAAAGAATGAACAATAATCTGTAAAAATCAACTTCTTTTTTTTCTATGATAGAATATCATAAGACTTTTTAGTCTGAGTAGAATATGATGGTTGTGAGGTCGATGCATGGAAGGTCGTATTATCTCATTCGTTATATTTTTTCTTTGTGAATTTTGATAAAAGATAACCTTATTTATCTATACAAAGATATATTCATAGAAAATCATGTGATGCCCGCATCCCTCAGCTTCGCGTGACCTGAGTGGGACTTTCGATTATTTAATTCCTTTGGTAATGCATTAACAATGAAGTATATTAATATTGATAAATTCTGTTCGAATTTTAGCATGATTCAAATGGATTATTTAGAAAAATAAAACACCCAAAGAACTTGAATATAATAGTATATATTTTTTCTATTTACAGATACTTAAAAACAATTGAATTAAATAGTTAACTAATAATTCGAAATATTTTAAAAGTTATTCGCTATATAAGGTGCTACTTTATTAGTGCCCGATATTTTAGTCAGTGCTCCTACTCCTGATTCTGATCAACTTTCCCCAAGAAACCCATAGTCAAATCGCAAAAAAAAATTTGGCCTCTTTATACAAACCGATCAGCCGAGCAGCCAAATTAGTATGAAGAGGCCAAAAATTTTTTTGCGATTTGACTATGGGTTCCTTGGGGAAAGATGATCAGAATCAGGAGTAGAAGCAGTGACTAAAATATCGGGCACTAATAAAGTAGCAACTTATATAAATCGATTATTTGAGTGTTAAAATGATATAAGCTTTTTTTAAAAGCAGAAAGAATAAGCCTACTTACAGTCCGCCAACTTCATATATGGCTCGCTCGTGGGATACAAATCGTTAGATTTTTTGGATTGGAATCGAACCCACGACCGATCAGTAGTCAGGAGCGCTAACCACTGAGTTTTCGATAAACTTCTTATATATTACCATATATGAATTCAATATTGCGCTTGTTTGTTTGTGCTATATACTTACTCTTAAAATCAAACTGGGGTTTTTACTAGGTTCAGAATAACCTCCCCAAAGGAACACATAGGCTATACGCAGAAAAAAATTGTTGGACTCTTCATACTAATTGGTTACCTGATCGGCTAACTTTGTATGTTTAACCGTCTAGTGGCTAGTCTGCTCACATAATCACGAGGTAGCGGGTTCGATTACCGGCGGGGTCCAACTTTGTAAGACTCGGTTTGGTTTGTGGGATTTTTGGAGACAGACTGGCTAGGTTAATACCTAGCAAGACTTAGTAAGATGGTGGTCCATCTTATCTAAGTAAGTAGCAAGACTTAGTAAGATGGTGGTCCATCTTATCTAAGTCTTGCCGCCAACATCAATTTTAATAGCAGCCGTTCTCCATTGCGTAGGGGAATCTTGGTAAGGCCGCTTCCATCTTCGGCATCATCTCAGATAATGCCAAGAGCTTACCAATTGTGGATTAAAGAAAGTCCAAAAAATATATTGCGCGTTGACTATGTCTCCGTCTATGTGTTCCGTGGTGAAAGTATTTTAAGAGCATCTGTATATTATTTTACTAGTATTTTACTTGTAATTAATATCTGTACTTAACCAGTGACAAGAGACAACACCTCGTTTTTCTATGACTTAACACCTGTTCAAAGCAAATTTTAATTTTGAATTCACTAACTCAGTTTTAAACATTCGACAACATTAGGTATGGTATCACTTTTATATTTGCACAGCATCCTCAGTAAATTCAATTTCTTCTCGTGCGTCTTTGAAGATTCTAGCTCGTAGAGAGTACAGAGATTTATGAGGAGGCTCTCGTTGAGACCCCTCTCTGGGTCAGAGTTGATGGCCTTTTGTAGGACGGCTATGGCCTCTTTCAGACGGCCCATGTAGAGTAAGCATACTGCTAGGTTGTTTGCTACCTGTGAAGTAAGTTTTTTTACTATACAAGGTTATAAGTTTACGATACGATTAAAGCAAAAAAAGTTGGATTCTCCAAAGTAAACGTCGATAATTTTTCGTTTTTATTTATTTGGAAAAGTATCAAAAGCAATTTTTTTTTGCTCTGTTGGGGAAAGTTGTTCAGTTAGTACATTGAACTTGACGTCAAATACGAAAATTGTCATTGACACACAAACCTATTTATTGCCACACACAAACATATCAACTCTTATCCGCCGACAGTCGGTCTTTGGCGTTCAAAGATTAAATAATTTTTCAGGTATTTTAGAAGGACCCTATATAGAGTGTGACAAAATAGATATAGGACCAGATAAATGAACCTATCAAACTGAACTTTTGTTTTAAGACTGCTGAAACCGCAAAAAATGTTTGCAGTGATACAATGGAGCTATTTAGCCATTTTGACCCTTTTTTGCGATTTCAGAAGTCTCAGAAAATTAAGTTATTCAGTATGAATTAACGGACCCATTTTGAAGTCTCGCGCGTCTTCAAAATACACCTATTTTGAAGACGAGTACTGGACACATAGAGACGTAGCGTGGGAACTCGATGGACCGTTGACTGTTGAAGGTTGCGGGAAGCCGCTGAAGGCGAGCAGCGCAGGACCGGTCGGTGTGGAAATCCTTGGGGGAGGCCTTTGTCCAGCAGTGGACGTCTTTTTATGATGACACATATTTTTTTGTACTTAGTATTGTATATATGTATACAATACATAGGACAGTTACATGTAGGCAGTTTTAAATAACAAGCGTTTAGAAAACAAAGTTATTTACCATAATATTGGTGGGTTCCTGGTCGGCGGCCCTCAGGAAGTTGTTGTATGCGTCTTGATACTTGCCGTGGGCGATGTCGATAAGTCCCAAGTCTACAAAGTCGCGCACGTCAGGCGCAGGGCAGCTGTGACAAGTTAAATTGTATGGTAAACCATAAAACTCCCTATGCAGTGTTTTTTTTTATATTTTTATTAAAGAAACCCATTATACAAAAATTGGAGATAGCTCCACTGACAATAGCTTTGTTCTTAAAAAAAATCCCACTCAAAATTTATTTATTTAGGTTACACGTGTATGTTAAGGTCACAGAAAACTATGTGTACTAAGTTTCAACTTAATCGGTCCAGCAGTTTCGGAGAAAATCGACTGTGACAGACTGACAGATAGACAGACACACGAGTGATCCTAAAGGGTCTTTCTGTTTTGAGGTACCTAACCCTAAAAATATAAGAAGAAAATAGATTGAATATACAGGGTGCAACAAAATTAGTGTAGGACCTGTTAACTGGGGATTTTACTCATCGTACCGAACAACTTTTGTTCTACAACTTTGCTCAAATCGCAAAAAAATTTGGACTCTCCATACAAAAATGTCAAGACTCACGCTAACTTAGCGCTTGCCTTCCGCGGCTTCTCATAGCAAGCTGTGGCCTCCCTCACCGTCCCAGTCAGAAGTCATCACACACAGACACAGAGCAAACAAATCTGCTCATCACAGAAATATTTGCTCTGATTGAGGATCGAACCCATGACTCTCGGAGCGCTAACCACTGAGCCACCGAGCTAGTCAAAGATTGAGTATGTACTCACGCTAACTTAGCGCCTGCCTCCCTTGCTTTCTCGTAGCAAGCAGTAGCCTCCGTCACGGTGCCAGCTAGGAGCCAAGTGCGGCAGAGCGCGCTCCATACAGCCTTGCTCTGCGCCGGAGTGGAAGCGCGTGATTCCAGTGACGTGAGAATGTCGGCGGCTAGTCGGTAGTCCTGGGAACGTGTCGCGATTATTAAATAGGATCATATTACGCGAGTAAAGTATATAAGTCGTAGCTAGATTGTAGAATAAGCCGTTTTACAAACGGGCTAGCCGCTTTGTAAAATACTGTGTAAAACTACGGAACCCTAAAAACGATAAATGAAACCGAGTCGTACGAATGAATGTACTGTCACCGTGAGCTTCGCTCACTAGGCTTCTTTTTTTGTAAAAAGTTTCATAATTTATTTTGCCTCTAAACTGTGCAGTAAATTAAAATGTGTTTAAAAGTCATTAAAATAAGTTAGAATCCAAGACAATTCAATATGAAATTCCGAAAGTCATAACCAGATGTCGCTAATAAATCGAATCACACAAGTTACCGCCTCCGTACTCCAGTAGCAGTCTGTTTGAGGGTTCGATTCCCGGACTTTGTATAAATGGTCTCTGATAGGTTTTTACCTTCATGGCAATAGCGCAGTTGACAACAGAATGCAGAACCCTGGTCTCTCTCCCAGTCCACAACCTGATGGATTCAGCCTTGTCCTGCTCTGTAATGGTCGCAGAACCATCTTCCGTCTTGCCTTCACGGAGGTTTGATAGCATCTGCAATGAATAAATAATTATACTTCATGTGTTTAGGTACTTAAAAAAGCGTAAACAATGCATTTGTATTGCGTGTTTAACAGAAATGCAAAAGAAACTCAGTACCTACGTTTGCAAGAAATATCAGAATTTAAACATGCACATATCACACTTTTAATAAAACAACGACGGAATTCAAAATTTTGGGAAAATGAGTTTTACTAAAAAAGAGTCTTGTTCGGGCAGCGGTGGAGAGCGGACGCCGCGGTCGGCGCGCGGTCCGACCCGCGCCGCCGGCGCTTTTGTTTAGAAACTCCTTTGTTTCGTTTATTGCAGGACCGTTGCGCCCGAGCGCTTGCGCATCCTAATCGCGGTGTGACGTAAATTAAGTTCGAGTTGAAAATTAAGATTTATGATAATGTCGTATATAACATAAATTGCACCACACCGCCGGACTGCATACTCGTATGTGAAAAATTCGATGGTGTTTTCCAGAGAAGAAAACAACCATATAGAACCCCGTGAGATCGTTCTGATTTTGCAATGCGTGATCTGTACTGACAACTTTTGCAATCTTGAAAACTTTTGACACATTCGATTACCACCTATGGTAATGATGATGCAATCAACGTTTTGGAATGACGATGGTAGAAATAAATTACATCAGAGACGATCTCTGTTTGATGCGAGTTTTTTAAATAGATAGAAGAAGACCTAGATAAAAGACTATTATTATACTTGTTTAGGTTGCTCACTTAACAAAAAAATGTGATTATGATTATATTGTGTGCTACTAAGTGTCATATGTGATTTTTAATTGTTTCATGTGCTTTTGTTGTGCCCTTTGATTTTTTTTCGTATCATTAGGGTTAAAGTTTAAAAAAAGGAGTTAAAAAAGGCTAAAAGCGAAGCTGATTATAAAATCCACAATAGTGTTCACTTTTCAAGAAAATTTCGTTTTAATATCGAGAAAGCTTCGACACAGCAGGCTGCAGGGCATCAGTTACGGATTCAAAAAACCCAAAAATTATGAAAAACAAAACCTCGCTACCTAATCAAGAATTTCTAACAACTAGAAAGAAACATCTGCATCTCTTTTAGGTCGGATCGTTATCAAAACTCATTTTGCCAAATTTTGAATTCGGTCGTTGTTTTATTAAGAGTGCGATATGTGCATGTTTAAATTCTGATATTTCTTGCAAACGTAGGTACCTACTACGTTTATTTATACGATATTTAGTGAACAACTACATAAATGCAGTGAAATACACGCATCACCTGGTAAAACTAGTAAGACTATAATAATAATATTTTCATGTTATATTTTCGATGCTGGCAACCCACCGTCTTAATGACGTCAAGCATGGCGCACAGGCGGCAAAGTGCCTCCTCTGGCTTGCCCACGTGTCGCGGCAACTCAGCCACGAGAAGCCTCAGCGAGAACGGAACCAGACACCCGGTTCGGTTCTCGTACTGTTCAGGGTAGAACTGGAAAAGGGTTATTTTTATTTAACCTAAATCAGAGCCTAAGGATACCATTTTTCAAAACTGTTTAAAAATTATTCTAATACATATTCTAAATAAAGCCTAAGTACTATAAAGTGGCCGGCATGGGGTCTCCGTTAGACGCAAGTAAGGTTCAACCTGGTTTTAACCTCTTTGGTCCTTCCGTCCACATAGGGGACATTTTCCGCGAAGCTTTCCCTGGCGATCTTTTAAAAATTATTGCAATGTATTGGAACTAGATACAAAAAAGTGTTACATAGAGGACAAACAAAATATATATTTTTCTTATATAAGGTGCTACTTTATTAGTGCCCGATATTTTAGTCAGTGCTTGTACTCCTGATTCTGATCAACTTTTCCCAAGGAACCCATAGTCAAATCGCAAAAAAATTTTTGGACTCTTCATACTAATTTGGCCGCTCGGCTGATCGATGTGTATGAAGAGTCCAAAAATTTTTTTGCGATTTGACTATGGGTTCCTTGGGAAAAGTTGATCAGAATCAGGAGTACAAGCACTGACTAAAATATCGGGCACTAATAAAGTAGCACCTTATATAAAAACCCCTTAGTACGTCAAAGTATTTTTTTTCATTTGTTACAAACGAAATCATACTTCAGGACTGAGGAGGTTAATTAATTGTGAGTTTGTATCTTTAGCCTCGCAGGCCTCCCACTTGGTGGACTGTCCAACTAAACTATTCTGATTCCGACTGATGACCTGGTAAAGGTTGCGGGAAACCGCTGGATGCGGGCAGCGCAGGACCGGTAGGCGTGTAAATCCTTGGGGGAGGCCTTTGTCCAGCAGTGGACGTCTTGTTTTTGAAAGGCATTTTTCATTTCATTTCATTAATTCAAAGTTTAAAAATACCAAATACATTATCTTGACAGGTTTACCTACACACCCAAAGCGATTTTGAACTCGATTATGTACTCAAATTCTAAGAAGGCCTAAAGACATCACGTCCTTTTTTACTTCAAGAAATCTTACATCATAAAATCTTCTTATTAAATTTTATTTTAATTTGAAAAGAAAAAAGAAAGATTTGGATATACCTCGTAGAACATATCAGGCTTGCTGAAGTCCCCGAAAGGTTCGGCCTCCTTCAACAATGGTTCGTAAAGTTTTATCCTTTGCAAGATAGCGAACCGAGTAAGCCATAGCTGGAGCGTGCGGGGGGTGTGCTTGGAGGGGCGGTGCATGCGCCCCACGCCTGCGGAAGACGTGTAGAAACTTAAGTACAGCTCGCGTCAAGTAAAAAGAGCGCTGGCGGGCGTTCCGAGGTCACAACAGTTTACTCTGACAACAGGATAGCATAATATAAATCGCGTAAGTGTGAAAGAGAGGGAACTAAACAGTTGCTGTCAGAGTGCATCCTCGGAACGCCAGCCAGCGCTCTTTTTACGTGACGCGAACTATAAGTAAATATGCTTTATTGCGCGACATCATCAAAAACATCTTTTTAACTTATAAGCAAAAATATACGTAAAAAATATTTGATCGGATTAAAAATTAATGACAAAATAGTTTTTTATTTTTGTAACTTGCATTATATTATGACGTCATGTTCACTGGCAGGACATGTAACGATTTTAAAATTTTTGGTCATAAAGAATTATTATACTCAAAATGTACTCAATAAGTACTTCTTTGAAAAAAAAATTACCTCTATAGTTATGAGTACAATTAGATTGAAAGGTGCTGTAGATATCTACTTACTTCAAGTTTATATTTAAGTAATTTGTCATAAAATCAACTAGTTTTCTCGAGTACATTTTTTTGACAGCATTAATTTGTATCAAATATGCGTAGGATCATAGCTATTCATATGTGCTTGCTGGGGAGCATGCTCTACAGCAGGACACCTTTCAATCTAATTGTACTCTTAAAAAAAAATTGTTTTTACTACTTGAAATTAATACCTTTATTTTCTTTATTGACTCAGCAGTGTACTATCTTACGAGCAATAATCAACTTTTTATACTAACAAATAATGTTATATTATCATATTAGATTTAGATAAACCTGTACCTTAAACTTATGGTAAATAAACTATTTGTATTGTATTGTATTCGTATTGTAAACAATAGAGGTACAATTTTTTTTTTAATTCTTTTTTATTTTTTATTTTTTTCGAATTCAGTATAGGTTCTATAGGAAAACTTGTTCAGTTTCAAAAGCACTCTATCGAAATTTTCGAGACTGGTATTTTACTGTTAGCCTTAAAGTCGGTATTTCACACTTTAAAAAAACACCTTATAGCTTTTTAATAGGAACTGTATCATTCTTTATTTCTTTCTAATCGTG
Source organism: Coleophora deauratella (assembly GCA_958295455.1). Lineage (NCBI taxonomy): Eukaryota > Metazoa > Arthropoda > Insecta > Lepidoptera > Coleophoridae > Coleophora > Coleophora deauratella. The sequence continues at coordinate 2,795,939 of OY282401.1, read as the reverse complement.
TGGCACAATTTAACCGTATTTAACCGTACACACAAGTATAGACGGCAGTTGCCTGGTGATACACTTAGCATCACCCGCGGTCACGTGTAGGGCATTTAGTTTTTCACCTACGGACGTGTGCAACGCGACCAATACACATCTGTATACTATGTATCATACTGTATCATTGAAACCTTTATAGGCAATCTACTCAGTAAAACAACATAACTGAACTTACAGCTATCGCTTTTTTATTTTATAGCTTCAAACCATTGTTCTTTGCAATTGGCTTGGAATCTTGAATAAGACTTTTAAGACGTCTATAGATAGGTAGGCCAATATGATAATGAACAGTGAGGAGTGTAAGTGATACCGACGACATCATTTATGAAAAATTGGTTTGTCTGAAAAGTTTTAATACCTAGTTGAAGAAGTTTTTGATGATTTTGGAATAAAACAAACACTAAGCTGACAAAATGAAGATCTACGGTATTTTGTTGCTTTTGGCGTGGAGAGGTAAGAAACAGATATGTGGTCACGTTTCGAAAACAAAAAAAAAACATGATTTGACACGGCCACAACCTGGATGGGTTTGACTTTTAGTGGCATTTATCTCGAACATTTTCGTGCATCGCAAGGCACGTTAAGCTGTTGGTGCCGGCAGCTATCACTAGATAGCAGTCGTTCAGCCATGTCGGAGGCCTTATAGGCGGCCTGAAAAGTTCTGACACTGGGGTTAGCCACTAGCCCCACAACCTCCACCAATCCGGATTGGATCCCCGTGTGTGGAGTATGGCCTAACCTTCCCGATGTATGGGAAGAGACCCATGCCCCTGCAGTTGGGTAGTAAACACAATAATGCAACTCAACCTCTACAAAACAAAAATAGCCTGTGTACGTACAAGACAAGTACTGTGTCAGTAACGGTAGCACAAAGTTGGTTCAAGCGTTTCCAATCTGGGACTTTAAAACAGCACATAAATCAAAGAAATTCTTGAATTTCCATACAAAATACGAAGAATCCTTTTGCGCCCGACCTAATATTAATGACTGTGCCCATTTCCAGTGGACAGAGTCTTCACTGCTGTCTTCCAAGACAGGATGCCGGATAAAGTGCCCACGATACGTGAGTGGGGCTGGCGCGACCTCATAGTGACCACCATGGCTCGTTACTCCTTCGAGGGAGTAGACTACGACGACTTCCCCAAGAAATTCCAGTTCCACGACTGTCAGGAGCAGATGGAGCGATGCACCCTCATGATGTAAGGGATGTACGTTGCTAGTGGACTGATGGTGTGATCAGCACCGGTAGCATGGCGACATATCTCGCGCGCGACGCTAGTTTTAAAAGCATTTATTCCGTTCTAACGCTAAGCTAATGAAAGAGACAGCAGATATGTTTTCTCGCGTGTGGCGCGACAAACAACTTTGTCTACGCCTCATGCTACCCGTGCAGGCTCGATAGGCGTTGGATGTGTTTATGTAGATCAAAACCTAAATGCAAATCTATGGGGAAGCCTAATGCTCAGTAGTGGATATCTTCCGGCTTCTTTTCTCATTTACTCTCAAACTATCTAGAACGCGATATCGAAGTTTCTTCAGATGCACGCATCGCATATATACGACTTCCAACCATCGACGGTCGCAGATTAAATCCTGGCCAATGTAACAATGAGTTCTGATTATTAGATGTGTATGATGGTCGCGTTGCACACGTCCGTGAGCCTAAATCTAAATGCCCTACACGTGACCGCGGTTGATGCTTAATGCAAAACTACACAGTGTAAATTCTGCCACACGACCTAATTCCATGAGGAAGATATGGGTGACAGCTGTCAGCTAAGTCTAGGGATGTGATACACTGCATCTCAAAAGACGATGATCGATTAACGATTTTAACTGCGTAACTAACAAAAATCGATTCCAAAAATATTTAGAACGATGTACCTAATACCTACTTCAATGAAATATTGTTACATTAAATACCAATAACAAAAAGTCCTTAGTTTATAACAAGTCATATTATCCCATCCAGGTTATGACCATGTCTGTAGCCAGTTAACCTGCATGATCGACGCGTCAACGCAATCCGCACTGAGCCACGACTATTTTCACATTTGATTTATTTTCACGCAAAAAGTAGCCTATGTTCGTCTCCAAGGTCAATCTGCATACCAGAATTCATTAAAATTGATTTAACGGTTAGGTTTAGGCTTGAAAACGTTACAGACAGACAGTCACTTTCGCATTTAAAATATTAATATGGATTTATTTATTTCGTTTGATTTCTTCCCTAATTAGGTTACGATTATCTCATTTCAGTCACACCACTAGTTTAAATGATCATAGTAAGTAAAACAATGTAAATAATAAAAATTGTGACAACTTTAGTATAAAAAAAAATAAACGAAGAAAAAACGTTATGAATCTAAGTATTATACTAAAATGAAATGAAATGAAATAATATTTATTCGAAGTAGGTATCTCTGTACACTTTTCGAACGTCATATTTTTCTACCTAATAATACTATATCATAAAAAACAGAGAAAACTGTTAAAAATTCGAGTAAGTATTTATTTTTATATAGGTAATAGAAATAGCTATATTTTTCTTGATTCAACTTTATGAAAACGCTACAAGTTACGTTTTATGGATATGTCACCCATATCTTCCTGTTTGGAATGAGGTTTTGTTTTAAATTTTATAATTTCAGCAGTGGACTTATACAGAATGTAACAAAATTGGTGTAGGATCCGTTAATACGGGTGCTACACGGTCGCCAACAAGCACCCCAACCAAGGTGACATTCGTTGTTTTCAACCGTGTAGACCGTGGTTGGTGACCAAATTTCTTTGTCTACACGGTTGGAAACAACGAATTTCACCTTGGTTGGGGTGCTTGTTGGCGACCGTGTAGCACCCGCCTAACTGGGGATTCTACTCATCGTACTGAACAACTTCTGTTCTACGACTTTGCTCAAATCACAAAAAAAAATTGGACTTTTCATACAATTTGATCATCTGTTTTGCCATTTTTGTATGAAGAGTCTACAAAATTTTTTGCGATTTGACCAAAGTAGTAGAACAAAAGTTGTTCAGTACGATGAGTAGAATCCCCAGTTAGGCGGGTGCTACACGGTCGCCAACAAGCACCCCAACCAAGGTGACATTCGTTGTTTCCAACCGTGTAGACAAAGAAATTTGGTCACCAACCACGGTCTACACGGTTGGAAACAACGAATGTCACCTTGGTTGGGGTGCTTGTTGGCGACCGTGTAGCACCCGTATTAACGGGTCCTACACCAATTTTGTTACATTTGTATTCTTATATACTTATCGAATGTAACGTTTACAGACCTTACGCCTCCAGGATTTGTGCTTTCGTACCGTACTCAAAGTACTACTGGAACTTGTACAGTCCGTGCCAGATGGACTATTTGAATTGCAATAAAAGGAACAACCCTAAAAAGTGGGGTATATCTATGTTTGGGACAGGAAACTATGACGAGAGTAAGTTATACTTCATTCCAATCAAAAAAAAGCAAAACGTAAACAAACTTGCTATGGAACTGACACATGTCAATGTCATCTGCATACTATGTTTGTTTACCTTTTGCTTTTTTTTGATTGGAATGAACCATAGTTTATTAGACGTTCAAATATAGTGTCCTTCTAAAAAAAAACTGTCGCTTCTACTCATGAAATTGTTTAACTTTCGTCGAGAAATTAAGACAGAATTCGCAAAACAATTTTGCTCTTCACATACTAACCGATCACCTGAATTTTGTATGTTTGTACATTTATTTTAGTTTGTATGTGCGCCACTTAATTTGCTACACCATGTATAAATTGCTCAACATAACAAGCTAACCATATTTTTTTGAAAAAATTTAATTCGACTGCATTAAAATGTATCCTTGTCACTATCGGGATCAAGACGAATCTCACGACACCTCTCAAGCTAAAATCCATCAAGCCGTTTAGGCTACAGAGCGTGCCAAACAAATATACGTACATACACTCGAAAAACATAACCCTCTTAAAAAGTATTCCACGAAAATATACGGCGGTAAATTATCATATCAATGTCTCTACGTTTTTTTTTGCAGCACCTATGATGTACGAAGGTCAAGGGTATTGGTGCGGAAATAGTAGAAGACTTTTGTTGTTATCGGAAGATGATATTGAGTTCGAAAGCGACTCCACGCCAGATTATATGACCACAGCAATGCCAACTCCTTCAGGTGTACACCTTAATATTTAAAGTAAAATATATATAGGGTGACTTTAAATTAGTTCTTGATACGAAAGTCTATGAATGTGCTCATGATAACGAACAACTTTCCCTAAGAAACCCATAGTCAAATCGCAAAAAAAAATTGTCTCTCCATACAAATCAATGAACTGACCGGCCAAATAAGTATGAAGAGTCCAAAATTTTTTTTGCGATTTGACTATGGGTTCCTTAGGAAAAGTTGTTCGTTATCATGAGCACATGCATAGCCTTTCGTATCAAGAACTAATTTAAAGTCACCCTATATAAGTTCCAACAAAATTTCCTAAATCATTAAAACCGGGGTTACTCATGAAACAGGACAACTTTCCCCAACAAATCTATATGTAATTATTTCGCGAAAAATCGTTTTGACTTCACATATTAAGTTATTCGATCAGCTGATTGATTTGTAAGAAAGAAAAGTCAATTTTCTTTTTCTTCTTTTCTCTTTGGCATTCCACAACAATAAAGAGTGATTATGACAATGTCAAGTGAAAAGAGATAAGCGAATATTTGGGAGAATCTTCATAAATTAATGACGTAAACTTAATTAATGTACCGAGCACACGTCTGTTGAGTTAATTTTATCTATTAATTTTATTGAGTTAACTTATTTTATATTAATAGTTTCAACGTTATTTTTGTGATAGAGAAATAGCTGTTATCCAGATTCTGAGAATAGCGATAATAAGAAGAGGATTCACCCGGGAGACAGCTCTGTTTTCCGAATTCCAGCAGCAAACTACGATGTAGAGCGTCTTTAAGTGCCCATCACCCTTAAAGCCGTACATTCACTTGACATTGGCGTTTCGCTATTAATTTATGAAGCCAATTTTGTTTTGTGAATTAACTCGCTGTCACTCTAGTGGATGCGCTGTCACTAAGGTGGGGAGCGCTGTCACTCTGATGGTAGCGAAGTCACTATGGTGTTTGCATTGTCACTTTCGCCTTTCGAAGGTGGTGCCGTAAAATGAATTATTTTTTTATTATTAATAAGGTCTCCACAAATAAGAGCAGATATACATTTATAATGGTAGGCAGGCCTCCCACTCGGTGAACAGATGACCTGGTGAAAGTTGCGGGAAGCCGCTGAAGGCGGGCAGCGCAGGACCGGTCGGTGTGGAAATCCTTGGGGGAGGCCTTTGTCCAGCAGTGGACGTCTTTCGGCTGATGATGACACATTTATAATAATAAAAAATAAAAATCAAGCCTATTAGATACAACTTTAAGACTTCTATTAACTGAGGATGACTTTTTTTTTTAATAAAAATCATTATTAAGGCATTTCAAGGTAATCTGAACGCAGAACCCTGGGTCTAAACATAGACATCTAAATAAAAAATAAACTTTCTTAACCTATAAAAATTTTCACGCTAGTAGAGGTGAAAAGTTGTATGTTTCATATGAGAGCAATAGTTATGTTTCTTGCCTTTAAATCACTCTCTGTGCTCAGTAGTCTATATTAGAATACTTCGCTAGTTCGTGATTTAAAGTCAGCAATCGCAGCAAAAAATAACTTTGTTCACTTGATCAACAAATAACTATTTTCCACAATTTATAGGCCCGTGGAGCTTGGGTATCAATCTCACCTGGTGGTAAGTGACGATTCCGAAGATGGAAGAACTTCATGCCGAAACACATCACTGCCATTAACATGAATGTTTGGCAAGACTTAAATAAGACGGTGGTAGCTAGCCAGGCGGGCTCAGGAAAATGCCCTGCCACCAACTAAACCGAGTCCTACAAAGTCGGACTCCGCCGGGATTCGAAACCGCGACCGCCTGATGAGAAGCGAGCAGACTAGGCGCTAGACCACCGAGGCCGTAGAAAAGTGAGTGAAATTGAGCATACCCTGGTGCGCGTGGTGCAACAGCGAGTGCGCGAGGTTGGCGGCGGCGCGCAGGCAGCCCGTGCGCATGAGTTCGCGCAGCCCCGCCTCGTCGCGGGTCACGTGGTCCGCGCGCGACACGCCCGCGCGACCCGCCGCGCTCACTCCTAAGTATTTGACCGCTACCTCGTGGAGTGCGTCGGGCTGTAGGGACATTTTATTTTATTTTATTTATTTAAAGGTCAACAGCGATGGTGAATAACTTAAGTAAAAGTACAAAGTCAAAATGCATGCAGGTGCGGATCCAGGGGGGGGAGGGGGGCAATGGGTGCAATTCCCCCCCCCCCTCCCTGAAACCTGGCCGAAGTACTAAAACTTCTATAAAATGCTAATAAATAGAGGCATTTCTTAAATATACAATAAATTTCTTTTGACTTTTCATACAATATTTATGGTCTAATACCAGCGACTACGACTACAACGAAATTTCTTTTTTCTTTTTGACCATGACTTTCTTGGGGAAAGTTGTTCAGTTTGACGAGTAGAAGCCACAGTTAAAATATTGCCTGACATTTTATAATTACCCGGTATTTTTAGGGTTCCGTAGCCAAATGGCAAAAAACGGAACCCTTATGGATTCGTCATGTCTGTCTGTCTGTCTGTCTGTCCGTCCGTATGTCACAGCCACTTTTTTCCGAAACTATGAGAACTATTCTGTTGAAACTTGGTAAGTAGATGTATTCTGTGAACCGCATTAAGATTTTCACACAAAAATAGAAAAAAAACAATAAATTTTGGGGGTTCCCCATACTAAGAACTGAAACTCAATTTTTTTTTATCAAACCTATACGTGTGGGTTATCTATGAATAGGTCTTCAAAAACGATATTGAGGTTTCTAATATAATTTTTTTCTAAACCGAATAGTTTGCGCGAGAGACACTTCCAAAGTGGTAAAATGTGTCCCCCCCGTCCCCCTGTAACTTCTAAAATAAGAAAATGATAAAACTAGAAAAAATATATGATGTACATTACCATGCAAACTTCCACCGAAAATTGGTTTGAACGAGATCTAGTAAGTAGTTTTTTTTAATACGTCATAAATCGTAAATCGTTAATTACCTTTCATTCAATCAACTCAAATATAAAAAATATAGAATTCAAGACATGTGTGATTATGAATTTAAACGGAACCCTCGGTGCGCGAGTCCAAACGCACTTCGGCCAAGTGCGATTCGGACTCGCGCACCGAGGGTTCCGTTTTTTATATGGTAGAAGTAGTCTTGCCAATTATGACGCTATGATTATGCTTACAAACAAACTTACCAATTCCTCTTCTAGTACAACCCCAGGCATGGTTAGAACTTCCCTCTCTGGAAAGAACGATCCCTTCGGCGATGACTGTGCCTAGAGACACCAAGAAAGTTACCTATGAATAAAACTTTACAACTTATCTGAACTTCATTTACTTAATTTACAATTTTCAACCGACTTCAAAAAAAGGAGGAGGTTCTCAATTCGTCGGAATTTTTTTTGTTTTTTTTTTTATGTATGTTCACCGATTACTCGAAGACGCCTGAACCGATTTCGAAAATTCTTTTTTTGTTTGAAAGGGTATACTTCACAGGTGGTCCCATATAAATTTTATCGAAATAGATTCAGCGGTTTTGAGAAAATCAACAAAACATAGCAAAATTGGAGTTGTTGCGATTGAAGTCGGTTGTTTTTAACGTATTCAGCGTGGTCAATTATTAGATTGGTGGTAGGGCATTTTCTAGCAACCACCATCTTATCTAAGTCTGTCAAACATAATGTTAAAAGCATTGATGTGTTCCCGCATGAAGATAATATAGCCAGGTTCCCCGCTGCATTAGGGAATCTTGCTAAGCCCGCTTCCATCTTTCAGCACAATCATCACTTACCATCAGGTGAGATAATTCCAAGGGCTTACCAATAGGGTATTTTACTCTATACAAGAAAAAATCTAAAACTGCTTATTTACTGTGGTATTTGTAATACGTAATCGATTTAATATGATTTCTATACAATAAAATGAGAAAAAACATTTTATTTTTGATTTACAAAAATCAAGTTTTTTAATCTGTTATTCAAATATCTGAAACGACAGCCGCCATGCTGGTTGTCAGGTGACGTCACAATAGTGGTAAACAATGACATTTTGTTCGCGATATGTGTCAAAATTTTAGTACAGAGCTGTTTTGTTTACTCCTGAAATGACGTCACGACCTAAGCATCATGGCGGCTATCGTTTTCGCGCGCTTATTGGCAATGGTAATTTAAAATGTACTTTTGGGGTACTTATAGGTTTCAAAAAAATAAAAAATAAATATTTTTTACTTTTTCCCACCTAATGATCAATTTGAGATACTTTTCAAAAAATGGTGAAAAACCCTATTATGACAAGAAACTCCCCATACATTTACAAATCGCCTGGTAAATTATTAACAATGTGTGCTGAACGTATGTTATAAGCTAATTGCAATTTAATTTAATCTGAGAAGCATATATGTATATTTTTTTGCAAACTGAATATTGGTTCCTTGAGAAAAGTTAATCAGTTTCATGAGTGGATGACACAGCAATTTTTTTCAGGTTTAATATTCTACACATTGTATAGGGCCTCCTAAAATACCTGTAAGAAACTGAATATGGCCTTGTACGCGTGAAATTAAACAACTTTCCTCAAGGCACTTATGCTCAATTAAAAAAAAACATTTTTTGGTCATTCTACACAAAGTTGGCAGATCAGTTGATCAAGGGCTTACCAATTGAGTAACGTAGTAATTTTTTTTTGCAAATTAAGTATAGGCTCCTTGGGGAAAATTGTTCAGTTTCATGGGTAGAGGTTCTGGTTCAATTTTTTCAGGTATTTCATAAGGACCCTTTATATATTTTTTTTATTTACTACAATAATATCAGCATTTTTATAAATTAACTAGCTGGTGTACCCCGGCTTCGCGCAGGGAATGGTATGGTATCAGATCGTGTGGTAGTTGGAATAAAAGGAGAAAGCTTATAATCTAAGAGGTATTTTTTATTGAAAATATATTCAAACTATGTACAATGTGTTAACAACCCACACGGTCCCCACTGCAGGGGCACGGGTCTCTTCACATACCTCGGAAATGTTAGGCTATACTCCACACACGAAGCACGCAAATCCAGGTTATGACCGTGTCTGTAGTCGGTACATATTTTTCGAATTCCCTACTCGAGAGCAAAGCTGACCGTGAGAAAAGCAGAAGTCTTCATTCCAGTACATTCCACAACATTAGTGTTACCTTGTGTGCACCTCCCCCTTACCCCTACCCCTCCACCCCCTCTCCCTCCCGGCACCTCAGCTCCCCCCCCCCCCCCCGAAGCCCTCGAACAGAATTTTTTGCCACTTACACCCTCCTACTTTCACCCACCGAGACCAAACTCACTTACTTTCGAATGCACACTAAGGGCTATCTATCACTACAATCACGAGTGGTTGGCAGTGAATGGTTTTAGAGAAAAAGCTGGACATACCCACACACACTAGATTTTTATAATATATATTGATTTGCACAATATACCCAGTTCAATATTTCTAAAGACCTATAGGTCCATTAAAAGAGCATAAACATTGTTAACTAAGTTATTAATTAAATAAAAAATAATAACTGAGCAGTGATTTTCTTAACAGTAGCACAACAAGTATAGCATTTATTTTTTATTACCTTCATCAACGTTTTCTTCGCCTCCTCATTTGGTATCCAGGCATCCCTTCTTCTGTCTGCTTCTTTGTCTACTGGTTGATTCTACAGAAAATAGAATAGAATAGAAATAATTTATTTGGAAAAAAGACAAGCACACACATGTGTGCTTTTGTATGTACAAAATAGAGGAGAAACAATGAAGTAATACAAGACAATTAAAATGTTTAGTGTCAACCAATAAAAACGTAAGGATTTGTTTTGAAGTTTTGCTAATAAATTAAATTTTACATGGTACGGTAGTCCATCTGAAAAAGGGTACCTCACACAACATATAGGACATATTACAAATCATCAGTAATTCGTTTTGTAAATGTTAAATATTGATTTGTAAGTCTTGACCATTGTCGCAAAAAAAGAAGAATTACCCACATACATGACATTACATTAAAAAATTATATCTAGTGGTAACAACCAACAATAAAGGCCAAACTTGCCTTGTGATGTGAAGCACAGAAACTGTTCAGATAAATGCCACTGAGAGGATTTGAAAGCTTAACAGCAGCAATGAAAAAAAAAATATTTTTGAATGTTCTAGAATGGAACCGGTTAGGATAAGAAACCATATTTTGCTTTATAATGACAGTGGTGTCGATTCAGTGTTTATGATTACAATTATTTGACAGGACTAAACTTAATTTAAGCGTCCTGTCCTTGTCTTTTCGATATAGAAGGAAAAAGACAGAGCACCTAAATTAAGTTTAATCCTGTCAAATAAGTTTAATCGTAAAAACGGAATCGACACCAGTAAGACTAGAAATTTAAACTTAAGTGGGACTCTGGTTGATTGTAAAGCACCATCTTCTCTAGGTTTTCTCGTCAAACCTTAATGTATGGTTTATTCCAATCAAAAAAAAGCAAAAGGTAAACAAAAGTAGTATGCAGATGACATTGACATGTGTCAGTTCCATAGTAAGTTTGTTTACGTTTTGCTTTTTTTTTGATTGGAATGAAGTATAAACAGCAATGTGTATGGAGCAACAACATGGAGATATGATAGAATCCCCTTTGCATTAGGAAATCTTTTGAAAACAATACAATCCAATCTTTCACTTTCAGTATTAATATAATACGGTAAGCATAGGCGTTTATTACAAAAGTATAAATGTTTATATATTTTGTATACATGTATTTATTTTATTTTTGTATTTTTTTATAATACTGTATTCATTAAATACTTTTTTAGGTCTTACCAATTGTTAATCAAAGTCAAAAAAATCTAAAAATCTAAATATTATTTATTTCAAGTAGGTATCACTGTACACTTTAGTAGGTCATTATTTTTTTCTACCTAATACGAAGCTCCTACCACTTGGAACTCGTATACCCAACATTTCGGGAATCGTTTGCAGAGAGAGAAGAAAGTTGGGCCCAAACAAACTCCCTTCAACACATTTTTTCAATAAAAGGCTTACATTCTATTGCATAGTATGTGAAAAAGTCTGATCATATTTATATGTAGTTGCATACCATTATAAGAAAGTGTAAAGGATCGACAAAATACTCAGGTACAGATACCGGCAAACTTCTTGAGTATAGGTGACGTAAGTGGGGGAAAGTTTGCGCATGTACACTTACTTGCAATGTAAAGTACACAATCAAAAAATTTTGTTATAAACTTCTTTTGTAAGGATGGTTGTTTATCATATAGTGTACAACAAATTATAAAAGAAAATAAATAAAAACGCATATTTTTATATTTCTACGAATATATTTAGAATAAATTGTTAGTAATTAAAGATCAATACGTAGTTCTGAATGTACAAATGTAATCTTGAGGCAGGACAGATATTCCTTCCATCAGGTCGAAAGAACCAGGAGCAGAGCTGGTGCTAGACATTGGTTTAGCTGCGGAAGTAGAGTTGTAGCTCGGTATTGTATCGTCATCGTGGTCATCCTCATCTTCATCGTCATTGTCATCCGAGTCACTATCATCAGCAAATATCATAAATACGTCAATCACTAAATCTACGACATGATCGCTCAAAAAACAACAATAAAGTCAACAAACAAAAATAACAAAGTTTTCACTGCACGCAAATGTACTCGGGCGACAACGGGACGTAAACGAGGAGCGGGAGGCAAGGATCGACTGATCTACCAATAACGCGATCGAAACCACGCTTCCCGCCGTCGCGCCCCGCACCCCACCACCAAAGAGACCTAAAAATCGTTTCTGCGCATTCAAGGTCATTACTCAAGAAGTTTGCCGGCATCTGTACATTAGGTAGATAATAAAAAGAAGAATCAACGTACCTTTACACTTAAACTATCTATAGCCTCAGTGAGAACATTCGGAGTGACTATACTACTTCTAGGTGGCCCAATCTGCGGCTCCGGGCCTATAATATCGAAGAACGTCGAAGGATCGGGCAGACTGGCCGCTGGAACCGCGGTGCTGGCGCTTACAGTTGGAAGAACGTTGGAAAGCGTAACGTCTTGCTCCATTCTATGTTGTGTAAAAGACGCAGTCATATTTTGCGGGAAAAGATTCGCTGTTGTTGTCTTGCTATCTAGACATGAAAAACATAATACCATTGTCATTAAACAACAAAAATATAACAACTTTTTAAAAGAAATAATGTGAAAAATTATAGCAAAATATTACCTTCATTATCGCCCAAATATACGCTTTGAATCATGTCGGAGGACGTACCGATCTCGTCGAAAAACTGGGAAGCGGGCGGCACTTCCGACTTCCCGAAATATTGACTCAGTGATGGTTTGTTATCCATATTCACAGATCATTTATTTATTACGAATTCTTATCTCAAAGGTCATCGTAATTTTGTTTTGACATTTGGGTTTTGTTCCAAAACATTTACGTGAAACAGTGACAACAGGATAGCCTTACAGAAAATCTCATGAGTGTGAAAGAGGCACATTCTTAACTCTTAACTAATTCTGAACAAGTAAATTATAAACTGATTTTGAAACGGAATACTTGTTCAGACGAACGATAGCCAGTTATCCAACTAGATGGTTGGGCGACTATACTGCCGTGCTTACGATAAGAGCAGTAAAGGTGAGCGTCCACTAGTCCGCACTGACCGCAACGCACGCACGGCACGCAGTGCTAATATTGCTAATATTTGCCGGCGGTCGGTACGGGCGGTACCGATAGTGGACGCGGTGTCATATGAATTCTACTAAAGCAATCGAAAATCCGTTGCGTGCCGTGCGTGCGTTGCGGTCGGTGCGGACTAGTGGACGCTCACCTTTACGGGGCGCTTTTATTGTCATGCGTGTTTCTGCATGCATGCGGGCCGTGCACGTATGCGTGCCGCCCGCAACCTATCGTTTCATTACATGTTTTTAGGGCCCTTTTATTGTCATATGTGGCACACACACGCGGGTCGCTTTGGAAACGCCGCACGCATAACAGGTACCGTTTTAATTTGTTCTAGGTGGCGTTCTGTTTGTGCGGTGAAAAAAAAATAAACAGTTCAGTCTAACCGAACATTTTCTTCCGTATATTTAAATTATTTCTACGTTGACGAAGGTGTAATTATTGTGGCCAACTATAGATAAGCAATCTACCTAATGTACCGGGTAGATTTCACTTAAAAACTGTAAGTGAATCTTATGTAATTTAGTAACTTGATATAATAAATAATACTGCCCTCGGATGACAAAACGCGGCAACCCTTGTAACCGCGTTTTGTCGTAATTAGCTTTATTTAATCTACTACTCGTGACCTATGACGTAATGTGGGTAAAAAATAATTTACTCCATTTGAAACCAAAATACAAAAAACAGTTACCTAAAAATCCTATAGAATGTTTTAACTTATCGCGAACTTTAAACGCGTTTTTCTCAACTTCACTAATTTTAGGTTACCGCGTTTTTTCATATGAGGGCAGAACAGCCTAAAAAATATATGTACATTTTTTTCAGTTTCCCATACTAAATCTCAATAGTGAATTTTTTTCACACCTATTTAACAAGTTTTGAGTATAATATTTTGAATTACCGAGTTGTATGATGTTATTTTCTAGCTGAGAAAACGACATCTATTATGAAATCCAACATGGCGGTCATTAATTTAATGTGTATATTAAATCTATTTTGATACCGTATATTCTACGCTGCTTTTAAAAATACATTGCCAAAGCTTAGAAACGCCATCTATTGAGAATCTTATGAACGGTGTGACATACGTCATCTGAAAACTCCCTATTGTATTGACGTAAAACAATCGCCCTGCGGCGCCGCCCGCGCCGTTTCGAACCCAAGTGCAAGTTAAAAAACAACTAACAACCGCGCTTTAAGCCTTGGAACTTTCTACTACTATTCAATTTTTTACGATATTTGGCATTCCACATCTCATTTAAGGAGTGATTTTGCCAATGTCAAGTGAAAAATGGGAGAATCTTCAATGAAAAAAATGGCGAAACGCCAATTGTTTTGGCCGCTAGTAAAACTCATTTTTATGTACTTCAAAGTGGACTGTATTAATTTAAATAGAGCTTTACATTTTCGGTTCTGAGAGCGATGGACGCCATCTTAACTCTAACAGACAATGCTGCCACAATTACACAAAAATAAAAATCTTATGTACGTATTGTACATAGTCCCAAACCACAAAATAAAAAAGAAATCCTCTTCTAAAGTAAAACTCATACTTAATATTGTAAAAAGTAACTTATACATATAACAGTTCAGTTAAACTAAATTGAAATCTTCAATTTAAAAATGTAACACAAAACAAACTTGTGTTAAGAAACTTGTGTAGGTAAGAAACATTTTAACATTAATGTTAAGTTATATTTAGTATTTTTTTTGCAAAATACTTTAAATTGTTACATGAAGACATTATACATAAAACAAACAATGATAACAATATTAATCAATGGGAAGAACACACACTTTGTGAATACTAGTTCTTACAATAGAGCCTTTGCTCGTACGTATGGAAAGTGCTCTCACTTTGCCATCAGCCCCGGGAAACAATTCAACAACTCTGGCCATGGGCCATTGCATTGGGCTTACATTGTCTTCCTTTAGTAACACTAAAGTTCCTACTTTTACATTTTGAATATCAGTGTACCATTTAGGTCGGTTTTGTAATTGAACAAGGTACTGTTTGTGCCATTGTTTCCAGAAGTTTTGAACCATCTGGGTACACTGTTGCCAGAACTTTAAACGATTTACAGGTAATAAAGTATAATCACCCTCAGGATAACAAGTCAATGGGGCACCAGTCAAGAAGTGACCTGGTGTCAAATATGGCATTTCATGCGAGTCAGTTGCTGGCAAGGCTGTTATGGGGCGAGAGTTTAATATGCCCTCTATTTGAATGACAACCGTATTTAACTGTTCAAAAGTCAGTACAGTATTGCCGACAACCCTCTTCAAATGGTGTTTACAGCTTTTAATCCCCGCCTCCCAAAGACCACCGAATACTGGAGAGTAGCTGGGTATAAATTTAAATGTTATGCCCAAATCGGCAGCGAAGCTTTCTACTGCATTTCTGTGGTCTGTGGCAGACTGCAGATCATACAATGACCTTAACTTATTATCGGCACCTTTAAATGTGCTTGCATTATCACAATAAATTATCAATGGTTTATTTCTACGAGAAATAAATCTTTTAAGAGCATTTAGAAACGCATCTGTCGTAAGGTCTGATACTAACTCGATATGTATCGCCTTTGTTATAAAACACACAAACAATGCAATATATGCCTTATAAATAATGGGCTTCCTTACTCTAAGCATTTTTACATTAAATGGCCCGCCATAATCAATTCCAACTTTTTCAAAAACTCTGGACGGATTTACCCTGTCAGACGGCAGCGAACCCATTAATTGTTCTGCATTTTTAGCTTTCAATTTAAAACAAATTATACATTTGTGTAATACATGCTTAACTTCTCTGATACCATTAACAATATGATACATTTGACAAAGATTAGTCAGTACTAATTTGGGTCCAGCATGCAAAAGTTTTCTATGCTCCTTTTCAATGAGATAGTGCACAATTTTAGAGCCTTTAGGCAAAATTATAGGATGTTTTATAGAATAAGAAACATTTGCATGTTGCAGCCGGCCTCCTACTCGGAGAATATTCATACCATCTAGGAATGGACTTAACGCCTTGAGATTGGATTTTATAGGACTATTACACTGTAATGCCTGAATGTCTTCACTGAAGAATTTATTTTGTTCACATCTTAATATGATTTTTAAAGAATGATCCAGTTCTTGAGGCGTCAAGTTCCCTGATTGCCTATCTTTTTTACATTTAATTTTACAATTGTTTACAAATCTATACATGTAGGCTATTATTCTTTTCATTTTATCAATGTCTGAAATGTCATTAAATATTGACAATTGCTCATTTACTGTTGTAACATGTGATAATTTTAACTCAGGGATATCTCCTGGCATTTCAAAATCTTTATCTTTAGGTTGATAGTCTACCTGCTGTAAAAAGGTTGGCCCATGCCACCACAGCTTGTGCTCCTGCAATAGGTGCGGCTCTACTCCACGGGAGAGGCAGTCGGCAGGGTTCTCAGATGTATTAACATAATGCCAAGAAAAATCCTTGGTCAGCTCATTTATACATTTTACTCTATTTGCTACATACACAGTGAGCTTCATAGGATTAGTTTTTAGCCAAGCAAGTACGACTTGCGAGTCAACATACAGATGTACATTTGTGTCAAAACGCGTTCTCATAGTGTCATAGACTTTGTTGACTAACTTAGCCAATAGCAAGGCGCTATTTAATTCTAAACGAGGCGTAGACAATTTTTTTACAGGATTGACACGCGATTTAGAGCACAGCAGATTTACTGAAACTTCATCATTGGAATTAACAATTCTTAAGTACAAGCAACATCCATACGCCTTATTCGAAGCGTCAGCAAATCCTACAATAGTCAAAGACTTTGCCTGATGTGTATCTATACATCGGTTTACAATAATTTCAGACAATTTACACAGACTGTTTAAATATTTCTGGAATTCTTTATTAATTTGAATTGGCAAAATAGTATCCCAATTTACATCAGCTAACCATGTTTGCTGCATTATGAGTTTTGCAATGACCACTAAGGGACCTACAAGACCCAGAGGGTCAAATATCCTGCTTATAAAAGCCAATACACTACGTTTTGTATATGAATCTTTAATTTCTTGTGGAGGAGCACTTATTACAAGAGTGTCCCTATCCAAATTACATTTTATACCTAATGTTCTTACATAAGAATCTTCATTATCAGATAAGTGAACATCACTACCTTTTTGTTGAAAATCGGTGGGTATATTTTTTAACAAACTTTTATCATTAGCACACCATTTATGCAATTCAAACCCCCCTAGATTTAGCAATTCAATCAACTGGTCACGAGCTTTTATTAATTGACACATGTCATTATTTAAAATATTAGCATCATCGATGTAGGTATTATCACGCAGGACCTCAGCAGCTAATGGGAAACGTTCCCTATACCTTCTCACTAATTCCTCTAAACAGCGAGTTGCGAGAAAAGACGAGCTCTTTAGACCATACGTCACAGTTTGAAGTTGAAGACACTGAATGTCAGCATCTGGAGATGGTCTCCATAAAATGTTTTGTAATGGACAGTGTGATGGCGCCACCTTAACTTGACGATACATCTTTTTTATATCACAATTAATTACATATCTATATAACCTATACAGCAACAGAATATTAAACAGATCATTTTGCACAACAGGCCCATTCAATAAGACATCATTCAACGATATTTTTGCCAAAGATTGCATTGAGCCGTCAAAGACTACTCTTAATTTTGTGGTCACACTATTTTCATTGAAAACAGGGTGATGAGCTAAAAAGAACAGAGCTTGTTTATCCAAATCATATTCAGAAATATCAATATATGTAGCGTGGCCTAACTCTATATACTCTTTTATGAAGGCATTATATTTTTGATACAGAGAGTCATCTTTAGTGAATCTGATTTCCAAGTTTCGGAATCGTTTTAATGCACATGACAGGGAATCTCCTAAATGCAAGCTATCAATATCTTGTTTGAGAGGAAGTTGAACTTCAAACCTACCATCTTTTAAAATGACTGACTCTTGAAATATTTTTTCAGCTAATTCCTGTTCAGAGTTGGCCTCAGTATAAATTTCAGGAACTTTTTCAGTCTCCCAGAACTGTGACAAAGTGTTTTCTAATTTACTTTCAAAATCAAGGTCATTTACCTGAGAATTCAGTTTTAAGTTTTCCTTACTAGTACACAGGTTAGCCGCAGCTAGGTATGAAGCAGGGGTGGAGATGCCCGAAGACACTTTCCCCGCTGCAACATAGCCAAAGCTGGTGTTTTGTAGGTATAGCTCCCCAGGTATTACAGGTAGCTGTTCACGTTGGAGGATCTGGAAGAAGATGTCACAGCCTAGGAGAATACTAATTTTGTCACAGACATAAAAGTCTTCATCTGCCAACTTGACATACGAAGGTAAGTTTAGTTTTTATTTTGCACTACAAATTGAGGCATATTACACGTTATGTTTTTTATAGAATGACATGTCACAGACATGTTAAAATCATTTACAGTTGAATAGATGTCCAATGTGGTCTGTTGTGTTGTTTTACTGGAGCCATCACATATACCTGTCACAATAGTGTTAGTGGGTTGTAACTTACACCCTAGCTTTTCTGTTAAATCAGCGCAAATAAATGAAACCTGGCTGCCAGAGTCAAGCAAAGCCCGAACAAACATAGGCTGCCCATTTTTATCAAACAGCTTTAATTTAATTGTTGGCAATAACACATTGTCACTGACACTAGCCAATAAGCTTATCTGCCCATGCCCTGATTTTTGAGGAACATCCTCGTGCAATAAATTATTATGATCGCCCTTACACACCGTGCACTTAAACTTAAAAAGGCATTTTTTATCACCGTGGCTGTTTAAACATATGTAGCATAATTTATTAACATCCACAAACTGTTTACGCTTTGAAATATCAGCAAGTTTAAACTTTGGACACAGATGTAGCTTGTGTGAATGAGAACTGCAGTACTTACAATCAGCTGCTGACTTAGACGCTGTTACTAGACTGGTGCGACGCTTACTAAACACCTGCGGCCCATCTCCCAGAGTCTCGAGTGCAGCGGCACGATATTCTAGGAATTTTAAAAATGTGTCAAGCATAGGCAAGTCTGTGGTGCTTTGATGCTCAAGATGAAAGGCACGCAACGTGTACTGATCAACTTTCTTTTGCAGTATTGCTATAATTATTGAATCCCATGATTCAACTGGAATATCCATATTTTTAAGAGCCCCCAAGTTTTGTCTTGTTAATGAAATTATATTCCTAAGCTCAGAAGCATTAGTTTTTTGCATGGGTGGCATATCCAAAATAAAAACAATATGATGATTTACCACTTGTTTCTTATTATCATACCTATCGGCCAATAACTGCAAAGCAGTGTCATAATTTTCCCCAATTAGAGGCAGATGATTGATTAAGCTTAAAGCTTCATCTTCAAGGAAAGATTTTAAATAATATAACTTATCGCACTGCGACAACATAGACTCTTTGCCTATAACACTCTTAAAAAGAGATATAAAATTATAGTAGGCACCTACCTCGCCTTTAAACTTCCCGACCTCGATTCGAGGAAGACGCGCGAAAGACGGCATCTGTGCAGGCGGCGGAGGAGGTGTAGGACTCACACCGTGATCCTTATCATCCAAGGCGTGAGACGGCGGCGGCGAAGGGGTCTCAAGCAGCGCATTCAGTTGCGCTAGCAGCACGAAGTACTTGTTTTCAAATTCCTCCTCATCTTCCTGTTCTTTCTCGTCTAACAATGAAATTTGCAAATTGTAACTCATGTATTCAGAGTAATACGAACGCAAACTTTCTCGTTTTTCCTTTAAAATCCCTATATCAAACTTACCTTCCGCTCTTTCCAGACCAACCAAATATTTGTCTAGTCTGGTAACAAAACCTTTACATTGGCCCCTTGCCGCTCGTAACCTACGAATTTCGTCGTCTTCCGCCATGACTTTTACAAGTTTTATTTAGAATAAACCCACAATTATTCCGCCAACAAGAAGTTTTTGTTTACAACAGTGAAACAATGGCGTCAATATGGCGTCAACTTTTTACATTAAAAACTCTGAAATTAACTTAATTTTCTTAAAAATTATGAATAAAAGGATAGAGCAATATAAAGTCTATTGGAGCGAGTGAGATGACACGACATCAAAAACACCTTGATTGATACGACTTTGCCACAGGCGTAGTACCACAACACGAAGATGAAGCGCGCGAAGATTTGAATACCGGATCCGTATTGGCCCGTTCGCTGGAAGCTCGTCACGTCGTTGGGTTGTCACTCTGCGGCTACGTTCCTTTTCTCACACCAAAACTCTGCAGTCACTGAGTATGTCATCAAATTGATGTTGCAAACTTGCAATGAGTGAAAAGTGGAAACGGAAGTTGGAATATTTGTTTTGGCGTATTTATCGCGAGAAAAAATGTTCTAAAGATGGCGGATTGGTAGCACAGCTTACCAATGAAATGAAAACATGTTTATTTTTTATCAAAGAAATATTGTCCACAAAATGTTTTATTTAGCACTGCTATTTTCTTGAAAAAATATTTGTTGGGAACACGGTTCAC
Source organism: Coleophora deauratella (assembly GCA_958295455.1). Classification (NCBI taxonomy): domain Eukaryota; kingdom Metazoa; phylum Arthropoda; class Insecta; order Lepidoptera; family Coleophoridae; genus Coleophora; species Coleophora deauratella. Next base: position 2,775,467 of record OY282401.1, on the reverse strand, counting down.
CAGGTCTTTGCACGGCAAAGGTTACAAAAATATATTTGCGGGAGCACGGCTCGTCATGAAATTACATAAATGTTCACTTCACTGAAGCAAAATCCATAGCACTGCTAGGTATTTGTTTAAAAATATTTGGGAACACGGTTCACCAGGTCCTTGCACGGCAAAGGTTAGAAAAATTTATTCGCGGGAGCACGGCTCGCCACGTTCACTTCACTGAAGCAAAATCCATAGCACTGCTATTTCTTGAAATGTTTGGGAACACTGTTCACCAGTTCCTTGCACGGCAAAGGATATAAAAACTGATCGCGGGAGCACGGCTCGCCAACGACATTATAAAACGCGTTCACTGAACGAATTTTTTCACATTTTTACAGACACTGTCTGCCTCCTCGGGAGCACCGCTCACCGATATACACTCCGATCGTTAAGGACCATGTTTTGGCCGCTAGTAAAACTCATTTTTATGTACTTCAAAGTGGACTGTATTAATTTAAATAGAGCTTTACATTTTCGGTTCTGAGAGCGATGGACGCCATCTTAACTCTAACAGACAATGCTGCCACAATTACACAAAAATAAAAATCTTATGTACGTATTGTACACCAATGTCAAGTGAAAGACGCGGCTCTAAGGGTGATGGGCGCTTAAAGACGCTTCACGTGGTGGTTTGCTGCTGGAACTCGGAAAACAGAACTGTCTCCCGAGTTAATCCTGTTCTTATGACCGTTTATCACCCCATCACAAAAATAACGTTGAGACTACTCTAAAACGGAAATAATAAAAAAAATGAACTCAGCACACGTGTGCTCGGTACAAGTCCCGGCAACCAACCGCCTCGGAACTTAGCCTTGTCGTTCGTTTGCACGAAGTATAAACTGTCACTGTCAGTTGGTTTTCTCTTGTTCCGATCGTTTGTTGAATGAAATATCTACGTAAGAATAGGCTGTATGGCCAGAGAAGCCTTTGCCTTTTCCTTGCAAAAGCAAGGAAAGAACCAAACAAAAAAAAAAAATGAATGAAATATTTCTGGATTTACGTCCACGACTTTTCCCGATATCGCAAAGAAAATCCTTATCAGCAAATTTTATTTACATAAAACTCATTACAGGTGAGTTAACAAACAGTTTTAGATTGTGTCGTAGTAAGCATGGAGGCTCTGAACCATCCGTTTTTGTACATTTGGTCAAGTGTTAGTAGGAAGTTTTGAGTAATGTAAAAGGTGTAATTTGGATTGTGTTTTCTAAATGTTTTGTATTTCGTTTAGGCCCAAATGACTAACCAGTCGTCGCCGGTTGAGGAGCAGGAGAAGCTTCTGGAGGAGGCTTTGAACGTCGTCAAGGTTCAGGTAAGAATTCAAAGATTTATTTACGTAAGTTCTTTTTGATTACATGTTTTCGGGTGGGTGTGTATCGTCCCAGCCCCTATGCTAGATAACGCGTTTTTTTCATAATTAAACTAAGTAATGCCAAGGGCTTACAAACTGTAGAAAAACAAAAAGTATACAATTCATTTCAGGCTTTTCAAATGAAGAGATGCCTGGACAAGTCCAAGTTGATGGATGCTCTGAAGCATGCGTCAACCATGCTTGGAGAACTACGTACCTCGCTGCTGTCTCCGAAGAGCTATTATGAGCTTTGTATCCTTTGAATCAGTAAAAGTAGCAGTAGGCAGTCTTCCTTCACATAACTATAAAAACAGAATTAACTCTAATTTATTTTTTCCCTTTAGAGGTAAAAGTTTGTAAATCAATCAGTTTCCTGACCCCTGCCTTATGACCATTGTAATTGTAAGAAAAATAGTTCCAACATCTGTTCTGGTTAATTTTGAATATTATACAAGAATTTCAAGACACTTATTAATTTCAGGACACCTAATTACAAAAAGAGAATCATTCGTCATTAGTGCAATATCTTTTTGGATTATTTCTTATTATATCTTCTTATATTATCATTATTTTGAATTCCCTCAATGTTGCAATGTTACAATGGACTACACAGAATGAACATCATATCAAACATATAATTTCCACTCAACACCATACCAGATATGGCTATTACGGACGAGCTACGTCACCTTGAGTTGTATCTCCTTGAAGAGTTCCAGAAGGGACGGAAAGTGGCCGACCTGTACGAACTGGTGCAGTACGCTGGCAACATTGTGCCGAGGCTATATCTGTTGATCACTGTGGGACTTGTGTACATTAAGACTAATACCAATTTGAGGAGGGATTTGCTGAAGGTAAGACAAAGAATCCAATAACCTAGTTAATTTGACAAAAAAACAATGAATACTTGTCTACATATAATGTATCTGTGTCAATCTGGGAATCAAGATGAACCTGACATCATATCACACTATAAAATCCAATAAGCCTTTCTCATTACATCCTTGCACTTGAAATAGATAATGAAAAATCAAAATAAGGTACATCCTATTAAACTCAGATTATTTGTTATATTTTTTGGATTCTGAATTACTACTATGCCTATTATGTTGGTACTCTATTTATTTTAAACCCTTTTGGAATTAATAGTGTTACAAAAATTAAATAAATAAGGGCTAAACATTCTTGTTTATCTTAAGAGCTAGGCTTAACCTTACATGTTTTTTTCTCAACAAATTGTTTTTTTTGTTAATATTTTTTTGCTGATAAATTGTGGTCTAGTTTCACTCATTTTCATTGGTGCAGATTATCCATGGACATTGTATAGGTTTGTTCATTTCTGATTTGTGTTGACTAATGACAATCCTGCATATGACAGATGGTAAATGGTTTCGGGAAAGTATGTATGTATTTTATCTGTAGTCTGTACTGTAGTTGTATAATAGTTAATTGCCCTGGGTGGAGACCGAAACCACAACTCTCGGATCTAGTCAGGAGCACTAACCACAAATTTCTGTGATGAGCAGATTTGTTTGCTCTGTGTGACCGTGTGTGATTTGTCCCTGATTTATTTATTTACCAGGACCTAGTGGAGATGTGTCGCGGCGTCCAGCACCCGCTGCGTGGACTGTTCCTCCGGAACTACCTGCTGCAGTGCACGCGCAACGTGTTACCGGACACCGCGCATGCGGAAAACGACAGCGAGGGCACCGTGAGTATTCCGAGGATAGATTAAGACAGAAACCATTCACTATGACAACAACAAAGGGAAGGTAGTGAAACGGTTGCTGTCAGAATGTGTGAGTGCGTGGATGTGAGTGCGTGGATGTGTGTGGGTGGATGTGTGTGGGTGTGTGTGAGTGTGTGCGTGCGTATATAACGTAAGTGTAACAATAGACACATCATCCAGGAAATACCTACTGCAGTGCATGCGCAACGTGTTACCGGACACCGCATATGCGGACAGCGACAGCGAGGGCACCGTGAGTATAACGAGGGTAGACTCTGACAGCAACACTGCCCTCATAAGAAAGAAGGCCGCAAAGTATACGGAATCGTACCGCCTCCGTAGCCCAGTGGCTAGTCCACTCGCTTCACATAGGAGGTCGCGGGTTCGATTCCCGGCGGGGTCCAACTTTGTAGGACTCGGTTTGGTTGTTGGTAGGGCATTTTCTGAGCCCGCCTGACTAGCTACCACCATTTTATCTAAGTCTTGCCGACAAACATCAATGTTAACAGCATTGATGTGTTCCGGCATGACTATAAGATAGCCAGTTCCCCTTGGTATCATGGTTCATCTTGGTAAGCCCGCTTCCATTTTCGGCGTCATCATCAGTTACCATCAGGTGAGATAATGCCAAGGGCTTACCAATTGAGGGTAAAAAAAAACGACATATATTTTGCGGCCTTTCTTTTGAGGGCAGAACAATATAAAGGAAAACATATATGTAAATCCCGTAGGTGCGAAAGGGAAGGTAGTGAAATGGTTGCTGTCAGAATGTGTGAGCGCGCGTGCGTGTGGGTGCGTGTGTGCGTGTGCGTACGCGTGCGCGTGTGCGTGTGCAAGTGCATGTGCGTGTGCGCACAAAAAAGGTTTTCGTCTTTCCTCTGTCTGTATCACATTATTATTTGCAGGTAAAAGATGCAATTGACTTTGTATTGATGAACTTTGCGGAAATGAACAAGCTGTGGGTGAGGATGCAGCATCAGGGTCACTCCAGGTGAGAGTTGTTGTACAAGTATATACATTATACAGACAAGGTAAGAACAATTTTTACAAGCCCTTTGATCTGTCAAATGATATTGACCTTTATTGCTTTAGGGATAAGGAGCGTCGCGAACGTGAAAGGTCAGAGCTACGTATCTTGGTGGGGACAAATCTGGTGCGTTTGTCTCAGCTGGAATGCGTCACTGTTGAAGACTACGGGTTAGTATTTAGTACTTTTATTTTATTGCCCCCACAGCATGGTCAGTCCCCCCCCCCCTTTCTCTACAGAATAGAATAGAAATAATTTATTTTGAATAAAAACAAGCACACACAAATACAAAAACTAAAAGAAACGAGTAACGAAGTAATATAAATCAACCTAATTTACCCTAAAGGTGACCTTACCCTTTGGGGGTAAGATCCGGTGATGGTCGCTTGACACACATTTATGTTTGTACAAACTGCCAATTTATTGACTCATTGGATGTCGTTTGGGATATGTCTCACATTCCACTTTCCCTTCACTTTATGTTTAATTTGTTTTTATAAACTTGTTTAAATATTGTTTAATTTATTTAATGAAAATATATATTTTGTAGGAAATTGGTGTTACCTGGAATTCTGGAGCAGGCAGTCAGCTGTCGCGATGCTATAGCACAGGAGTACCTGATGGAATGCATCATACAGGTAAGAGCCCAACTACGTCCACTGTTGGACAAAGGCCTCCCCAAACATATAATTGTTCCGTTTTATTTCTGTGTTTTTCTCCAAAAAACGTATAATTGGTCCCTGGTTTTGTTTCTGTTGTTTTCTCCCAAATAGCCATAACGATCAAACTGATCTTAAAGTAACTATTATGTACTTTAGGTCAGTGACATAAAGTATATTATCCCTTACTAACTTTAAAGCCAGTTGGATCGTTATGACATAACTACGGCCAATTGTAGATCTGATTCTGTAGCAGACCGTTATATTTCTGTGTTTTTTTTCTCCCAAAGGTGTTCCCCGATGAGTTCCACCTGGCGAATCTGCAGCCATTCCTCAAGTCCTGCGCTGAACTGCAGCCAGGAGTCAACATCAAGAACATCATCATCGCTCTCATTGAGAGGCTCGCTTCCTACAGCCAGGTACACAGCTCAACTTACCGAAGTTCTATTTTCTTATTTGGCATTCCACATCTCATTAAAGGAGTGATTTTGCCAATGTCTAGTGAAAAATGGGAGAATCTTCAGTTTAAAAAAAAATGGCGGAAATGCCAATGTCAAGTGAAAGGCACGGCTCTAAGGGTGATGGGCACTTAAAGACGCTCCACGTGGTGGTTTGTTGTTGGAACTCGAAAAACGGAGCTGTCTCCCGAGTTAATCCTCTTCTTATGACCGCTTATCTCTGAATCTGAATCACAGCTATTTCCCCATCACAAAAATAATGGGATGGGGAAATGATAATAATATAATAATATGTTATGGGATTTGGATATTTTAAGAAATGGATGTTATGGGCACAAACGCGTTGAAACTACTCTAAAACCGAAATAATTGAAAAATTAACTTAGCAGACGTGTGCTCGGTACAAGTCCCAGCAACCAACCCAACTTACCGAAGTTTCGAAGGCACATTTTATGGGGTATTTGACAGTATCAATAATAAATTGTAACATATTTTAACCGCCTCCGTAGCCTTGTGGCTTGTCGGCTCGCTTCACATCAAGGAGGTCGCGGGATCGATTCCCGGCGGGGTCCTTCTTTGGGTACTCGGTTTGGTTGGTGGTGGTAGTGCAGTGGTAACAGCATTGATGTGTTCCGGTATGAAGATAAGATAGCCAGTTCCTCATTGCGATGGGGAATGTCAAAGTCAAAGCCAAAGTCAAAAGCCTTTATTTGCCAGAATCTTGGTAAGCTCGTGTTAGGACCCAAAACTACTGCTCGGTGGTTGGAAGAAATGAAAGATTTGACTGCGTCCGATATCGGTGGTGTATTTCGATGGAAAACGGGGATACATTGTCGGCATCATCATCACTTACCATCAGGGAGATGATGCCAAGGGCTTACCAATGAGGGTTAAAAAAAACTCCTACAATTGCGCAAATAACTTACTCTATTAATGTTTTCGTCCATTTAGAATTTTATATTTATTAGAATCACGAAAAATATTTCGTCAAAGACTGTGACGTCACATGCTTGCAACGCAAACAATTTCAATACAAAATTTCGTTTTGGACAGTTGATAAAAAAAAAACACTCAAATGACTACTAGTCAAATATGTAACGTATTTTTTTTTTCATATATTTCCAAAGGACCCCATACTTATTGGTGTGTTAATTTTCAGAGGAACGATGGTAACGTGAACTTGAGTGTGGTGATGGAAGATGGTAAGGAGGAGCAGGTTCAGCTGTTTGAAGTGTTCTCCGACCAGGTGGCTGCCATCACGCAGGTAAGTTTCCTTTGAAATTCACTATACGGGTGTTGATAGCATCAAAAATTAATTATGAAATATATTTCGATTAAATAGTTCTTTTAGTGAAGTAGTAGATAAATAAAGACCCTTTCGGAGCATAAGAAAAGAGACAAACCTGACACTTGAACACCATAGCACAAAGACTATAGCGAACAGTAGCAAAACTAATTATAGTTCATTCCAATCAAAAAAAAAAAACAAAAGGTAAACAAACATAGTATGCATTTGACATTCTCATGTGTCAGTTCCATAGTAAGTTTGTTTACCTTTTGCTTTTTTTTTTGTTGGAATGAATTATAGTTTAGAATTTAATTAAATGCAAAAATTTTAATTTTTTAAAAGTACTACTCGTATATTGAACAAATAATCTTTCAGAATCTCAAACATTTTAGAACCAAATTTCTTTTTTGAGATTTCATAAAAAAGTTACTCGGATGATTCGCTATCAACTATTGGATTGGTAAATGCTTGGCATCGTCTCACCTGATGGTAACTGCACTATCCGAGCTGTAGTTACACTTGAGTCTGGAGTTAAATAAGTCATTATTTACTTGACAATTTAAGATTTTGTCCCTTTTACAGTTAAGGGATTTGCAATAGGCTATCCTGCTGTCAGGTAGACATGGGCTGAGTACCTTGATGCCTTGGAGTCACCTTGATGCCAATTGGGCAGATAAACTGGTTTTTCATGGATCACTGTTTATTTACACTTTTTAAACTTTAATTATTAGATTAATCTTTGCTTAGTTTGTACTCAATGCACATTTGAAATGGTTCACTTAATTACCCGGTACCATTATCCGGTACTCGGTAAAAGTGCTGGATCCGCCGGGTACTACATCCAAACCGGGTACCCATCCCATGTCTACTGTCAGGGTAATGATTACTCTATCGAATGTCACCCAATTTTTTTTTATAATTTTCCCTCATATTTTCCTTCTTTTCTTTCCTTTGATTTGATTTGATTTTGATTTTTTATTAGAGTCGAACAGACATGCCACCCGAGGACATGCTGAGTCTGCAGTTGGCACTACTGAAGCTGGCGCAGCGCTGCCACCCCGACAAGCTGTCGTATGTGGACCGAGTGCTGGCTCACACCGACAAGATCTGTGGCGAAATACACCAGGCCAGGTTTGTAGCTGGTCAAGTTGGAAATAAGAAAATTCGTAGAAGTTTCTTTATTGTAATCATAAAATTGACCACGCTGAATACGTTAAAAACAACCGACTTCAATCGCAACAACTCCAATTTTGCTATGTTTTTGTTGATTTTCTCAAAAACCGCTGAATCGATTTCGATGAAATTTGTATAGGACCACCTGTGAAGTATACCCTTTTATACAAAAAAAGAATTTTCCAAATCGGTTCAGGCGTCTTTGAGTAATCGGTGAACATACATAAAAAAAAGATTCCGAAGAATTGAGAACCTCCTCCTTTTTTTGAAGTCGGTTAAAAATATAACGAATCAAAATAAGACAGGAAAAAATATACAAAGGCGTACGTAGCCGTTACGGGACCCCCAGTCAAGCTTAGAATGTAATTAAGTCAAAAGTCAAAATATAGTTAATATACTATAATTCGCAAGTTAGAATAGTAATGGACAAGCCCTTATTTTTTTTTTGGTAAGAGGGGAATTTGTGAAGAAATGGGCCCTAATGAATCACTGCAATCTAAGAATATCTTTTGTAACTATTGCTCCTACTATATGACTCCCTCAAAGCCATTATTTCTAATGACCATCTGGAAGTCACAATCTTTTGATATGAAAAAAGAATAATCAAAATCGATTCACAGTCGCGGAGACATCCCGTAACATAAAAAACATACACATCAAATTAAGAACCACGAATGAAGAAGAAATTAAGAACCTCTTGCTCTTTTGAGAATCGGCTAAAACTAAACAAAGAGTTTACAAGCAAACAAACTGAATTGCATTCACTTTCCAGCGGAAAAACTCACTTGGAGCACAACACAGCCGTCTTCAAGGAGCTAATGAAGATCCTCAAGCTCCCAGCAGACCATTACAAGAACGTCTTAACCCTGACAAAGCTGGCTAATTATGCGCCTCTCATCCGGCATCTGAACCACCCTGGTCGCACCATGATAGCGGTCCACTTGATAAACGATGTGCTTGAGAGCGACACTATGATATCGACGCCGGAAGATGTGAGTATTAGTAGATTTTTAGGTGGCATCGAATGTGTTAAGATTTTTGAGTGGCAGTAAAAGTATTAAGATTCTATTATTGAGATTTTTGAGTGGCAGTCAAAGTGTTAAGATTCTATTATTGAGATTTTTGAGTGGCAGTCAAAGTGTTAAGATTCTAATACTCTTTGGTGGTAAGAGAATGTGTTATTGGTTTTGAAAGAAGACGGGCAGCCTCGAAAGTGTTAAGATTCTTGTGTGGGAGTAAACAATTTCATTGTCATCATCAACCAAAAGACTTCTGTTACTGAACAAAGGTCTCCCACAAGGATTTCGACACCGACCGATTCTTCGCTGCCGCATCCAGCGGCTTCCCGCAACCTTCACCAGGTCATCGGTCCACCGAGTGGGAGGCCTGTGTAGGAACTGTGTGTTCCCACTCTTCGGAGGAAAAGGGAGGTACCTCCGCCAGGCGAGGTGGTATACCTGGGGATCGGCCGTTGCCCAACCGTTGATGGTTGGATTTCTTATACAGGGTGTAACAGAAAGGTGTGATAATACTTCAAGGTTGGCTTTTACCCGTCAAACTGAACAACTTTTGTTCTACAACTTTGTTCAAATTGCAATTTTTTTTTTGGACTTTTCATACAAATCGATCAGCTGGCGAACCAAGTTTGTATGAAAAGTCCGAAAATTTCTTTGCGATTTCAAAAAAGTTGTAGAACAAAAGTTGTTCAGTTTGATGGGTAAAAGCTAACCTTGAAGTATTATCACACCTTTCTGTTACACTCTGTATATGCGTACGTATGAAGAAACTTCGATATCGCGTTCTAGATTCTTTTGTGGCGAGTATGGCAGATGTCGCCACACCTGCCTACGCTACGTCTTCCTATAAGTTTAATGTTTAAATGAAAGGTTTTCTTCACAGGTAGAAGCAGTATTGTCCATGTTGGATGTGCTGGTGAAGGATCAGCCAGATCAACCAACTGCTGAACCGGATCCGGAAGACTTTATGGAGGAGCAGGGACTGTTAGCCAGGTAAGGTATCAAGATATGCTGGACTCCATACAGGTTTTTGAAATAAAAATGGTTGAAGATAAAAAGCGTTGATGAATCCAAGGTGACTCGATTCAGAGGACCAGCGGTTTAAATCCTGGCTAACGTAGTAATGTTTTTTTAAACTTACGTTCCTTTTTATACTGATTTCTTTAACGGCGAAGAAAAAACATATTGTGAGTAATCAAAATAGTAATTGAAATGAGGTGGTTCGTCGAAGAACTAGTCGGTGGATCCACGAGAGTGAACTGAAGTAGAAGTAGCTCAGTATCGCTAAACTGAAGTGGCAATGGGCGGGACACATAGCTCCTAAAATTTTATTAAAGTTTTTGAGGGGTTATTAAAAAAATCTGGGGCTAATTGTGAGCGTTCAGTATGTCTGACTCAACTTGAAAAAGTTGGTCCGAAGCAGAAATTTGAAAAAAAAAAATGTGCAACTTTACAACCTTACTTGTAAACTAACGGGAATTTCGACTTCACTCTTACTTATTTGTAATAGGTTCTGTAGCCCCTACGTGCCATTTAAATGTTTGCACTATTTTTTTTGATGTACGGAACCCTAAAAACGAAGAAAGTCTTTATACTCGTATACTGATGAAGATACCTGCTCTGGCAGGATGGCGACTATCTCGCGCGCGACGCGAGTTTTAAAAGCATTTGTTCCGTTCTAACGCTAAGCTAATGAAAGAGACAGCTGAGCTGTTTTCTCGCGTTTGGCGCGACAAACAGCTTTGTCTACGCCTCATGCTACCAGTGGCGTGCATAGAGTTTACACATAGGGTAGGCAGAAATAAAATGGAAAACTTACCATAAGTATATCGGTTAACTTTAACTGGCCTTTTCAACTGGTCTCGATACCTATGACTTTTTAAATATTATGTGAAACTAAACAGGACTAGGTGCTTTTCACAGAGATTGTGCTACTTTGACGCGGCATTTAAAGCCAGTGTCATTCCAAACTGTTTTACTGTTAGATAATAAAATGCACGGATTAGTCTGAATTACTTAAACATTTAGCAACAAGAAATAGCTATTATCAATTATCAACAAACGCGCAATAAGCTAATTTATAATAATTTTCTTTCAAACTTCGTTACACTTGCAACCAGTAAACAAAGAATATGGCGTTATTTTAAATAATTTCAAAACAATGGGCTCACAAAAAACAATAATAAAATGAAATGGTTCTTATTTGTAAAGTCAAAGAGCATTATTTTTCTTGGAACCATCTTGCAGCTACTAAAAAATATACGGCAAATTGTAATACCAACAGTAGCACTACTTTCATATTAGACCTCTTAAAATGGCCGTGTAATCAAACAAGCAGTGCCTACAAATCACGTACACACGCGCAATTTCAGTACAAAATTATTCACACACATAGACAGCGGCTACACTGTAACCGTATAAAATACTGTACTTGTGTTTGTGAAAAAATGGCGAAAGACAAGCAGAATCTTGTCTGCTTATGACACCAGTCGGCAGCACTGTCTTTATCTATTCATTTAACTAACTTCAGTACTGCGTTTTTTATCAAAATCTGTAGGTGGCGCTGTTTATGAGTCGAGTAGATATTGTTATATTAAATGAAAACGGAGGGCGTAACGGTAAATTAATGTTAAAGTATCGTGTAATATAATACGTAAGTTTTAATTTTTTTGTTTGATAAGCGGCAGATTTACCAGGTTAGGCAGTGCTTTTCTGCCTCTATGGACTGCGCGCCTCTGCATGCTACCCGTGCTGGTCTTGTTCCAGGCTGATCCATCACTTCAAGGCGGAGTCCCCGGACCAACAGTACCTGATACTGAGCGGGGCTCGCAAGGCATTACAAGGGGGCGGTGCGCGCCGCATTCAGCACACTTTCCCGCCGTTATTGTTCCACTGCTACCGACTGGCTTTCCGCTACCACGAGCTCAGGGAACAGGTGAAGCTTGCTATTTGCTTGATTAAAAAAAAAACAACAAAAAGGTTACATACTGATAAAAACAAAAAAGGTTGCATACTGATTCTAGTCAAAATAAACTGCTTTCCAAAGAAGTTTTATATCGTCGCTGGGGGAGCGGGATGCATGCTTTACTTCATACTGACAATCGTATGTCAAATATTGTTTGAATACTGATTCTTGTTGGTGAGTTAAAGCTAAAATGTTGTATGTGTTATACGATAGCAGTGATTTGTTTCTTATACCTTTGAAAACAACGCTCAGAATACAAGCTTCTTACTTAGAATCACAAAAGCCTAAAAGCTAAGCCCGGGATCCCAAAATCGCCACTCGTAACACAAACAAACTTAGATCTTAGGGCTTACCAATTGAGGGTAAAAAAAAAAAAAATGCGAAAATTAAATTTTTGTTTGTTTCAGGACGAAATGTGGGAGAAGAAATGTCAGAAAATATTCCAGTTTTGCCACCAGACGATCAGCATGCTAGTCAAGGCGGAGCTTGCAGAATTACCCCTCAGGTAATACTCCTATACAGATAAAAAAAAATGATATGTTTTCTTACGCTTCTCGCTCCGCTAACACTTCCCGAAACGTTGAGTGTACAAGTTCCGTGTGGTAGGAGCTTTGTACTAGGTAGGAAAAAGACGATTTAAAAGTGTGTATGTGTGAAGCATCTATTTAAATAAAAAAGATTTTGATTTTAGAATAGAATAGAATACTTTATTTGCTTTTAAACAAGGTACATTGGTGAGATCTTAGATATAAAATTATAGATTCTCTTGTTTAGCTATATAAATGAAAGCTTTGACTTTTAGCGCTGATCTATACTCTTGGAAATTCATAATTTAAACTCTAATCTGCTGAAACACGTATAAGTTTAAATTAGAGATGTAGGGGACTAATCGGCAAATCGGTAGATTAAAAAAGACTTTCGAAAAGCGTACTATCGAGTAAGTAGGGGTATAAGCGTACTGTACCCCTACTTCGAATAAGGGTGAAAGGGAATCGCATTTTCCCGAGCGCTATCCTTTTCTGTCGCTCAGAAACATCGTTCGCTAGAGCGAGAAGAGAATGTTTCTGAGCTACATAAAAGCTACGGGAAAATGTGATTCCGTGCCGCCAGATATGGTTTAACCCTAAACATATTTGTATTTTGATTTGATTTGAAACCTACAGGTTGTACCTCCAAGGAGCCTTAACAATCGGCGAGATCGCCTTTGCTAACCACGAGACGATCGCGTACGAGTTCCTCTCGCAAGCCTTCTCTCTGTACGAGGACGAGATATCGGACAGCAAGGCGCAGTTAGCGGCCATCACGCTCATCATAGCCACGTTCGAGCAGATGCACTGCTTCGGTGAGTGAGTGAGGACGAGATATCGGACAGCAAGGCGCAGTTAGCGGCCATCACGCTCATCATAGCCACGTTCGAGCAGATGCACTGCTTCGGTGAGTGAGTGAGGACGAGATATCGGACAGCAAGGCGCAGTTAGCGGCCATCACGCTCATCATAGCCACGTTCGAGCAGATGCACTGCTTCGGTGAGTGAGTGAGTGAGTGAGATATCGGACAGCAAGGCGCAGTTAGCGGCCATCACGCTCATCATAGCCACGTTCGAGCAGATGCACTGCTTCGGTGAGTGAGTGAGGACGAGATATCGGACAGCAAGGCGCAGTTAGCGGCCATCACGCTCATCATAGCCACGTTCGAGCAGATGCACTGCTTCGGTGAGTGAGTGAGTGAGTGAGATATCGGACAGCAAGGCGCAGTTAGCGGCCATCACGCTCATCATAGCCACGTTCGAGCAGATGCACTGCTTCGGTGAGTGAGTGAGGACGAGATATCGGACAGCAAGGCGCAGTTAGCGGCCATCACGCTCATCATAGCCACGTTCGAACAAATGCACTGCTTCGGTGAGTGAGTGAGTGAGTGAGATATCGGACAGCAAGGCGCAGTTAGCGGCCATCACGCTCATCATAGCCACGTTCGAGCAGATGCACTGCTTCGGTGAGTGAGTGAGGACGAGATATCGGACAGCAAGGCGCAGTTAGCGGCCATCACGCTCATCATAGCCACGTTCGAGCAGATGCACTGCTTCGGTGAGTGAGTGAGGACGAGATATCGGACAGCAAGGCGCAGTTAGCGGCCATCACGCTCATCATAGCCACGTTCGAGCAAATGCACTGCTTCGGTGAGTGAGTGAGTGAGTGAGATATCGGACAGCAAGGCTCAGTTAGTCATCACGCTCATCATAGCCACGTTCAAGCAGATGCACTGCTTCGGTGAGACTTTATTTTTAATCGAGTCTTTTAAAAAGAGAAGTTGTAAATTGGGCATTAATTTATTTTGTGTGAGTGTGTGTGTATGTGTGTGTGCGCTTGCGCGTACGCGTGCAAGTGCGTGTTCGTGTGTTTGGTGGTGATATTATAGTTTGATTATATTATGAGAAACAATTTAACTCGATCATTTTATACACACAGGCTCAGAGAATGCGGAGCCGATGCGAACGGCGTGCGCGCTCGCCGCCAGCAAATTGCTCAAGAAACCGGACCAGAGCCGCGCGGTCGCCATGTGTTCCCATCTGTTCTGGAAACCCCCGAGAGACGGCAAGCCGGTAAGTTTATGAGGCTTTAGTAATGCACTTGCAATTCAGAGCCGATAAAAAAAATTGGTGGCCAGCAAGTTGCAAGAAGCCGGACCAGAGCCGCGCGGTCACCATGTGTTCTTATCTGTTCTGGAAGCCTCCGAGAGACGGCAAGCCGGTAAGTTATTCATCACCATCAGCCAAAAGACACCCACTGATAGACAAAGGCCTCCCCCAAGGATTTCCACGCCGACCGGTCCTGCGCTGCCCGCATCGAGCGGCTTCTCGCGACCTTCACCAGGTCATCGCGCATCGGTCTTTGTAGGTGTACGCATCTCTTCTAGAAGCCGCCGAGAGACCGCAAGCTGGTACAATAGGTTATCAGGCCTTAGGGTTAAACCATACCTGGCCGCACGAAATCGCACTTTCCCGTGGTGCTATCCTTTTCTATCGCTAAGAAACATCGTTCGCTAGAGCGAGAAGAGAATACGGGCGGCATCCGCACTGGCGATGCGGAAGAGTGCGGGTTGAACCCTTAGCGCCTTTATTGGAATTCAGAGCAGATACAAAAAAAAACATCGCATATACCTCGCTACTGCCTCTACTTTACTGCCCAGGGGGCCGAGGGTTATGATCGTGTCTGCAGCTAGTTAACGCGCGTGGTCTGCGGCGGCCACTTTAGCTGTATAACCTCTCTCTTAGACCTGTAAACGCGTATTATTAATTATTCACAACAGTGCGAGCTAAACGCTGGGCCGCGCGCACTGGAATGCGTGCGCATGGCGATGCGCGTAGCCCAGTAGTGTATGGACGACACTGTTCAAGCCCAGCTGCTCTGTATACTGTATAATAGCTGTATAACAGCTCTATAAGACCTGTAACGCAGCGTATCACCAACAGTGCGAGCTAAACGCGGGCCCGCGCGCACTAGAATGCGTGCACAAGGCGATGCGGGTAGCGCAGCAGTGTATGGACGGCGCGGTGCAAGCCCAGCTGCTCTGTATAACAGCTATACAGGGTCCTTCTAAAATACCTGAAATTATTTGAATAATAATAATAATAAAATATCTGAAATATTAACAGTGGCTTCTACTCAAGAAACTAAATAACTTTCCCCAGGGAACCTATACTCAATACGCAAAGATTTTTGGACTACTCATACTAATGGATTAAGTTTACTAATTGTTATTGCCAGCCCTTTCAAGATACCGATGAGCTGTTGTACTTTGATTGTGTGTTGTTTCTTTGGTCTGCTTACCTTATCATGTAATTGTTTAGCAACGGATAATAGTGCACAGATAAACCGGTCACGGTTTTTGATGTACTACATGTATGCAATTGTAATATGCATTTTGTAGTGTTCAAATAAAAAATAAAAAATCTGATCCAACAATTTTGTATGGAAAGTGCAAACATTTTTTTGTGAATTGAGTATAGATTCCTCGGGGAAAGTTGTTTAGTTTCTTGAGTAGAAGCCACTGTTAAAATTTCAGTTACATATTTCATAAGGACCCTATATAACCACTCTATAAGACCTATAACGCAGCGTATCATCAACAGTGCGAGCTAAACGCCGGGCCGCGCGCACTGGAATGCGTGCGCAAGGCGATGCGGGTAGCGCAACAGTGCATGGACGGCGCGGTGCAAGCCCAGCTGCTCGCCGAGCTGCTCGGCCGCGCGGCGCTGCTCCGGGCCCGCGGGTGCGCCGATGTCACCGTGGCGATTATTGACGCGGTAAGTGCACTTGTTACAGGTAATTAATATGGGGCACTTACAAGTCGGCACCCTCCAAATCTTGGATTGTTATTTTCTTTAAAAAAATACAGCAATCTAAAAGTGAACCTAGGCGATTGCTAACATATGCATATTAATTTCTCCTTGCAGCTAATACAGAAAATCCGTGAAGAGCTAGCCAACCTCGACCAGTCTGATGAGGTGGAACAGATCACCAAACACTTCCACAATACCCTTCAGCATTTGAAGAACAGGATGGAGTGTCCCGACCCTGAAGGGCTGGGGTACGAGGGGCTGGTACTGTCTTAGATCTTGATGCGGTCTATCGAGAATGTTCTAAAGTTTTTGTATGAGATTGTTAACGGATGTGTGATTGTATACTTCATTCCAATCAAAAAAAAGCAAAACGTAAACAAACTTACTATGGAACTGACACATGTCAATGTCATCTGCATCTATGTTTGTTTACCTTTTGCTTTTTTTGATTGGAATGAACCATAGTAACGTATACGCGGCGGCGACAGATCATCTTTCATCACTTAAATGGTAAATATATCGCTTACTCTCTCGCACGATTAGCGTTTAACTGTAAATAGTTTATAGTCCAAACGGGAGTAGGTTTATGTGTCGCCGTGTGTAAAAAAGGTTTTCTTCATATGAAAAATGAAAACGCATTTTAAATTCACTGTTGATTATAATTTATGTATAAAATGGTGGGATATAAACAGGGTGTAAAAAGATTACTCCCGAAAACTTAAACACTCGTTAAACTGTACAACATACAAAATTCCATCCATACAAAATTGACTGATTGTATGAAAATCCAAGGTTTTTTCAAAATTTGTTGTTTCATGAGTAAAACACCCTTTAGTTTCGTTGTGTAATATTTTTACACCCTGTATAGTGTGTATAATTTTTATTGTTAAGTTATCGACTTGATTAGAGGGATTTTTGTATTCAAAATGAACATTCCTAACACGTTCATGATCTGCGTTAATGTAAATAAGTATATAGTATTAAATCATGTGTATTTTATTTAATAAAATAATTTAATTAAGTTGTGAAATGTAGAATTTTATAGAAGCAATAAAGTATATGATAGTTTAAAAATGTTTTTGCATCATAGAACATCCGGGAAAATCCGTTAAAGGGTATAGCCGGGTAACCATATTAAAAGTACAGTAGTACACAAAAAATAAGGCGCGTCGGTAATCTTCGTTCGCGCAGAAAAGAACAAACTATCGACGGAAACACCCGAAACAATCAACGCACGGTGACAGCTGACGATTTCACTGAATCAGGCGCGAAATGAATCAACCAATAGCGGCAGAGATTTTAGGAACGTGTAATGGCGAGTGACAATGAAGCTACTTGATTGGTCCATCAGTTTCCCGCGTAATTAAAACTTTGTCTACTGCGCAGGTACATCCGTAAGCCTTATTAGATGTGTAATACTGTACCCCAATGTCGTTTCCAGGTTATTACCTCGTAAATTCGGCTCCTTAGGGAAAGTTTTTCAGTTTCATGAGTAGACGTCGTGGTTACTTTTTTTCAGGCGTCTCATATGGACATAGCTGCAGAAATAAAACGCAATTTTCTTCTTAAAAAATAAAATAACGTGTATTTATACCTACTTTATGCGTGATTACCGATTAAACATGACACAGGAATATGTCTACAATATCCTGTTGCCTTGCACATTATTTCTGTTGTTCATCATAATCTTCTCTTGTCGCTTCTTCTCCTCTTTGAATGCCTCTTGGTTCGCCTTTTTCTCCAACCTTCTTTCTCTTCTGTACTCTTTTAGCAGTCGCTTCCTCTCTTTCTTTTCTTCTGGAGACTCGTCTTTGGGTCTGCAAAAAAAAAAAAAAAAATAGGACGATTTGAATTTAAAAGTAGCATGAATTTCTTTGGTTTTCTGGGTTTGCTCCCACGGCTTTTATGGTCAGTCACTACCAGAAGACGTAGCGTAGGAGGCCTCGCTACGGAGGTAGACTGATGGATGACTTAGTGAAGGTCGAGGGAAGCCTTATATTACCTTGTTATTCTTTGTGCATTTAATTGTTGTATACATATACGTATGATACTTTTATTTGTACCTAGTTAAACCTACACTGTGGACTAAAAAATCGACTCAAAATCTGTTGACAGACTTTTGAAAAAAGAACTCAGTCTACAAAACTACCCAATTTAAAAAAAAAAAAACTAGAAAATCACCAAACTAAAATCATAAAGAGTAAACACGCAGATTTTGAACCTTTGATTTAGTGTTTTTTTTGCTAGATAGAGTTATTTTTTCAAAAGTCGTGCCACAAACCTTGAGTCGATATTTTTGTCCATGAGTATAGTTACATGAAGGCAAACTGATTTGAACAACGGGAACAAACTTCTCGTTTATCAGTCGGCATTGAAATCCTTAGTTTATTAGACTTATTTATTTCGGCTGATGTGTTGACTATATTTTTAAGATGAAACAACTACAACACCGGCCATTTTGAAGAATTAAATATGAATGAAAACACTTTATTGCACAACAAAACAGGAAAATAAAAAAATCTATTTTTCAACCGACTTCAAAAAAAGGAGGAGGTTCTCAATTCGTCGGAATCTTTTTATTTTTTTATGTATGTTCACCGATTACTCGAAGACGCCTGAACCGATTTCGAAAATTCTTTTTTTGTTTAAAAGGGTTATACTTCATAGGTGGTCCCATATAAATTTTATCTAAATCGATTCAGCGGTTTTTGAGAAAATCAACAAAAACATAGCAAAATTGGAGTTGTTGCGATTCAAGTCGGTTGTTTTTAACGTATTCAGCGTGGTCAATTATTTAATTAAATGCTTGACACATTATTTTAAATTTTAAAATTGTATTTTATTATTATTACTTAAAAAATATTCTACACATACCTTATAGAAAGCACACTCAGAGTAGACAGCACTGACTCGGCATGCGTCTTCCCGTCCTCTTCGTCCCCGCTATCGCCGTCCCTTTCGTTCATCGCGTTGAACTTAGCGAGAGACTGCGCTGTTAGCTTGTTGTCTTTGCCGAGGACGTCTTTAGGCATACCCGTCTTAGCGCTGATCTGGATTTTTTGCGATTTCTGTGAAAAAAAACAAACATTAGTGAAGAAAAAAATATATGTACATACTTATAAATCCTTTGGGCTCATAATATCCAATTCCTAAAATATCCAAATCCTATAACACCCGTTTCCTAAAATATCCAAATCCCATAACATCCATTTCCTAAAATATCCAAATCCCATACCATCCGTTTCTTGAAATATCCAAATCCCATACCATCCGTTTCTTGAAATATCCAAATCCCATACCATCCGTTTCTTGAAATATCCAAATCCCATACCATCCGTTTCTTGAAATATCCAAATCCCATACCATCCGTTTCTTGAAATATCCAAATCCCATACCATCCGTTTCTTGAAATATCCAAATCCCATACCATCCGTTTCTTGAAATATCCAAATCCCATACCATCCGTTTCTTGAAATATCCAAATCCCATACCATCCGTTTCTTGAAATATCCAAATCCCATACCATCCGTTTCTTGAAATATCCAAATCCCATACCATCCGTTTCTTGAAATATCCAAATCCCATACCATCCGTTTCTTGAAATATCCAAATCCCATACCATCCGTTTCTTGAAATATCCAAATCCCATACCATCCGTTTCTTGAAATATCCAAATCCCATACCATCCGTTTCTTGAAATATCCAAATCCCATACCATCCGTTTCTTGAAATATCCAAATCCCATACCATCCGTTTCTTGAAATATCCAAATCCCATACCATCCGTTTCTTGAAATATCCAAATCCCATACCATCCGTTTCTTGAAATATCCAAATCCCATACCATCCGTTTCTTGAAATATCCAAATCCCATACCATCCGTTTCTTGAAATATCCAAATCCCATAACATCCGTTTCTACATTAGTTGATATTTCAAAATATTCTCAGACTGTGATGTCGCTTGATATCAGTGTACAGGACATGGTTTTGGCGGAGAAGCTCCTTCCAGGGGTATTACATGGTAATGGTAGCAATTTTTTTTTTTTTTTTATGGCAGAGGTGGCAAACGAGCAGACGGATCACCTGATGGTAAGCGATTACCGCCGCCCATAGACACCCGCAACACCAGAGGAGTCACAAGTGCGTTGCCGGCCTTTGATTTGGGAGTACGCTCTTTTCTTGAAGGTTTGAATGTCGTATCGGTCCGGAAATACCGCAGGTGACAATTCATTCCACAGTTTGGTTGTGCGAGGCAGAAAGTTTTTAATATTCCTTTTCATCACCATCATCAATTCATCACCATTCACCGACCGGTCGAGTGTGTGTGATTCGCAAATAAAAAGATTTAAAAAGATGATACAGATGCGGATGTGGATGCGGGCAGCGCAAGACCGGTCTTCGTGGAAATCCTTGAGAGAGGCCTTTGTCCAGCAGTGGACGTCTTTTGGTTGGTGATGAATTGTTGATGTTGAATAATTTGAGGACATTACTCGTCAAGAGTAAGAGCAGTGGATGTCTTTCGGCTGATGAAGATGATGACGTTATTTAAGATTTGAATTTAATTATTGTATTCGTAACGAGTATATCTTAAGTTTTGTACTTAGTTTATAGTGCTCTCTCCTTTGCGGTGCCCCAACGGGGTGTCATATGCATATGCAAGATGTTACAAGGAATAAAAGTACTTTATTCATTGTAACATCTTTTATAATTTACCATGTGACAAGCAAATTAAGAACAAAGAATGATTTGTAAATTACATAAATAAAATAAATAAAAAAATCAAAATTTGATTTAAATTACTTAGCTCAATCATAAAACTTGAATATCAAACCTTAGGCTCCTCAATGAGCTTGGGATGGTTGTACAGGTTGGAGTAAGTGGACAGTATGGTTTCGCAGTCCCATTTCTCTTTCGGTTCCACTTCCACCGTCACCAGGTCTTCCTCAGACTCCTCGGTGATCTCTTGCAGCCGTTTTATTCTGAAAAATATAGTATATTTAATAGATATTAGGTATTGTATCCAAAGGATGGAAATGAGAATCTATTTATTTTAAGACTACGCCATCTATCCTACGTTTAAATTGCTGTGTCTTGAACTTTAATCAGGGTTCAAATTGATAAATTATCGAGGACTGGAAAGATTTTTTTTGAGAATTATACGTTCATAAAACTGTCTTGATTATTTATTTTATATACTTTATTTTTTATTTCAATATTCTTTATTGTAAAAACAAATGCGTATCCGAACAAGTGTTACCGGCACTGTAATTACCGTTAAAGCACGAAGTTTTTGTAAAAACAAATGCGTATCCGAACAAGTGTTACCGGCACTGTAATTACCGTTAAAGCACGAAGTTTTTGGTTAATTCACTAGGGGAGATAATAATTTTAAATCCTCATTTTACACTTATAAGGGTTGCCTTACTCCAGCTCCAGCTGTTGGCAAGCCACAGCATCTATGTGGCCAGTTGTCTCCAGGCACCTGTCACCAGGCTGGTACCAACCTGGCGATCTCCACCTCCTTATCCAGCTGTTTCCTCCGCCGGGACTCCTCCATCTCCTCGGCAGCTCGCAGCAGCATCGCGTGGCTTTCCGGCATGAAGCCCTCTATCTCTTCCAGGTCTAGAGCGCCCACTTCTGTGTCATCGTATTCGGCGAACATCTGGAAGTGGTCTGATGTGTGAGTGAAATAGAAATGAAGTTTGCTCAGTGTTAATTTTTTGGTTAAAAGAAGGAAAATGTATAGGTTAGATTAGATTTATTTATTTCATATTATCAATGTCAAGTTTACAATAATATTACAAAAATGTCAGAAAATAATATGATCGTCAAGGCAATTATTAAAATAAATAACAAGAAAACTTAAAATGTCACACAGCAAAAATATATCTAAAAATGTCAAATTAAAAAAAGTAAATTTCAAAATGTATGTCAAACAAAAATATCAAATTAAAATACATGTCAATATTACAACTTGTAATAAAATCATAAAGTAATAAAATGTAAATAAATTAAGTCATCTTAATAACAAACTCATTAACCGAATAGAATTCGAATATACAGGGTGTAACAGAAAGGTGTGATAATACTTTTGGCTTTTACCCATCAAACTGAACAACTTTTGTTCTACAATTTTGAAGAAGAATTAAATAACTTTTCATAGAAACTTGGTTCGCCAGCTGATCGATTTGTACACGGAAGAAAGAGGTAGGGGGAAATGGTAAGTAGGCGGATCTCGCGTGTCATAAATTAGCGCTGCAGTACAGGACGCACTCATTCTCAATCGCGTACTATGCGGCACCGGACGGCTGATGTTCTCGGATAAATAAAATAAAAAAACACGTAAACATGCGATACTGTGCTGTTTTAGAGTGCAGAAATAGAAGCACAGACAAAATATCATATAATGAAGGCATTACATTTCACCGGTAAATGTTGTATTTTATATTTCGATTTAAAATTGAATTTAATTTAATTCAAAGCTTTATCCCGAACGAATTAGATAATTTTAAACTTTATGTGAGAGTAATAAAAGTCATACGTCAGTAGCATAAGTCGGCCTGGTCCACCAACATTCTCGTGTGTTCTAAATAGTGATGTGCAATCATTTATCTTTGACAATATATTATCGATATCGATAAAAAGAGAAGTTGATTTTATTATCCTTCCAGTTGTTTGTAATGTGTATATTTTAGATACATTTTATTGGCAAATGTCAAACCTTTGTTCATTCCCTACTACCGAAGGATTTTGTAGGTATGTATGTAAATAATTCTTTGGTACGCTCTACAGCCTAAAGGGCGTCACATACGAGCGCTATACTGTGCTATTTCATCGTAATATCAAATATAGCTCGCCACACTACAAATAAAGGGCGTCACACACAGGCGCTATACTGTGAGTGCGAGTTTAAAGCTGGAATTACTCGCATACTAAGAATGACGCCATGAGTGTATCAGTAGATAAGTAAAGCTGAATGTTGTCTTTTTTTTTTTAATTTGTCTACGTTACGTTATTATATACTCTACCTTTTCAAGAATCACACGGACGCTATACTGTGCTATTTCATCTTACGATATCTGCTGCTGTCGTGTGTGACTGTAGCAAGCTATCACACATGGCGGCAACACTATCGTATAAAGGGGTAGGGACATTTGTGGCCTATGACCTGTCGAATTTTCACGAAAGTTGTGTCGCAGTTTGAAACCTACTTAAATCGATAGAGGATAGCTAAATGATGAAACATGTAATAGGTCTTTTTTTCGTAACATCACCGGTTGCAGAGATATAAATGATTTTTATTGTCCTATATATGGTAGGGCCATCTTTGTCACGAAATATGTCCGAAACTGGTGGAAACACTAAACGACTTATCATATTTTTTCACCATCTAAATGTTCACTAGCGATTTATAAAGGATTCAAGGGTATTGAACTTTGAAAAAAACGTCGGCCATAGGCCACCTTCCATAGTAAAACGCCTTTCATTACCCTCAGGCGTCGTGGCGCTCATATTTTTAACTCATCCCAAAGTTCGAAACGGCGTCAGACAGTCAGAAACAAATGTCTGTCTGGTCATTTTTATCACGGTGCTTAAATTTTCAAGAATTAAATTACATTGTACCTGTATTTAAAGATAATATTTTGTACCAAAAAATACATGTGATTTTGGGTAGGGGGTTGTGGCGATGTAGTCTAAAACCTCACCACATATCATCAGGGAGAGGAGGGGTCTAAAAAATTGCTAAAAACATCACGTGATTAATGGACGACCCCTTTCCAGAAACATCGGGTGTTTCAAGGGAAACATTTCCGGATATCGATATTTCAGTGATAGAAGATTACTTACATCCCTAATCGAGTAGCGAACGGAAATGACGTAGTAATGACGTGTACTAGTTATAGGTAAATAAAAGTTGTGCTTTATTAATATGCAGTGAAAGTTTAATTTCGCTAGGACGTTTATGAAGCGCTTTTGGAGTTTTCCGTCATCTAGTTTCTGCTACTCAGCACTAGATGTCACTATCAAATACGCCTCTATTTGCTCATTTTGTATGAGCTTTATGGACGAAGTAATAGATTTCAATGTTGCTAATTTTTTTATATTTTTACGTGCTATATTTATGGTCCAATCAAAGGCCTTCTTGCATTAGTAGTGCGTAAATATACTAGGTGTTGATGTGTGATTTCGGCGACATCGGTTCTGGTACAAACGCGTCTTTGGTACAAAGGCCCTTCCCTCTACCTCTTTCTTCCGTGGATTTGTATGAAAAGTCCAGAAAAATTTTGCGATTTGAACAAAGTTGTAGAACAAAAATTGTTCAGTTTGATGGGTAAAAGCCAACCTTGAAGTATTATCACACCTTTCTGTTACATCCTGTATAATTGTTATTAAAGAAGTTTCTGTTAGCAGGCGATATCTCGAAATAGAACTGCTAAACAAAAGCCTTCTCAATGGATTTCCCCGCGGACCGGTCTGCGCTGCCCGCATTTAGCAGTTTCCTGCGACTTTCACCAGGTCACCGTTCCACCGAAAGAACAATTTACTAGCTTGAGATTTCATTACATGGGCAATTGTTTGCTATGAGAAATTGGCCTGTCTGTCGTTGCCTTTGCCTATTGAGGGTTTTTGAGGCTTGAAAAATAAATAAAAACATTTCTTATCCTGGGGAGGTGTAGGTTTGATCGGATACTCGTAAGATTGCAGACCAGATTGATGCTAGTGGATTGTTGAAAGCAAATACATAGATAATTTATAAAACCCATCCTAACTAAACAAGCACTCACCTTCTCAAACCGATCGTCCAGCAGGGAGAGGCCGGCGTTTCTTCGGATGACGCTGGAAGACATGGAGTATTGCGAGAACCGGGACTTGGTATCGTCTTTGTCCCAGCCGGGCATCCGGGCGGGCGGTCGCTCCTAGGAATTGCAAATTTTTAACATAAACACTTATGTAGACTCTGTCTTATCATCATCAGCCTATATTAGTACACTGTTGGACATTGGACATAGGCTTTCTCCAAAATGCGCCACTTATACATAGGTATCGTAGCGACATGAGTTTTCCTTGGATGCAGCGCACTCTTTCATTTTTTGCTTTGTATTGCAAAACCTTTTGCAAAATGTAAATATTTTTTTACTGTGACAGACAGACGGACGTATCTTTAAGTTTCTGTTTTATATTTCATTGATTTTTTGACTTGATTGAATATACATATACTTATTTTGTTAAGTTCTGTGTTTTGCTGCTGTGCTGTGGAGTTTTGTTTGTTCCAGATTTTAGTTTCTGCAGTCTGCTCCTTCCCATCGGCTTCACTTTGATTGTATAGTCTCCTTGGGGAAAGTTTTTCAGTTCCTAAGTAGCATCTATACTATATGAATAAGAAGTCACAAAGTTTTTACTAGTGCACAAAGTTCTCTTTAGTGTTAGGACCTTATTATCAGTGATCGGAGTAGGTAGACTGATTTAGGGTTAATGACCGCAAACGTATATGTTAATATAGACATGCTGCTCGGATTCCGGGAGTTTAAGATTTTTAAGCGACCAAAAACGAACATTCGTTATTCTAAACATAAATAAATTGCTTCCTTTAGAACCAATTGATTGAACCAGATTTACTTTTATAATACTCAACTCAACCCGGAAATACCGGAAGTTTTCGGAAAAAAGGATTGTCCCTGTCATAAAATCAATATGTAAGTACCAAAAATCAATCTGTCTACTCCGATCTCTGCTTATTATGCAAGTTCGACTGGGTGGGTTAAACTGCTCGATCTATACCTGCTACTGATAACCCTTCCCATATGCTCATAGGCAGCAGTAGCCACTTTCCATCAGATGAGCATCATAAAAACACAATAAAAAGTTTTCGTTCAATACCTGAGATCCGCTATCGTCATCAGAATCAAAGTCCGAATCAAAAGCGTGTTGGGAATCGTGTTCATCATCACCGGACACGCTCTGGCCGTCATCCTCATCATCGTAATCATCGTCTCCAGATCCTGGAATTTCAGAAATAGAATTTAAAAATGAAATAAAAAGTGTCACAATAAATACGTTCGACAAACAGTTTGATCATAATTGTATTTTTCCCATTGCTTCCCTTCCCTGTTCTTACACAATAGCCCATACCGTTCTTCTAAGTGCGAAAGAGAGCGCAATATCGCTGTTTCGCACAGATAATTTATGACCCAGTCTGCAGCGAGTAAATAATCCTACTATAGTAAAATACAAACTATAGTAAGATTTGATCATGTCTGAATTTTTGGTCGATGCTGATCTCACAATCTTTAATCCAGAAGGCAGAAACCTAATTCATAAACTACTTACTTACATTTTAGCCATTTAGGCTACAGGATCTACTAACGAAATTTATAACAGCTACTTTTTATACAGCTAAATTAATAAAACATTACCTTCATTTTTGGAACACACGGAAACAAATAAAAGTAACACAACATAAAAATCTTGTTTATGATGCATTCTTACCTTCACCCATGGCCAAGTCGATAAAGTTGTCTTCCAGCTGATTGTCAGGGTCCTCAAAGTCGAAGTCATCATCTAAAGCTGCCACCACCTCTGGATCCAGGTCTAGACATAAACCTAGGGGAAAAATGCATTACATAAGTAGCAGATATTGCATGTTGCATTCTACAATTATTTCAATTTTTTGAATAGTTCCTACAGTATTTGTAAAACTGTGTTCTACTATGTTGTTTCCCAGCCTTTAGCTATATGCGGAATGCCAATAACACCTGTCAATTCGTTTCAGCATAAGTCTCAAAATGTTTCATCTGATTAGTCAGGTTCATCTGATTCCTCGGGAACCAAAGATTTTTCCGAAACAAAAAGTATGCTACATCACTTCCTACCCTCTCAACTATCTCTGTGCAAAATTACATAACCATACATTGTTCCAGGACAAAAATAGCGTATTTATTAATTCAATGCTTGATCTATCTACCTACCAAATTCCATCTAAATCTGTTCAGCAGTTTCAACATCAACGCAGAACAAACATACAAACATCCATACTTTTCCTTTTTTAACATTATATCTGGAACAAATCACACACAGTCTTCTGGCCCCAAACTAGGATTGCCTATACTATGGGAACCAGAGACTGATATACATACACATATCAATGAGATAGTGAGATAAAAGTTTTTTTACCTTGTGGCGCAGCCTTGTTGAGTAAACCAATGTCTTCCTCAACCTCGGAGGCGAAGACAGAACTAGGCAGGTTCAGTTGTTGGAGTTTCTCCTCAATTAGTGTTTCCCCATCTGGTGCGCCAGTCGTAGCTTTCTCTTTCTTCTTGTGTGATGTTCTCTAAAATAAGTTTATACTTTCTTGTAAAAAACTTTTCTGCTATTCAATCAGATATTTAAATCTTTTCAGGAAGAATACTGTAAGCTCGCATTACTGATCAAATAGTATGAGAAGAAGACGAGAAGATTGTTATAAGTTCCGTCAAAGTAATATAGCACTAAGTGGACAATATTATCAGAAACTGTCATACTTCGGTTTGTTCAACTTACCGGCTGTAGCACCATCGTGACCTCCTTAGTGTCCTTGAGATGCTGCAAGTAGTTGTAGTCATCATCGAAGTATATGCCGTATTTGCGCTGCTCCTCCAATCTTTGTTCTGGTGTTAGATCCTGGCAAATTAAAAATTTATTAAGATAAGACAGAAAATAAAATAAATACTTTTCCAATAACCACTTGGATCTATACCTTCTATATACAGCTCTAACCTCCAGAGACATTTTTAGAAGAGACCTGTGCCCCAAAAGTGGAAAATGTTATGGTTTGTGAACAATTTATAATACAAAAATGAACTATTCTATTCTATTTTTCTATTTGGCATTCCACATCTCATTAAAGGAGTGATTTTGCCAATGTCTAGTGAAAAATGGGAGAATCTTCAATAAAAAAAAATGGCAGAAACGCCAATGTCAAGTGAAAGGCACAGCTCTAAGGGTGATGGGCACTTAAAGACGCTCTACATGGTGGTCTGTTGTTGGAACTCGAAAAACAGAGCTATCTCCAGAGTTAATCCTCTTCTTATGCCCGCTTATCTCTGAATGTGAATCACAGCTATTTTCCCATCACAAAAATAATGTTGTAACTACTCTAAAATGGAAATAATTGAAAAATTAACTTAGCAGATGTGTGCTTGGTACAAGTCCCGGCAACCAACCCAAAATTCATTTACTTGAATTAATTTATTTTAAGAAGAAATTTTAACTGATCAATAATTTAATTTATTTTTAAAAACAAATTATTAAGGTAAAGTTAAAACTAATTCACACAAAAGTACTCAAGGTCTATCACTTCTGATGCAGAAGGGTGATAAAATTAAATGCCGTAGTAGTATTGTTGTGTCGTCTGTGCATCTTCCAACAACACCTGAGTTGAGTGATAGGCCATGGCTTCTCTCTGACCTCAATACTACTGTACAATGGTGTCGATCCGGTTTTCACGATTAAACTTAATTTAAGTGTTGTGTCTTTTTCTTTCTATTTAGAAAAGACAAAGACAGGACGCTTAAATTCAGCTTAGTCCTGTGAAATAAGTTTAATCCTCAACACAGAATCAGGGATGTTAGATGCCAACTCAAAAATTATGACACCGGCCTGTCAAAATTATGGTACTTTCGAAAAAACCATGGTACGCTTCGTCTTACACACTTATATTATTATTTCGTCTGAGACAGGTATATCACATCACAAATATAAGTTCTCGGCACATAAGCACACAGATGTCCTTAGAATAGAAGGGCGCGTTCCAAAAAAGTTAAAAATTACCCCTGTTACGAATTCCGAAATCACGTCGAGTAAAACCGATGGTATAATCCGGCCAAATAAAGAAAAAGATTGGATATTGAAATATTGTATTAGCCTCCTCTCGCAAATTGTATTTGTCCGGGTTATACCCTTGGTTTCACGCACCAGCAGTCAGAGTCAACTCAACATAAAAGGGCCCGGGCCGTTTCATTCTACACATCAATACATCGATTGTACATAACGGAATTATAGAGGGAAAATAAAGTTTAATGCTAGATGTGAAAATTATGGTACTTTTGCGTACCATAATGGAAGTACCATGGTACATGGTACGAAGACCTGAATAATGGTACGAATACCATAATTATGGTACGTATAACATCCCTGCACAGAATCGATACCAATGTAAACTTAATTTCTACATAATAATGGTTAGGTTACTCACGGGATCTTTCTCTTTTTTAGGCGGGACCACAGCATTTACAGGTACTAACACACGTTGTGGCGCTGTCTCGTCGGCTGCCAAAGGATCCCTTTGCGATCGGTGGACTAAATTGAAAGTGACGGCCTTTTTGCGATCAATGAACTTTTTCTTCGTTTTTGGCTGAAAAAAAAAGACAGCGATTGTAAGTATAAGCTATGAGACAACTTAGTAAGGTAACTGAAATCTTTATGACGATTAATTTACCATTTTGAAGAGCTTTTATTTAACGAAATTCACAAACATGCGACACAGAAATTCACAAAACAACACATGTTTTGGAAAGGGAAATGTCATGATGACAGATGTGTTCAGAGAGTATCGGGCCTTTAGCGGGCCAGATATGTATGAAAAGCATTAAATAAAAAACTATTCGAAAATCGTCGGTGAATGTTCGTATAGGACTGCTAAATACCCAAAATTATTACTTAAAACAATGCTTTATAGTTTTAAATATTTTTTTGTTTTAGAATGCTTGACTAGTTTTTGAACAAATCACTAGAGCTCACAAAACCGTAAAATTATATTTCTCCTCTGTTGTAATGAAAAAGCACCTTTAATGCATAGACAAGATAGCGCACGGTTACGGTACTGCCAATATACACAACAGACATGTCAAAATTGAATTATAAATATAACCTCAAAAATGTTTTCCGCAAAGAATTTAAATATTTTGTGCTCAAAATATTGGAAAATAAAAACAAAATGGACCTGTGTTGCATGTGCACGTGCTAAGAGTTCAGCAGAACCTAAAACTAAGACCTATTCTCACACTGTTCTATTTCCAAAAACAGATTTTCCTGTACGTTCCAATAATGCCGAAAAAGAGAAAATTCAAGAGGTAAATCTTTTTATTTTAACTCTAAAATTACCTATAACTACTACCTAAGATGCTGGAGTTTTACAAATTTCCTTCAAATCACATTCACAACCTTACGCAGTTGTGTTTTACTAAGTTCTGTTCTGAGTATATTTTTTTGTATATTTCTAGGTAGCTCAGTTTTCTAAGCTGTATAACTGGCAAAGAGAACACCTGAAAGGTCCAGAATATGTTCTACACGACGGCCCACCTTATGCTAATGGAGATTTACACATGGGACATGCAGTGAATAAGGTATAAGGTATTTAGTTTTTCTATGTTTAATAGAAACTTGCATATACTTGTATTTAACCCTTTTACCACCATAATCTGAAATGTGAGAATAAAAAATTCTTTGCTCTGAGATCCATGTAATATAAAACATGAAAACCTGATAAATTGTTTTTTTTTTGGCATATAACGTTTGTAACAGTCTATATTTTGAGTGAATATTTTGAATGTATATTATGAAACCTAAAAAAATCTAACTAAAGTTGTGACAAGTCTGGCAGTTACAGGGTTAAAAGTTTAAAGAGATTTGACTTGGTAGTATTTATAAGCTAGAGATTTATTACCTTGTAAATACAGAATTTATTGACAAAAGTATTTTTTAAACCAAGTATTTAATTTTCTTTCCATAGATAATAAAAGACATTAATAACAGAAGTCAAGTATTACAAGGTAACAAAGTGCACTATGTGCCGGGCTGGGACTGCCACGGGCTACCGATCGAACTCAAAGCTTTACAGCAATACAAAAAGTCCACCAAAAATGCACCAAATGACCCGTTGCAAATACGTAAAATAGCCAGAAAATTTGCTTTGAAGACTGTAGAAAGGCAGAAAGAAGCCTTTAAAAGTTGGGGCGTAATGGCGGATTGGGAGAAACATTGTTATTTGACTTTGAACAAAGATTACGTTCAGGATCAGTTAAGGCAGTTCTACAAAATGTATAAATCTGGATTGATTTATAGAGCTCTGAAGCCGGTTTACTGGTCACCGTCGTCAAAGTAAGTGGTCTTAGAAATATTAATGAGTTTGTAATTAATAATATAAATCCTAAATAAGATAAATACTCTTTATTGCACACAAAAAAAATACAATTTTGATAAAAAAGGGATGTGTGGTGGTGCAACTTGGGCAGTCTTATCGCTGAAAGTAAATAAAATAACTAAAATTTTAATAAAATAAAATAACTAAAATAATTTTAAAAATATTTTTCTGTTTTGGCCTTTCCACTGTCTTTACAGTTTCTTGCAGCTACAGAAATATAGTATTTTTCAAATTTATAAAAATGATTATTTTTTCTGAAAATAATTAATGTATTCTTAATAAATAAAAAATGGGTTAAAATTGATAATAATGAGTAAAGAAAATAATTTTTAAATTAATTCAATAATAGTGGGAAATACTGTGTTGACTATGTCAATCTGATCATGACCGCCTCAGAAAAGGGGGTAAGGTTTTTGGAAGTACATAATATCTATGAATGTCTGTCTGTCTGTTTTCTATTTAAATCAGGTGTTATGAATGCACAGTGACTTAAAAGCATGTTATGGCATTAAAGCAAAATACAAGTTCTTTCAACCTTCCCGAGTTATGGGAAGAGATCCGTGCCCCTGCAGTGGGGACGTAATGGGTTGTTAAAAACAAGTTCTTTAACATTATAATTTTTTTTTATTGAAACATAATTCTTCATTGTACATAGTCTTATAAAAATGTTATTGGTATTAAATTCAAATTGATGTTTATGTCAATAAACTTGTTGATTAATTTATTTGATTTTAACATTTTCAGAACAGCACTTGCCGAAGCGGAGTTGGAATATGATCCCCAGTACAAGAGCACTGAAGTATATGTGACTTTCCCCATTGAGAATGTTCCGGAAGTTTTGAAGGATAAAGTTGCTGGGTATGTTATTAATGATGATAACTTGTTTTATGTTCTTTGATAAGCAATAAAATAACTCTTTCACTACTTTTCAGTAAGCCTTTCTCAGCGATCATATGGACTACAACGCCTTGGACGCTGCCTGCTAACAAAGCAGTGTGCTACAGTCTTCAAATGAAATACAGTCTGGTCACATTGAGCTCCAAGCCTGAGGAACTGTTCTTGGTGGCCAGCGCACTGATTGAAGACTTGGAGAAGATTATTGGAGTGGAAATCCGAAAGGTCTTTGAGTTTGATGGTGAGGAACTTTGTACTATACATTTCATTAAAATTTTACTAAGAAGTATGTATAATTTGAGTGATATATTTCAATTTAAAAGTCAACCTATAAAATCTTCACTGCTAAGGCACAGGTCTCCTCCCACATTGCGGAATATGGATAGAGGCAAGATGGCAAAAATGTTTTATCGGCCGTTCATGAACAGTGGAGTAACGGTATGGAAAACAGAACCATTCAGTTCTGGACTTCTGGTGGTGTTCTGTCCATGACTTATATCTGAATGGAGCTTAACCATATTAAGTTTGCTATTCCTAGCATCAATATTGTTTTAACTTTAGAGCGTTTGAAAAATAAAAGTTTCAATGTCTTATAAATAACCACACTTCTCTTTATTTCACCAGGCGCCCTCTTACAAGGCACGACATACAGGAACAACCTGTCGGATACACCCCTCCCTTTCTTGCAAGGGGCGCACGTGACGGACGCGAAAGGGACGGGGTTAGTGCACACAGCGCCTGCGCACGGACCGGACGACTTTCTCGTAGCGTTGAATAATAATATGACTGTGGTAAGAATCCTGTAGCATAAGTAAGAAATAAGAATTCTGTAAATTTCGCCCTAAGTTGGTATTAACTTTCGCAGATTTCGGAACCAATTAGACCGTGGTATACACAAACTCGGAACTAAGTTTGCCGTATCTTTCGCAAACTCCGGACCTAATCAGGCCATAGCATTTACAATCTCTAAACCCAAATTGGTCGTAACCATCGATATGGGAAACATTAGATAAGGTTACTCGCCCTGTTTGTTTCTGAACCAGCGTGTTCGTCTTGCGAGGGCTGAAGCGGGGTGAAGAGGGAGGCATTTATTTAAACAAATATCGCCGTTGTGTGATAAGCTTAAGGTTTATGTATTTAATGTTATCTACTATCGACATCTAGCGACGAATAGGGAGGCATGTATTTAATTAATGTTATCTACTAGCGACATCTAGCGACGAGTAGCGTAGCATCACTATAAAATGACAAAATATTCATAAAATAACAAGAATAAAGTGATAAGAAATGTTGCTGTTAGTTTTGTTCTTTATTTTTTTATTGTTTTAGCACATTTCACTGCTCTGTAAGACATATTTTCATTTAAACACGGGATGTTTACTCGTCGCTTGTCAGATTGCGAATGGTGCGCGAAAAGGCGGCGCTACTCAACATAGGGGAGCAAACCACTATCAGCGACTACGCTGTCGTGGAGTATTAACCACATCTAATTGTTCTCTTATATCGATGGTCGTAACATTTACGGGCAACAAAAACAAGTTGGCCGTTACATTCGTGGGCTTCTCACCCAAGCAGACCGTAGCATTTACAAACTCCAAACACAAATTGATTGTAGCAATCAAAGGTTCCGGAACCAAGTTGGCCGTGGTATGCACAGGCTGTGGAACCAACTTGGCCTTATCATTCGCTACCTTCTGACCCAAGTGGGTCGTAACATTGACAAATTCCAGTACCAACTTGGCCGTAATATTTCAAGATCTAAGTATTTCGAGGTGGCTCGGGATAGAGATGCAATATGCGTGGCGAAATCGAGGAGAGACCTTTGCTCAGCAGTGGGATAGTGTAGGCTAGTAAAAAAAAAAACAATTATTTTTAATTAAAAATTTTTGTGTGTTCGACTACAATTAAGTTGGTAATATTGTGCGGGAACCATGCAGGGATAGGCGTGTTTTTGAGGACTCTGAGGACCCAAAAAATCCTATTCCTGTGTCGATACGTGAGCGTTACTGCAATTTTGATATCGTAAAAACGTACACATTAGTAACATGAATTTAACTAAATCAATTTTTTACAGGAATGCAACGTAGACGAAGCTGGTTGCTACATCAACCTAGATCCTTCCTTTGACGGTCTCTCAGTACTTTCAGATGGACAAGAGGCCGTCATAGCCCGCCTGGGGAACAATGTCCTACACAAAGGACAATATGTTCATTCGTATCCTTTGGACTGGCGGACTAAACAGCCAGTGATACTGAGAGCCAGCCATCAGTGGTTCATTGACACTGCTAGCTTGAAGGAGCAGGCTTTGGTAAGTAAATGCACTTAAATGAAAATAATTAGGTCTACTTTTTTGAAATTTTGACAGTATAATACTATGAAATCAAATGAAAAGATTTTATTCGAAGTATGTAGCAGTGTACACTTTTCGAACGTCATTCTTTTGACTACCTAATACGAGGTTCCTACCACTCGGAACTCGTATACCCACCGTTTCGGAAAGTGTTTGCGGAGTGAGAAGAAACGGCGGGCCCTAAAGAAACTCCCTCCAACACATTTTTGAAAAAAGTCATATTCTATTACATCTTAATGCTAGGTCAATAAATGAATTATACAATGTCATGTCTGTAAATAAAAATAAAAAAGAAATAAAAAGGATTCAAATTAGAATCTAATAACTAAGAATTACACACAAAACAAAAAAAAAAACATTAACAAGAGCAGGCCAGTTCACACGGACAGCACCCGATCACGAGTATAACGCGGGAGTCAGCCATCGCTCCCTTCAATCATATTTGAGGGAAGGGAACGACCCGGCTCCCGATACGCCACCATCCGCACGAACACTAGTGGGAAGAAAACAAGGCGAAGGTCTTACCAGTGTGGTTAGTCTGCTGGGAAGGAAATTCCCAGTAGTTCAACTGGTAAGAGTACTGGGGACAGGGGAACTCTCAAAGTATACAGAATTGTTAGTAGTTGTGTTGTCTCTTTCATTAGATCTGCGTTAGAACGAAATAGATGGCTCTCCCTCCGACGTATTAGAAAGTCAAGCATGTAGTAGGCACATGTTTTGGCCGATTTGTATGGAGTGCCCGGGGCTTTTAGTACGGTACACCTTGCTACTCATCATCAGAATCAGCCAAAAGATGTCCACTGCTGTACAAAGGCCTCACCCAAGGCTTTCTACGCCTTCACCAGATCGTCGGCCCATCAAGTTTGAGACCTGTCCACGCTACGTCTTCCAGTGCGCGATCGCCACTCGAGAACTCTCCCGGTGATCTGTTCTACGAGCTGTGTGCACTGTATACTGCCAACTCAGTTTGGCCTTACTACACAAGACCAGTCTACGCATTAAAAATAACCGACTGCAATCGTCACATCTAAAATTTTACTATTGTAAATTTGTTAGCTTGTAGAACAGACGGCCGTTGGGGCATCAAAGTTCTCAAGTTGCGACCGCGCACCGGAAGACGTAGCGTAGGCAGTGCTCCCACTCGGTGACCCGTGACCTGATGAAGGTTCTGGGAAGCCGCTGGATGCGGGCAGCGCGGGACCGGTCGGTGCCTTTTTTCAGCAGTGGAAATCTTTTGGCTGCTGATGATTGCAAAAAGCCTCAATCATGATGCCTTCTGCAGGCAGCTCTTGAGGCAGTAGACATCCTACCACCGTCCACGACTGACCAATCCAGCCAGGGATTCCGGGCGCAGTCAGACCGGCGCCCCTACTGGTGCATCTCGCGGCAGCGCTATTAGTTAGAATAAAGAGTCTATTCAAAACTTTTTTATCATGATGCCTTCTCCAGGCAGCTCTTGAGGCAGTGGACATTCTGCCTCCGTCCACGGCTGACCAGTCTCGCCAGGGGTTCCGAGCCCAGTTGGACCGGCGTCCCTACTGGTGTATTTCGCGACAGCGCGCATGGGGCGTGCCGTTGCCGGTGCTGTATAGGGGGCAGGAGGCTGTGGTTGATGAGTGAGTGGATTAACTGGTACTTATCACTGGCGTACGTGAACATATCCAGCCCTTAATCGCGTCAAATGTGACAAGTTTTGTACTATCTCTTTCCAAATCCCAATGGCAAATCTGACTATCAATATGTATGCTGAGTGTTTTTGTTTCGTTGAAATAGGGCCAGGTTATAAATATAAAATAACAAAAAGAAACGCAACTTGCTTTCGCAACGGTGTAATCAGAACTGTTGACTTACAGTATTTTTCATATTACCAACACAAGTTTTTTTTTTAACAATAGAGATTCTTGTTTTTTTAAAAAAAACATAAGTGGCCTGGATATGTTCATATCGGCCATTAAAAATCGCCTTGTATACCTACTCGTATTGCTATTATTATTAACACGATTTTCATAATAATTATTTACAGACGCATTATCGACAGACTGTGCAGTCTAATAGAGAGTGAAGGGCCGGACGCGTGGTGGACGTGCAATGTGCAGGACCTGGTAGCGGATGACTTGGCCAAGGAGCTGGATTTGAATGGGAAGGATGTTACTAAAGGCAAGGTGAGGACTAACAAGAGTTAAACTTTAAAAACAAATTAAGTGCAGGTTTAATTGACAACATTCAGATTTTTGCCCCCTAATTTTTATGTGGGTATCGGGGAGAAAAGGCAAAGTTAAAACACCCACACGTTTCCAATTTTTTTTTCCGTTTCCCATACTATATCTGAATTGTGAATCAAGAATTTGTATGGGAAACTGAAAAATAAATGTAGATCGGATTTTTTCAAGACTTTTCCTGTATTCTATACTTGATTCTGAATAACACCTTTAAATTAAAATAATAAATAATATCCTACCTTACCTTGAATAATAAAGTCCTTCCACGAAAATTGTTGATTTTGTTAACTAAATATAATAATACATCGCAGGATATAATGGACATCTGGCTGGACTCTGGCCTCTCGTGGCAGACGCTGGATAACCGCGCGGCGTTGTACGCGGAGGGAGTAGACCAGCTCACTGGCTGGTTCCAGGCTTCCCTGCTCACCTCTATAGCTTTGAACGGTGTCGCGCCTTACCGGTAAGTCGAGGGCTCCATAACAGCAGTAATCATCATCATCATAGAAATACAGGGTGTTAAAAAAGTGCGTTTGCAATTTTA
The DNA here is from genome assembly GCA_958295455.1 of Coleophora deauratella. Classification (NCBI taxonomy): domain Eukaryota; kingdom Metazoa; phylum Arthropoda; class Insecta; order Lepidoptera; family Coleophoridae; genus Coleophora; species Coleophora deauratella. The sequence goes on along the minus strand of OY282401.1, from coordinate 2,738,247 downwards.
AGGGGTTACTCAGAATCAAGTATACAATACAGGAAAAATATTGGAAAAATTCGATCTAGGTACGTCGTTTTTTTCTCTTTCCCACACAAATTTTTGATTCACTATTCAGATTTAGTATGGGAAAATGAAAAAAATATATATTGTAGTTCGGATTTTTCAATATTTTTCCTACATTATATATCACCTACTTGATTCTCAGTAAGTTACTGAGAATCAAGTAGGTGATATATATATATATTACTGACAGTAACCCCTTAAAATTTCCAACACACTTTTTTCACACCCTGTATAAATATAAACTCATTTATTCAGTGTCAAAAACACAACACTTATTAATACAAAGGAAAGTACAACACTTATAAGGTAAAGTAAACAAATGTAGGTGCAGCGCCATATAGGTCCTCACTCAGCATTAGTTGTAACAGACAGATGCTCGACAACGCTGGTTTTCTGTGGAGCCTTGTTCATCATCAGCCAAAAGACGTCCACTGCTGGACAAAGACCTCCCCCAAAGATTTTCTTCACACGGACCGGTCCTGCGATGCCCGCATCCAGCGGCTTCCCGCAACCTTCACCAGGTCATCGGTCCACCGAGTGGGAGGCCTGCCTACACTGTGGCTTCCGGTGTGCGGTCGCCACTCGAGAACTTTAATGCTCCAACGGCCATCAGTTCTATGTGCTATGTACGAGATATTTACAGTCATATAGCACTTTTATTACAGCATACAATGTTATTTTCTAGATCAATATTCGTCCACGGCTTCGTAGTAGATGGCAAACGGCGTAAGATGTCCAAATCTTTGGGGAACGTGATCGATCCCACCACCATCATACACGGCGGCCCCGACAAGACAGCGCAGCCGGAGTATGGGGTCGACACTCTGCGGTAAGTGGTCACAAAGGTTAAATCACCACAAACAAGGTCGTAGCCTGGGTGGGTTTGATCTTTGGTAGTAAGGTGTCGACACTCTGCGGTAAGTGGTCACCAAGTTAAATCACCACAAACACGGTCTTAGCCTGGGTGGGTTTGGTCGTTGGTAGTATGGGGTCGACACTCTGCGGTAAGTCATCACACAGGTTAATTGACCATAGGCACGGACGTAGCCTGGGTGGGTTTGTTCGTTGTTAGCATTTATATCGAAAGTTTTGGTTGTGTCCGTTGGTGTCGATTGCATGACATGACAATATTATATGACATGACATTGACAGTACCTCTATTGCCATCTTTTGGTAAGGCGGCTTGATTGAGTAAAAAGTTCTGACATTGGGTTTCATCACTAGCCCTACAGCTACTACCGATCTGGAATTGATAGTCGACTTAACAATAATTTTTTATTCCTCATTATATCAGTTTGGATTAAATATTGTTCGTTCATGCCATTAAGGGATCTTAAAAAACTTTGATACTGGGGTTGGCCACAAGCCTCTCACTAATCCGGACATGGCATTCTTGTGTGTAGTATGACCTAACCTTCCCTAAATATAGGAAGAGACCCGTGCCCCAATATTGGCTATGATATGGATTGTTATGGATTTAAGGAGAATATCAAACATTCTCTGTTAAATAGTCAAATGTCAAGATCGTAAAAACCTTATTTTCAGTTGGTGGGTAGCCAGCCACGCTACGCAGCATTCTCAAATCGTAGTCAGCAAAAAACTTCTTACCGACTGCCAAACAGAAGTGTCCAGGATTAGAAATATCTTTAAATATCTGTTAGGAGTCATTGGTGATCTTGAGGAAACCGCTTTCAATGAAAAACCAGTTTTAAACTATTTTGATCAATACATGGTCAATGAAGGTTATGAATTTGTGAAACTAATCAATGAACATTACAATAACTTTAGGTATAATACTGTAACTCAAATTATATTGTTTTTCATTAGTAATAAAGTATCTGGATTGTATTGTCACTGTATAAAAGACAGACTGTACTGTTCACCGAAGAATTCTGTGGAAAGGTTATCAGCGCAACTTGTTGTTCATACTTTATTTGTGTCTCTGTGCAAAGCTTTAGGGCCAGTGTTGCCACATTTAGTAGAAGAAGCGTGGCAACACCACCCTTTATACAAACAGCCATTTTACTTCACCGAGTCTATACCTCTTCTAAAACAGAAAAGAATAGATGAAGTAATTATGGAAATAGTTATAGATTTGAAAAGGGATCTCTTCTCAAAGTCGAAAAGTGACAATTTGAAGAAATTCGAAGCGAAAATTGAGCTAAACAGAGATTTGTATAATAGAATAAAACATTTGAACGTTCAAGATGGCGTCAATGACAGCGTCTTGTGTGAGATTCTAGAACTGTCATCTGTCAGATTGAAGCCGCAAAATGGCGGGAAATGGGATATAGATTTGACAGTTAGCGATAAGAACCAGTGTTTGCGGTGTAGGAAATTCAATGCGATAGAAAATAGCGATAAGTGTTTGCGATGTGAAAAGGCTTTGGAATTAATTGGAGAATAATGTTTTGTATTTGAAAATGTACTATTTGCATTTGATAAGACTGCTTTCATTCAGCGTCGTTTACTATTACTTGAGCAAGCCTCTTTGTCTACGTCAGGATATTCATTATCCGGTTACTTACAGAAGTTACATTTCATGAAACGACAAAAACGAATACGACATTCAAACCTTCAAGAAAAGAGCGTACTCCCATAACAAAGGCCGGCAACGCACTTGTGACACCTCTGGTGTTGCGGGTGTCTATGGGCGGCGGTTATCGCTTACCATCAGGTGATCCGTCAGCTCGTTTGCCACATATGCTATAAAAAAAATATTTTTTTTTCTAAAAATGTTTGAAACATTGACTTATAACGTCATACTTCATTACTGCTTTGTCTTGCAGTAAAAAGTACCTGTATTTTTGTTTGATTGTGAAAAAGAAGCGAGAATTTGTTTGTTTTATGGTAATTTTATAAGCGTTAAAGATTGTTTTAGCTATGGACATTTAAATTAATTATACCTAGTTAAATAGTTATTATAAATAAACTGTTTTATTTTACACAACATGTTTTATTGTGCTGCAGAAGTAGGGACGCTATAGTTTGATCCTATGTTCACAACCTAGTACATTCCACAGTACAGCAATAACAGCAACCATTCCGTACTTTCCTTTCCACACTAACAAGTTTCAGAGTTACAAGTTAAGAGTTAGACGGAAAACACACTGGTCCGAAAATCGGACGGGAGTCCGAAGCGACGAAATTCGCATGCGACAGCGTTCCGCAACAACGGACGGTTTTCGTCCGAAGCTGCGGTGCACGACGAAGGCACGGATTTCGATTCGTCCGAATTTCGTCCAAAGCGACGATTTTCGTCATGCATTCATTCAGTATTCAGTGGAGTGAATAGAATTGAAATCGTGTCGGTCCATTTCCACCGAAGGTGTGCGTGAAGAGAATTTATTTTTACCCATGCAATTTAAAATTCTCTTCTCTCCTCGCCTCGGGCGGTGAAAATAAGAAACAATTAAAATTCTCGTCCCTCCCATCCTCGCCCGTCCAGACTATTTCCACCGAAGATGCGCGAGAAGATATTTTTTCCCATACAATTCAAAATTCTCTTCCCTCCTCGTCTCGCCGGCGGAAATGCAGCTTTGAATACTGCTGCAGAATAGGTTAAAACAATGAAGGGTTGCAAAATAGGTAGGTACATATAGCCATCGCTCAAGACGACGTGCTTTTAAACTAAATTAAGATAAACTGGACCGCTTGAGCGCAATAAAGCGTTACCGCTAGGGTTGGGCGAAACGTTTCGGAATTTGAGACCGAAACCCAAACATTTTCTGAATCCAAATGCACAACAATACCAGAAGACTGCCACAGACTCGCGGAAAATGGATCCGTAAGGCACCTGAACGAATTAATTAATGAACGCTTATGGTATGATTATACCCTTTAGGTTCATAATACAGAGTGTTAAAAAAGTGCGTTTGAAATTTAAGGTTTTAGCTGAGTTAGCCCTTAAAACAAACGCACTTTTTTAACACCCTGTATACATTTTATTAAGATAGTACTATCGTACCATATATGTTTTTCCACTCCCTGCTTTTCTCTAAAGGTGACTTCACCTTCATTCCAGCTAAGATCTGGTGTTTGGTTAATACACTTTCATGTGTGTACACAATGTAATATTTTAACGTAGTAGTAGCATTTGTAATGCCAAACTTTCTTAGAGTGCCAGGGATTACTGATGCAGAGTACTACACAGTAGACACTATACTATTGTATCTACTATAATGGATTCGAGATCTGTACAATCATAAGCCATATAAGTAATACTAGATTTTCGTAAAGTTTAATTTCAGACCAACGCTGTCTTTGTCGAAAACGATACCGAAGTTACATCCCTAGTGACATGCAATAAATTAGGAGTGGCCAACATTTACTAGATTTATAATATACAGGGTCTCCCTTAAGGCGCTTAAGGCTCTCTACGTCTTCCGCGGACCTCACAAATCACCGAATTCCGAATTTACACTAACGCATTGGTATAATGTTTGGTTACGTATTCTATTTGTTTTGGTAGAGGTAAGCAAGTAAAGTTTTCGATTGTTTGGGTGCCGAAGGGTTGATACAAATTCGCATTGCGTACAATTGTCGATTTGTACAATTCTCAATTTGTTCATATTGGCAGTTCGTGAATGGAATGTTAACAGTCATCGAGTCTAGGGTTGGCTTAAAAGTTTGATTATTCAAATGTGTCGTGTGTCGTGCGTCATTTTTGCACATCAAATGCGTTACGACCATTACACGACACTAAACAGACTACAGGTATGGAACGTCTTAAAAATCAGCCGGTGATTTTCTTAAAAATTCAATGACTACGTTTTACGTTCTCCAGGACCCTTACGTTTAAGGATCAGGATCTATAAAAAAAAAAAAAATATCCGGGACAAATCACACACGGTCATCTGGCCCCAAACTAGGATTCCCTGTATCTTGGGAACCAGAGACTGATATACATTTAAATACATACATATATAGATATTATACACCCAGACTCAGAGCAAACAATTCTGCTCATCACAGAAAAGTTTGCTCTGTGTGGGCCTACGAACCATCGAACTCACGACTCTCGAATCAGGATCGCTAACCACTTAGCCACCGAGTCAGTCATCTTATCTTAATGTTTATAAACTTATGCTAGTTTATTTTCTAGACATTTCAATTATACATAAGTCTATATGGGTGTTGACCCGATGATTCCTATGAGACTTGCTCCTAATGTCCTTAATTGTTCTGCCCTCATGGAAACCAAGGGGAAGCAAGCAGGGCGGAAGGGTCTGCTAATTGTTTTGTTATTACCCGCACGAGTGTAATCTGGCTCGAGCAGCTGCTAAGATGTTTTCAGGCGGAAAATTCTTGCAGTGTGGGATAAAGGAAACTGAATGGTACGTACATATAGGTATTGACCAATATGTGTGAAAGCACTTGATAATTCAATTCGATCACTCCATAATATATCCAATTTCGGTGGATGAGTGAGAACGGCTTTAAGCGCAATACACACAGGGGCGGCCGCGGGGCGGTAGCGTTCTGAAGGCGGACCTACGGGAAGCAAACTTAGAGAATTCCGCCCGGTTTTGGTGTGAAGGGTTTCATAGTAATCCGAACATTACAAAATATACCGTTCCCGGAACGCTTTCCCACCGCTTGTGTCTGTGTTGCGCTTTAGAGAGGGGCAGGGATTATTACCTACTAGGACCTCCTTTTCTAATACGTAGGAGCGAACGAGATGAGTGATGACTGCATGGACCGTCACCAGCTAGATTATACCCACATTGTCGCCTTCAGAGAGCTTTATGGAGTGCCCACTGTGCCAAAGATCGAATACTTCTCTTTAACTAGGTAAAGAAAGGGTAAGCAACAATACAAATAGCAAAGGTAAGGCAGGTAAATTAATCTAAACATCCCACCGGTGCACAGTGGGGCCATTTTCCAAAAACGTGATCAAAATTATGTTTTCGTTCATTTTGTCTTTAGAGTGATTAAACTATTAATGAAAACGCTGAATACGTTAAAAATAACCGACTTCAATCGTAACAGCTACCATTTTGCTATACTTTTTTTAGTTTTTGTAAATTTTTTCAAAAAGCGCTGGATCAATTTGCATCAAAAATATGGGAACACCTCTAAAGTATTACGTACCTTACAAAAAAAGAATCCTCAAAATCAAGTCGCGTAACATACATACAAAAAAAACAGTTGTGGGTACTGACTTATCAAAATTTTCTGCTGCAGCAAATCAATTACTTCTTTAACAAGGTGTTTTTTATTCTTATTTTCCATCTTCCTGGACAAAGTTACATACGGATCGGAAGACAAGAGCATTTTTTTAAAGATATTAGTTATTGTATTCTTCCTTGATGCAGCAGAAAACTGCTGAAGTGTTCGCGATAAAATTTAAAATCTTAATTTCGGGCCTCTTTTGCCTCCTCAGATAGCTGCCCAATGGGTAATACGGCTGTCTGTATTATTAACTAACCATGAATCAGTAGTTTATGCACATAGGGGCTCATGTAGTACCATATGGTTTCGATTCCCACGCAGGGCAAACATTTCTGCGAAGAGAAGATTTGTTTGCTTTTTTATGGTTGTATTATATCTATATATGTGTGTATTTAAATGTATCTACCAATTTCGGATAAAAAATCTATTAAGTATTTCAGTCTCTGTTTCCCGTAATACAGATAATCCTAGTTTGAGGCCAAAACTACGTGTGTTGTATACAAATATACATAAGTATTATAACATTATCTTTTTGAGCCTCATTTTGAATAAAACTAAATACAGAAAATATAAATTTTCAATTACAAATTATTTTTTAGTACAGGAGTTATGGTAAATTATTTAAAAATTAAATAAATTGTAGAATTAAAAAAATAAGCTCTAAAATTAAATAAAATGTTTAAAAAATATATTGAAATAATTTATTGAAATATTTTTCAAATAAGCACTTTTAGTAAAAATATGATGAAAAGTTCTATGAAGGCAAAGCGCCATAACTTTTGAATGTAGTTTATTAAGTAACTATATATTACCTATAAATTAAGGTACGTCTCAAAATTGTAAATAAATGAAAAAATTGTAGTTATAACAATATTTTCAAAAATGCTATTTCGATCGCTGATACCGAACAAATGCCCCATAGTGCGGTGGCCTATAACTAATAGTACTAATTGCAACTTTGACGACCGTAGGACTTGACGAATGATGGCGCGCGGCGCTTTCGACGTATTCATTATGCGGCTAGCCGCAAAGCCGAATTGGACATTGTTGTGTCTAAAGAGCCATATCCACTTGTGTTTGTAATACCCACTACAATACAGGCTTTAACAAATTATGCAGGCGTAGTGTAGGACCTTTTCTTCTTATAATTTTGTCATAATATCGCAAACATTTATGTTAATTTATGTTATGTGATTTTATTGTACAATAAAGAGTTAACAAACAAACAAACAAACATTTTTTTTATGTTACAGAAATAAATAAGTACATAGGTATTTTGAATTTTGATTTTTTGAATAAAAAACGGAATTCCTCAAGCAATTTGATCAGCTGGTTGTCAAATTTTGTATTTGTGTCAAATTTTATTGATAAGTAGCATAATCGTAGAACAAAAGTTGTTCAGTGTGATATGCAGAAACGACAGTTTATTGCTCCGAAACCTATTTTGTTTACATCCTAATACCACTCGGAGGAAAATGGTGGCACCCGCCTTCAGATTTTAGATATCGATCAACAAAACGGATCTTGGTTTTCGCTCTGTTGTTGATACCAAAGTTGAGTATGGACACTCCCTGCCGCTTTCTGAAGGCTACTTCACCCCCCCTGTGTGACCGATCTGTGACCATTTGTCAAGAGGTTGGCACAGTTCCAAAACGGTTCCAAAGCACAGTATTATGACCAAAGACAATTTTAGCAGACTTTGTAGTAAACAATTGCGCGTTTGTATGAAGTGTCTGGGATGTGGTTGATACGTAATCTTAGGCTTAGACTTTTACCTGGAAAATCAAAATTACGTATCATGTCACCCATAATTTCTTTAGTCTGAGAAATAATTAGTCTTCATTATGACTTGTAAGTTCGAAAGGCACTTTCCTAATTACTTTCAGTACCGAAAGAGTAAATATCAAGTGCGCGACCGCCGCATCCGTAATTAGTACGTAATTTTTTACCTGTTCCTTTACTGAAGATTCTCGGCAATGCATTGCTTTTGCGACTTATTTTTGTAACGGATATTCAAGCTCAAGTTATGTGTAGATGTAAGCTATTTTTATTATTATTTTACTTATTTGTGTTCATGTAGAGTGCCTGCTACGTCAAAAGCAATTCAAAATCTTTTTTTACTTAATATTTTTATTCTTCGAGACTTTTAGTTACTTGTCGTCGCTCGTTCTTTGCTAAAACTTCTTTTATAAATGAAAATGTATCCTTCTTCTAAATTATACAACTGGAATTTGGACCTGCTTTTACCCGATTTTTGAGTAATTTGGGTGCTACGCTGAAGTAATGAGTTGCTACGAATTTACTACGAAGTTTGCATTTTAAGTTTTCGTTAATATTTTATACAGGTGAATCTAAACTGTATATTGATTACAAATATTGTTGTTTGCAGGTTTAAGACAACAATATGTTATTATATTACACCTATGTTGATCTTCGAAATTTAGGTACCTCATTAAAATATCACGGCAAAAGGCTGACCCTCACTGAACGGGTTTAATATGATAAAATACTAGACTAGAATATAAATTTGAATGTTTATTACACAATAATAAGTGAAATATTGCGAAAATATAAAATAACAAAACGAGACAATGTTGGAAAAACTTTAGGATTCGGTACTAGTAAATCGGAGGTAAAGAGGTGCATGATACACCTGCAAATGTAAGAGGGTGACCTTAGAAAAAATATGAAGAGTTCACCAAGCGCACAACACAAAGAAGACGACAGGACCTTAAGCAGTTTGATGGACTATGGATTCCTCACTGAGTGACCGGTCCTCAATTGGGGCTTCTGTCCATGGTTTTATCTGCCTGTTCTGTCCACCAATGTATCAGACATCTGTACATGGTCCTTTTATCATTGATCAGGCACTATTATTTATAGGTGAACTTTCAGAAGAAGCGGGCAGAGGCCAGAAACAAAGACATCAAATTGTTTCATCTCCTACATATACGCAAGATGTCACGAGTATAACTAATAGGGTTCTTCTTAAGAGGCTACTTTTCAGTTATGATCCTTTCATAACATGACTAAGGAAGTGGCCTAAACGTGAAGAAATCAGTCCTAATAGTGCTGAGACGGCGCCTTTTTGGCAGTGTTTTATTTGTAAGCCTGAGTTTGTGTATTTTTTCTACTATTTTTATTTTTTTATTATTTTTGATTTTCAAATAAATGTATTTTCTTTATTTATTTATTTATTTACACTTTTTAGTACATAAAAAAAAACTAAAAATAATTATAACTAGTACATAATTATGGGACTGTACAGGTAGGCGGTCTTATTGCTATAAGCAATCTCTTCCAGACAACCTTGAGGTAGAGGAGAACATGAAATACTTATATCTAATACGGGTAGAGTATTTATCCACTCAAAACATCATAATATTTATAATAGACTGATTAAAATGATGAATCTTTCATCTTTCTTTCTTTCTTTCCTTCCAACAAAAGCTGTTTTGGGGCTACTTATTTGTTAATGTATACTCTTATTATGTGTTATCTTCAAATATTTTTATAAATAGCGTATAATGGTCTTTTTATAACGTAATAATAATAACGTAAGTATATTTTTTAATATTTTTTACTGTTTTTTAAGGATTTCTGCAAAAAATATATATATTTTTTAGTAATAAGTCTGCAATTTAAGATTTAAGCACCTTTTAAAATAAATATTTGTATTTTATATTATCTTTACTCAATTTAAGATTTAAGCACCTTTTAAAACAAATATTTGTATTTTATCTTTACTGACGTAAGTTAATTATTTGACAATAATTGTTTATTGAAATAAATGTTTTGGACGAACTTTAGAAATTAATTTTGTTCATCAAACCCCGATTTGCACTCCATCTGACTCAGAATTATGTGGTTCTCCAAACTATGCCTAGGTAAACGCATAATATGTCCGAAGAAGCAAAAAGACCTTTGGTGACATATTTCTGTGACCCTCGTTGTGAAGTTCAGTTCACTCAACGCTAACATGCTCGAAAAACCTTCACTTCTGCGACAACACAAGGAAATCACGCATTATCTAATCTGTGATCACGCTATGAGCTAAGGTACAGCTCGCGTCACGTAAAAAGAGCGCTGGCGGGCGTTCCGAGGGCAGAACAGTTCACTCTGACAATAGGATAGCTTAATATAAATCGCCTAAGTGTGAAAGAGAGGGTTTAAACAATTGCTGTCATAGTGCATCCTTGGAACGCCAGCCAGCGCTCTTTTTACGTGACGAGAACTATAGTTGACTGTTAGTCAATTGAGTTACTTTTATGACAAATGTCAAAAATCAATTTGTTCAGAAAAATGTTTGCAAAAGTAACATATGGCGTCATAATTTGGTTCAGACTTTTTAAATACTCATTACGAAATTTACGAGGTCCGACTGTAATAATTAAGTAGAGTCTAATATGAAGGGCCCTTTACTTGTATTTAAGTGAGGTGTACTTCAGAAGTGGAAACTGCTCTTATTTATGGTATTACGATAAATTCAAGTTTTAAACTTAGGTATTTTGCAGTGTTTCTCTTGTAAACTTCCTTGTTTTTAAGCGTTTGATATGGGAGTTGTAGGACAGGATTTGGTGAGCGCTTTTAGTGATTATTTCTATTGATCAATCGATTCCCCATGGCAATTTTCCATGTTTTTTTTTTACTAAATATTTGAGTTCATTACACTACATCTCACGTGATGGAAAGTGAAGATGTATCAGTGATGAGCAGATTTGTTTGCTCTATGTCGGGTTAAACGTATATGTGTATGTATTCCTGTCACTCGTTCTTATATTCAAGAAATCCTATTTCAGTATGGGTGTGTGATTTGTCTCTGAATTATTATTATGTTCAAAATAAACGTTCGCTACTCTGCTCACTTTATTATTATTCGCATTTACTACTGTCCGTTTTCACGAATCGATTTTGCAAAAAAAACGCGGTTATTTTTATGGTTGACACTGTAACGACCCTCGCTGTTTTTACGGCTGGGTAAGTGACTAGTATTTAATTTAGGGACAAACTTTGGAGGCTTCTTGAGCCCAAGTGCCAGGAATAATTCTGTATTTATTGTATTACAAACTTCAAAGTTACTATGACAGGAGTTCTTGTTTGAGGATACTGGTAGAGAGATACAGGGTGTAACGAAAAAGGCGTAACTATACATTATGGTGGAGTTTTAGCCATAACACTGAATAAGATTTTTTTTAAAACTTTCCTGAAATAATTGACAACGTTGAACACGTTAAAAATAACCGACTTCAATAGTAACTACTACAATTTTGCTTTGTGTTTCTTTTTTTTTGTTGTTTTTTTTTTTCAAAAAGCGCTTTTTATATGGGATAATCTCTGAAGTATTACATACCAAACAAACAAATAATCATCAAAATTCATAATTGGCGAAGTAATTGCGTAACATACATATAAAAAAACATACTGTCGAATTAAGAACGTCCTCCTTTTTGAAGTCGGTTAAAAAGGACTTTCATACAAAATTGGCATAAAAGTTCTTTTTTTTTGCGAGTTTTTGCGAGTCTCAGAACATCTCGGAAAGTTGTTCAGTTTCATGAGTGGAATAAGCAGTTTTGATGTTTGCAGTGTGCACTAGTCACTAGTTAGTATACAAAATATATCCAGACTACTACTATTCGAATCAATTGTGACAACTTTCGTTCAAACACTTTTTAAATAAACAACAAAAACATTTGAACTCTCCATACAAATCTTCCTGGGTATATTCTCATCCGCAATTAATAAACACCTTGTACAAAACCTATTCAACTGAATTCCAGACACGTCGTATGCAGTGTTGTTCTGAATTCTAGATCTAAATCAAGTCTAGGTAGATTTAAATCGGATTCGATTCGACCAAATCACTTTAGAACTAAATAGTTCTCAGAGACGCATTTGAACTTATTATGTGCCCACTAGACCTCGTTTATGGAAATTAAATGACAAGAAATCTTAAAATATATATAATGTTAGCTCTGACAACCCTGGAAAGGGGCGTGGCCTCCCCTCACCTCAGCTCCCGCATCACGCGATCGTCGGTGGAGAGGGAAACTGCTCCTCAACAGCGCAAGACCTGAAGACCTCACATTTGGCTGCGCGCGCTCGATACGAACACTAGTTAGGCTGGCTCTCTGTCCGTTTGACCCTCGAATATTTAATTTTGTACATTCCATAAAGAGTTTAGAGTTTATTTTAAGTTTAAAGTTAATTTCATTTCTTGTAAATAATTTATTTGATCATTAAATCTAGTTTTGTGTTCCTAAATCTGTCTTTTTTTAATTTAAAGTCTGCCCGTCGCTAATATCAGAAGTGGGATAGTGCTTCTCTGCCTACTCGCTTCTGGTTATCCTGGCGAAACAAGTGGTTTTTGTGCATAATGGCCGAACCACCACCGCGTGTTACAACACGTCGGCGCGGGCGTAATTCAGATACAACGGAATTACGAGAGCAATTAGGCGCGATTTTAGAACGTTTAAATGCTTTAGAAAATACTTCTATGCAGAGCAGGTTCTTGGATAGCGATCGCTGTGACGCGAACGTGTCGCAAGCGACGGAGCCCGGTGGCGGGCTGGCGCCTACGCCTCCGCCCAGGCCTCCCAGCGGCGCGAGCGGTATCGTGGGTACTTCGGGTACTCCCCAGGCAGCTAACGGCAGTGACGCTACGGACAGAATCATCGGAGCCCTCGGCGCGTTGACAAAAGTAAGATCCACCCATTATTACATTTCGAATTTCGATCCGAGCTTGCACGATATCGATTCATGGTGTTTAGAAGTAGACAGGGCCCGCGAAATTAACCGTTGGGACGATAATGAGTGTTTAGCTAGAATCGCGAATTGTTTAAAAGGTGATGCCCGCTGTTGGCTAAATGATTGGGTCACTAATGACCGCACCTGGTCTAATTTCAAAATTGAATTTAAACCACTGTGCACGCGAAGAATCGATATCGCCTCTATTTTGTTTGATGTGATGTGCACGAATTCCGACGCCTATGCTACGTATGCTGAATATGCGAGGCGATCATTGCTTCGGCTTAATATTGTTAAAGGTTTGAGCGACGAATTGATAGTTGCTATAGTCATACGTGGTATAATGGACGCCCAAATTCGTGCAGCTGCGACTAATGCAAAGTTACTGCCTAAAGATCTTGTCGAGTTTCTATCGATTTACGTTAAACCGAAAAAGTTGGGTACCCCCCTTGATTCCGTGCGTACGTCACGAAGTAGGCATTTCGCGGAAATGAATAATAGGAAACGCGTTCATAGTGCGGCTATAAGTGAGTGTACTGTTGCGAAACAATTCAAATCGGATCCCCCTAAGTGTTTTATTTGCGGTTCTAACTCGCACCTTAAACGTTTTTGTCCTAGACGCTCTAAGTCCGATAAAGATTTACCAAGTACCAGTTCAGTTCCGAGTACGTCTGGTGTAGTTGCGAAAACCGATATTACGTGTACATTCTGTAAAAAACCGGGCCATGAAATCAGTGTGTGTTTTGCTAAGCAGCGCTCAGATGCGCATAATAAAAATAACGTTAACTTTTGTCGAGAACTGGAGGGTAGTTCGAGAGACACTGATATCACGACCGCGGTTATACAGGGCATACCTACCGACATTTTAATCGATAGCGGTTCTCGTGTTTCGCTCGTGTCGAAATCAGTGCTTAAACATTTTAGATGCGCTCAGAAACCTACTTTTCAAGTATTGAGGGGCATAGGTAATAATAATGTCGAAGCGACCAGTTACGTCACGCTCGTAATCGAGTTTCAAGATGTGTCTTTGGAAGTCGATTTGTTAGTAGTTCCGGACGGTTGTATGAATGTTCCGATAATAATAGGTACCGACGTGCTAAATCGTGATGGTATAGCTTACATACGAGTGAATAATCGACAGTGTTTGACGCGAATTGACAGTAAAAGTAGTAAGTGTGATGTTTTAATGGTTGAACCCAGTGAAAAGGTTCAAGTTAACTCGCCGTTACAAGGTACGGACCGCGATAAACTAGTGTCGATTATTGACGAGTTCAAGGACAATTTGATCGTAGGTACGGCGTTGACGACAGTGACGACAGGCAGTATGCACATTAATTTGTCAGATACTACGCCAATATATTACAGACCGTACAAGTTGTCGTACGATGAGAAAGTAAGGGTTCGCGGAATAGTTAAGGATCTGTTAGACAAAAATATCATACGCGAGTCGGAGTCCCCTTATGCCAGTCCCATCATCTTGGTTAAGAAAAAAGACGGGTCGGACCGTATGTGTGTCGACTACCGTGCACTGAATTCAGTCACAGTCAAAGACCGTTTTCCGCTGCCCCTCATAGAGGATCATATAGACAGACTAGGTGGGTGTAATTACTTCAGTTGTCTTGATATGGCGACCGGATTTCACCAGATTAGAGTTGACCCCGATTCCATACCCCTCACAGCTTTCGTCACACCAGAGGGCCACTACGAGTATTTGAAGATGCCTTATGGTCTGGCGAACGCTCCGATAGTGTATCAGAAAATCATATCGAAAACACTTAAAAAACACATAGATGCCGGTAAAGTACTGGTATACGTTGATGATGTACTGATTATGTCACAGAGCGTAAATGAGGCATTAGACGATTTACGCGAGGTTATGATGACGTTGACTTCCGCGGGGTTTTCGATAAACCTTAAGAAGAGTACATTTGTGGCCACAGAGGTTGAATATTTGGGTCGTAAAATTTCTCAGGGTCAGGTTAGACCGAGCGACCGCAAGGTCAAAGCATTAGTAGACTCCCCTGTGCCCACAAACGTACGACAAGTGCGCCAGTTACTTGGCTTGGCGGGATATTTTAGACGTTACATTCCGAACTACGCGTCGCGAACGGCATGCATAGCTAATCTGACACGTAATGGGGTTCCTTTTGTTTGGGGAGAGGAGCAGGAAAAAGCCCGTAGGTTTCTTATTGAGTGTCTAACAAATGAGCCCGTGCTCACTATTTTCGATCCCAAACAATCGACTGAGCTGCACACCGATGCGAGTGCGATAGGCTATGGCGCGGTACTCATGCAGCAACATGAGGACAAGAAGCGGCACGTGGTCGCATATTTTAGTAAGGCTACTCAAGGAGCTGAAAGTCGCTATCACTCCTATGAGTTAGAGACTCTTGCTGTGTATAAGGCTCTGATACACTTTCGCCACTACCTGCTAGGTATACTTTTTAAAATAGTGACCGATTGCAACGCGTTAAAACTGACAGAGCGTAAGAAAGATCTTTTGCCGCGTGTGGCGCGCTGGTGGCTGTACATGCAAGATTTTAACTTCACGATTGAGTATAGAAAAGGTTCGTTGATGGCACACGCCGATTATTTAAGTAGGAACCCAGTAGACGTAAATCATATCGGTAAACCCAAAACGTGGGCTCAAATAGCTCAATCCGCGGACGAGGAAACTCGTAATCTGATGGACCAACTAGCTAATAACGAGCTAGACTCGAATAGGTATGTGGTACGTAATGATATTTTGTACTACAAGTACTCCCCGGTAGGAGAAGAGCCTAGGTTGCTTTGTTATGTTCCAAAGGGTCATAGACTAAGCCTGTTGAGAATATTTCATGATCAGCATGAGCATATTGGCTGTGATAAAACTGTCGATTTAATATTACACCATTTCTGGTTCCCTGGCATTAGAGCCTTTGTCAAAAAATACATCAGCCACTGTCTGGTCTGTATCTCGTGTAAGAAAGTCCCGAGAGCTCCTCATCAGCCTATAGCTTCATGGGTCAAGCCTGAGGTCCCATTCACTACTGTCCATATGGATGTCCTGGGTGTATTGCCAGATTCTAATGGCTACAAATATGTACTGCTGTTGATCGATGCGTACACTAAGTACTGTTTGCTATATCCGATGTATAGGCAAGACACAGATGAGCTGAAGCGCGTCGTCGCTAATGCTGTTTCTCTATTCGGCACTCCCAAGCTGATAGTGTGTGATCGCGGACGTATGTTCGAAAGTAGTGCGTTCCAAAAGTGGATTTCCGATTTAGGCTGTTCAATGCACTTTATTACGCCAGGAATGCATAGTGAGAATGGACAGGTCGAACGTTACTGCCGCACCGTTTTAAATATGTTACGGATCGAAGCGGAAAACAAACACTCTAAATGGTCAGATGCACTGTGGAAAATGCAGTTGGTTTTAAATAGTACAAAACACAAAACAACTCCAACTTCGCCGTTACAACTGCTGGTTGGTATCGATGGTGTTACGCCGGTGATAAGATCGTTGGTGCGCGATGTTGCGGTAGACGAGTCAAGTCCGAATCGCGAGGCTATGCGCGAGATAAAACGCCAGCGTGCGTCGGAACTATTAGACGCGAATAGAAAAATGCAGGACGCCTATGTAAACAAGAGCCGCAAACCTAGTCGCAGTTTTCAGCTAAATGATTTAGTATTTGTTAGCAAAAATGCGCAAATGACCGGAAAGTTGGACTCCGGTATGCGCGGTCCCTACCGCGTTGTGAAAGTACTGCCATATGGGCGGTACGAGTTAAGGTTGCTTGGTGGATCTTATGGCAAGACCACGCAAGCGGCGGCCGAGCATATGGTTGCTTGGAGGGGCGAGTGGACCCCTGACGCGTGTACGGCGTTCTTTGATTGTGAGTACGATTACGTAATGATGTGCGTAGTTACGACCGGTCAGGTCGGGTACCGGAGGGTCTTTAGGTTCGTAAAGACCGCTCTGAAGGACAAGCTAGCTCTGGGCCTCTGTCAGTGTGTTCCGATATGAGTGAAGTTGGCCACTAGTAACTCAGTCGATGAAGTTCAAGCACTCGGTGCCTCTGGTGTTTTGTTAGACATGTACATTACGGTACCTCTGTCGGTGTTGTAATATTTCTTGTAGTACTCACAATGTGCCGGTGATTACCAAGTTACGGTGGTTTCACTGAAGGATATGCAAACTTCGGGCCTCTGTCGTGACATTTTTCTCCTATATTTATGTGCCTTTATTTCCGTTTCAATTGCTTAGCTTAAAATAAAGTTTTACCTGTAATTTCTGCTTCATATGTAGAAATTAGCTGCAAATTGCAATCGTAATATTAAACAAAGTACCTAAAGTAATAAATAACTTTTAAGTTGTTCAGTCAGTCAGCAGCTTTAGTATGTCTGACTCTTGAGTTGTTCAGTCAGTAAGCAGCTTTGTCAGCTATGTGTGCTATTTAATCACGTTTCATAGTTTTGAACAGTTACATGAGCAGTGTGTTATCGTTTACAGCTACAAACGAGGAACCAGCACCAGACCACGGCAGCTGCAGTGACTCCTCTTCGGAAACCGATGGACACCGAGTTCAAGAGGTGGCCGTGGACGTCCACCAGTCAGGAGAGGCCGTATTAGCTCTGACAACCCTGGAAAGGGGCGTGGCCTCCCCTCACCTCAGCTCCCGCATCACGCGATCGTCGGTGGAGAGGGAAACTGCTCCTCAACAGCGCAAGACCTGAAGACCTCACATTTGGCTGCGCGCGCTCGATACGAACACTAGTTAGGCTGGCTCTCTGTCCGTTTGACCCTCGAATATTTAATTTTGTACATTCCATAAAGAGTTTAGAGTTTATTTTAAGTTTAAAGTTAATTTCATTTCTTGTAAATAATTTATTTGATCATTAAATCTAGTTTTGTGTTCCTAAATCTGTCTTTTTTTAATTTAAAGTCTGCCCGTCGCTAATAATATATATATTTATTGTAAAGCAACTATTGTACAGACGGTGACAAATCAACCTACACATTTTGGACTTTTCACTATTGTATTGTATTAAAAGTTTAACAACACAAATTGTGCGAGAAAGTGCGATCATCATCAGCCAAAAGATTTTTATTGCTAAGGCCTCGCCCAGACATGGTCGCAGCCAAAAATTTGGGGGGGGGGGGGTGGTCATATAAATATTAGGGTCGAGAAAATTAGGGTAAATTGTACAAAATATTTAAGGAAATTTCATGTTCTCCTCTACCTCAAGGTTGTCTGGAAGAGATTGCTTATAGCAATAAGACCGCCTACCTGTACAGTCCCATAATTATGTACTAGTTATAATTATTTTTAGTTTTTTTTTATGTACTAAAAAGTGTAAATAAATAAATAAATAAAAAAAAGAGTGAAAGAAAAGAGTGTACTCCCAAATCAAAGGACGGCAACGCACTTGTGACTCCTCTGGTGTTGCGGGTGTCTATGGGCGGCGGTAATCGCTTACCATCAGGTGATCCGTCTGCTCGTTTGCCACCTCTGCCATAAAAAAAAATTATATAAAACAAATAGGAATTATGTGTTAGTGGTCTTATCTTAACGTAACTATTTTTTTAATGTAATTAATGAGGTAACGGAATCAACCACATTACATGTATAAAAAGCCGCGAGCGTAGCGAGCTCCAAAATTTTTAATTTATCAAATTAAACACTTCAGTTTCTCTGCATTTTAGGAAGTTTTAGTTTAATTTTAGACCCTCTTTTGCACACCAATAATTTAAGAGGAAGCAGAAGGTAATATCCTAATTACAAAAAAGATGCGAGCGAAGCGAGCGCGGAATTTTTTAATTTATCAAATTAAAAACCTCGGTTTACCTGCAATTTTAAAAAGTTTTATCAATTTTATGCCTTTGTTTGCATGTCTCTCCAGTAATGTAATTTAAAGTGTCTCAGATTATCTGCATTTTTAAGAACTTTTATGCATATTTTTACGCTCTCTTCTGAGTGTCCCTCTACTATTGTAATTAAAGAGGTAGGAGAATCAGCTCATAGCTTTTTATACTACTGGTATAATAAGCCACGAGCACAGCGAGCACGAAAATTTGTAATTTATCAAATTAAACATTTCAGTTTCCCTGAATTTTTAGGAAATTTTAGTTTAATTTTACACCCTCTTTTGCACTCAGTAATTTAAGAGGGGGCAGATGTTACTGTCCTATTTATAAAAAAGACGCGAGCGAAGCGAGCGCGAAATTTTTAATTTATTCAAAAAAAAACCTCAGTTTACCTGCAAGTTTAAAAAAAAATCAATTTTACGCCCTTCTTTGCATGTCGCTCCAGCAAAATAATTGATGAGGAAGTACAAGTAATCTTCCTTGTATACACATAACAAAGCGCAAGCGACTTCTTTTACAAAAGAGAAGAACCTCTTTTTCTTTGTCGGTTCACTCTTGGCAGAGCGGTCGTGGTCATTATGTCGTAGAAGAACCTATGGCCCTGTTACCCTAAAAATTTTAAGAAGAAAGGTTAATTATTTATTAAATATTCGTGAATTGTCTATTTTATTAGGTTTCACATTTTCACGTGCACGATTTTGGGGGGGATGACCCCCCCTAAAACCCCAAGGGGGGGCCCTTGGACCCCGCCTGACCTCGCCACGACGACCGGTCCTGCGCTGCCTGCATCCTGTGGCGTCCATCAACCATCACCCAGGTCATCGATCCACCGAGTGGGAGGCCTGCCAACGCTACGCCTTCCGGTGCGCGGTCGCCACTCGAGAACTTTAATGCCCCAACAGTTCGGAGAATCTGAGCTATGTGGGATACTGACACTTTAGTTCAGCGATTCTGTGAGCTATGTCGGTTACTTTAGTTCTTCTACGTATCAACAGTTGATCAATTTGTATCAGAACTCCAAATCACACACGGTCATCTGGCCCCAAACTAGGATTCCCTGTACTATGGGAACCAGAGACTGATACACATATAGGGTGACTTTTAATTAGTTCTTGATACGAAAGGCTATGCTTGTGCTCATGATAACAAACAACTTTCCCTAAGGAACCCATAGCCAAATCGTAAAAAAAATTTTGGTCTCTTCATACAAATCGATCAGCCGAGCGGCCAAATTAGTATGAAGAGTCAAAAAATTTTTTTGCGATTTGACTATGGGTTATTTAGGGAAAGCTTTTTCTTATCATGAGCACATTCATAGCCTTTGGTATCAAGTATTAATTTAAAGTCACCCTGTATTTTATAAAATATATGTTATTAATCTTTGTGCATAGATATAATACACATACATTTAGATATAATACACCCAGACACAAAGCAAACAAATCTACTCATCACAGAAATGTGTCTGCATCGTCCATGGGTCCTTGGGTCCTTCCCTTTCCCTAAAGGTTCAAGCAGAATACCAGCGCTGTGGATTTAAACCCACAGTATATGCTGAGCTTGCACCTTTTTGGTATTACTTTTTTATTCTGTAATTTTTGCTTTGTAATTTGTTTGTAAGTATGCCAAATAAAGATTTATTCTATTCTATTCTATTCTATTCTAAATGTTTGCCCCGGGTGGGGATCGAACCCACGTCTCTCGGATCAGTAGTCAGGAGCACTAACCACTGAGCCACCAAGTCAGTTTCGTTACTTGTATATACAATACTTGATGCCTCAATGCAATGATTGATGATGATCCAGTTCCCCACTGCATTGGGGAATCTAGGTAAGCCCGCCCCCATCTTCGTCATCATCACTTACCATCAGGTGAGATGATGCCAAGGGCTTACCAATTTAGGGTAAAAAAATGCCCTAAGCAATTGTTTAGATTATAACTGTAACTGAATTCGGCCCTGTTAGCCTTTAGTACTGTATTATGTATGCCTGCAAGTTAGTGCTCAGGATCAGGTATAACTGCGCTGCAGCTCAATTTGTATTAGTTCCGAATCGATGGATGTTAACTATTTAATTGGGTTCGCATTGCAAATAAATATAATGGTCAAGTACTTATACTGCCGTAGCATCTAAGTACACAACCAAATGAAATGACTTACATATTTCAGAGAGTGTTACCAGGATCGAGCGAGAGTTGTTAGGGTTCCGTAGCCAAATGGCAAAAAACGTAACCCTTATGGATTCGTCATGTCTGTCTGTCTGTCTGTCCGTCCGTATGTCACAGCCACTTTTCTCCGAAACTATAAGAAATATACTATTGAAACTTGGTAAGTAGATGTATTCTGTGAACCGCATTAAGATTTTCACACAAAAATAGAAAAAAAAACAATAAATTTTGATGGGGTTCCCCATACTTAGAACTGAAACTCAAAAATTTTTTTTTCATCAAACCTATACGCGTGAGTTATCTATGGATAGGTCTTCAAAAATGATATTGAGGTTTCTAATATATTTTTTTTCTAAATCGAATAGTTTGCGCGAGAGACACTTCCAAAGTGGTAAAATGTGTCCCCCCCCCTGTAACTTCTAAAATAAGAGAATAATATCTGATGTACATTACCATGCAAACTTCCACCGAAAATTGGTTTGAACGAGATCTAGTAAGTAGTTTTTTTTAATACGTCATAAATCTTAAACCGCAAATTACCTTTCATTCAATCAACTCAAATATAAAAAATATAGAGTTCAAGACATGTGTGATTATGAATTTATACGGAACCCTCGGTGCGCGAGTCCGACTCGCACTTGGCCGTTTATTTTTTCTTTAGCTTTGAAATATTGTGATGGCGCTGATGCGAGCAACGTAAACTACTATGCAGGGTAAAAAGACCATACCGCCAGATTTTGATTGTAGAGGCCAAAATATTTATTTGAAGTTTTAGTTTGTAAGGTGCTGTTTGTGATGTTGAATAAATGTATTTTCTTTCTTATTTCTTTCTTTCTTAGTATGGGTTCCTTGGGAAAAGTTGTTGTTGTTGGAACCCACCGTTTAAGTATCCGGGAGTAGTCGTTTTACACTCTGTATATTGGGTTCCTTTTATCTAGAAGTGGTGACGATGCCGAAAAATGAAAGCGGGATTACCAAGATTCTCAACGCAATGAGGAATTGGCTATCTGAGGCTTGTCTTTATGTTGCATCACATCAATATTGTTAGCATCATTGTAATTGTCAGTCGCCTAAAAAATATGTATTAAGGCGCGAAGTACACTCAATCTGAGCAGGTTGATGCATGACAATATAATATCGACCGTAACGCCCTACTCATTTTAAGTTCAGATCAGTGTGGGTACCATCGCGGCGGTTACGTCAAGGCCGAACGCAAAATTCTCGAGATTTCGATGTTTTTATTACTTTTCTTGGCTTTCAAATAAGTTAAAAGAAAATCCGTTCAAGATAAATTGAAAGTATTAAAATGGCCGATTTTTGTGTGTTGGTTTCAACATAAACAAATATTGTGTTTCCGAGAGAATTTGCAATTAATGCAAAATACAGGGTCTACAGGATATTTTTTTTCATCAAAGTTTTTGTGATTTTTATGATTCTGTTCAAGACAATTTGTTTTTCATTGTTTGAAGTATGTTATATATTTTTTCCATGGTGATAGCTTTAACCATTATTTCAAGAATTTGAATTGAATATTGCGATTTGGCTATACTTAGCGCCTTAATAGATTTGAAATTTTTCGCAATTGCGTTCAAAGCGTTTGGTCTGTATTAAAACGGATATTACTTAGCGAAGAAAAAAGAAACTAAGGGGAAACTTGCGAAATACCAAATACCACAGTCATGTCACGTCCAAACGTAAGTACAAAAAAAAGTTGTCAAGCGCAGATTTCCTGGCAGAATTACAGGAAATTCCCAAACAAAGGTTCGTTATAAAGGAGAAATTTCTTAGCCTGATTCGTTCGGTATAATCAATGCGTTTTGCGGAATGAATGCGGACAGACAGTCTTCAGAGTAGCACGTTCTTTTTTGCAGAAATTAACTTTAAAACTGGGGTATTGTTTTTTTATAAACTTTTTCCCGCTGTTTTCGGGTGCCGTTAATGTGCAACAGAAAATGTGTAGACAAAAATGACTCGGTGGCTAAATGGTTAGCGATCCTGACCTTTGATCCGAGAGTCGTGGGTTCGATCCCCACACAGGGAAAACTTTTCTGTGATGAGCAGAATTGTTTGCTCTGAGTCTGGGTGTATTATATCTATATATGTATGTATTTAAAAGTATATGTGTATTTATATGAGTCTCTGGTTCCCAAGATACAGGGAATCTTAGTTTAGGGCCAGATGACCGTGTGTGATTAGTCCCAGATATTATTAAATTATTATAAAAACGTGCAACAGAAAATATGCACCTAGTCATTCAAGTTTTGTCGTGAAATATGAGAATTAGCAAATATCGTGAATTTTGTTTTCGTCTGCACATTTTCTGTTGCATATTAACGGCACCCAGGTTTTCCTTCATTTTCCTGGTCTTTTTGGAGCCCCCAAATAGATATCAGTTGACTGTCTCTGAGTTCGTGTGGTGTAAGCTCGGGAAAGTGGAAATGAGTTTTTCTAGATCCCTCTGGAACTGTAAATCCGTGTTAAAAAGTATTTTATGTTGGTTTATTTAGTTTTGATGATGATTTCGGTTATTTTGCCATATTACGAGTATAGGGAAATTCGTTTTGTAGTTTAATCGTAAAAGAGTGACTAATACATTTTTCGGTCCCTCGTAATAACTTGTTTCCTCGAAAAATAAGACTTGGTTTGCACAGAAACGTAATTTGAAAATCCAATTTCAACAAAATCAAATCACTTTCAAAAACCATTCGGCGCTAAAACTAATATAACTCTGACTTTGATATCTCAACAACACAAGTGACAGTTATGTTTTCGTTCGGTATTTTACAGAGTGTTTACGTTCAAAACTGTAAAATTCAGACTTCGAAAAGTTTTTATTGCAGTAAATAGATGGGCATAGACTAATATACCTATTGTAGATAGGCAAGTCAGATATCATTCCTGCTACACTACATAGTATAAAACAAAGTCGCTTACCGCTGTCTGTCTGTCCCTATGTATGCTTAGATCTTTAAAACTACGCAACGGATTTTGATGCGTTTTTTTTTAATAGATAGAGCGATTCAAGAGGAAGGTTTATATGTATATAATACATTGCACCCGTGCGAAGCCAGGGCGGGTCGCTATAATAGGGCCTTAAAGGCAAAAGGAATTTGAACACTTGGGGGCTATGTAACTATTTTCGGAAATAAATTGTGTCCCGTTATTGTCCGTCATTTAAGGTTTTGTAAAAGTTTTGCCAATAACCACGAAGAAAACATTGGATTTTCACGTTGTCTATTCACGATGGAATTCAGCAAACTCTGAACAAAAGCTGTTCATCAAACATACACACTGATTCTCCCCCAGCGAAGCGACAAAATAAACTTTTTTTGCTCTTCATTATGACGACTGCAACTCCCTAACATATTTTACACCTATTTTGTTATTTGTTCTTTTTTCTTAACAACAAAATCAGTTAATCAGTGTAAAATATTTGATCCAAACTCTTGCAGATTCTTAGGCTGTATACCTATAGCCTTTTGTTACAATCGAAATACGTAGCAATCACGGAACAATAGGGTCTTAATGACTTCATCATAATTCACAACCGACCCATTTCCTTCTAACTAAATGAAATTGTTATAATAAATTCAAATTGGAAGACACTAGTCGCAAATGAATTAATTTGGAGATGGTATTTGGAATTTACAAACTGTGCTGTACTGTGGAACAGGGTGATTTCATACATTTTGTGTAGGTTGGCAGGTCTATTTCCTACCCTCGTCCTGGTCAGCATACAAAGGCAGATGCCTTGTATAATCATCATTAGCCAAAAGACGTCCACGTTCAAACAGTAAATAATTTTCGTATCAGCATTGGGCATATCGTGGCCATTTTTTTAAAAGAAACCTGTTTCTTTTTAAAGCTACAAAAAGTTTCCAAACAGTTAAAGTGACCAAGGAGGTTTTATACAAATTTATATTAAAAAGTATTCACCCGGTTCTGCACGAAGACTTTACAGTACATCTTTTTTTAGCTCCGCTAGAAGACTAGACATTTTGATCTTTATGGTATCTGTCATGTCAACCTAATCGTTTTACTTTCATCCAAAATTCCATCAAAATTCACCATCAAATCATAATTTTTCACAATGTTTATAGTATTTAACATCCCTTCCTATTGTAGCACCATCCATCGTCCATCTATAGAAGAATAATGGAGACAAACTATTTATTTAAATCCATAATTCAACCACAATGACAAGTGACCTTCAAATATAAAACCAGACCGAAGACAGCTCATGGATTCTTATCTCTCAAAACGTCGTTGAAATGTTTAGCCACAATCAGTGAAGAAATTCTAAGTACAGTTAATAAAGAATTATTTACACGAAAATAAAAATTATGTAAGTTTCTTTTTGTTAAGTATTGTTTCGGGAATCATTCTTTAATGATTGCATGGCTTTGAAATTTTCCTGAGAAAGAAAAGCAGTCAACTCTATTTCCCTGTATTTATTACACTCCAAGTATAGTCTATCTTGATTATGCTGACTCGTTGCTGGTATACTTGTTGGCTCTACTATTCTTCCCCTCCGCCCATTCTGACTGCAAAAGCCACCAACACTCTTTTTCCTTTCTACGTGGCCACTAGTGTCTTGGGCAGATCTCAGTGGCATAGGGGCACATGGCTGAGGGTTGCCGCGTCCCCAGGTGAACGGTCTTCAGCGCTGCTGGCAGGGTCCAGTAAACGACCTCGGAACCCGAGGCTGTGACACCCACGTACCTTCAGGATTCGGTTGGATGCTGGATACTGTTACGGTGCCCGAGCCATTTACATCGCATTGTTGGAACTCCGCCCATAATCCCCTATGCCCTGACATCAACGCTCCTGCAGAATAACTTCTGGTCAGTGAGCCAACGGAACGGAACGGAGCGGAACGGAATATGAAGGAAAAGTGAGTCACTACAGATCAAGTCACCATCATACGTTATGTTATGCAGAACATAGACCTCCACCATAGACTTTCTAGATCCATAGATTCTGACAAGCATCTAGCAGCTTCCGGAAAGCCTGACTAGAGATTACCACTGCATCTTCCGGGGGACCGTTCAACTCTGCATCTGGCTCCACCGTCTCCATTTGTGAACCTTTTATCGCCATCAGCTATCTATCCGGACGGATACGTATACTGTAGTTTCCGTATACTTAGCGGCCTTTTTTCTTGTGAGAGCAGTATGAGGGCAGGACAATACTAATATAGGTATAAGATGCTATTAAAATATCTACCAGGGCTCAAACTGGGGTTTCTTCTCATGAATCTGAAGCTTTTTTTCCATGGTGTATAGTCAATTCGCAAAACATTTTTGGACTCTTCATGCAAATTGATGAATCTTTCAAATCATCGGCAAATATTTTAAGAGCATTCTGTATTATGTACCTATGTTGTGACTGCACATGAGTGTCTTATTTCAATTCATCAATATTCTACTTTGTCTATGCTCAGCTACCACCACAATGATACGTCTAGCCAAAGCCGGTCGACAGCGCACGAGGTCGCCAGCACCCACGGATTCCGATGAATACATGTCCAGCTCAGCGGAGAATTTAAAGAAAAAGTAAGGATTCTTGAATCATTATTATTAAGAACACTCAATCCCAGTAAATATATGTAGATTTAAGTTCATATCAATGAGGATTCGAACGCTCGAATCTCGATTTTCAAATGTTTTTTTTTTTAAATCGTTCTATTTTATGACTGTTTATTTTATATTTTATTATATCTATTATGTAGGATCTTACTATGCAAGGACCAACTGTTGACTGTTATAAGTTAAAACGTGACCTGACCGTTTACTAAAAATGTGTTTAGTAATGTTTGGCGCTTACGATGTTCTTCCTGTAAATAATAATAATAATATCTGGGACAAATCACACACGGTCCCAAACTAGGATTCCCTGTATCTTGGGAACCAGAGACTGATATACATACACATATACTTTTAAATACATACATACATATATAGATATAATACACCCAGACTCAGAGCAAACAATTCTGCTCATCACAGAAAAGTTTACCCTGTGTGGGGATCGAACCCACAACTCTCGGATCAGAGGTCAGGATCGCTAACCACTTAGCCACCGAGTCAGTCAAGTAAAGGCTTGACATATTCATGTTTAGTACAGAAACTATATTATGTGCACAAGTAACAAACACCATGACTATATGACGAATAACGAACTAACTCTCTCTAGTCTCTGTTATTACTTTAGGCAGACTAGTCTTACCATGACACTAGAGCTGTTTTCATACTATCCTTCCTACGAAGTTAATTACGAGTTGGATGAAGTTAAATTTAATATCAGAGTTACCGGAAGTGCCACGGAAGAGAACGTGTCACCTCAGGATACTGTACGAGTCCCTTAAGACCGATGTAGTTGGATAGAAGTGAGAGCAATTTGAGAGCGACGCTTCACGAGCAATCTTATTATTAAAAATTTAGAGAATATCCTCCGGGGCATTCTGTATGCAATTTAAAGAGCGTTTTTTCTTTGACAAGCATAAATGTTTGATGCTACTCATGAAGTTGAAAATCTTTCCATTGTACCTAAATTCGTAGTAAATAATTTTGCACTCTTAATAATAAACTGTATGACCTGATTTGTATATGAGAGCAAATTGCCTTTTTTTAGCAAAGCCGTAGAAGAAAATATAAATCGCACCTTGAGACCAACAACGTCATTATACAAAATTTGGCAAAATCAAAAATTTTAAACGCTGAAACGGTGTTTTTTGTGAAGTGACGTTGTTGGTGTCAGGGTGCGGTATTTGTACGGATGTTGGAAGCCCCAGTTTAAAGAAATCATATCTTTTTAGAGTTACATACCTCAAAAGGAAAAAGGACCCTTACCTCACTTCGTTATCCGCTTGCCTGTCTGTCTGTCTGTCAAGACCCTCTTTCTCAGGAACGCGTGGATTTATCAAGTTGAAATTAATACTCATGTCTTCAATCCCAAGAGCTGTGAAAAAAAATCAAACTTCTAAGCAGCACAATCAAAAGATATGTCCGTTCATGCCGCATATTTTGACACTCGCAAGGGAATCAAAACCTAATAGAATACTTCCCGTTGACCTAGAATCTTAAAATTCGGCAAAAAGCCAATATCTTATAGCACAGGTAAAGGAAAAAATCCGTAAACCGTTTTTTTATGAGATTATAAACTTCGGTGCTCGAGTCCGATTCGCACTTGACCGGTTTTTTCTGTTCCAGTATGTATGTATATACAGAAATAATATGTTTCAGTTTTTTTTGCTTTTGAAATACTTAAAAAAAAGGGCTGTATAGAATAAAACCCAAAGGAACACTGACTGTTTCCAAAATAGTTTGAAAAAGGAATGTTCTATTTTTGTCTTATATATTTATCCAAAAAATGGGGAGGTAAGACTTGTGACGGATCAAAAAGAGATACAGGAAGAAAGTGGAAAAAAGAAGGGACACAGAGAGAAAGAGGGATATAAATAGTATGCACGAAAGCACGACATAAGTGCCAGGGTACAATTAGACTTAATTCTGCTATTTCACAGTCATTTTGGCCTATTGAAGAACCTTAAAAAGAAAAAGAAGAAGTTGCACAGCGTGTCCGAGCCGGAAGATTCGATGGTGTGCATGAAGACCCGCCTCCACAGCCGCAGCCGGAGTAGCTCCACCCTGAAGCTAAAGGGGATACTGAAGAATGCCAAGAAAGAGCAAGAGCACTATTACTGTAAGTAGCAAATGTTCAAAGTTCTATCAAGTATATTGATGATATAGGAAATATAAAAGATAATGTTAATTCATACAAAATAATGGTAAAATCTCTTGACAAATAGAAGGAATCACCATTTTGTATATATTTTAACTATACCTACTTGTCAGGTTGATATGAAAATAGTAAAAACTCTTTAATAGGCATATACGGTACAGAATGATAAGAATTATGGTATCCAAACGCAATAAATGAATGAGATGAAGGGGTCGTCATACATATATCAGTTTTTGCAATAGTAATCTTTACACTACAGACAAATTTTTGACGTTGATTGTAGTAAAGCAGACTCTATACTATAGATACTAAACTGCCACAGACAGTCTAAAAAATTCAATGATACATTCTTATTTCTAGCCTCAGAGGAAGATGAGGATGTAGATCCAGTGTTGGAGCGCTCCATACACCGATATCTTGTGGGTCGTGTCCCCACAATAGGGACCAGACCCGGCTGTGGGGGAGGAGGGTTGGCGCTTGTCGTAAAGAAGAAACTCGCCACTTCTAGTGTAAGCGCACTATCTTGGCACTAATTATAGTTAGAAGGGAAAAGTTATTAATCACAGTAGCATGGAGAGTCCTACAAGTTTACGATTTGCATAGATGAGAAACTTTCAAACTGGGGTATATGTGCCCTAGCTAGTTTATAATAAAAGTGCGTTGGTCAGTACAATTTTGCACCTTAATCGCAGTACATACTGTAAACTTTATGTGACGTAAAACGTTGCGGATAAGAGTCCTTTTACACTGGTTTGTTTTCGTGTTTTTTTCAAGCCCTGTCTGAGGACTTCTAGATTTTCATCTAGATTATTTTTCCTTTCGTCATTTATCATATTTTAAGATCTTAACCTTATTAGAAAGAAACTGTGCGGGGCACATGTACCGTAGTTTGCGTACAGACAGAAACTAAAAAAAATAATACTCATTGGGTTTTTCAAACAGTGTCCTTAGTTTAGAATTAGTTTTGTCTATGGTCTCGCGTAGTTCTGTAGGTGGAAAGTCAGCTGGGTACATGTGCCCCACCAGTGGGGCTGATGCCTGCGCGTGTCTGCAGATGCCACCAAGCCTCACCCGCGACCATACCCCCGAGCGGGTACCTCCAAGGAAAATTAAAAGGATCTCCTTTTATTGTCCGGAAGATGACGACTAGTATGACATGTAAGTTTTATTGACAAGGTAAGTACAGTTAGGTAAATAAAAAATAAAAAGTAGCAACACGAAATATAGGTTTGCCCTTAAACATAGATAAGCCTAGAATGTTATCTACTATATAGTAGAGGTAGTTTTTTTGGATACCATGGGATTTATGTCTGTTGTTATTATTTATTAATAACATAACTTTCATAATAATTGGCCACGCTGAATACGTTAAAAACAACCGACTTCAATCGCAACAACTCCAATTTTGTTATGTTTTTGTTGATTTTCTCAAAAACCGCTGAATCGATTTCGATAAAATTTATATGGGACCACCTGTGAAGTATACCCTTTTAAATAAAAAAAGAATTTTCGAAATCGGTTCAGGCGTCTTCGAGTAATCGGTGAACATACATAAAAAAAAAAAAAAGATTCCGACGAATTGAGAACCTCCTCCTTTTTTTGAAGTCGGTTGAAAACAGCTTACCTCATATAATTGACCACGCTGAATACGTTAAAAACAACCGACTTCAATCGCAACAACTCCAATTTTGCTATGTTTTGTTGATTTTCTCAAAAACCGCTAAATCGATTTCGATAAAATTTATATGGGACCACCTGTGAAGTATACCCTTTCAAACAAAAAAAGAATTTTCGAAATCGGTTCAGGCGTCTTCGAGTAATCGGTGAACATACATAAAAAAAAAAAGATTCCGATGAATTGAGAACCTCCTCCTTTTTTTGAAGTCGGTTGAAAATGTATCGTTAGTCATTCTGGGGATGACGGCGAATATAAGTATACCTTCAAAAACCCTCAAACCGTTTTGGTTGCCTGCGATAAAAATAAAAGTGGCATACATCTCATCTCACTAATATTATAAACGCGAAAATATGGATGTTTGCTTATCTGTTTATTTGTTTGTTTGTTCCGCTTTCACGCCGAATCTACTGAACGGATTTCGATGAAATTTAGTAAGAGATAGATATAGCACTCGGCTAACACATTGGATACTTTTTATCTCGGAAAACGCGAGGTTTTCCGGAGGAATGGCTTAAAAACTGAAACTACTTCGTCACTAGATGTGCCTGCCTTAACATTTTATTCCTCTCTGGACCCAATTCTAAAGGCAACGCAGACGTAGCCGCGGGCGGAAGCTAGTACTTACATAAATCGGAAAATCATTACTCTTCGCTTGAACAGTTGTGTAAAAAAGTGGATTTTAAACTGTTCAAACTTTATTACAACCTCTGCGATAGCTGTAAACAAGACCCCGATACTTGTCTGTCTCTGGAGCTCCCCTGGGGCACACAAGGGTCTCACCAAAGCCACTGACATACCTAAAAAAGAACGACACGCCACACGTTACAGTCCCCCCATTGGTCTCCGATTTATAGCCATTATGGTAATGCTGAAATGTGAGATCTTAGTTTTTACTGTTATTGGGGATTGTTTAGGATTTTGGGTGTAACGAAAATAAGTGGGATCATTTATTGAAATTAATGTTCGGTTGTTTCCGAAAATTGATTTTTTGTCGTTTTCTGTTTGTGATAGCAGTATATACGCTTAACTTTTCTGGGACGACATATCTAATGGTTATTGGAAATTGGTTATTATATCAGATATGCGGTCGTGACTCAGTGCGGCTTATGTGGCAGCGTCGATTACGCAGGTTAACAGACTGCAGACAGGGTCATAACCTGGATGGGTTTTTACTGTTAGTGGCATTTATCTCGACCGTTTCCATGCTACGCAAGGCATGTTAATCCACTCATGCCGGTTGCTATTATTGGACTTATAGGCGGCTTGAAAAGTTATGACTCTGGGGTTGGCCGCTAGCTCCACAACCTCCAACAATTCGGACTTGGCCTCGGTTGTGTGTATGTATTATGGCCTAACCTTCTCGAGCTATGGGAAAAAATCCACCAATGTAATCTACCCATGACGATGTCTCATCAGAACATAATTATGTCTCGAATTCGTTTTTATTAGGGTTCCGTAGCCAAATGGCAAAAAACGGAACCCTTATGGATTCGTCATGTCTGTCTGTCTGTCTGTCTGTCTGTCTGTCTGTCTGTCTGTCCGTATGTCACAGCCACTTTTTTTCCGAAACTATAAGAACTATACTGTTGAAACTTGGTAAGTAGATGTATTTTGTGAACCGCATTAAGATTTTCACACAAAAATAGAAAAAAAACAATAAATTTTGGGGGCTCCCCATACTTAGAACTGAAACTCAAAAATTTTTTTTTCATCGAACCCATACGTGTGGGGTATCTATGGATAGGTCTTCAAAAATGATATTGAGGTTTCTAATATCATTTTCTTCTAAACTGAATAGTTTGCGCGAGAGACACTTCCAAAGTTGTAAAATGTGTGTCCCCCCCCCCCCCGTAACTTCTAAAATAAGGGAATGATAAAACTAAAAAAATATATGATGTACATTACCATGCAAACTTCCACCGAAAATTGTTTTGAACGATATCTAGTAAGTAGTTTTTTTTTAATACGTTATAAATCGTAAACCGCAATTTACCTTTCATTCAAGTTACAACGAACTACAAAAACTTTTATATTATGTTACTTGCTGCTACGGAACCCTTCATGGGCGAGTCCGACTCGCACTTGGCCGCTTTTTAAATGATTAGATTAGTAATAAATACATAATATAGGATCTATTTTTTTCTATAAAAATTGTAACCTTTTTTCTTCTCCTTTTTTCAGGCCATCGAACCGCAACAGAGCTCCGTCATAGAAGAAAAAGTCAAAAGGAAATGGCTAGCAAGGAGATTGTCTCGAAAGAAATCCTATTGATGAAAATTAATGGTGAGTGGACTTTTTTAAGAATTTCTCATTACGAAATAAGTTTTTTGTTTTTGTTTTACAATCTACATTAGTTACTTGTTTTTCTTTTTATTCTGTAAGTATGTCATTTTTCAAATATTTTGCGTTAACTGGAATTGATTCGTTTCTGTATTAGAGGAAATTACTTTTTGGACTCGGCGTTTCTTCTTTCTCCGCTAATACTTTCTTAAATGAAGGCTTTGAAATTTGACTTTTTTAATATCATTTATCATTAAATTTAATTTCAATTTCAATTTATTTATTGCATACCATGTGTTTACAAAAATACAGAGGTGTTAAAATATAATGGTATCAACATGGACCCTGAGTAGGGCACAGCAAAATTAGGAGAAAGGAAGTCAATTCTTGTCTAAAATAAAATAATAATTATAGAATTTTATGTTAATTTAAGATATAATAAAGAAATAACAAAAAATAATAATAATAAAGCATGCAGTTTGTCGAAATTTTTCTATATATTAGGTCAAAATATTTTTTGATATTTTTATTTTTTTACTGTTTGAATTCTACTAAAGATCATATTATGATGCAAGGAATGAACTATAACCATATGTAATTGATTATTACAGGCACTGAAACAACAGATACAGAAAAATCAATAGACAAAACAGCGTGGAACGGAACGTCTGTCCCCCATACATATTGCAAGTCACTTTGCAAATTGGAGTCTCGCAAACAAAACCACAGTACAATTCATACTTTAGTTGAAGTTGTAGTTGTCAAATTTTTTTTTAAAAATAAACGAAATAATGTAGCTACATTACAGACATGTTGTTTTCTTTTACGCAACATAAGTGGGACAGATTAGAAAATGGGGCACTTTCTTTTTATCAAGCAATTAGGTTTAGAAAACTTGATTTAAAAGAGAGACTGTTTGTTTCTTACTTTATTTCGTCATTTGTGAATTCATGATATCTGCCACCTATTTTTTTTAAATAGTAGTAGATACCTGAATAAACGTTCTTTATTGCACAACAAACAAACAGAAATATCTCAAAAATAAATGCAAATAATGCAAAGGCGGCTTTATCGCTTTAAGGTATATCTTCCAGACCCAGGCAACCTAAATAGTTAGTAGTAGTAAATGAGAGATAATTTTCGTCATATTTTCAATGACAATTTTTAAAAGAGTCGCCTAGAATATAAATATCATGTTCACATAATGATGGAATTCCAAAATTCCCCCCATAGAATAGAAGAGAGGGTGTTATTAAAAAAATATGTATGAAGATAATAACTTTAGTACCGGAAGTTTTTTTTATGAGCTCAGTTTGTCTCATGAACTGAACTTTCTCCAAGGAATCTACAGATTAGTGATTTCTCAAAAAAACACTTGTTGTTTACTTACAAAATAGGGAGTTTTCAGATGACGTATGCCACACCGTTCATAAGTGTCTCAATAGATGGAGTTTCTAAACTTTGGCAATATATTTTTAAAAACAGCGTAGAATTTATGGTAGCAAAATAGATTTAGTATTGTATATAAAAAGCCACCTGAACATAGATTCTTATTAATTAAATTATCAGAAACGATAAATTTCCAACTTGGTCAAGTATGGATAACCTGGGTGCGTTTGGGTTTCTCTGTTATATGTAATTTCTTCTTCCGAACTAAAAATAAATTGATTTTAATACATTCTTATGATTAAAATGCAATTTATAACTCGGTATCATGTTAGAATTCTTTTAAGAAATACAAAAACAATACTGATAAGCTTTGTGCATCAAAAATTATGAAAAGTATTTTTTGGATCAAATGCAAAAAAATATTCAATGAAAAGTAATCTTCGAAAGCTATTCATCATTGTTAGGATATTAGTCGGTTATATCGGTCAGTTTTGACGATTTTAAGAGATTTTCTTTTTTCCAATGTTGATCAGCGCCATCTAGTTGAGTTTAGAGAAACCCGTGGGAAATTCCCTATTGGCCTAACCGCCTGATTAAAAAAATCTATCGTCCATGTTCAGGTGAATGGGTTGTGCCTAATTGATTTTATTAGACCCCTCAGGGCG